>OY744524.1:81777167-81872167 GCA_963556195.1 Sepiola atlantica | reverse complement strand
CTTTTTTACATGTCAAAAGTTGAGTTAGTAAAGAATTTAAGAACCTGTATTTTCCTCTTCCCAATTTACCATTTAACTATGTTTCTTTTGGTCTCTTGGTCTTATCGGAATCCAGGACAAGAATTCATCTGGTCTGGTGGAGTATCTAGCTAGGTGATGTTACTTGAGGTAATAAAGGTGCACCATTCATTGTGTGAGCCGGTTTATAGCCGTGTCGAGGATATCTTAATTAGGCTTTGAATACTATGTTATTTTGAATATTTGGTCAGAGTTTATTTGTAGAATGAAGTACCAGCGTGTCAGGTTGTCCTGACAAACGTTTGTACAGAGAGACCGAAGCCACTTGAGGATGTTGTCTAGTAGGTAATTCAAAATTATTATTTTTTTGTTTCATCTTACTTCAGTCGAAGTTTTCAGAAATCAAGGGACCCCTTCCTGGGACTAACACTTGATCTCCTAATCAGATATATAGATATTCGAGTGTTCCATTTAAGTTCTCCTCTAACTCTCAAACGCCAAGCTAGTAAAGAAGTTAAGTTTCCTCTTTAAAACTGACCAGTTAACTATGGCATAGTACATCTTTATTGTGATCTCTTGGTCTTACTGGATTCCAGGACATGAATTCATCTAGTCCAATGGAGTATACAACTTAGTGATGGACTAGAAGCAACATCACTTGGAGAAGGTTCACCATTTCTCGTATTAGCTAGTGTGGGGTAGTTATACAGATTGTGTCTTATTTGGGCTTCGAATACTATGTTATTTTGAATATTTGGTCAGAATTTACTTAGAGGGAGAAGTATCCTCATGTCAGGTTGTCCTGACAACCCCTATACAGAGAGACCTAAGACACCCGAGGAGAGTGCCTCGTAGGCATTCTAGTTCTCTCTCTCTATATATATATACCTTTTTTGTTTCATTTTACTTCAGTCGAAGTTCTCAGAAACTAATGGGCACCTACCTGGAGCTAACACTTGATCTTTATATGAGATACATAGATATTCGAATATTCTATTAAAGTTCACTTTTATCTCGCAAACGTTGAGCTAGTAAAGAAGTAAAAAAACAGTTTATTATGTTATAGTATATCTTTCTTTTGGTTTCTTAGTCTTACCAGACTCCAGGATAAGAATTCATCTAGTCTGGTGGAGTATCCAGCTAAGTGATGTTACTTGAGGTTACATTACTTGAAGAAGGTGCCCTATTCCTCGTATGAGCCAATGTCGAGTGGATCTTATTTGGGCTTCAAATACTATGTTATTTTAAATATTTGGTCAGAGTTAACTTGTGGGATTAAGTATCCTCATGTCAGGTTGTCCTGACAAACCCTTGTACAGAGAGACCGAAGACACTGGAGGATAGTGTCTACTAGGTAATTCAAACTCCCTCTCTCTCTCTTTCTCTCTCTCTCTCTCCCTCTATATATATATATATATATATATATATACAGGGTGGGCAAAAATAAGGGTCCTATTTTTAAAAATTCATAACTTTTTTATTTATTGATTTTTTTTATTTTTTTTTTTTAGAATAAGTAAAGGACCCCTTCCGAAGCAAGCATGAGCCGTATTAGCCCTAAGGAACGTACCCTCATTTAGAAAACATTATTTTTGCTTAAAAAACTCAAAACAGTGTAAAAAACAATACTTTAGTTTTTGTAAGTTTTAAGAAGTGTTTTTCGGCTAAAATTTGTTTTGTTTATTTTAAAAAATCTCGGAAGGGTCAGTCTACACACACATAAAGTTTGGTGAGTTTAACTTTTATTTTGTGGAAGTTATTCAAATTCAAGTTATTCAAATTTAAAGATAGGACCCTTATTTTGGCCCACCCTGTATATATATATATATATATATATATATATATATATATATATATATATATATATATATATATATATATATATATATATATATATATGTGTGTGTGTGTGTGTATGTTAAACTGGTTATGGAAATGTGGACAAGCAAGGTAACTTCCTACCTCCTACAACCGTTTCTCCTTCCACCCTTTTTAATTTTTGTTCCTACATTTTATGAAAATGTTGAGCTTTGTTTCAATAAAGCAACATACCTAAACTCATATGGTCGAACTTATCGTCCGAAATATCTTGGTCCAGCTTTAATGATGTGTTTGTGCCATTATTTTTACTAGCATGTAACCTTGCTTGTCCACATATCCATTACTAATTTTACATTTTCTCTGAAATTTTCATTTAACATTTACTCGCTCATATATATATATATATATATATATATATATATATATATATATATATATATATATATATATATATATATATATATAGATATATATTGAGGACTTTCTTCGACAACATAGTCTGAAAAAGATTAATTTAAACAATAAATTAAAAAATGTTCTGTTGCATGTATCTGGCAGGTTTAATTTATTGACAAAAATTACATGTTTTACATGAGAGAAAAAAAGGAAGTCAAGTATAGAGAGGAGAAAGAATTTAAAAAGGAGAATCGTGCGTGGGAATTTGACACCAGCATCACCGACAAGAGACTCGGTTTATAGTGAACTGAGTTTCCCGCACATCTCCATTTTTGTTGTTGACGCCGGAAAACGTGCTTTGAGACATTTTTAATTTAAATGTCGCCATAAAAATAGTTCTCAGCGAATGATTAACGTTTTCATTGGTGACTCAACGATGCTATTTATATATGTATACTCGCGGACCTGTGAACGGGCGTTGTCCGGGAATATCTAACGATCCAGGAAATTCATGATGAGACCTCTGAACACCAGATAAATATATTTTACTAAATCTTTACTTAGCTATAAATATTAATAAATTATCAATATTTATTGTAGCGTTCTGTACGTATCAACATAATTACATAGAGGTTAGAATTTGAGGGGAGTAATTGTGTTTATGCACAAACATTGGAAGGAAGGTAGTATTTAATATGAGTAGAAAAACATACACTATCACTAACCCTAAATCAACTAACCCTATCATCAACCCAAAATCCGGGAGAAAATACAAAATAAGACGAAAGCGATGCATGTCAATTTCACATAAGCATATTCTTCGTTGGTTCTGTCGACACTGTCACATGGATGTGAGCGCATTAGACTCCCAGCAATAAACCCATCTTCCTCAGAAAAGAGGTCGTAATATCTTTGAGGATATATCCCGTTCTTTTTTAACGCTGTGATGAATTCAAAATGATAAAAAAGCGTTGCATTTCTTTATATCTTAACACTCACTCTAGTCGTCAATGAAATAATGAAATGCATGCGACAGAGACGTTTTTTTCTCCCCTTTTCCCATTTTAACGTCTCTGTCGCACGGGTTTCATTATGATTGCTTTTTTCAAATAGTTAAACACGTGCCAATAACATTCTGTTCTGCGTTCTTCTTTTTCCTGTTATCTAATAAATTTAAAATCTTAACTTTTTTCTGAAGATGTTCGTTGATCGGAACGAAATCGGTAAAATCTCTCGTTTTTTGATGATTTATTCATGTATTTAAATTTGTTTTTTTCCCGTTTGTTTTTTTTTCACACACATACACAGACATTTACTTATTCATAATTTTATTAATTTTATAATTTTTTTTATATATTCTTTATATATATATATATATATATATATATATATATATATATATACATATATATATATTTTTTATTTCCACTATATTTCTATTATTATACTTAATTGTACTTCTTATTTATTTTTTATATTTTATTTTTTTAATTTTTTTTTATTTATTTCTTTATTTATTTTATTTATTTATTATTTTTTTTATTTTTTATATATTTTTTATTTTTCTATTTTTCATTTTTATTTTTATTTTTATTATTTATCGTTTTATTATTTTTTTACTTTATTTTATTTTACTCTAATATACGTCCTTTTATTTTTATTTTTTATATATTTTTAATTTTTGTTTATTTATAATTTTATTATTTTTTATATTATTATTTTTTATAGTTTTTCCAGTTTTTCCTTTTTATTGTATGCTTTATTTTTTTTTTTTATCTCGTATCCTTTTTTTTCTTTTATATATTCTATTATTATTTTTATATTTTTCATTATATTTTACTTTATTTTATTCCTTATTTTACTTTTATTTTTAGTTTCATTTTATCTTTATAATTTTTATAATGTTTATACTCTCTTTTTATCATTATTATTATCGGTTTATTTTTATATTTTTATTTTATATTTGTAACTTATTCCTTTTTTCTAATATTTGTCCCTGCATCTCCTCCTGTCAATAGATGTTCCTCTACGACGAACTTGTTATTTTCTTCCTTGAATTTTCTGTAAGATGTGCTGCTAAAGGCGCTGATGAAGTGACGTTCTGGAGTGGCTTTGTAAAAAAAAAATTTTGAATTGAAAAATTAAAAATTAAAGTATTTCCAGAATGTTTTGGAAACGACTGTACGCCATAATAGACTTGTTATTCTATTCTTTGAACAAATGGAATGTTCTGATTCATTAAATATATATATATATATATATATATATATATATATATATATATATATATATATATATATATATATATATATATATATATATATATATATATATATATATATATATATATATATGACAAACACGATATCACTATAAGTAACATGATGATAACAAAATTACGACGTGTGCATACTTTACAGGCTGGAAAAGCATATCCATTATTTTACACGTGGTGCGACTTACAATCCAACTAACGTCGCTGCATTGTTGATCGAACACATACATGCCTCGGCGGGGCTGTGAGTGATACGGCAGCTTTTTAGGGGCACTACTCATTTAGAATACGTGGCCGTGATGGCATGCCTTTTGAGTTGCATGTTTTAGTGATAAGTGGCTGCCGTCTGATATCCGATATATGAGTAAGCGTACCTGTGCGTCCGGACAGATAGACGCGATTCTGATCTCTGTATAGAAAGGAAAATAATCAGTGTCTATTTGTGACAATTATCGAGCTATAGCTATAGGATATGTCTATGTGAAATTGACATGCATCGCTTTCGTTTTATTTTGTATTTTCTCCCGGATTTTGGGTTGATGATAGGGTTAGTTGGTTTAGGGTTAGTGATAGTGTATGTTTTTCTACTCATATTAAATACTACCTTCCTTCCAATGTTTGTGCATAGACACAATTACTCCCCCAAAATACTAACCTCTACGTAATTATATGTCTTTATGTGTTGAGTGAAGTCCTTCTAAAGCTCTTAATTAACCGGGTAACTAAGTGAGTGCTACTCTCGGTTCTCCCGGAATGCCAGAGCGGCTTTAGATCCGGTCGTGGCACTATGGGTATAATTTGTTCTGTCCAACAAATTTGGTAAATATGCATTGAACAACGGGTAGTACTCTATCAGATTATTGTGGGCTCTACGAAGCCTTTCGACACTGCTAATACAGCAGCACTACAGACAATCTTCGGCAAAGTTAGATGCTCATCAGAATTAGTCACAATGCTTAAATAACTTCACCATAACGCTTTCATTTGGACGGATCCCTCTCTAAACCAATAGTGATTGATAACGGGTGACATTCTTGCGACTTTGCGATGACCATCTCCCATCCTTTTCGGAACTGTAATGTTGCTGTTCTCACACGTTTCTGAACCATCGACAGGATCATCAACCTCGTTCGTTTTAATGCAAAATCCAAGACCTTCCTATCTCTCGTGCAGGAGCTCGTCCATGTTGGTCACGCTAAGAATGATATACAAGAGATAACCGTGCACTACTTTTTGACTCACCATCAATCTGTAGAAAACCAAAGTAATGTTCACTACTACACCAGGACTCCAATATGTCGAGCTCAAGGTGACCAGATTGAGTCTAGTGAACGTGTTTATATATATATATTGACAGTATGTCTTTCCCCAACATAGATCATTCGATTCAAAAAATACTCCTAAGGATCGAAAAGGCATCAAAGTCTTTAGTAGGTTTGAAAAACGCGTGTGATCATACAGAGCCATTACCATAAAAAGCAATGATTAGAAGAAGGTATCCAGTAACTCTCGAAAGACAATACATATTCCCTGTAAGGGTGACTGCGCAGGGAGTAAATTTTGAAGTAAGGTTTGCGCAATTCTCAACCACACCGCTCATGAATCGGCATTGCTTAATTCCAGTGGCAAGGAGAAGTCAAGGACGACTGGAGACAATGCCGAGATAAGCAGAGAGCTCTCTCACATACAGCACTTGGGATTCGCAAGTGTTCACCCATTTTAGTATTGACCAGGCTCAACGTTGTTTATCTTCGATGTGTCGTTGTGATTATGCCGTATAGAAACAATCATTTTTCTCGGCCTTTTAGCTGAGATCAAAGTGTAGTATCTGTTCCGACGAATGCTACACCCCTTAGACCGGTACTGTCTTGGTCTTCGGTCCTTGATTCAGCCTGTGTGAGGTACTGTCCTTTGCAGTTCTAGGAGGTCCACCCTCCCAGGTTTTGTCTTCTCATCCTTTGAGTAGCGGTTAGTTTATTGCTAATCGCCTGAGGCACCCCTGCCGTAAACTGCCGATGGGGCTGCCCAGGTATTTTTTGTAGGCCAGAGTGCTCTTCTTCTTAGGCGCTGGCTTTTCAATCCCACTTTCTGACCTTGTGTCACATCTTACCGCTGTGGGATGGAGATAAAAAATAAAAATAAAAATAATCTGTACGAATCATGGCGTTTTTCTGGACCTTGTATTCTTTAGAGACATGAACCACGTACCGCCGATACATCAAGGGGCCAGAGAGGTTCCACTAAACATGCCTTAGGATGATCCTAAACGTTAATATAGGGGTGGTGGGCGTTTTATATTTCACTCACACGCCGTTTGGGCTCTCTTAAATACTGTTTTGTGTTGTTTATTTTGTTATTTTTGGCGGGGGGGGGGGGTCAGCTTTATGCCGTTACTCATTTGCTTCTATTAGTCTATATATGTCATAGAAATTTTATGGTTTTATGTTATAAATTATGAATTTACTTTTAACTTCGACTTATGTAAAAAAACAAAAAAATAGAGCTATGGCGCGTCATTAGAAGCGTATTTACGTCGTAATCTGGAGAGTTCATATATATTCTTCTTATCTGAAACAGTTGTTACTAATTTCCACCGGGAACCCATGGTTTGTGGTTAATCTTCAATAGAAAGAAAAGCTTTATCTTCTAACATTTCAAACTAAGAGGAGTAACGTTACTAAATAAGTTTGCGTTAAGTCATTTTCATATTCTCAGTTATAGATGTTTAACTATACCTAATAAATTAGTAAGTAAGTAATCTACAATAGCGACATATGTGTATATTCCACGGTTAAATTAACGAAAATAGGTTTGTATTTTATTATTTTTATGTTCTTATTTTATAGTTTATGTAGCAATAATATCCAACCTTAGTATATAACTAACCCTTCAAAATAAAAATGAAAGTTATCCTTGGAATGATGTTATAATTGCTACAGAAAAGAAACTACACTACATCCCAAAATAAAAGGAGGATATAATACCCGGGAGGAAGGTATCATGACGAACAAACATATATACACTACCCTCTCCAAAGGAGCGGGTTGTGCCTGGGGATATGTTATCATAACGAAAGAACATATAGTACATTACCCCCAAGGAGATGGTAATGCTTGAGAGGATGGTCTCATAAAAACCGAACAGATACTACACTAGCCCGCAAAGGAAGAAGTAATGCCTTGGAAGATCGTTTCATAACAACAGAACAGATACTACACTACACCCTGCATTGAGCATTAAAACATAGAACATTAGTCTGAAATAGTATAGTAAACTGAATTGAGCTTTTAAAATAGCGCAATAGTACATTAATAGAAGTAATATTACAGTTTCAGACAGACAGATAAGAAATCTTCATTAGTATTAGAAGTACAATAGTACAGTAATAGAAGTAATAGTATAGTATCGGCTTCAGACGGATACCACATCTCAATTAGTAATAGATTTATTTTAATGTAAATGCATTAAGATATTTTCGTTGTTTGCAAATACCAAGTTAGTACACAGGTAATAATAGTGAGTATTAAGAGATAATTTTGAATATTTCTGACTCTTTTTAAATTAGTAAACTAAACATTAGTGATGGTTAGCTAAACTAATCGCTTAATATAGTAAATGAGATTAATAGATTTATAGATTTAAAAGACCCACGAAAACTAACATGGTCTAATTCGTAATAATATGTATAATAATTTAATTCGTTAAATAATAATTTAATCTGTAATATAATAATTTAATTCGTAATATAATAATTTAATTAGTAATATAATATAATAATTTAATTTGTAATATAATATATTAATTAGTAATATAATATAATAATTTAATTCGTAATATAATAATTTAATCTGTAATATAATAATTTAATTCGTAATATGATAATTTAATTAGTAATATAATATAATAATTTAATTTGTAATATAATATATTAATTAGTAATATAAAATAATAATTTAATTCGCAATATAATAATTGCATTCGTAATAATTATCACGCATCAAGATTTTAATTTCAGTTGTAAAACAACCGAGAGAGGAGAGAAGTAGAGATGGAGAAAATGCAAACCTACTGAGATTGGAGACATACATTTCTATGACATATATGGTCTAAATAAAACATGATTAACTGCACAACACTGGAAGTAAAGCAGTAGAAACAACACGACAAAGCATCCAAGGAACACAAATGACATGGAGAGACAAATGACAGTGGGTGAAAAACACAGAGAAACAAACAGAAAGAAAGAAACAGAGGCTTCAGTCACGCTATTAGATTTATAGACAAGGTTGTGTTTACCGCTGTTAATATATATATATATAAACGCCATTTTCGAAACTGCGAACCTACCACTACAAAAGTGTTGCCTTTCAACACTCCACCACACCCATAAATCCTGTTTTACATCAAATTATATCTGCATAATTTTTCTTTCTTTTCTATTAAAATAAGCTTTTAGTCGAACTCTAGAATTAATATGTTCGTTCATTTAATATTTACTTTTTCAGTTAAAGTAATTTGGATTTATCGCGTTTTGGATCCGAACTCTTCATATATATATATATATATATATATATATATATATACGAGGCCTGTCTAAAACGTATCCGACCTTAGGCCAGAATAAATATTTCAAATACGTGACGGGGTTGAGATCCTAATCCCCTTAAAAGTGGCTCCTTATGCTTGCACAACACTTAGCCCACCGATCCATCCATTGCCGGAAACACCTCTGGAAGTCTTCTTTCTGGAATAGGGTTCATCTCCGCCGTCGCGTTCCGCATTATCTCTTTTTTCGCAACAACAACTGCACTCCAAGCCGTTTAATGTCTGCCAGAACGCTGGTCAGTCTCCGCTGATGTGCGGCCATTTTTGAATCAGTTGAACTACTCCTTAATTGGTGTTACATATTGCATCTTCTCTGAACACCTGCTGAATCTAACGCGACGGCGGAGCTGAACACAATTTTAAAAAGAAGACTTCCAGAGGTATTTCCGGCAGTGGATGGATCGGTGGGCTAAGTGAAGAAGATTAGAGTCCCAACCCTGTCACGTATTTTAAATATATTTTTTGGTCTAAGTTCGGATACTTTTTAGACAGACCTCGTGTATGTAGAGAGTAACACCTAACATTGTAAGTTATACAAATGAACAAGGCTTTACGCACTTCACTACTTTTTGAGGTTGCTTCTGCCCACACGCCCAAAATTGGAGCTGCTTCACCTTACGCTTCCAATTTTAAAAAGGAAGCCCCCTTATATCCAACTCCTTTTTTAAAAGGAACGGTTCTTTTGTAGCGCTCCATAGTTATAGTGAACATGTACCTGTTTGGATAAACGTTCTATTTCGCCAATAGGTGCCAAAGTATAGGTGTTGGGTGTCAAAGGATCTCGTCAATATGTGTGAGAATATAACTTTAAGTGTAAGACCGTAAAATAATATTTTATAAAATATCGCTAATATTTTGAGATTTGCTTAGATTCTTTTTTTGGTTTTCATATATAAATGTGTTTAAATGTCATATTTGAATGCCTATTTTTTTCATAAAGTCCTAGAAATGAATATATAGAAATAGTTGAAAATAATATTTCCTATTTACTTAACTTATCCAGAAGCTGTTTCCCATTCGACCTCAACATAATCCTTATACATAAAACTCAATGTCTATGTGTGTGCTATAGAAAAAAAGGGTTAGAGAAACTATATAACATCTAAAAGTGTATTCTTATGTAAAATGAACCGGGAAAGATAATGGAAGTATTCCTGAATCTCTAAGTGCACACCTAAGGGGCTATGGAGAAAATTTCGTAGGGGAGGGGGCGAGTTTTTCAACCATAAACCACAGTAATTTAAATCTATTCCTTCTACTCGGCATTTTCTTTCAAGATTATTTAACGTTTTTTAAGCTTTTCTTCGGACTAGATGAGACATCCTTAATTTTATTTGGTTGGTTTCAGTAGAAATCTAAAGGGGAAAAATAAATGTAAGATTATAGTTTTACCACCGGTAAGTCGTATATAGTAATCCAAAAATGGCCAACATTCTAGTTAAAGCAGATGTGTTTAACCACGGCGTTGCCCGGGAGAAAGAACGTCTGTATTTTGTTAACTCGGTGTTGCCCGAGAGCCATAATAATAATAATACAGTATTATATTTGGTAAGTAGTATAAGTTAATCCAAAGTGCACAATATGATAGATAGAGCAGGTTTGTTTGCTCGGGAGTTATAACTATCCTAGATAGAGTAATACTACATTGAGCAGGTGTTTGTAAACGCTGCGTTGCCCGGGAGAAATATTTTCACTGCATTTTGTTATACTATTGTATACCAGAAGAAGTAATCTGTTTTGCTTGGGATTCAGTGTTCAATATCCTAGATAGAGCAAGTGTGTGCAATGATAAAGTAGTACATGTTTAATGTGGTATATGCTTGATTGGAACGCGGGAAGACAACAAACTCGGTGTTGCCCGAGAATACAGTAAAATACATATAGGTTTCATTATATTATTATTCAGGAGGATAAGATACACTTGACGTTTCCCAGGAATAAATTAAACCAAATATAAATTTCATTGTATTTTTGAAGAAAGTAGGTGGGGAAGATACTCGGTGTTGCCCGAGAGTAATAACTTAAAAACTGAATACTCAGATGAATGACTTACGTTATTATTAGGTTTAATACATTAAAACAAGAGAGAAAAATGGTCTGAGCGGAGATGAAATAAGGGTGGGGAGAGGGGTGGGGAAAAACAGGGAAGGGAGAAAGAGAGACAGATAGAGAGACGGATTGAGTTAGATAGAGAGATAGGAATGTTACGCACACATTTTAACGTGTTCTATTTTGATTTTTATGATCCCGGGTAACACCGAGTATGCTTGCTAGTCTATTATAAATACGCACAAAACGTTACCTGTATATCACCACTTGCTATCACTGGAATAAAACTGGTGTTAAATAATTTATATGATTTAATTTCAAAATTTCATAAAACATCTGATCGATCTTATTGCAAAACCGATTTTTTTAATTAACATATATCCCTTCATTGAATTATTTTTCGAAAGATATAAATATTCTCTTTCAGATCGTTTAAATTAGGAAGTATTTAAAAGGACGGCTCAACAATAATTTGTTGACATTGGACTTTAAAAACGACCATGTTGTAGTCAGTTGGGAAGTAGTTCTTGGAAATAAACTCTGCTCATGAAAGTTTCGTTTAGCTCTCAGTATACTGTTGAAGAAAGGGAAATTATTTACAATGGTTATAGCTAGACGAGTTTTTTTCTGTGAATGTTTTACAGGGGGGGGGAACCAGTAAGTACAGCTCCGTCGATCACTTACGATGAAAATAAATATAGAATAGGGAATAATTATCAATGTATCTTCTGCGAGAAAGAGGCTGTAGAAGAGAACAGCCCCTACTTGATTTTGAAGTCGATGTTGTACTCTGTCCAGACAGGGAACGGTAGATAATAGAAATATTAGTTCAAACAGTACGTAACCAATTAGTCCCAGCGGTACAAACGTTTTAGTCCAACCAATGCATAGCATATTATATACAAATAAAAAGATTATTTAGGCTAAGTTTAATTGTATTCTTTTATGGCATATCAACACTTTCTGGGTCATTTAATGCCGAATTCAGTTTTTATGCTTGAATTTCTCAATATTTTCACATATTTATAGATTTAGTTTTGTCGGAATATATTTTTAAAATAAATAAGGATAAGACGTCTTTAAGGGTATAGTCTATTTAAGTCATAGATGGGGACATAAAGGGCGATTCCACACTTCCAAGAACCCAGAACCGGTTGGGATACCCAGAGTGTGAGTAGTCCATAGAATTGAAATATAGTGGAGGTAATTTTTATTTTTGAGGTGGGTGCGGGACGAACGCTTTTCCCAAATATGGCCGCGGTATATTTGGGCCGTGCCCGGTACCAGCGTAATCAAGACATTTAATCACTCAAAAAAAAAACAAAATGTCCACGCCGTTGACTGACATATTTTTTTTAGTTGTCTCCCGCCTAATCACTCGATAAACCAATTTATATTTCCAGAAGTTCCGAGGTTCTTGACCGGATTTCCTTTATGATTCTTATAAAGGGTACTTTATTTCTAAGAAAATTTAGACTGAAAAAATACAAGTAGCTATTTTGTTTTTTGCCTAAGATAAAAACGTACTTTTTGTTTTGTGTCTTAGCTAATAACAAGGACAGTAGAGAAAGGTAAAACCTAGGAAATACTTCCATTCAAATACATATCTGGAGAAGTAGGAGGAAAAGTAAGAAGAGCCGGGGTAAGAGTAGAAGTATTACTAAAGTGTTAATCTTTTTTAGTCTGAACTTTTCAATATGGATCTTGGACATCTGAGAAGTGGTTCTGGAAAAAACGTGAAAAAAAAGAAGAAGAAGAAGAAGAAGAAGAAGAAGAAGAAGAAGAGAAAATCATTTTTTAGTTGATAGCTGAGGACAAATCAATATTGTTTTGCTAGTGCGAACGTCTGGGTCATGTGATCATCAGCACGCTATTTGATTGGTGCGATTAAAATTGGATTTTTTTTTTCTTTTCGTGGCGTAGTTAATAATCGAGTGATTGGGAACAGAAAAAAGTAAATAAATTGTTGGCTAATAGAAGGAAAGGAAGAAAGTGATGGGAAAGAAAAGAAAATGAATGAAATATGAAACGAAATAAATTGATCAGTAAGAAATGCAAAAGAAAGGAAAGAATAGATGTAACAGAGAATCAATGAAGTGAAGAATGGAATAAATGAAAAAAATAAATAAATACAAGAATGAAAAGAGAAAGAAGGAAATGGATGTTGGAAAGAAAGAATAATTTAAAAAATGCAAAACTAAAACAGAAAAGGGCAAGGAATGTGAAAACGAAACTAAGAAATAAAAAAATAAAACAAAGAAAAAGAAAGGAAAAAACAAAGAGTGAATTAAAAGAAAAGAGTACATGCAAAAAAAAGAAAATATGAATGAACGAAAGATAAAATGTGTAAAAGAGATTGGCGAAGGAAAAATGAATGTAAAATTAAAAGAATAAAAAACGAAACTATTTTAAGAAATAACAACGAAAGAAAAGATGAATAAAGTAATGAATGAAAGATAAATATAAATAAGGAATTGACGAAAACAAGAACGAAAAAAATAAAGAAAAACAAACGAACCACATTGAAGAAAGAAAAAAGTCAAGATTGAAAGAAAAATAGCGAAAGAATAAAGGAAAGGATGAAGGAACTGAGAAAAAAAAGTGAGGTTGAACGAATTGAAACTGGTTGGTGTAAAATAATAAGAAAAGAAACTCATATGGGAAAAGGAAAGATAGAAAGAAGGGAGTTAATAGCAAAATGAAAGTAAAATGTAAAGAAAGAATATAAAAGTTTTCGATAACAACATGAAAGAAATAGAAAAAGAAAGGAAGAGAAGAAATAGGTTCTTTCACGTCAGTCTGTAATAACAACAGAATAAGAAACATAGTTTATAGATTAAGACTATAATTTTGTAAAACAAGGTCGCCATATTGTTTCCTGGAGTTTAATGTGGAAATTGCGGTTTCTTATTTATTTTCCTATCGTCCTTAACGATTGATAAAAATGCATTTAATTAGGCACTACATGAAAGTCTCTACCTCTTTTCCCTCATTTTTTATGAGTATTCAAATTAACTGAAATGACTAACCTGGTCTGGAGTATATCTGCTCACAAAAACAAGACGGACGCATGATTTATGTTATATTACGACGTCTCGGTTTACATATAAAAGTCAATCTAAAAAATATATCAATTATTTGGATCACATTCACTTAATATCTAATTGTGTTTGGATTCGAAATTAAATAAATGGACAAAAATAAAATCAGAAAATAACCAAAAACACTCAAAGAACGCAGACTTCCGCCAAAGCCTTAAAGTACACAATCTAACTAGCTGACTTGATGATTACTTTAATATGTACTTCTCGGCTTGCTGGCTGGGATCAGTATAGTATCTCCTCTGTCCTCAGTCAGTGATAACGAATCCTTCTAGACTGAGGTAATTTGCATTTTTATCCCACAGCAGGATGCGCCGTTTTGGGTTGCTAGATTTTTCCTACATTAAAAACCGCCATTGTATCTAACTATGCGCTTGTGGGGAGACAAATAAATGGAGACTTGATTAATCAAATATAAAAGAAAAAATTGAAAGAATTTCTTCAGAATAGTTGTTTGATTAATAAACAATGATATTTTTAAAAATTTGGAAAAAGATCATCGCTATATTAAACACTGTTAACTGATAAACAACAAAAATAAAATAAAAATATTAGTAAAGAGTTGCACTGTATGGAATGCATTTAAATTTTTCTCCTCCCGATCAAATAAAAAAAAATGCGGTGGCACCTGTTTCAATTGGTGCCACAGAAAATGGTTTTGTAGAGTCGAAGAGGATGAAAAAGCACGAGAAGAGAGAGGACACCATACAGACGTCAACTGGAAAGGCATGGACAGTACTAGAATCTAGAGCAGGATGGCTGTCACCACTGAAAACTCAAAACGATTTTCAAGAGATTGAAGGAAGCGAAGAGTGTTGGAAATATGAAAAGACTTGTCACTCAGACTCCAGAGAACACCACCTGGCAATGCTGTGTTCAAGCTGCTAATGAGTAAGAAGTAATAGTAGTAGTAATAATAATAATAATAATAATAATAATAATAATAATAATAATAATAATAATAATAATGCAGAAAGATACTAATCCATTATCGTTTCCCTATAACATATATTGCGTTGTTTCATGGATTTTCTTTCACATTTCAAATTAAGATTAGTGTAGAATATTAATAGGCCTTGTACCAGATTAGGCTGGTGCGAATGTTGGCTGTTTCAGGGTAACTAAAACATGTGACCGATGTGCGATGATTTTAGCATGAGTAAATATCACACCAGATAGAAGAAATCCATTGCGTGAGTAACATATGATAAGACCAGTGACACAACAGGAAATTTCAGAAGGATAGAGATGAAATATTTATCCAGCTTACGAGCTACGATCAAAGTATAGTATATGTTTGATTTGAAGAGGACATCCTCCCAGGCATTACTTCTGCTTTTCGGAGCGGGATGGGTTTTTGGAGCGGGATATATATATATATATATATATATATATATAGTCATCCAAAGACACGTATGTCGTCGTGAGGTTAGATTTAGTGACATTTTTAACCGAGACCCTAGTGACTGTTGTCCAGCGCCTTACTAAGTGAGCCGTGAGAACCTCATAGAGGAAAAAATAATATCGCATTATTAATGACATTATTTATGCATTTATATTTATTTACAATGCTCGTAATCGAAAAGTATTCAATTATTTTTTCATGAAAGATCATTGCCTGAATGCTAAGTGGAAATCATTATTTCGTTTACTAGAGTTTTCTACCTATAGGAGTGTCTATCGACTTATAAGTAAGATTCGAAACCTGGACCCCAGTGACAGTCGTTTGGCACTCTACTAACTGATCCAAGAACATTCTAGTTACAGTAGGAATAAATTGTATTGCATTATAAATGATGTTATTTACTAATTTATACTTTTCTATTTACGATATGCTAATTTAAATCGAATGTGATCAGAAAAGAATGTACGTATCTGTGTATGTGTATAGCCTCGAAGGTTCTGCTGCGTGTTGCGATTATTAAAGTCGATGAAAATGTAAACACATTATTTTAGAAATTGTTGCGAAGGAATAGAGAGGGAGGAAAAAGAGTGAGAGAGACAGAATGGACAGTTATAATAGGTAAATGCACAGAAGAAAAGATAACGTCTTGCGTAAAATACCCCCAAATAAAAAAAGGAGAATGCCTAACATGAACATGAAAATTAGTAGATATGTACGAATGGTCCAGAATGAAACAATTAACTTGTGTTGTCTGTTAATTAGTTGCGGAAGGTTCGTAGAGAAACTGATATTACGTACTTTTATGGAATTGGTATCTACAATTAAATGTTGTCGAAATGAACACTGCAGTTCGTTTTACGCCATAAGTATTTTGAAAAAGATGTTTAAGCCTTAAAGGTGTTATGTATTAAATTGTTTAAGTGTATTAAATTGTCTACGTGCTTAACTTAAAAATTAAAACTATACTTGAAGCAAACGAAGATTGCTAAGGGAAATTCTAAAGTCGATTCGATTAAGAGATTTAGTCGCTATTTTGAATCAATGTACAGTAATAAGTGATTAAGTTCGTTAAATGTATTCCGTAAATTTCGGAATGAGATAAAGTCTATACGTAATAGTTAAGAAATAACGTAACCAGATATTCTTGAAAATCAGTGGAATATGAGGGAATATGTATTGTATTATGTATTAAAATGATGGAAGATGAATAGAAAATAGTAAAATGTGAGTTTTATTAAGTATATGTTGTCTATAAGTTCCCGGTGATAAAGGGGAATGTGTCAGTATGAACGTATTAGAGGGAAGAGTTTTTGCTGCCATCTCTATGGAGTATGTTTTGGGGAGAGTATGTGATGTTATTATAAAAGTAATATATATTGTTAGATCGAGAAAATAACTATAAATTTCTTCAAACACGTTCGAGTGAATACGCTAAATAGAGTGGTGAGTTTAGTATCCTATGATGCATGTGGTAATTTTCTTTATGTCGCCGAAGGTACAGGGGAAAACGTCTTAACTCATATATATATATATATATATATATATATATATATATATATATATATATATATAATATTTATTTATGATTTTACAGAAGTTTAGGTCTGACGATACCGAAGGTTTCGCTGGCAAACAAATGACGGGTGTAATCCGTCGTATTACTCGTCAGGTATATTTTATTTGTTAATGGCTTTCTACTGACAGATACCAAAACTCTATTAATAATAATATATCTATATATATATATATATATATATATATATATATATATATATATATATATATATATATATTTATATAATTATTTATAAATAATATTTTTTAAATTAACCCATATACATATGTGTTTCATGCCAGACCTGCAATCATCAGTATGGGAGGAGACAATATATATATATATATATATATATATATATATATATATATATATATATATATATATATATATATAACTGGGAAATATTGAGAGCGAGATAAATATGAGAGAGAGAGAGAGAAATGCGAAAAACAACCACGCATTTAAAGAATGCATTCTTGAGAATATAAAGAGATATTCGTCCGATTGATGTTTTAAAACTAATTATCGTTTCATTTATTTTTTTATTTATTTTTAATCAAGCATTGAAAATTCTGAGTGCAATGAATTGACCATTTCTAAAATTAGAAACGATTCAAAAATTGGCATTGGATTTGATTATGAGAACTGAAATAGGAAGGTGTTTTCTTGTTTTCCTCTTCCATAATCCTAACGCGCCTCGACCGTCAGTTCGTCTTCTTAAATCTTGAAGTGAAATAGGAGCACGCTCTTTACCTACTGTATTTCTCCGTTGATTTATGTGAACAGTCAGCTTTTTGGATTATTAAAGGTTTGATTGAATTACAAGTCAAAGAGAAAAGTTGATTGGTTATCGGATTTTGCGTTTTTGCTTTAAATAATAATAATAATAATAATAATAATAATAATAATAATAATAATAATAATAATAATAATAATAATAATAAGAAGAAGAAGAAGAAGAAGAAGAAGAAGAAGAAGACTGACACCACACAAAATATTTGCATAGGGTTAAGGAGGATGAGAAGACCGAGGAGGGACAGCACACACCAGACCTCCACTGGAAGTGAGGAAACTGCTGGGACCTTGGGGAGGCTTATTGCCACCGAGATCCCGGAGAGGACCAATGGTCCTTGCCAGCGAGAACTCAATGGTAAACGGCTGTTGTGATACTGCAAGTTTATTTGCGGTGTCTGTCGAAAAGAGGTGGATAATACTGGAAATCTAGGGAGACTTGTTGTCACTCAGACTCCAGGGAATCCCACTAGTTGTCGATGAGCAATCACTGATGACCTGTGTGAGAACTTCTAGTGAGTAAATAATAATAATAGCAATAATAAAAAATAATATAAATAAAAGTAGTAAAAATAATAATAATAATAATAATAATAATAAAGAAGAGAAGGCAGAGAAATAAGAAAGGATAGAAAAGAGAAGTGAGAATGGCGAGAAAAGAGAATAATAAACCGCAAAAATGTTCATTTAACTACCCCCTCTCAAAACAAAAGAGATGGCGCTAACCTCGGTTAATAGCACACAAAATAGTTCTGAAAGGACCAAGGAGGATGGAAAGACCGATGAGGGAGAGCACTAACCAGACTTCAACTGGAAGAGTGTGAAGAATACTGTGACCTTGGTGAGGCTTATTACCACTCAAATACCAGAGAAAGCTAACATTTGTTATCAGTGATGAATCA
The DNA here is from genome assembly GCA_963556195.1 of Sepiola atlantica. NCBI lineage: Eukaryota > Metazoa > Mollusca > Cephalopoda > Sepiida > Sepiolidae > Sepiola > Sepiola atlantica. Next base: position 81,853,245 of record OY744524.1, on the reverse strand, counting down.
ATCATAAATGATTAATGATTTGCAACGATTGTGGAAAGCGGCGGAGAAGAGACATGTTGTCACTCAGACTCCAGGGAACATCACTTGTTATCACCAGTGAGCAATCACTGATAATTACTCGTATGAAAACTCCTAATGAGTAAATAATAATAATAATAATAATAATAATAATAATAATAATAATAATAATAATAATAATAATAATAATAATAATAATGATAATAATAATGATGAACAGATGAAAACTCGAAACAATGGACGCCATATAACTTTTAAATCAAGAGGTGATGAGGGAACCTGGTGAATGTGAACTACAAATATATAGGCATCCGTGAAAGGGGCACGATCAAATAAACAGTGATAAAAGAGATTAGACAAGAATACGAAAGATGAAGAATGCTCAAAGAAAGTAAATTATATAATATACTCTGGATCCTTCATAAGACTGGACGAAAGAAGAAGCCAGGTACATAAATCAAAGAAAATAATGACGATGCATACCACACTGCCCCCAAATGATGATACTAAGCTACTTTATATGAAAAGGCATAAAGGGTATGAGGACTGGTAAGTATTGAAGACTGCGTGGACGATGCGTTAAATGGACTAGAATAATACATAACACAAAATACAGAGAGGCTGATTTACGCCGCCAAAAGACCCGCTAAGGTAAACAATACGGAGCGTAGCGGAAAGCAAAACAAAACAAAAAAGCTATAAAATGAAAATGTAAATAAGAGCTCCTACACGAGCGATTTAGAAGACTGTTCAAGCAAATATTACACGAAAACACCTGGAAGCTTAAACAAAGAAATGGAATCGAACGTGATTGGAAGAAAACCTAACATAGACAAGACCCAAATAAATGTACAGTTTGCTGAGACGAAACGGTAAAAAAACATCATAAGTAAATGCGGAAAAATTAGCCTCAAAACGAACATGACTTATTCGGGATGATAGAAGGACACAAACAAGAGCCAGTATTGGAAAAAGAAAAGGATCAAATCTTCTGGAACATGGAAATATAAACGGGCAATTTTTTTTAATGGAAATCGCTCCAGACAAGGCACTTGATGTAAGGAGCTAACAAGAATGAAATATGATTATCGCAGAGACAAGAGATGCATATTGGCCTTAGTCTTTAAAATACCAAGCCTATAGGTAGGAAGAAAACAGTCAGCAGGAAGAGAGTTTCACAAGCCTGCAGTTCTTAGAAAGAAGCTACTGGAATAGGAAGCTTTTCCAATCAAGAAAACCGGACATGAAAATAATCAACAAGAAGGGGAAATCCTACCAAGTAGTATATTTCGCCGTCCCAGCAGATCCCAGTCATCAGATAGGAAAGGCATTCGGAATAGAAAAAAAATACTTGAAATGAAGAGGCGAAAACTCGAAACAACGGAATGCATAGAACTAGCCAATATAGAGGTGATGAGGAGAATTGATAAACTCGATAAAGATAAATAGCTGTGTATTCCGAAAGTAGACGCCATTAAATAAAGACATATGAAAGAGATGACACAAAGAGAATAGTTGAAAAGAACAAGAAATCTCATTGAAAATAAATGATATAGTACAAACATAATAAACCGAATAAACATACGGCAAGATACTCTGGAACCTTCATAAACTGAACAAAATAAACATAAACATAATGGATATACACAATGCACTACACTCAAAGCAGGAATCTAACAAACGCTATATTCAAAGAAAAGACGTGTAACAAGACTCGGAAGTATTAAATTTTATGTAGACTATGCAATAAAAATAATAAAACTATAATTAATACAAAAACTATATTCGGCTGCTGTAGTAGTGTAACCTCCTACAGCTGTATTCAGTCTTGCTACAGCCGTAGCCGTATCAGGACGTTATATTTGCCAGGGAGGTTCTCATGATAATGTTGTCGTCATCCTACATCCAGAACCTGTTATTCTCTAAATGGTCACCCATCTAGTACCGACGAGGTTCAAGGTTGCTTAACTTTGGTTAACTGACGGGAAGTGGTGTTTCAACGTGATTATACGCGTATATTGCTAGAGAAATACATAACGCAAACCCCAAAATTGCGACAAGGGATGGAGTATATGCCAGCTTTGATATTAGGCATAGTGCTGGATTTAAGTGTTTGGATTAAATTATTAATAGTAGCTGAAGTTATTTGAGCTATGTTTATTCCTAGTTTGTTAAGTGTTGTATCAATGATGTTGTTATTACAGTTAGTAGGTGAAGCAAGGTGTCTGTTTATTATTGGGCTAGTTTATGTTATATATATATATATATATATATATATATATATATATATATATATATATATATATATATATATAGGGTGGGCCAAAATAAATAAGGGTCCTATCTTTAAATTTGAATAACTTGAATTTGAATAACTTCCACAAAATAAAAGTTAAACTCACCAAACTTTATGTGTGTGTAGACTGACCCTTCCGAGATTTTTTGAAATAAACAAAACAAATTTTAGCCGCAAAACACTTCTTAAAACTTACAAAAACTAAAGTATTGTTTTTTACACTGTTTTGAGTTTTTTAAGCAAAAATAATGTTTTCTAAATGAGGGTACGTTCCTTAGGGCTAATACGGCTCATGCTTGCTTCGGAAGGGGTCCTTTACTTATTCTAAAAAAAAAATTTTTTTAAATCAATAAATAAAAAAGTTATGAATTTTTAAAAATAGGACCCTTATTTTTGCCCACCCTGTATATATATAGGGGGTACTGTTGTATGTGTGTATACAGTGTAATCTTCTCAAGCAATGAACGGATCATTATGAATTTTGGAATATATATTCTAAGCAACACGGTGAGTAACATGAGCACAGTATTTTTTGTTACATTTACCAGTCAAAGGAGTGCACACACCTAGACTGGCTCCCTCCCTTAAAATACTTTTAAAATGAGTTAGATACAAGCAAATTAATAGAGAAAAGAATTGCTCTACATCAAATGTTGACTGATATTAAGTAATATATTTCTGAAAGTATCGGTGTGCGTGCCTTAACGTCAATAATATTATGTGCTTGATATGTATTCTAGGCAACAGGGTGAGTAACGAGGGTACATTATATTTGTGTTTATATAAACTGTATCGTTTATGGCGTGTCACCAAAACTGTACTATACCCCCCCCCCCAAAAAAAAACATTAAGATTTAAAACTAATGATATATTTCTACCTTATACCAGTCCTGGGACGGGTATTCTTTTTGTATATATATATATAGAGAGAGAGAAAGAGAGAAAGAAGGAGAGAGAGAGAAAGAGGGAAAGAAAGACAGAGAGATACTAGTGTACACTCTTTATTTATTTAGATATATTATTAAAATGTTCATATAAAAGTATTAGAATTACGAGAGTAATTTAATTTTGCATATATAAACTTTATTATCATTTCTGATGACCAAAATAAAAAACTGTCACCGTTGACTTTTTATTATTTAGTGAAGGATTTCTTTCCGAATTCATTCCCCTTACCAATTTAAATAGTTTCGTCGTGGGCTAGAAAATGGCACGTATTTTACTCGCTAACTTTTGCGTGACGGGATAGAAATACATATATGTGTTTATATACAAATAAATACACATTTATCTTTATAATAGTGTGTACGATATACACACACATACACACACATACACGCACACACACATATATATATATATATATATATATGTGTGTATGTGTGTGTTTGTGTGTGTGTGTGTGTGTGTGTGTGTGTATGTGTGTGTGTGTATGGGGAGAAAGATAGAGTAAGAAACAAACGGCTAGTAGGTCATATATCGATTGATAAGTGAAAAGTACACAAGTCAGAGGAAATAAAAGTAGGTGTGACATTTCAATCCATGTGAAAATATTGTATTGATCTCTTCACATCTTAAAGGTACCAAGAAAATAGAAAATAAAAAACAACAGGGATTATCTTCACAAATAAACAGACCTTTAATAAGATCACTGTTTATAGCCATTGATTGTTTAGAAAATTGCTCTCTATCAGCCGGTGTATATTGGACTCTATTTATGTGTTCATAATTCCACTAAGTAAATTACTGAGAAAAAAAAACAAAGTTCAAGACAATAAAATGATTTGTAAATAAATGTTATTTATTTTACAATCTGACTTACCTAAGTTGTATAGATTTTGAAATATATGATAAAAGAATAAAGTAGATACGGAATTTTTAAAATTATATTTTACAAAATATACTTGAAGGGAGAAACGATAGGATATACATCCAATATATAAACAAAAGACGCTAGAATTCTTGAAGTTAGACTTAAATAGCATTGCATCTAACAAATCTATAGTTGATTCTCACAAACGATATTTTTTCATTTTATCTATGCAGCATGTTTTTAACTGCAGAAATTGTAATTCGATTCATCCTCTAAGAAAATACTTAATCAGGCTAGGAAGTTTATTAGAAAGTGGGCATTTTTAGTTTATGCTTTAAACAACACAAGCCGCTTACGAATCTAATAAAAATACATTTCTACATTTTTCTACCTGTGTCAGACTCCAATTAAACTATTATATTTTTAAATATCTATGTATTTTTTGTAATTACGTGGCTATACTAACAGGGGGTACAATAATATGTTTGTGAAAACCTATTTAGTATGGTGTCTTTATTGTTTTGTCTTTTTTACAACGAATACAAACCGGTAACAATCATTTATTCCAATAAAAAGTTTTTCTTACAAACATAATAAATTGGTCTTTCATTAGATAACATTGGGCCCCAAAACGATGATTAAACAGCTTTCATATTTTTATTTGTTATTTTTTCCGAGAAAGAACTAAAACTTTTACTTATTCATAAATTTTTAATCAAACCGAAAACATTAATTCGTCCAATTTATTAATCATAATACAATCTAAATGAACTGATACTGCATCACATAATGAATATCTAAATTTCCAGGAAGTTAATTGTACTTTTCAATTCGTTTAAATTGTCACAGTTTAAAATAATGCAAATCATATCATTTGAGACATTAGCACAACTAGCAGTCCACATCGAATCATCATCATCATCAGCAGCACCACCACCACCAACAGCAGCAGCACCAGTAGCATGGACAGTTACAATTATTAATTAATATTTTAAACACTCTCCAAAAATGATCGCTAAAAGCTAAAATTATCGTGCCTCAGAATAAACATAGAGGTGAAGAGCTCAGAATCAACACCGATAAATTGTGTTTCCAATAGCTTCTACTTTTTCAATTTCCTTTCCTTAACAACGAAATCAGCAATTTTGTTTGACTGCGACAGTTACATTAATAAGTGAATGACACAACATTAAATCACGGTATGTCTCTGAAGTATGTAACGTATAGTTTTTAAAGTATGCTACGTATATATATATATATATATATATATATATATATATATATATATATATTGTGTGTATTTAGGCAGCATATTTTCATTTAGGCAAACATTATTAAATAACACGGAGTGGTTTTGTTTGATGCGACTTTTCGGATTGTCCATCTAATGTTTCGGTCAAATTGATGTAAATATGATCCATGGGTTTCTTGTTCCATTCTATATATATATATATATATATATATATATATATATATATATATATATATATATATATATATATATATATATATATATTAAATCAATAAAATCATTATTTTGCAGTAAAACAGCATTGACGAAGAGTTATTTACTTTCTTTCTTTTTTTCCTCCACATTTTCCTGGTGTAAAAATCGCAAATAAATCCACAGGTGGTTCCAAGAAAATAAGTTACTTCTGATCTCGTTGAGGGGTTTGAAAAAAGTGAACATTGTAGATGTGTGTATTAGCGCGGTTACGATGATATGAATTAGAAAGGGAGACACATCCTTAAGAAAACGTCTTTTGAATTGTATTATAGAATTTTAGAAAAAAAAACAAGAAACGTTGAATATTTTTTTAATATATATTTATTAAATGAATAATGTCATTTTTCATAAATATATGTCTCTGAGACTTTCGCCGTAAAACAACCTTGACGAAGAGTTATTTACATTCTTTCCCTCCTCATTTTGCTGGTGTTGCTAGAGGATAATTTCGTCTGATCTCGTTGACATATATATATATATATATATATATATATATATATATATATATATATATATATATTTGTTTTCAAAAATAAATTATTTATTTACCTTAAAAACCCATTTTTAGAACTTTAGTACTTTCGGTAATATATACCATCGTCAGAAGCATATTTCTTCTTTTTTTACTTTTTTCCTCCTGACTGAGACATACTTATCGCAGTCAAGTTCAGATTCGTCTTGATGTTAGGACGACAATGTTGATATGGCTGTGTGTATCACGTGGTTACGCGGGAAAGGTATTTTGAAAAGTCACACATTGGAAACGCTGGTGAAATGGTAATAATAAAGAGAATATTTTTTCATAAAATATTTAGAAAACCTACACAACGCAAATAATTTGTTTTCAATAGTAAATTATAAATATGCATATATATATATATATATATATATATATATATAATGTATTTTTTATGTAATTATTTCTATTGGTGATTGTAGCGTTTGTTGTTATTTTGCTTACTATTATTTCGATTGTCTCATTTTCCTAAGTGATTAAGATGCAGAAAATTACATTATTAGTCGCCCTTAACTTCATAGGACGTATTTTTCGTTAATATATATTTTTATTTATTTTTATACGTACATAAAAGTTATCCATGGACACGTGTTTCTGACTCACAGCCAATAAAAATAATTACATAAAAATACATTAAATATTTAGGTTATAAAAATCGTACATATTTGTAGACATAGCGTCTTGGTCCAGTGATAGAACGCTGGACTATAGACATCAATATCGAAGGTTCGATCTCTGTCTAAGTTAGCCATGCTGATGACGGCTGTGAGCCAGAAACACGTGTCCATGGATTACTTTTATGTACGTATATATATATATTATTTCTAAACAATTATTCTTTATTAATACAAATTCCCGGGAAACGTCTATATATATATATATATATATATATATATATATATATATATATATATATATATAGAGAGAGAGAGAGAGAGAGAGAGAGAGAGAGAGAGAGAGAGAGAGAGACGTTTCCTGGGAATTTGTATTAATAAAGAATAATTGTTTAGAAATAATGATCGTTTAGTCATTATATTATTAAGTTGACGAAATTGTTAAAATAAAGCTATAAATAAAATTAAATTATAATGTGTTAGTCACGTAGAATTGGTCAACAAATATTATTAACAAAATTAATGCACACACACACACTCCAATATATTTTTCTTTGTAGACATTTATAAATAATGTTTTGATCATGGCGTCTAAAATTAATGTGATAATAAGAAACTGAACGGAAAAATATAGTAACATTCAAACCAATATTTGTTTATAAAACATAATTATTTAAACAATATAATCTCACAGTTATTTATTTTTTAAGTGCTTTATTGCGTGGTTGGAGCACGGGCGCCTCTGTGGAGCTTAATTACGATAAATATATTTCCATAATGTAACTATATATATATATATATATATATATATATATATATATATATATATATATATATGATAATTTTATTTACACAGACATGTACAAAATCTGCGACACTGGAATGTCGATGTTATCGATCAACAGTTACTATAAACTGAGATCTCATCAGGGGAAGTTAGAATCCGATCTTAACCTCAGATCATATTTGGAGAGAATGAAATGGACGAAATAGAGAAAGAGAAGAAGAAGAAAAGAAATTTAACATTTCTAAAATTGAGGCCGTTAAAAAATTAAAAATTAAAAATCTAAAAAATCTAAAAACAAAAAAAAATCTAAAATCTAAAATCTGAAACAAACAGGGCAAATAAATAAATAAAAATATAAGGTGGAAAGAGGGGCATATAATGAAGGGAGAGGTGATGGGAAGGTAGACACATAAAGGAAAAGAAGGAGAAGAAAGAGAACGTATGTTGATTCAGATCGAGAGAGAAGAGATAGAAAATATAAAATAGGACGGAGGGGGGAAGACATGCACGAATCAAGTGTAAAAAAAACAGACAGTTATTTTAACGCCGAGTTTATAAATGTATTTTTCAAGTGAACTATAATATTGTGTATATGTGTGTATGCGTGCGTGCGGGCAAACCGATCAGACGCGTGTAATTGGTGTGGTGGTGGGGCGGTGATCAAATGTGTCGCTAATTCTGGATTTATATTGTCTGTATAATTTGTCTAGAGTTTATTAGCTTACCATGAATAAATTAATAAATCGAATAAATATATTCGTTTAGTATAACAGGATTAGTAATAATAATAATAATAATAATAATAATAATAATAATAATAATAATAATAATAATAATAATAATAATAATAATCATAATAATAATAATAATAATAATAATAATAATAGTAATAATAACAGCGACGACAACAACGACAACGATAATGGTGGTAAATAATATTTAAGAAATTATAAAAATAATAGTTTAGGAAAGAAATAGAATAATTAAGAAATATTAGGAATACTAGGAGGTAGTAATTATAATAATAATATTAAATAATAAGATAATGTTTGCCGATATTATGATATGGGTAATGGTTGCAATAATGCTGATCATATAAAAATAGTAATAATGGTGGTTTTACCGACAGCAGTAATCAGAGTGGTAATCCCAGTAATCTTAACAATAGTAATAATGATAGTGAAAAATTATAAATAATAATAGAACAGTACACATAGTAGTAGTAGTCATAATGATGGCAATAATAGCAATAAAGATGAAAACAATAATAATAATAATAATAATAATAATAATAATAATAATAATAATAATAATAATAATAATAATAATAATAATAAAAATAATAATAATTATTATTATAATAATAATAATAATAATAATAATAATAATAATAATAATAATAATAATAATGGTAATAATAATAACTGAAATAAAATAATAAAGCTATAGATAATGACATTATCATTATTATCATCAATGAAAGTGGAAGCAAAAGTCAGGTAACGGTAAAACATGGCAATATCAATATTATTAATAATAGTGATACTGCTAATTTCACTGTCGCAAATAACAATAACTATGATAGTAACAGCAGATATGATGCCACCACTAACAACAATAATCATCTTGATAAAAGTACAGAAATGAAAAATAATTCAATGTCAAATAATTAAGTTTAAAATATTAATAATAGTAATAATAAATAATTGATAATGATAATCTAAAAATAATCTAAAAAATATAGAAATATTAATCAATAAATGGATAAACATATAAGGGGATATTTAAGGGTCAAGAAAATACAGAAGATGAAAATTAGTATTAATCGTTGTGGGTATGATAATAATAATAATAATAATAATAATAATAATAATAATAATAATAATAATAATAATAATAATAATAATAATAATAATAATAATACCACTACCACCAATAACACTACCACTAACAGTACTACTACAAATAATACTACTGATAATAATACTACCAACAATAATGCTACTACTAATAAAAATATTAATTAATAAAAAAGGTATAAGATGATAGTTGTGTTGACAAAATTATCAGTTGATGGGTAGGTGAAGTTTTTTTGTTTTTTTTATATAGTAACAGCCTAAGGGGTTATAAGTGGATTACTAAGAAGGTGTAATCTATTATGCCTACAGTTAATTGATGTTTCTTGTTTTTTGTTTAGAAGTTTGCCCCTATCACTAAATTTAATTATTTCAAGTTGTTCTGTTAGGCAAAGGTAGCAAGGTAAGATTTAGGGAACCACAGGTGCTAGTTTTTCTAATTGTGTTCCAGGTTACTGTTGGTGATTGGTTATTGTTGTATAGTTCCCAGTAATATATAGAAAGTGATGTTCTTTTTTGATATGTAGGGTTATTAAAAGAACACGTATGTCCAGTATATCTTTCTTTGAAGGTATTACCAGCCATACCTATGTAGAATTTTTTCAGGTTTGAGTTTTCTTTAGTAGAGATTGTTGCTTGATATACTGATTGGGTTATTTTGCAATTTTGTTGTCATGGGCATTCATTTTTGTTTGTGCAGTTACAGGCCTTGGTATTTGCTGTTTTCGTTGCAGTAGTTTTTTCATTTAGAATGTTATTGTTATGTTTTTTATTATTTTTTCTAAATTTTCGCCACAGCTATAGCTTAATTTGAGGGTGTTTTTATTAAAACTTTTATGCAGTATATTGTTGGGAGGGAAGTGTAAATTAATTAATTAATTACAATTATCATATATAAAGCTCTATTTTGATATTGAGCACTTTTTATGAACCCGGTTAAATTTCTCTGGATTACCACCCTGTGGATATTTTGTATCTGGATTATTACCATTATATATATATATATATATATATATATATATATATATATATATATATATATATATATATATATATATATATATTAATAATGGAGTTTATGTGTCTGTCTGTCTGAAGCCGAAACTCCAGTATGACTATTTTACTGAAATTAATCTTTTTGAAATTCTTTATATACTGTCACTAAAAGTCGCTTAGACACCAGATGGGTTTTGCCATTTACATAAGTCATTCCTTTAAACCTTCAATTAAATTAATCTATTAATAATGGAGTTTATGTATCTGTCTGTCTGTCTGTCTGTCTGAAGCCGAAACTCCAGTATGACTATTTTACTGAAATTAATCTTTTTGAAATTCTTTATATACTGTCACTAAAAGTCGCTTAGACACCAGATGAGTTTTGCCATTTACATAAGTCATTCCTTTAAACCTTCAATTAAATTAATCTATTAATAATGGAGTTTATGTATCTGTCTGTCTGTCTGTCTGTCTGAAGCCGAAACTCCAGTATGACTATTTTACTGAAATTAATCTTTTTGAAATTCTTTATATACTGTCACTAAAAGTCGCTTAGACACCAGATGGGTTTTGCCATTTACATAAGTCATTCCTTTAAACCTTCAATTAAATTAATCTATTAATAATGGAGTTTATGTATCTGTCTGTCTGTCTGTCTGTCTGAAGCCGAAACTCCAGTATGACTATTTTACTGAAATTAATCTTTTTGAAATTCTTTATATACTGTCACTAAAAGTCGCTTAGACACCAGATGGGTTTTGCCATTTACATCAGTCATTCCTTTAAACCTTCAATTAAATTAATATTTACAAATATACACTTATAACTGCTATTATCAAATTTACATATGTATTTACAATATTTTCCGATAAGGTTATATTAATAAACATTATTCATACAATTAATTAAAGCCATTTTCATCATAACCGGCGTGGTTTCTAAACCATTTCAACTCGAGTACTGTTAAAATTGCAAAGTCATTGGCTGTTTAATCAGTGGTGCCCTCCCTCCCTCCGGTAATTGAATATGGCGATCTGATTAAGCAGCCGATTGGCTGTTTAATCAGTAGTGCCCTGCCTCCCTCCGGTAATTAAATATGGCGATCTGATTAAGCAGCAGATTGGCTGTTTAATCCGTGGTGTCCTCCCTCCCTCCGGTAATTAAATATGGCGATCTGATTAAGCAGCAGATTGGCTGTTTAATCAGTATGCCCTCCCTCCGGTAATTAAATATGGCGATCCGATTAAGCAGCCGATTGGCTCTTAAATCAGTGGTGTCCTCCCTCCCTCCGGTAATTAAATATGGCGATCTGATTAAGCAGCCGATTAGCTGTTTAATCAGTAGTGCCCTCCCTCCCTCCGGTAATTAAATATGGCGATCTGATTAAGCAGCCGATTGGCTGTTTAATCAGTGGTGTCCTCCCTCCCTGCGGTAATACAATATGGCGATCTGATTAAGCAGCCGATTGGCTGTTTAATCAGAAGTGCCCTCCCTCCCTCCGGTAATTAAATATGGCGATCTGATTAAGCAGCCGATTGGCTGTTTAATCAGTGGTGTCCTCCCTCCCTCTGGTAATTAAATATGGCTATCTGATTAAGCAGCCGATTGGCTGTTTAATCAGTAGTGCCCTCCCTCCCTCCGGTAATTAAATATGGCGATCTGATTAAGCAGCCGATTGGCTGTTTAATCAGTAGTGTGCTCCCTCCCTCCGGTAATTAAATATGGCGATCTGATTAAGCAGCCGATTGGCTGTTTAACTAGTGGTGCCCTCCCTCCCTCCGGTAATTAAATATGGCGATCTGATTAAGCAGCCGATTGGCTGTTTAATCAGTGGTGTCCTCCCTCCAACCGGTAATTAAATATGGCGATCTGATTAAGCAGCCGATTGGCTGTTTAATCAGTAGTGCCCTCCCTCCCTCCGGTAATTATATATGGCTATCTGATTAAGCAGCCGATTGGCTATTTAATCAGTGGTGTCCTCCCTCCCTCCGGTAATTTAATATGGCGATCTGATTAAGCCGCCGATTGGCTGTTTAATCAGTAGTGCCCTCCCTCCCTCCGGTAATTATATATGGCTATCTGATTAAGCAGCCGATTGGCTATTTAATCAGTGGTGTCCTCCCTCCCTCCGGTAATTTAATATGGCGATCTGATTAAGCAGCCGATTGGCTGTTTGATCAGTAGTGCCCTCCCTCCCTCCGGTAATTAAATATGGCGATTTGATTAAGCAGCCGATTGGCTGTTTAATCAGTGGTGTCCTCCCTCCCTCCGGTAATTAAATATGGCTATCTGATTAAGCAGCCGATTGGCTGTTTAATCAGTGGTGTCCTCCCTCCCTCCGGTAATTAAATATGGCGATCTGATTAAGCAGCCGATTGGCTGTTTAATCAGTAGTGCCCTCCCTCCGGTAATTAAATATGGCGATCTGATTGAGCAGCCGATTGGCTGTTGAATCAGTATGCCCTCCCTCCCTCCGGTAATTAAATATGGCGATCTGATTAAGCAGCCAACGTTAATCTGGCACGTTAAACATGTAAACAACAACGCTGGCAAACACCGTGCTCAGTTTTCCATTTTTAAAACCGTCCTAACTTTGTTTATTCTTAGCCATTATGTTTTAAAACACAAATTTATTAAATCAAATTGTTTAATTAAAATAATAATTGATTTAAAAATTACTATATAAAAACGCGCGTGCGCACCCACACATCCACACACAGTTCAGGTAAACTTTTTCTTTCCGAGAATTAAAAATGTTTTCGTGTTTACTGTATTTGATTTCTTAATACTTTCATATGCAATATTATCATTTTTTCACGACCTCAACAGAATTTATGATTCCATGTTTTATTTATTAAAAAAAAGATGTGATTTTTTTTCTTTAATGTCAACAAAATAAACTAACACATTGTACTGGAAAACTATACAACTGATTGTAGAATCAAATTGTTTAATTAAAAAAAGGTACACACACACGCACACGCACACGCACACACGCGCGCGCGTTCACTGTATTTGATTTTTTGGTGCTTTTTCGTTTTAGGACCCACGCTAACTTTGACCCTGTCGTTACAGTTAGGGTTAGGTTTGTTTTTTTTCTTTTTTAATTAAAAATATTTACATGTATAGGGGGGGGGGGGGAATAAAAAAATTGGGGGAAGGCGGTCAAAAAAATTTTTTTTTTTTCTTAATTAAAAAATATTTCAATGACTGGTAATATAAAAAAATTGAGGGGGGGTACAAAAAATTTTTTTCTTTCTTTATAAACTACAAGTTTTTCTATTTATGGGCGAGGGTACAACAAAAATCGGGGTAGGGTCGAATTTTTTTTTTCTTTATTTTCAACTAAAAATATTCTTTGTCATAAACACAGAAAATCAATGTCTAACCACCACAGAAATATGACTGGGGCTCCATTGGCTTACGCGTGAGCCTTCATTTCTGATGCGGCAGCGTAGCAAAAATATGCGACCGGAGGGAGCATATATTTGCTAGTATATATAATTGATTGATCAAGTTCAAATACGTTAACCAGCGAACATAAAACCATTTTTTATTGAGTTCTCAATACCAAATAGTTCATTTAATAATTTTCATTCTACCTTTGATAAGATGCGATGGCATCGAAACGTTGGTTGGCTATAATATTGTTTATCTAATTTTATATATATATATATATATATATATATGTATATATATACATATATAATTTTAAAATCAGCAAATTTATGGCATATTCTTTGTATCTGTTCTAAGAATTCAACATCAACAATAGCAACAGTATATATATAGTGGTATATGTATATATATATATATATATATATATATATATATATATATATATATAAATACACATACATTCCTTTATAAATACATACACGCACGCACACACACACACACACACACACACATATATATATATATATATATATATATATATATATACAGGAGAGTGTGAATTACCTACCGAAGAGTTTGAATTACCTAATACACACTATCTTCGAGTGTATTGGCTGCCTGTGTACAAGGGTTTCTCAGGACAACCTGACATGAGGATACTTCCCCATACAAGTAAACCCTGACCGAATATTCAAAATAACATAGTATTAGCAGCACACATATGATCCTCTCACCACGGCTATACACTTGCTCATACGAGGAATGGTGCACCTTGTTCTAGTGATGTTACTTCAAGTAACAGCACTCAGCTGGATACTCCACCGGACTAAGTGAATTATTGTCCTGGAATCCGCTAAGACGAAAAGATCACACGAAGGAGATACTCTAACATAGTTAACTGGTCAATTGGGGAGAGGAAAATTATATTATTCACTTCTTAACTAACTCAATGTTTGACATGTAAAAAAAAAACTTTAATGGAATATTCGAATATCTATGTATCCCATATAGATATCAAGTGTTAGCCCCAGGAAGGGGCTCCTTGATTTCTAAGAACTTCGACTGAAGTAAAATGAGCCATATATATATATATATATATATATATATATATATATTTATATATATATATATATATATTGTTGAATATAACGATGCATTGACGATGCATTTGTTTGATACTAGTGCATAGCCCAACATTTAACTAACGACCATTCCTGGCCCCGATCGAAATTCAGAAAACTCTTAGTAGAAAATACCAAAATCTTATAATATAGTACTAACAAACAAAAAACTCCATATATTAGAAGCCTATATATAAAAAAAACAAAGAAAACGTAATTAACAGAATTAACTTTAATACCAGTAATAATATACTAAAATGTCTATAATGCTAACTATAGTTTCGTACTTATTACATAATTCCCGCCAAAACCATCTATAATACTAACACATGGTCTGTAACTGATTATCTCCATTCCCCTGAAGAAGTTCCTCCTCACCCCCGAAACTAAGATTCTGATTCAGACTATTGAAATGATCTACCAAAGGATATCCAGACATAAGTTGTCTGTTATATTCAACAATACTTGCCTGCAAGAGATTATGCTGCCTATATATATATATATATATATATATATATATATATATATATATATATATATATATATATATGTGTGTGTGGGGGGGGTGTTGTATCGGCGTCAACATGTCTTGTAAAACAATGGAATGTTTTTAAAATAGTCTCTAAGTACAAACAGCCGGCGGCCCGATCAAAGTCAAGAACAGGCAAAAGTTTCTTCATTCCATCTGTATGTCTCTCTAAGAATTATACCCCCCTCTCTCTCTCTCTCTCTCTCTCTCTCTCTCTCTCTCTCTCTCTCTCTCTCTCTCTCTCTCTCTCTCTCTCTCTCTTAATCTGTAAGGTAGGATAGTAATATTATAAACGAGAGGAAAAAATCGGTTGGAGTTCAGCTCCAAAGAAGCAAAATGTCTGACCAGACTCCGAGAATGAGGAAAGAACCGATAAATCTTAAAGAACTTTCAACTTATATACTTATATCTTCCACGTTATAGACATTTTGGGGGTGGATATTAATTGTTGTTGTTCACTGACCAAATCTGAAATACTGTATTCTTGTGACTCTAAACAAAACATTCTATGCACCACTTTTACACTAAGACATTTAACCCCACCCAGAAATATTATTTTATTAATGTGTTCTTATACATTCGCATATTTGCACACACATACTTTACTGTCTTTTTTTGCCCAGAAACATTATATATATATATATATATATATATATATATATATATATATATATATATATATATACGTGACTAAACTAACCAATCAACTAAAATCAATTCGCACATGGGTCTATATGACTTTGTGTCAAGTGTTGTCACTCATTAACTTTCGAGGTTTATTTCCTAAAAACATATTACTGCTAACTTTATATATATATATATATATATATATATATATATATATATATATATATATATATATATATATATATATATATATATATATATATATATTCCATGATAAATGCCAGTATACTGAAATCATATGCCCTTAATAGGGTTAAGATGAAAATTCATATATACTAAATGTACAAAAGCAAGGACATTCCCAAATTTTTACACTTTTATTGTCATTAAGGGTATGCGAGCACAACAGGGTTATGTATTTTACTGATAGGAATTTTTCTTCGGCGCACTTCACACACTTCATCCACTCATGCATAGAGATTTATACTGTAGTGATGTGATAATGAAATGGTTTGGTTGATATGTAGTCATACCCTTAATGACAATAAAAGTGTAAAAAATTGGAAATTTCCTTGCTTTTGTACATTTAGTGTATATGAATTTTTATCTTAACACTATTAAAGGCATATGATTTCAGTATACTGGCATTTTTCATGGAATGTCACTACTTTTGTAAAGGCTATGCCTCAATACAATGGTCATTTTAAAGGTTTTTTGGAATTTTCTGGAAAACTAAGATATATGGTGAACTGAAATTAAAATGACATTAACTAAACCCTAGAACCTCTATCTCTGCCAAAAATCAGCTGAATCCATCAAATAGTTGATGAGATACAGGGTGGCACATACGTACGTACACACAGATAACATGATTTCATGATTGAACTTTCTGGATCTTTGGGTTGCCTTGACTAATGATGCTAAAATTCTACACACTTATAGAACCTATCAAATAAAACTTTTGTGCAAAGTTTTAACTAATTTGGTTTATTGGATTTTGAGTTCCAGCATAGGCCATTCTTGAAGACTATTATATATATATATATATATATATATATATATATATATATATATATATATATATATATATATATATATATATATATATATATATAGCGTAATTGAATAAATATTCATCTATTATGTTAGGGTTCTCTCTTCTCAATCATTATTATTTATTCTTTGGTTGTCTTCAATTCGATGCGTTTACACGCGTTTCTCTCGGCGAGATTCAAACTCGAATCACGGCGCAACATTGAACTCTGGAAGAAAAACTAAACCACGTGACTTCTTCTTTTGTTAACTGTCAGGAATATGAGTTCTTGTTCTTTTTTTTTTAAATTTCAAATATTATATCGATTGTAGATATATTTTTATTGTCAATAAATATGCTAATTTTTCGTAGGATAAAAAAGATTGATTTTAATTTTCATCAAGAAAAGGCGGAATAATCTTCTTCTTCTTTTTCCTCTTCTTCTTCTTCTTCTTCTTTAGTTGATATTTTCTTATTTCGTATTTTCGCTTTGCTACTGTTATTGTTGCATCGTCCTGTTTTCTTTTTACCTCGAAATCGCGTGCGTTGCGTGTTTTTGTTTCCTTTCGTTCTTTATATATATATATATATATATATATATATGTGCCCCCTTTCTTTCCTTTCTCGTTGTTTAATATGCATGCGTAGTCTTTTTTTCTTCTTTTCCTTTTATGTCGATGTATGCGTGCGTCTTTTATTCGTTCCTTTTTCTACGTCGATGTCGAATTATGCGTGCGGGTGTACCTTGTTCTTTCTTTCTCGATGTCGAATAGTGTTGAGTTGCGTAGTTCCTTATTCTTTCTTTCTTCGTCGTCTAGTTTCTTCGTCGTTTCTTTCCTTTCTCTTTGTAGTAGCCGTGTCGTCGGTGTGACTAGGACCCATTGTTCAAATGACTTCGTTGTGCATATAGAAGAAGAAGAGTTAAGTTAAGACAGAAATTCGGACAGAACATTTTAGAGAAAAATTCAAAAATCATCTACACTTAATTATGAAGGTGAGAGACATTTATATCCCTAACTTAATTATAGATAGATAGATAGATAGAGAGAGAGAGAGAGAGAGAGAGACAGACAGACAGACAGACAGACAGACAGACAGACAGACAGACAGACAGATCGGCGCTCATCGCCGCATACGATTCGCACAGTTTTTTTTTTGTTTTAAGGCATCTTATTAAGGCAGCTTCTAGGTTTCACAACAGTCTGAATTTTAAATCTAATCAGTCTCCCTCGCTCTGTTCTCACGTGACGTCATATCTGCGAGATATCGTTCCGTACATCGCTTTCAGTCCGGCCCATCCGACCCTACCTTGTCAAATTTTATCCCAATATCAGATCAGTTCAGAATACACTCTGAGAATGTTGTTTGTTTTACGCACGGGCAGGTCATTGTGACCGTACTCATTCACATGTCACAATCTATATTAGTGAATCTCTCATACAATAATTTAACATTATTTACGTACTTTTTAATTTTTTTTATTATTGTTTCACTTGGTTTTGTTCTTTATCTTTGTATTCACGTTATTATTGTCCATATTTTTATGATGTGTTTCTCTTGATTTACTTTATTTATAACAACAACAACATTAATAATAATAATAATAATAATAATAATAATAATAATAATAATAATAATAATAATAATAATAATAATAATAATAATAATAACTAGCGGGACCCTGTGGAAATTCCACAGTGTTTTCTACATCAATCTGTATAATTTACTGTTAATAATATTATCCGGTGGCTAGAAATATGCACATATTTTACTCACAAAAATTTTGCGTGACGGAATGGAAGTAATAGCAAAGACTAAAACAAACATTGCTAAAACTCTCAGTATTATAAGGTCAGGATCAAGGACAATGAAGCAGTCCTGGGGAAAGAGTGGCGCCCTCCCCTACATCTCGGGTTAGCCGCTAATGTAAAGAGATCCTCTACTGTAATCGGACAATTTAGCCTTTTATAAAGTCTGAAATTAGCGACCACCTCACCTAAAATAAGCGAACGCCATTTTTGTTTGACGAATTTGACAATATAACTAAATAAATATTTGAAATAAAAAAAATTAATTGATCAGATGTTAACTATACAATATCATTGCCCTTGTCTTATTTTTACGTATCTATTTGGTACTTTGTTACATTGGGACCCGGGCTAACTTTGACCCTGACCCTAACTTTAACCCTAACCCCCAATGACCCTGAACTTTATAGGTAACCCTACCCCCCTCCCTGACCCTAACCCTAACGACGGGGTCAAAGTTAGCGCGGGTCCCAATCTAACAAAGCACCATCTATTTGTTAGTAAGTTACGCTTGTTTTATTATGAGCACCCCTCGGATAAGAGTGAAATATTTTTTTAAAATTAATAATTTGCATTCAAATAACGCGTGTACGATGGACACTCTACTAAAAAGGGTTGATATACCGTAAAAACTGGCAGGCTTCCGAAATAAAACGAAATTATGCTTGTTACTTTTTTTTTCGATTAGATTTTCTTTTTTATTTTGCTTTGAATCACGACTTTCCTCACTTTCGTTTTTGTTAAATTTTTTTTTACTTTTTGCGATTTATTTATTTGTTTTTATTGCGTTTTCACTTTTCAATTACGTTTATTCTCTCTCTCTCTCTCTCTCTCTCTTCTCCCTCTATCTCTCTCTTACGAACACAAACTTTCTCTTTCTTTCGTACGCGCTCTCTGTGTTTCACTGAGAAAAAAAAGAAGGAATTCCACAGTGTTTTCTACATCAATCTGTATAATTTACTGTTAATAATATTATCCGGTGGCTAGAAATATGCACATATCTTACTCACCAAAATTTTGCGTGACGGGATGGAAGTATATATATTTATTATATTACTCGGTTGTCGGGGTAAAATCTGTCTCTTCAGCAATCACTATCGGTCGCGACTCCCCTCCCCCGTTGTCAGGGGCAAAAGTAAATACTAAATCTTATTAAATGGGAGTGTCAGATCGTGACACAAAATAAGAAACTTAACTTCTCAGATGTTAACTATACAATATCATTGTCATTGTCTTATTTTTTACGTCTCTATTTGGTAGTTTGTTACATTGGGACCTGGGCTAACTTTGGCCCTGACCCTAACTTTAACCCTAACCCCCAATGACCCTGAACTTTATAGCTAACCCTAACCCCTCACTGACCCTAAACCTAACGACGGGGTCAAAGTTAGCGCGGGTCCTAATGTAACAAAGCACCTTCTATTTGTTAGTAAGTTTACTTTTTGCGATTTATTTATTTGTTTTTATTGCGTTTTCACTCTTTCTCTATTCCCCCCCTCCCTCTCTTACGAACACACACTCTCTCTTTCTTTCGACCACGCTCTCGGTGTTTCACTGAGGAAAAAACAACAACAAAAAAAAAACATTGCTTATTGTCCGTTCAAAACATTTAAAAAATAAATACTGATCCCTTACCATCCAAAAATAATAAATAAATGTTTTAACACTTTAAGAAGTGGTGTAAATAAAAAATAAATACTTAGTTCAAACTATCATTGAAAAAAAAACATTGCTTAACGTCCGTTAAAAAAAAATAAATAAAATAAAATAAAATAATAGACATGCCCTAAAAACGCCAAAATAAAAAACAAAAAATAGTTTTAAGTTTTAAGCAACACAAAAAAGTACTTTTTGACCAGGTGATTAAAAAAAATGTATTATTTCTTCCCCATCCCCTCGAAATGTAGAAAAAAAATCGTAGCGGTTGGTTGGGATCGAACTACAAACCAGTCGGGCCAAAGTCAAAATTACTACGTCGCTTACCGTTGCGCTAAAGGGAAATAATTAAAATATGATGCAAAAATTAGACTAATTAAATGTTGTTAATAATCTAGGTGCGGCACGCATGCGCAGAGCGTTTGCCGGAAGCGTGACACACGTACGTACACCTTAGCGTATTAATATATAGATAATAATAATAATATTGGTAAATATTGATGATTGCGTAAACGATGCGATAAAAATACTAGAAAAATCCATCAGAAAAATAGAGAGAGGGTGTATTACTATTGAAAATTGTGTGGACGATGTGATAAAAAGGAGCAGGAAAAGATATCACACAAACTACCGACAGGCTAGCATTGGCTCAGATTAGGACCCAAGCTAAAATAGGCGCAGCGTCGGTAGTTTC
This sequence comes from Sepiola atlantica, assembly GCA_963556195.1. Classification (NCBI taxonomy): domain Eukaryota; kingdom Metazoa; phylum Mollusca; class Cephalopoda; order Sepiida; family Sepiolidae; genus Sepiola; species Sepiola atlantica. Next base: position 81,831,974 of record OY744524.1, on the reverse strand, counting down.
TGGGTGTGTACGTAGACGGCCGAAAAAATCCGAATGAAAAATCCGTTGCCTGCGTCCAAAAAAAACAAAAACATTTAAAACAAGAATACAATTAGTCAAAAAAGATTGGTTTTAATCAAATAATACAATTAGTCAAATTGTATGAAAGAAATATTTAGATTTTTAACGAAGAAAAACATTTTTTGTGTGAAGCCAAATAAAACTAAACAGATGATAAAATGTGTTTTACACATAAAATTGTTTTAAAGTAAAATATCACTGAACAGGTGTTAAAACGGTGTTAGGGTTAGAGTTACTGGCAAGTATTCAAATATGGTTAGAGTTAGGGGTGAGGGTTATAAAATGTTTTTTTTTTGCAAGATAAATTTCACTAAACAAGAGGTAAAATGTGTTTTTCCTTCGGGACACTTAATAACCTGTGCAAAGTCGCTTTGATCAATTTTGATTTCGAATTAGTGATTTTTGCGATCCAATTAATTAAAAAGTTACCTTGTCGTCTGCTTAATTATAACATTCTGATTGGATAAGCGCTTCGGAATTTTCCAGCCGTCTACGTAAACATCCGGAAATTACCGACGCCAAGTCGATATTAGTTTGGTTCCTAATCCGGACCAGTACCGATAGGCTGGATAGAGCACCGACCATGGGCATAAAAAGGAGAGCAGCGAAACGGGAAAAAGAAGATTGAAAAGAAGCAGCTACATGAACGATTTATAAAACTGACGAAAGAAACAGCACACAAAAATACATAGACCTGTCGACAAAAAGGACACATAGACAGAAAAATAGAATCCCTACTGACAACTGCACAAAACAACGTGATCACAACGAACTATAAAAATGTCAAGACAGATACGACTCAGCAAAACTATAAATGTAGACTATCGACAACGAATCGAAATTGTGATTGTGCAAAAGACTCCACTTTCAACATCAGATAAATTATACAGGCACAAACCGGGGCCGTATTGGAAAATAAAAGGGATAAAATTCTCTGGGACAGGAAAATACAAACGGATAAAATATCGAAGAAAGAAGACAGGGTACGATAATACTCAATGAAACGGAAACAAACATTCAAAATAGTAGATTTCGCCGTCCCAGCAGATAACAGGGTGAACATCACAGAGACAAAAAAACTAAAAAAATACATGAAGCTTATCAGAAACCTGAAAAGATTATGAAACATGAAGAAAACTAATGTGATATCAATAATTATAGAAACATTAGGAAGAGTTCCGAAAAACTAAAAACATACTAGGAAAAATTAGAATCAAAGTTGGATTGATACCATACATTCTATGATGATGCATTTGTGATTTCAATGAATAGTCAATTAATATAAAACTAGCTGGACCCGTAAAAATTCCGCAATTGTATCCTTCATCTGTTGTATATTGTTGCCCTGCTTACAAATATTTCTTTTCTATGGACGTTTCGCGCGAACGCAGACCCCACAATATAATTCACCACCTTTGTTCAAACTGAAACATTGTAGGATTTTGAGTTATGTTTCGATTCTATAGACGTCCGGTGCGAACGAAGACCTCACGATATTATAGTTCCATCTTTAGACGAAACCAGATAGTACATTTAATCCTAGCGTTAAGGCCAAGAAAATGTATTTTAGTTCGAGTGTCATGTTCGACACAACAGTGTCATCTGATAAAATTTGTAAAATTGCTTTTTTGGTACTGAACTTTCGGCGATCAGGGGAACCCATTTTTTAAAAACGGGGGGGGGGACTGGTAATGTACGTATGAACATGAAATTGCCTTGACGTATTATCATTTACATTTTTTAAAATAATCCAATGTAATTATAAACGATTTGCACGTGAAAATCACACAGATAAAGGTGAACATTGTTGATAACTTTATTAATGTAGATATATAAAGTTGGTGATATGGGGTCAACAATGCATAGTGACTAATAATTCCCCGCGGTGCGTTGTTAGACGATCGTCTGAAGAACATAAGCCTATGTCTCAAAACTTAAATATACATTATCTCTATCACAGATATTGAGTACTCTGTCCTATAATATTATAACTATCGCATCTATATTTCCGAATTTTGGGATAAGGATTGATAACACTCACGCACAAGAAACTATTTTGTTCTCTCTTGGTTTCTATTTGATGTAATTTTAGTCAATTAAAGTCAAATGCTTATTCTTAAAATAACAACTATTTTGTCCCCATCACGTCAAATTTTCTGCTTTTAAATTTTATGTTTTACCAAATTCTGTTAAAATGGTAGAATTTTAGGAAACCCTGAATTCATGATCAAGATTAAGTGCGAGAAATAGATACTTAGAATCTTTTAAATCAGTAATAACTTATTAAAATGACTGTTTTACAAATGAATTACTAAGAAATATTTCTAATATTTCTACCACATTTGGAGGACCAGCTTATTTTATTACATGAATATATTGAGCCGTTCATGAACCATTCAATGAACACACGTGATTGGTTTAAGTCATGCAACTTTGCAAAGGGGCAACAATGAGACAAGGAAATAGAATTTGAAATGGCGTTTTTTCTGGACAATAGCAAGTTTCTGGACTATTATGATACATAAAAATAACCCAAAATAGATGAACGCAACTATCTTTTCCTTTTTCAACACATGAGAAATATACAAACACAAGAAAACTATAATATTAGGTTTTGGTTTGGTTAAGACAACAATTCCGGTAGATGTACGGGTTTTATTTCATAAAAGAACTGGAATGTTTTGGTAGGAACGTTTTATTTCGTAACGAGCGTGAATAGTTTGCATCTGGATTGTCGCGTTTGATGCTCCGTCAGAAATCTGCTATCATTCGAGCGTCCCATATTTCTTGATATCTGGCTTTTACTTCCTTAATACCTTGGTGGAAGCGTTCACCTTATTCGTCGCTAGCATCGCCACACTTGGCTGGAAACCATCCGACATAGTTATCAAAAAAAATAACTTTTATACTCATGTCAGCTCCAACACGTTGATATACATAGAACATGCTTAATACGACTTAGCAGCTCTCCTATTACCAAAAGAAGTTCTTCACAACTCCAATGAAACACCGCTATGTATCAGCTTTAATTGGATTCATGAAAAATATGAAGTTCTCATCTTTCTCGTCATTAGTTTGCGGATGTCACGTCCATCAAGGATCCCTGCTTTAGGTTTTTCAAGACTCAGTCCAGGAACTAACTTATCTGAAGCACTCTCCATCTTTGTTCAGAGATTTCACTAATTGCTTGATAAGTCCCAAATTTATATGTAGAGAGAGTATTATTCTGTCTATGGGTGTAAGGGGTTCGTTTATAATGTTTTTGCCTCCAGTTTTCATTATTTCTCGAGGCTCCCAATCTTTTCTAAGCCGATGGTTGGCTTTATCGCGATTGTGCCACATACATGAGAAGCACGGATGTTTAGTATAGCCAGATTGTTCTCCAAGCAGGAAATTCACCATTTTCAGATCGATGGAGATTTTACAGTTCTGCTGGTTGTATGTCATGCACTCAAGGACGCGTCGTCGAATTACCTATCGGCATTTAAGCGTATTCATTTGTGTTGTGTAACAGCACACATTTGTAACTCCTCTTGGAACTGTCAACGAATAGATGGCAGGAGTTCGCGTCATAATCATCAATACTTAGTTCCATCAGTAAAGGCTCGGCATCATTGCAGACAAATATTTCTTCATGTTGTTTGAAATACGGAAGAAATTCAGAATCTCTTTTCCTGTAGAATGTCACATTTGTCTTGGCTTGTAAGAAATGTCTTTTCTTTAAGACGCGACGCTCGTTCAGCAGATTCCCTGGAAAGATTCAAATCGCGGATTAGATCACTTAGACCCTCTTGGTTAAAGCGGTTAGGTTCACTTGAACACTCATGATAGTCAACAGCATTGTCATTATCCGGACTTTAAGGGTCGGAATCGCTTTCAGTCGACTGTTCTGGTACAGGATCTTGTACAATAGCTGCGGCTGAAACAGGAATATCAAGTAACCATTTAAAAACTGGCACTGAATTTTCGTTAGAATGAGGAATTGGTCATGTAGATAAAGGAATGATGGATAGAGAATGTTCTTACGGTACTTTTTGTTGAATCCAACTAAGTTCGTTATGCAGAAATAGCAATCGTCAAAATGATTGTCTGGTTCACGTCAGATCATGGGAATTCCGAATGAAAGAGATGTTCGGTTGCCTGTCGTTTAGTTTTCTTTGCGTGACTTGCAGACAATGTATATGTATTATCTTAGTCGCCTAGTTTTATTTTGAAGTACGTGTAGTTGTCTTTCTTGTCAATTGTCTTCTTGTTCTCTTTGAAGACGAACTTACCATAGGTGCAGTAACAAATTATTTGTCATTTTTGCTTTCTTTATTTTTTGACATTTTATTCAATTCTATCATAATTATATTTAGAAATTATTCATAAAATCAACATGAAATATGTTTTCTGTTTGAAAATTTAATTTAACATATGGTATGTCATCTATATCTTAACCATTAACTGATTTCACAAATCAATCATATAAAATAAAGAAACTGCATTTATATCAGACAAAAAGTAAAATTGAACTGATAAGAAAATAAATGAATCTTTAGGGTTTCCAATTATGACATCATGAGCATAGTAATTTATTATTTTAGACTTGTGTTTCAATGTTCATTCAAGTGAAAAATAGAGTGACAGATTCTTTTGTAGGTCTGATCTTTTGAAAATTCCCAAATGAATCTGTAGCAATGCTGCCAAGATGACACCAACAAGTATTACTTTTTTCATAAGCATTACTTGAAAATTATTTTAGAAATTCAAGATCAAATTAAGTATTTACGGCATGAATTTGTCATATTTTCACAGCAAAATTAGTTCTAAAAATAAACTAAAAAATGCAGAAAACTTAAAGTCAGAATAAAGGTGGAAGGTATCGGAAATTTGGTGGTATCCTAAAAAAATCCCCCACCCTTCCTAAAACCTATGATGTATTGAAAATGTTGACAGATCGGAACTATACTACGTTTTTCAACAAAGAAAATGACTTATATAGATGTAGATGCTCACCAAAACCTAATGAATGTTGCGCATTTTACGTAAAACTTGGTAAATTTATACGAATAAAACCTGATGTTCTAGAAAAAATGGATGCCATTTTTTAAATCAGCGCCACCAAATTAGCTATATAGATTGGTTTAGAGCCTAGCAGAAAACTATGTTGACTACTGTAATTTGTATTATTTGTATTATTCGGATAACTGTTTTCATCTTGGATGTTATTTTCTAAACGTTTCGGCCGATGTAACCTCCGACGTTCTTCAGGTGCGTTTAGGCGAACTCGGGAATCTTTATTTCAAACACGGAATTTCGAACGAAACCCTTTATTTAATTAATGGGGGTAGTAAGAGGCCTTGGCACAACGGATATAAATGCTAAGTTTTAATTAATTCTAAGTGATAAATCCTCTGGGGGCTGAAGGTAGAATCATTAATGCAAGCGATACTAAGAATACAATTACGAATTACTTAAGACTTCTACTCGGTCATCGCTGACGGGGCGAATACAAGCTACCCTAGTATATTAAATTAAGAGTCCCATTCGAAATTCCAGACCTGGACGAGATACGCATGAAGAAGATCGGAGGTTATATCGGCCGAAACTTTGTGAATATGACAACAGTAGTCCGAATAATACAAATAATACATGTCACATCTATATTTATTTTTTAAACTGTATATATAATTATCAAATCATTGTCTATTGGTAAAGACTCCCTTGTAAAGAGAGAACACTGATTTTTACATGGGTTGTCCAAAACGTATATGACAAGTCTGATATGACACAGAATTAATTGCAAATTTAACAGCCAGTACGAATTCCAACCGACGGATCCACTTAATCGTACCCAACGCAGTTCAAGTTCTTATCACCCCCTAATCTTTCATGGCATCGCGTGCTTATTTGTTGCTCTCTGTCTGGGAGTCTGGACAAATGAAATGTATTTGCGTCACAAATGATAATCATTTAACGAAATGAAAAAAAAACTGTAAGCGAGAGGCGACTGGTATCGGGCGGTTTCATATCAAAGGCCTCTATTTTCGATCATGTTGTCTCGACCATAACTTCGGCCATGTGAAGTTATTAACGAATCAGCTGAACGCCGCTAACAACCAATTACGATAACAGAATTAGTCTATTTCCACTTTTACTTTTACTTTCAACTCTGCTGTCTTTTTTTTTAATGTTTCCCTCTTGTATTGTAAGAGACAAACAGGCACAAAACAAGATATAAAGAGATAGAAAGACAAAGAGAGAGAGAAAGTGATGTACATCTTGATGACGATCGCAATGGATTGAAAGCGCTCGAGATGGACCATGCAATACTTGGATACTTACTACATAAATTACCACTCGATACTTGTAAGATGGCTCGAAGTGTCGAGGTAAAAATGATAAAATAACTATGAAAAAGAGTATTCTCTAGTTTTTAGTCAAACTTGCCTGAATAATGCATTGTCGACAAAGATATATGTATATATTATTAAAATATTATCATTGAAAATTCTGAAACATATGTACACATACAGATTTGTTGATGTTGAATTTTTGGAGCATGATTTTATGATATTAATTATGTCGTTTGTTTTATTCTACTGAGTTATGATATATGAGCTATGTGGAACCTGAAGTCCTAATCATTGGTATCCTAAAGATTTGGAATGCTTCAGTTGTTATATTTGTAGAATTTAGGTGAGATATTTTTGTCTCTTTCAGATAAAACTAAGTTCGCTTTAATATATATATATATATATATATATATATATATATATATATATATATATATATATATATATATATATATATAATATAATATAATTTAATATTCATTTATCAATATTATTATAAACAAACCTCTTTAAGAAAATTAAAGTTGAGCTATGTTGGGAGATACTAAACATAGACATTTACTTAATCCTCAAAGCGAGACTCGGATTAAGTCCGAAGAGTCCTATAGAATGTATTGATGTTTATCGCAATTGGCATACACATATAACTTAATTTCTCCATATTACATGACAATTTCCTATGACCGAAAGAACAGAGCGAAAACGTGCGGAATCAAAGGTGACTTTGTGAACCGGCTTCGTGCTTTGTGACCGTTTGAAATTATAACTTCCTTGCACTGATGAGAACCAGAGCTCGAAACGACGTCGTCTGTAGGTAAATATAATTGAGTATTTATTTATGAATATTATATATATATATATATATATATATATATATATATATATATGTTATATATATATATATATATATATATATATATATATATATATACATCTAAAGTATTGATTTACTCCTCTACAGGAGTTAGGCACATGGTCAGTTTCTATCTTACTCCCACAAGTAAGATGTGACCCAAGGTCGGGTCGGGAAAGTGGAGTTTAAAAATTGCCTGGGCAACCCCGTCGGCATTCGCCGGTAGGGGTGCCTCAGGCAGTAAGCAATAAACTTACTCCTCCCCAAAGAGGGGAGGCGAAGACTGGGAGGGTGGACCTCCTAGAACTGCACAGGACAGACTCATAGACCGGCGTAAATCAAGCCCCGAAGGCCAAGACAATACCAGTCTATGGAGTGCAGTATCCATCGGAACAGATACTACACTTTGATCTTAGCCAAAAGGCCAAGAACATAAATAATAAAAAATAAATTTAAAAAAAAACATAAACATCTAAAGTAATCTACATAAATCAATTTATCTTTCGGTGCACTCGACTGGACCACAACACATACTGAAATTATAAATACTTGTTTACATGCGTGTCAAGATGTGTGTGTATCATGTTATATTTTGTTAAGCATGTACATTGCTTGTATGTATGCGACCGATATAATGTGTAGGCCTTTGGGATGACATGATGGGGAGGTGGGTGACATGAATTCGGCTAGTTTCTTGATTTAAAAAAATATTTATTGTAACACGTTTTTATCTCATTTCTCCACACAACATAACATAACATGAAACCGAGTTATCGTCTGTCTGGATAATACGCATCTGAGTTCTGCCTTTTAGACTTTTTAGTTTCAGTTTGTGTTGTTGTATGTCGTGGGTGCATGCTAGCACCAAAACATGTATTGATTTGTGTAGACCACTTTAAGTGTTTGTTTATATCTAATAAATTTATAATGCTCTACCTTGCATTAAGAGTATTTTTGGAAAAACATAGGTTTTTAGGTCATTTATTCAATACGTTTGAACTTATTCAATTAATTCACACACACACACACATACATATATATATATATATATATATATATATATATATATATATATATATTAGATTGTGAGAAAAATGAGTTAACTGGCTTGCGTGTCATGAGGTTGCGGGTGATCGGAGGAGGGGCCAGGTGCTTTTGCCTTGCTCAAGTCGAAACCCAGGAACGATTGTAATTTTGTTTTTATACCTTCTACCGGAAGTGAGTAAATTGCTTATCTGTCGATTACTGATTATTTAAGAGCATTTTCTTTCTTCTGGGTAGAGCCTATTTTTGAAAGTTCTGGCGACAGGTACATTTGATGAAAAATCCTTTGTTCACTTTTGAAGAGTTCTTGCGAACAAGGTCAAAACCTTTTCTTTTTTTGGTACTTGACTGCTGACAGAGTAGGGGTTGCGATATTATCAATATTTCGCAACGTTCTACACCGACCCTACTCTGATCTACAAACTACCCTATGGCGTCGAATAAATTTTTCGACAATATATATATATATATATATATATATAGTAGAGAAATGAAAAACAGTTTCTCTCAATCTCTTTTTCGTTAGTTCTTTGAATATCAGTATATTTTGTCTTCCTCTTTGATTTTCTCACCAACTTCCTCTCTCTTTTTCCTTTTTCTCTGTCTCTTTCTCACTCTTTTTCTCTTTCCTTCTCTTTTTCTCTCTCTCTATCTCTCTTACTCTCTCTCTCTCTCTCTCTCTCTATATATATATATATATATATATATATATATATATATATATATATTGTTTTCTGTTAACCTCTAAAAGCTTCGCTAAAGAATAATTACTCTGCCAGTCTGACCAGATCATTCTATCTCTATTGCTTTTTACATTTCCTGACATGATATGTTAAAATTTATCTCCCGTTACGTATCTCTCTAACTTTCTCAATTTCCCCTTACCCCCCCCCCTCTCTCTCTCTCTCTCGCCTGTCTCCCCTAGCGATGCATCGATGACCAATAATTAAATTTTTACTCATCGTAATTGCCATTTTTTTTACGCTGACTATTTTCTCTCTCTGTCTCTGTGGTTTGCTGTCTGTCTCTCTCTCTCTCTCTCTCTCTCTCTCTCTCTCTCTCGTTCTCTCTCTTCGAATCAATAACTTTAAAATTAAAAATAAATCTAATTATGTATAACTACGTTTAGGTCCAATTAAACAGTTCTAGTTAGCGTTTTTCGATATATTTTTATTCCGCGGTCTCTATAAAAATTACTCACTTTAATATGTTTTCCGCCAATTTAACATCCCTCAGAATGTTCTAAACTCATTGTAAATAAGCAAAGATATGAACATTTCAATTTTCATAAAAAACGTGTTTTGTTGACCATTTCACGATATTTTATTGGGCCTTGTGCCTATCTATTTCAGTGTGAATATTGCTTTTGATATTTTGCTTTGGGGCGGGGTTGAATATCTGTCTTCTCATTTTGTAATTACATACCTACCGATCTGGCAGCTTTCTTCAATGAAGGAAGTTTCTAAGAAATATCAAACTCACATACGATCCGCTGTTGCGTGTGTATCCTGCTCAGGCGAGATCATTTTAACGGTGTTAGTTTTTGCAGCATTTTGCAAAGAGATTACGTCGTCCTCTACTATTGAGTGCCTGGCATTCCCAAATGGTCACCCATCTGTTATTAACCTCCTGGGTTAACCAGTGAGTCAACATGATGTGGCCGTATATTGTGATTACTCTACTCATAAATACTCTATTCAAAAAGCATGAGTATAATCCGACAGAAACGAATAAAACCTAATGGTACAAAGATGCACTCTGTTTCACAAAACTCGGCATACAAACAGCATATACAGCATTTCAACGACATTAAGATCCATTTCCAAATGATTAAGATCCATTTCTAAAATAATAAAAATTCAAAACATATCGTTACATTTTTTTTTCGCGAGTAAATTAAGATTCATTTCGAAAATATTAAAGTTTATTTCTAAATTAATCAAAATAAAATATTCATCATTTGGTGTGTTGAAATTTACTTCAGAGACAAATGTAACAATCTGTTTCGGATTTTAAATATTAAAACATGGATCTTAATATTATGGAAATCGATCTTAAATTGATTGATTATACTAAATACAGTTATCTTGATAATTATATTGGTTCAGTCTTAATGAAGACGAAACATGCACGTCTGTGAATATGAAAATATGTATTAAATAATTATATATATATATATATATATATATATATATATATATATATAATGTACAGACATATAATGTACAGATTCTATTGACTATGGATATAATGTACCGATATATAGTATATCGATTGTATTGGCTATGAGGAAACAGCTGTAATTTTTTAAATAAAGACATACTGTGCTTGATACGAAATCTAGTTTTTTTTTCGAAAATATCTAAATTAATAACTGCTCTGGAATTAAACATTCGTACCGTAAAAACGTCTAATATCCATTGAGCTTAACACTTGTGTTTGACTACATAACCAAAACATATATATATATATATATATATATATATATATATATATATATATATATATATATATATATATATATTGCCTTGGAATACGCTTAACTGAAAACAGGAAGAATATTGTTTTCCTTGAAATGGCCACTTTTATTTGATTCCTCTCCGTGGACAACAGACCTGAATAGAATCGCCGTCGTTGGATTTTTATACAGACTCCTCTGGATTTACCAATATTTCTGAACCCCACGTTTTTTGGATTTCGTTATTGGTGGTTCCCCTGCCCGTTTGAGCTTTTAAAAAAACTTTTTTTTAAACTTTTTTAATTTTTTAATTTTAAAAGAAAACTTTTTCAAATTTGGAACTTTGACAGTCCTATCCTGTCAACTTATCAATCATAATTTTTCCTCTGGTGATAAGATTTTAATCTTTGAAAAGCCTGGTTTAAGGAAAGAAAGAGATGAAAAATAAATGTTTTTATTAACCAAACTGCTCCTTGTTTTGAACAACGGAAAATATCGATTTGCTTCCATTTGCAGGTCTTATTAATTTTCATTGACGTACTATATATATATATATATATATATATATATATATATATATATATATATGATTTATTTTTGGAAAATGGTAGGAAAATCCCAGCAGAGTGCTCTATTAATTGAGAAATTCAAAGGCCAACACAACATTTGCGACCCACATATGTCAATTAAAGACGAGGGGACGTCCTTCACCATCAAATGGAAAATAATAGAGAGAAGACCATCATACTCTCCAGCCATAAATGGATGTCCTTATTCGATGCAGAAAAATATTACATATTAAGGGCAATTATTGGTCCAAATACAAACTGTTTAAACATTAGGGACGAAATTTTTAAAGGATGTGTCTATAGGAGACAATCACTTCTTATAAACTGGACTGACCGGTACACATAAAGGATTGTCGATAATCAACCCCCTGCCAAAAACAAAACCTCAAAATAACCTTACATAATACCAAATTCGATCTCATACTCGAGCGTTTAATTTCTCCTGCCATCCCCCAGTTGGAAGGTTTTTCCCCAATTATCAACGTCACACTTAATGTACCTCATCCCAACACCAAAACTTAAAGCCAGTAAATTATATCAGGAAAATAAAAAACACGCTACTAAAATAGTAGGATACAAAAATGCTTACTTTACTCCCTAAATCTTATTCTTAACTCTAAAACATGCTTAATCACCCACATCATTATTTATTCATTTCATAATAAATTGATACTCAACTATAGATTTATTTCTAAAACTTTTCATATTATACCCAAAATATAAAATTAATAAAAAATTGCAGAGTTGTGTTTACCAGTAGCGACAATTAACTTACGAGATTTGTAAATCATATTTATTTATTATTTTAAAATAATAAAACATTTTTTAATTTTTTAATTTTGAAATTTAAATTTTAAATCCAAATTTTGAATTTAATTTCTAAATTTTATAAATGTAATCCTTAACCTCACATATCCTTCTTTAACACATAATTTAAACGAAATAAATTAACCCTTCAAAACAAATAACGCTTAACAGCAGTTAGGAAAAAACTGATTCACGGGACTTAATAAAATATTTTTTATTTTTAAATTTTAAATCTTGGTTTTTAAATGTAATCCCCCTTCTTTGGATTTTATTATGCTTTTTAATCTCACATATCTTTCTCTAACACCCAAGCCAGACGATACTAATTTAACACTTCAAAGCAAATAACGTATCTAAGCGTTGCTTATATATACGAGACCATCCATTTTTCTCAACCAAGTAACAACAAGTCTGAAGATAGCCGGGAGGTTAACACCTTCTGAGCTTGAAACCAAGGGTTTTGATGTTGTACTGATTTTCTGTACCGAATAATATATATATATATATATATATATATATATATATATATATATATATATATATATATATATATAAGTAGAATGCCTGTGTCGTCATCGCCGCTTTAAATGTGTTTAAACTACCACAGTGTATCAGCTGTTCAAATATTGGCCGCGAGGTTTAAGACGTTGGATTGGAGTTGAAAAATACTTATAATCCAGGGTTTCGAACCGTGTGACCGGTAGTGAATAGTCATACTTCTATGCTGAAGAGTCTCGATTGAAAAGAGACGAAACGTATACGTCCGTAGATAATAAACGCCAACAAATATTTTTCATATATATATATATATATATATATATATATATATATATATATATATATATATATATATTTCATATATATATATATATATATATATATATATATATATATATATATATATATATATAAGAGATAGAGAGAGAAGGAGGCAGAGAGAAAGAAACAGAAAGACGAGGAGGGACAGAATGATACAGTATCTTAAAAATACTAAATCCTTTTCATTTTAGTATAAGACCTATTGGGATTAGATAGAGTTAAACTATCAGCGTGATTCCTTTCGCGTGCGGACAATTGAAATTGCCACCATTAGTCCGAACTATTAATCGATGGTCAATATCAGCCGAAAAGTCGCGCTGTCAGTAATTATCGGGTTTAGTCTTCATTGACGTTAATTCTTTGTAAACAAAAGAAAATATGAAAAGTGTGACGATGATGAATGAAGGGGACAGACAAAAGAATAGATTTGAAGTCATAGGATGTGCGACATCAGATAACCGACGGAATTTATTTTGATCCTGTCACAGCGAAATGGTGACCGCGCAGGTCGGTTGTTGGTGAGTTTCGTTGTTCAGAAAAAATGGAGGCTAATGTGTATGTAGAGCAGCAGAGGCTTGAATGAAATAAATAAAAAACTAACGAAAAAAGTATATATATATAGTTTTAGGTCTTCCGCTGTTCCTTTTTAATTCGTACTGTCGGATTTATTTTATCCTTTCATTTATCATATATATGTATACATGTATGTGTTCGTCTATGTAACAATATAAACACTACAATTCTTTTATATAGCTCAGATCGATTCTTATTGGAATCAATTTTTAATGCAAAATATTTAAACAATAAAAAAAATTGTTTTCATTTCAATAGAGCTATAAATGAATAAAATTACAGATCAGAGTTATACCACACTAAGATTTAATATCAGTGTGGAGCATATAACATCTTACATGTGTTTCTGGAGAAAATTCACACCATAAAATACCATATGAATACCCAGTTTTCAGAGATGAAACTTCATAACATGCAGATAAAAATACTTCCAGACAAGTCTCAGAATCGTAAAGAGCGATATAAAGTAAATACGAACAAAAATGTCATACTCAAAAATATAAAGAATAAAATGTCGAGTAAAAAACTCGAATGCACATCAAAAGTTTTTTAAGCCTTACGAAAACCATGGCAAACTCAGTCAAAAATGACAAATATTTCCTCCGAAACTGATATTAAATCATTATATGATATAACTATGATCTGTCATTTTTATATATATATATATATATATATATATATATATATATTTCCCTGATGATCTGCCAAGCAAGTACCTGCTTGGCAGTGAAACACGTGTAGGAAAAAACATTTAATTTGAATAAATAATATTTGTAAGAAAAATTCTTTAATGGTGATCATTGGTGTCCTATAAAGGAATGCTTTAGTAAGCCTTCATAAAATCGCATATATATATATATATATATATATATATATATATATATATATATATATATATATATATATATATATATATATATATATATATATATATATATGGGAAAGGAAGGATGAGAGTAATCGGACGAGGAAGTCTTACAATAAAGACGAAACGTTGATGAATATATAAAAAATAGCTCTTGGTTTTTTTTCTCTTTTCATTTCCCATATATATATATATATATATATATATATATATATATATATATATATATATATATATATATATATATATTGGGAGTTTACCAAGATATTTTTTCTCTTTATATATATATATATATATATATATATATATATATATATATATATATATATATGGAAAGTAGAGTAACTTGCAATAACTATATTTTTAACATATTTATATCAGTTCCATGAATTCAACATCAATAAAATCGTCTGGCGTACGATCGTTTCTAAGACGAAATAATTTTAGTAGTTCCAATATGTTATAACCTTATTTATTTCAATTTTATCTACAATGGCTCCGTTTGACCTATAAGTTCTAGCTTTTAGCTGATTTGATACCTGGAGTATTTTGAGTATATAATGTTATAAATTTGACTTAACCACATTTATCTTCAACGTTGGATTTATACTTCTCCATTTATACCATACATAAGTATCTCCTGTCGACTGTCTAATCATATATATATATATATATATATATATATATATATATATATATATATATATATATATATATATAGTGACTATCTTGTATCAGTAGGGAAAATCAACCAGAGTTTTTAATTGTAGTACGAGATCAACAGATATTTTTAGTATTTTATTGGAAACCAACGACTTTTCAGTAAACTGTCTCAACGTGAAATCAGAAATATTTAGAATTTGTATATCATAGAAACTACAGTCCAAGCCAATAAAATAAGTGAATTTACACCAATTCTTATATTTTGCCCCACTCTCCATTTTACTTTTAATAACAGCTCCTTCACCTATGACGAATATACATGAAACAGCATGGTTGATGTTGTATTATATTATGTTCGCCTCCCAATAATAGAAGCATAGTTCATTCAATTAAAAAAAGCCCAACATCAACCATGCTCGTTATGAGGGGTGCGAAGGCGTGTTAAAATGCTGTTGAATGTTTTTAATGTTTTTAATCATATAGAAGCGTCTTCTTAATAAATCAACCAATTTTATTTTGTATTTATCAATCATCCGCCTGAAGACGACCAATGATGGTCGAAAACGTTTGCGTCAAATATGGAGATTTCCCACACTCCATGGTTAATAGTACAAGATCTATCGTTCGACGAATAGACAGATTGGATCACAAAAAGAAATAAACAGAAGTTGGCACTCCTGTTCAACCAGATATGTATACAAGAAGGAATGTTGCCTAATTATACAATATATATATATATATATATATATATATATATATATATATATATATATATATATATATATATATACGTTTCGTGTTTTCTACACTCGTCAGTATGGAATTACGTAACCTACAACTTGTCGGACGATTTGAACGCCGGATCCAAGTATTACACACTTTGAAATGCGAGAGAAATAAGCTTTGTATCGTTAATGTGAACACAAGTACTGGTATTCTAAACAGTGTTCCGATGTATTAAAGGGAAAAGAGTTTGCAAGTTTTTAATCTGCAATTTAATTTCTCTCGAAAGGGCTCAACTTAATGGAGCTTTATATATATATATATATATATATATATATATATATATATATATATATATATATATATATATATATATAGTAGGACCCGTATCCATCCCAGCGTTTTCCGGGGAAATTGAACAAACTAATAATCGCAACCCCTAGATGTTAATTAAGGACCAGAAATAAATGTTTTCACCCAAAATGCTCATGATGTTTCCACGATATGGAAATATTCGTAAATAAAACGGTTAATACTAGTTAACAATCATCGAATAAGTAAATAACAATTTTTAATTAATGAGCTGGCATTTAGAATAGCAATATGTAAATTAGTTAACTTTCACAAGTGGATGGCATAGACACGACTGAGCCAAAAAAAAGCTGTTTATTTGTCTAATATCATGAATAGGAAATTTTAATCGCACTGTCAGCGCGAATAATAGCTCAAATTTATGAAAATACGGATATGTACATATATATATATATTTATATATATATATATATATATATATATATATATATATATATATGTGTGTGTGTGTGTGTGTGTGTGTGTGTATGTGAGAGAGCATATGGGATTTACTATGTGCTACAAATTATTTCTCATCCAAACATGCCAAAGGAATACCGTCCTCTAGTGTCCATATGTGTATGCATTTATTCGTTCAATAAACCTTAGTTTTCTAAAGCAAATCCATTAAAGAATCCCTCGGTCGTATTTCCTCTCCAGATGGCTCGATAAACTTTCTCTCTCGATCGACGTGTACAAGACGCGGTTTTGTTGCCGAGGCACGAACGAGCTGTCATGCAAAGGTAGGCGCTCTTTTCTCTTGAGATTAAGGCATAATAAACGAGGAATAACATCCGGGTTAGATTAACCACAATAGAACGGAGAAAAAATATTGATAATTAATTCTCACTCGGATCAGAATCAATCTTGCCAGTGGTGACAGCCCCAACTGGCACTGACTGTGCAGCTTGTTTTATTTTGTACGGTAGAGGTTACCGGTTTAAAATATCTAAGCTCAGTTTAGAGTTTATTGTTGTGTTGATACCTTTTTTAAGTTATTTTAATATTTGTTATATTTTTTTTATTTTTCCTTTCCGAAAAGGGATGTAAGCATATAAGAATTTAAATATGGAATATCATAATACACGTATATACACAAATGGCAAAACTAAATACACATGTAAGCTCTTAGGATTCACTTTAACTGCAGGTATGAAGTGGAAGATATACATAAAGTCCATTGATACGGTCGCAGAAGAAATTGTTGAACCTTTAACCGCTCCAGAAAGTACCTCATTCTGGTGGAATGCTCATCTTGTACAAGATCCAGATACGTCCTAAGATGGAGTATTGTTGCCACATTTGGTGAGGTGCCGCTTGAAGCTCTCTCTCTCTCTCTCTCTCTCTCTCTCTCTCTCTCTCTCTCTCCTGTCTTGACAGAGTACAAAATCGACTTCTAAATCTGGTGGCGGGTGATATCTTCTCTCTCTACTCTATCGTTATTTTCATGGTAGGCACTCGACTGAAATCTAATAAGTGTGTCAGTCGGTTTAATAGATATATCATTATATCGACATATGGCAAGTTATATGCTATGCTCGTTAATTCGTTGCTACCATGTGTCAAATGCTGCGCAGGGACTAAATGGCGTCCTTCTCTGTTAATCCGGGGGTCTTGGCGTTGACGGACACAACCTTGTATCGGTCCATCAGCTAGTGGTATTCGTTCGCTTATAAATTAAGAGGCGAAACACAAAACAATTTGTTTTCGTTTCGGAAAAGCGATAACACGTATTTGCACACTTCCCATGATTAAGCATCTCTCAAATTGTAAATAGAAAATTAGCAATTCGAGATCTGAAATAAACATTTCCGCTTATTTGGAGTCATGTTAGTTCAAATAAAATCAGCGTCTTTAATTGAAAAATCTGACTCTATTCGTCGTCTTTATACTGTATGGCTCACTTTCCATAAGTATACATTTACACTATATATATATATAATATAAAAATATACTTATGGCAAGTAAGCTACACAGAAACATTTCAGCTGAGGATTTCCTTCGGGAAGAAAACATATTTTTCTGTTTAGCTTACTTACCATAAGTATATTTCCATACTACTAAGCTCTACTTACGTATTGAACACTGTTCTAGTAAATAATGAAATTATATATATATATATATATATATATATATATATATATATATATATATATATAGAACATTTTTTTTTATTATATTCCAATAACCATGGTTTGTTTTATTACTTTTATTTTTATTTTTTTCACATTTCAAAAAATTCCAAATTTTTTTTTTTTTTTTTCGTTCAAAGCTAGTATCTCCCAAAAGAATTAGTGCGATCAGTTTAAAACTGTTTTAAACTGATCGCACTAATTCTTTTGGGAGATACTAGCTTTGAACGAAAAAAAATCAAAATGGCGGATTAGTTTGATCGCACACGTGTGAGTGTTGGCTCTAAAAAATTTTGTTTGTTTTTTGTTTATTTTCACCTTAAAATGAAACTGATGTATGATGTGGGTGTTTTTCAAGACACTCTAATCTAATAACTCTTTTATTATTTGTGAACTTTTTCTGATGATTTTGTAGTGTTGCAGAGACGATATTGACATACAAATGTTGTTTGGCACAAAACAAATGAAACGCACCGTTAAATATATCTCACCGAATTTTGGAATTTTTGGAAATGTGAAAAAAATAAAAATAAAAGTAATAAAACAAACCATGGTTATTGGAATATAATAAAAAATAACTGTTCTATATTTTGCTCTGTTATCAATAATTGACAAACATTGAGCTGAATCTTCAAAGGAGACTACAAAGTAAAAGGATCTGATGATATATGCTAGTACATATATTGTCTTTAATAATTAATTATATATATATATATATATATATAATATATTAGTTTATAATATAAGTGTATATACATGAAATAATAATGATAACCACAGCAATAATATATGTATATATAATTATCCCATGTAGAAACACATATAAGACTATAAGATGATATAATATATTTTTGATAGAATTTCAGTGTTTACGTCAACAGCACTCAATACGTGAGTGGAGCTTAGTAGTAGTAGTAGTATGAAAATATATTTATAGCAATTAAGTCACACCGAGGCGTCTATGTTTCATCCCCGCAGGGAATCCTCATATATATATATATATATATATATATATATATATATATATATATATTTGTTATATCCTAAATTACATAGGACATACTAAATTAAGAATACGCCGAGTGGTTTGCGTTTAACAGGGATTCGGTAGGAAGTAGAGACGTTTACCCTTCGCTCACTTCCAGATATGACTGCCCGTCTTATATACGTACTTTCGTATATAGTCAATACCTGATTACTTCCCTTTATGTTAGTTTCGTATTTATGCCAATCATGACCTTTACAACACCTTCCCCTGAAGCTGAAATCTTCCCGATTTTAGCTTTAGTACCGTTTCTTTTTAGGATCAGGGCTTAAACGCCTGATGATTTTCCTTTTTCTGGTGCTCTTCCTTCTGGTCTGAGTTACCTGCGGTAAGGAATTCTGTCCACCCCGTATGGTATGTTCAGGGGATACATTCATGGTTTCATGTATACATACTGGCTTTGGTATATCAAATGTATCACATAATGTTTCCATTGGGATTTCTACTGTATTTTGCGAAATTCTGGGACGGATTTGATTTATGTGTCTTTTACAGACAAAACTTGGGCCTTGAATGGTATAAACCATGTTCCCAATTCTTTTCATAATGAAACCGTCCACCTAATGATTTTTTCCATTCTGAAAATTTTAAAAATACATTTTGTCCCCTGAGGAATAGTACTTTACTTTCAAGTGTTCTCCTTTAGAACTTTTCTTCTTCTCAGGTATAAGTCTATCGAAGATAGATCTAATTTTTCTAGCAAACATTAGTTCTGCAGGGGATGAATTAACATTATTATTTGGGTTCGGGGTTACCTTGATGATTGCTAGAAATGTTTGTATAGTTTGCTCATCTGTGTCCATATTCAGGTTTTTCTTTATTGCCCGTTTAAATGTGTCCACAAATTTTTCTGCCAACCCATTCGACCTAGGATGGTAAACAGGTGTCGTGATATGTTGAATATTCAGCGATTTGCAGAATTCTTTAAATTCGTGACCTGTAAATACTGTACCATTCTCACTTACTATGGTTTTTGGTACACCAAAACGGCTAAAGATTTCGTTAAGTGCATTTACGGTGTTCCTTGCAGTTGGATGTCTGGTTTTAAATATCTCTGGCCATTTAGAGAAAGAATCTACTATAATTAAGTAGAAAAAACCATTTAGAGGTCCGGCATAATCAATATGTAGACGTGACCAGGGTAGGTCCGTTTTCGGCCATGGGGTCGTTTTTACTGGCAGATCTCGGGCTGCTAACTGACATCCTTTGCATGCTTTGACACAGTTTTATACTTCTTTGTCCATACCAGGCCAATATACGTATCCTCTAATTAAGGATTTCATTCTTGAAATGCCAGGATGACCTGTATGGAATTCCATTAATATTTTCCTTCGTAATGCCTGTGGAATTACGATTCTATCAGCATACATAAGTACACCTTCACAAATTGAAAAAAATGTAGTTTGTCCTACTTTGTTACTTTTTCCCCTCAGTCCTAATTGAGTTTTCATTTTCTTTATGAAAATGTCTTTTTCAGCTTCTCTTTTAATCTCTTCACGGGTTATTGGAAGTTCACGTATCATATTACACATTGAACTTGTACATTCGCTTTCATCTTTAAGAGCAGCAATTACTGTCTCTTCGAAACTTTCGTTTCTGTTTGGAATCAACCTTGATAGTGCATCCGCGTGTCCTAACTTTTTTGATGACACATGCTCCATCTTAAACTGATAGTTTAAGAGAGTTACAGCCCATCGCTGTAGTCGATTTGCGGTATGCTTAGGAATGCCTTTCTTTGATCCAAATATCGTAATCAAGGGTTTATGGTCTGTTTGTAATGTGAACGTCCGTCCATGGAGAAATCGATTATACTTTTTGACTCCAAATATTATCGACAGAGCCTCCTTTTCAATCTGGCTATAGTTTTTCTCAGCTGCAACCAAAGTTCTTGATGCATGAGCGATTGCTTTTGTTGTTCCATCCTCATACTTATGGAGTAATGCAGCGCCAACGCCGTAATCACTGGCGTCCGTTGCTAGTACTAACTCCTTGTCTGGATCAAAATGCGCTAATGCCAAGTCTGATAGTAGACATTTCTTAATTTTTTGGAAAGCAGATTCACATTCCTTATTCCAACTCCATTTACTACCCTTTTTTAGTAACTCGTTAAGAGGAGCTCTCAAATTATGCACATTAGGTATGTATATCTCGTAATATTGAACCAATCCCAAAAATGATGGTAGCTTCGGTACTGAGTCTGGAGCAGGCATCTTTTCAATTGCTTCGGCCCGTTGTGGATCTGGTCTTCGTCCCTCTTTGTCGATTATTTGAATAAGATATCTGAGCCTATCCATAAAGAAATCGCATTTCTCCGGGCTCAATCTGAAACCAAACTCCTCTATTCTCTTAAATACTTCTCTGACGTGCTTCTTGTGTTCATGCAAATTTCTGCTCTTTATCAGGATATCGTCATGGTATGCAATTGAAAATTCCAATCCTGCGAGCATCGTATCCATAACCTGTTGAAACAGAGCAGGGGCGACCTTTAATCCGGACGGAAGTCTTTTTAGTTTAAAAAATACCCTTATGCGTGTTAATGCACAGGTACTTTGAACATTCGTCATTGACTTTGATTTGCAAGTATGCATCCGAGAGGTCTATTTTGGAAAAAAATTTTCCTCCGTTTAGTTTTGAGAATAGATCTTCTGCCGACGGAAGGGGGTAATTGTGGTCCTGCAAACAGTCATTAAGGCCCGTCGAAAAGTCAGCGCAGACTCTTATTTTGTTATTCTTTTTCTTCACATATACCGTCGGACTTGCCCAATCCGTGTGGTCAACCTTTTCAATGACGTCTAATTGTTGAAGTCTCTCCAACTCCTTCTCTATTGCGTCCATCGATGAAAAAGGTACATTTCTTTTAGGTTTGAACACTGGAGTGGCATTTTTCTTCACCTCAAATTTTGCTTCTGTTTTCACACAGTATCCAAGTTTTTCGGCAAAAACTTTTGGGAATTCTGCATTTAAATCGTCCATGAAGCCTTCTATTTGGTTTGATTTCTCTGTGGTCAACCTATTACAAAAAGAATTAACCGGTCGTTCCCATAAGTTGAACAGGATAATCCAATCCACTCCAAATAGACTTGTGTTCCTTCCTGGTACTACGTACACTTTGGACTTGTGTGTTTGACCACCAAATGACACATTGCACCTCAGTTCTCCTTTGAATTTCAACCTTTTGCTGCACACACTCTTCGCCATCTTGCTGGTTTCTCTTAGTTCAGGTCGACCGATCCTTCTCCAGATATCTTCATCTATGATGCTAATGTCCGCACCACTATCCAGGAGTAATGTTACAGGATGTCCATTTATCTTTACATCGACATATTTACGCCTTTCGCAGCTTTTCTCTTTCCTTGTGCGAAGCGTATTAACTTTGTCGGTCCTTCGTTTTTTCTTCTGGTTACAATATGTTCCCTTGTGGCCTTTGAATCCACATTCGTAACATATTCTATTCCTGAACCAGCAGATTTTTTTGGTGTGTCTTGTACTTTTGCAGCATTCACAACTTTGGTCCTTGTACATTCTGGGAGTCTTTTGTTCCTGGGTCTTGTATGTTCTAGAGGTCCTTTGCCTTTTTACATGTTGTATCTTGTAAACGCTTTTTTCTTCAATGCGGGTGTTGTCTCTTTTGATATTAATGAGACGTTGACACTCCTCGGTTACTTTTTTTAAAGTTACATTCGGGTCCGACTCCATAATTGTCAGGATCCGGGATCTGACATCTTTGTCTTTTGGAGCTGTGAGTTCTTGTACAAAGATTAAACATTTAAATAAATCTGCCGAAATTTCATTTAATTTAAATGATTCACATAAGCAATTTACAGTACATACATATTCTAAATAGTCTTCGGATTCCGACTTCTGTAAATTTAAACATGTATATCTAGAATGAAAAAGGCTGTCTCTTTTATCAAATATTCTAGATAAAGTATTAATTGTCTCTTCAAAATTCACTTCTTCCGGTTTTTTGGGTAAAATTAAATTAGCATACTTGGTGTTTTCGTCCGTCCCCAGTTTTTGTAGTAACAGCGTAACTTTTTCTTCGTCGGTCGAGTCCGAACATCTTTTTGTAAAAACTGTTTCGTACCTTCTATAGTATGCTGGAAATGTAACGCCAGTATCGGGAGAGTAGTGAAATTCTGACAAAGAATTTGAAATACCCTCTGCAGAAAAATTAGTTTTCTTCCCATCTGTCGACGTTTGAATTAATTTTTCAAAATTCTTTTGTTGCATTAACATTTGGCGTTGAAGTATTTTTGTTTGTTCTTGTTGTGCCTCTAAAGTTTTTTGTGTCCATTCTTGCTGCTGCAGTAGCTGTTGTTGTAGCTGTTGTTGTTGCTGTTGCTGTAGCTGTTGTTGTTGTTGCTGCTGTATACTTAACGCCTTCGTCAACTCAGCCAATTGCTCCATTTTAGCTTAATTACAGTACAAAATATCTTTCCAAAGTTTACAACAATAATTTCACAAAAAGTTCGTCCATATGCGTTTTCGTAAATTAGCAAAAATACTTCCATAAGTTTTGCAAAAAAAAAGTTTCACAAAGTTTATACAATTTAGCAACAGTCTTTTACCAGGTAAACTTTTTCACAAAATAATTTCAGACAATAAAACGTTTCCAAAATTCGCACAACAAATAGTTTCAATTACTTTAGACAAATCAATGAACAATTATTTTTCACAAAAATACGGCTGCACTTGGGGGAGAGAAAAAAAAATATAACAATAATTTCTGAATTGTTTAAGGAAAAAAAATCGTAAGCGTCTTTTTCTTTTCGAAATTCGTAATCTCACGGTGCAGGTTTCGAATTCAGCTTGTGCTTCCCAAATATTTTTTCGTCAACATACAGATAAAGTTCACTTTACCTTAAAATTGTTTCGAGTACAATTTTCTTTACTTTCCCGTTAGTTCTTACCGAAGAAATCCGTACTTTTTACTACTTTAGGCAGCAAAATTCGCACGTGTCGACTTTCTTTTTTTTTTTTGCCGCCCTTGCAAATTTTCTTTAAAAGAATCCTTGAATAGTACGGTAATTTATCTCTGTTAAGAGAAAAAAAATATCCTCGTTCGCCACTGTTATATCCTAAATTACATAGGACATACTAAATTAAGAATACGCCGAGTGGTTTGCGTTTAACAGGGATTCAGTAGGAAGTAGAGACGTTTACCCATCGCTCACTTCCAGATATGACTGCCCGTCTTATATACGTACTTTCGTATATAGTCAATACCCGATTACTTCCCTTTATGTTAGTTTCGTATTTATGCCAATCATGACCTTTACAACAATATTCAAGATGTATCAAGGAAGATCGTCAGTGATGCACTGCCTACATCGTCAATTTTCGTTCAGACAGACAGCCAACCCGTAACGGGTTAATTCCCGTTGCTTCTTTGAAAGCAAAGTGCTACCCCTTAACATAAAAAAGCATTTTAAGTGCAAAAACCTTTATCTACTTCATTGACCTTAGCTCTCCAATTAGAATAATCCACATATAACTTCCATGCATAAGGATTCCAATGTCTTGAGGATTTTTTATAGTTTTTTCTATGGCTCTGCGCTTTTCAGCCAAATACATTTAAAAGCAGTTAATGCCGCGTTTGTAAATATTTTTCAGCGTTATCCTGGTAAAGTTTACACCTACAGGGTAAAAATCTAGAGAATCCTTACTGTGTTTACATTAAAGTGCTCAATAATAGATAGAGCTTGTTTAATAGGCATAAATATTTTTACTTATGCAAACATTATTTGGCTACACATTTGCAAAACATGTTTCGGTCAGAGTTATAAATAGCAAAACCGCTCAAAGTCAACGACTTTTTTACTGCTTAATTTAATGGAATTATACAAAATTACTTTCTGAAACTGAACACGTGATCAGCTCATAAAACTAATTCAAATAACCTTAACATATTACTAATCGTTTTTTTATTTATTCACCAATATATATATATATATATATATATATATATATATATATATATATGATAAAATGCACGATATATCATAAAAATGAAATGCCGTGAAAGACTAAATGTATGAGAAAAACATTTTCACACACTCACACACACATATATATATATATATATATATATATATATATATATATATATATATATATATATATATATATATATATATATATATATATATATATGGTATCAGTACATATCTTTAAAACCGAAAAATGCACGATTAGATGCAATATGTATCTACTCCAGTTCGTGTATGCATCAAATGTCTTTAGATTCCTGTTTTAGTTTCTTTTTGTTCCCTCTCTCCGACCCTTGACATTTATTATTCCTTCAACATCTTTCCTTATCGTCCAAATGTTAGTTTGTTTGTTGTGCCAGTCCCAGTCATTATCCAGGTTGCCCTTACTGCATAATCTCGATAGGTCACGACGAGGATAAATGAACAGCTATCAACACGATCATCTCACCTGCTAAGACGTTTCACACAAAAATTCACACAGATTATCAGTAAATCATTTGAATTGATTCATTAAATGCTCGTTTGTTCTCAGCTCATTTTAATCTCACTTTACTGTACTGCTTATTTATGCACTGTATGCATGGGTCATTTGTACATTATTGTCGCTCTTATTCAATGGGGATTTACCACGTCTTTCCCATCCTCCTCCTTCTCTTCATCATCATCATCATCGATATCAGCATCAGGGTTTTTGTTAACTTCTGAAAGAGACCCCCTTTTATTGGTTTTCTTCCAACTTATTGGTGTCTGTAATTCAGAGGTTGTGCTATAGTCTTCACACTAAACACTGCGGCTGGCAACGCTTTGTCCTCTCCCTTTTTATCTACACATCTATTAATAATGGAGTTTATGTATCTGTCTGTCTGTCTGAAGCCGAAACTCCAGTATGACTATTTTACTGAAACTAATCTTTTTGAAATTCTTTATATACTGTCATTAAAAGTTGTACAGACACCAGATGGATTTTCCTATTTACATAAGTCATTCCTTTAAACCTTCAATTAAATTAATATTTACAAATATACACTTATAACTGCTATTATCAAATTTACATATGTATTTACAATATTATCCGATAAGGGTATATTAATAAAAATTATTCATACAATTAATTAAAGCCATTTTCTTCATAACCGGCGTGTTTTCTAAACCTTTTCAATGGCAAGTTCCGTTAAAATTGCAAAGTCATTGGCGGTTTAATCAGTGGTGTCCTTCCTCCCTCCGGTAAAATGGCGATCTGATTAAACAGCTGTCGGCACGTTAAATATGTAAACAACAACGCTGTCATTCAGCGTGTCAGTTTCCCATTTTAAAAACCGTCCTAACTTTGTTTATTTTCTTAATCTTATTGTTTTAAAACACAAATTTATTAAATCAAATTGTTTATTTAAAATAATAATTGACTTAAAAATTACTATATAAAAACACGCGCGCACACACGCACACACGCACACACACACACATACTCACACACACACACACACACACTATAATGAATTCTGTTCAGGTCACCTTTATCTTTCCGAGAATTAAAAACCTATTCGTGTTTACTGTATTTGATTTCTTAATACTTTCATATCCAATATTATCATTTTTACACGACCTCAACTGAATTTATGATTCCATGTTTTATTTATTAAAAAAAAAGATATGATTTTTTTTCTTTAATGTCAACAAAATAAACTAACACATTGTACTGGAAAACTATACAACTGATTGTAGAATCAAATTGTTTAATTTAAAAAAAGGTCATTAAACAAACACACACACACACTGTGTTCACTGTATTTGATTTTTTGGTGCTTCCACATTTTAGGACCCACGCTAACTATTTATATGTATGGGGGGGATAAAAAAAATTGGGGGAAAGCGGTCAAAAAGATTTCTTTTTTTTCTTTTTTAACTAAAAGATATTTCTATGAATGGTAATATAAAAAAAATTGAGGGGGGTACAAAACATTTTTTTCTTTCTTTTTAAACTAAAGGTCTTTCTATTTATGGGCGAGGGTACAACAAAAATCGGGGTAGGGTCGAATTTTTTTTCTTCTTTATTTTCAACTAAAAATATTCTTGGTCATAAACACAGAAAATCAATGTCTAACCACCACAGAAATATGACTGGGTCTCCATCGGTTCACGCGTGAGCGTTCATTTCTGATGCGGCAGCGTAGCAAAAATATGCGACCGGAGGGAGCATATATTTGCTAGTATGCTAGTATATATAATAACCCAGTAAAATCTAAAATTAATGGCATAATCAATATTTTGTAATTATCTTTCAAAATTTAAAATTATATATATACACACATATATATATATATATATATATATATATATATATATATATATATATATATATAGAGAGAGAGAGAGAGAGAGAGAGAGAGAGAGAGAGAGTTAGTTCCGAAATGTGGCTGTGTACGCGTCTGATGAGACGTATATAGGTCGAAATAATTTATAATGCGGACAGCCTTAATGTGTGTTTAGTTTATTTCTTTTAAATTTATTCCTGCTCTGTTAACAAGTACATTGAGCTCTCTTACTCGGATTCACATCGAAACCATTCAACTCCGTGCACACTATATATATATATATATATATATATATATATATATATATATATATATATATATATATATATATATATATATATATATATATATATCAGAGGAAACATTATTTTTAATCAATAAAAGGGAGCGGGTGTGAAAAAAGAAAATTGATATTTTTTTCATTAAGGCCTTATCTTCTGACTCTCTAAGAGAAAACGTCAGAATGCTAAATTACATCGGATGAGAAATGAGGGGAAAATTGTTTCAGTTCGAGAAATCAATTGAGAGAAAAGGAGGTAAATCTCTCAACGTTATAGGGGATTTGAATCATGGATTATCTCCTACTGATGTTTCAAAATCCTTTGTATACACAGGCTAGGTCGAGTATCATTAATAACTAACGCCTTAATAATATTAAGATGATAGTTCGACCTGGCATGGTGTAAAACAGAAAACCATCCATCGGAATACTGGTCAGAACAAGTATTTTTTATTAATCATGTGATTACCGATGGCAGATTGATGTACTTGAGAGTTGCCGGATTATCTCGAAACCGTGTGTAAATTCATGTCACGTAGTATATATTGAGCTATTCTCATTTCTAATCTTTGGGATGTCTTGCGAATATAGTTAGCTGCACACTGACATAAGAATTTATAAACAACAGAATTCTTTTGAATGGCTGGCAAAACATCCCTACGGAAAGAAGAGAAAAAGGTTCGAGTTGTGTAGACTATTCTCATCATGGTTTCTGGAAAACAACGTTGAGTAGAAAAAGAAATCCTTTTGATAATGTCAAGGTCGTCGGACCTAACCATTGAAGTTTCAAATAGATAGGACATCGTGACGGGCCAATAAATTTATCACCATTAAATATAGCAACTTTGCGCACAATGGTGTTTTTTATGATATCGATGGGATATCCATTGGCAAGAAAAATATTGATAATTTCACAGAGTTCACATTAAGTCGGGTTGGGGAACAAATCATAAGTGCTCGATTAGTAAGGGTATCAATAAGATTAATTTTTCTTGATTTAGGGGCGAAGGAAAACAAATTTAGATAAATACCTGTAAAGGTTGGCTTTTATACACAGGTGTCAAACGTTAAGCGAGCTTTATACACTAAAAAATTAGTGAATGGGAGAGAACAACAATATTCGACCTCCATAGTAAATTGCAACGATGGAGGTAAGTCACAAAGAAGACGAAGAAAGTGTTCAGCCTCACACCGTGAAGGAAAGCAAGCAAAAGTGAAATCAACGTAACGTGTGTAAAAAACGGCTTGGTCATTTTAGAAAATAATTGGTTTTCCAAAAATCTAACGAAAATGTTGGTTAACGATGGACTAAGTGATCTACACATGGATATAGCATCAATTTGCCGATACATTATATTGTTAAAACTTAAGGAAACTGATTTAGTAGAAAGCTTCATCGGTTCAACACAAATTTGTTCAGTAAATTGGCCGAATAAAAAGTCAGTACAGTCTTAAGAAAATAAACTAACCATTTTCTAAGTTCATGTTGTGCAGAACCGAAAATTGATAGAATAGGACGTTAAATAATGTTGAGTTTATGAACCTTTGGTAAGCTGTACATTTTAAGCCTCTGAGAGACGATGTTAAGAAATAAACTTGCTTTTATAAAGTTGAAGAAGTCTTTTCTCGATTTTTATTTCCATACGAAAAGTGCCATCATGGCTTAAACCGCCAACCTTGAAAATTTTATTTTTATCATCCAAAATGTTACAGATTTTGGAGATATACTCAACGTGGTTCAAGATAACAACGCCTGATCCTTTGTTTGGACGAGTTATATAAATATCAGAGTTCGACTTTAGTAATTTCGCTTATTCAAAATGAGTTTTCTGCCAAATTCAATCGCTTTATTTAGTGCGTATGGCATAAAACGCCAGGCCTAATTCACCCAACTGGATTTTAACGCTAGTTAATTCATCAGTGGAAATAAGCAAATATCTTTTTAGTTGATAATATAATAGTTCAATCTCACTAAATATGTTGATTTTATCAACGTGGATGGGAGGGGGAATGCAAAATTGTAAGTTCCAAACATCTTGGTAATCAAATTCTATAAATATTTATTATTATACGAAGAAGTGGTTTTATTGAGGGTGAAAATATCGCCATTAGACAAAAACTTTGAAAAGCGAAGTTTGTCAAATAAAGAAAATTCCTCCCGGATTAAAATATAAATAAAAGTTATTAAAAAAGTAAATTGGAATGAAACTATATATATATATATATATATATATATATATATATATATATATATATATATATATATATATATATATATATATATATATATATATATATATATATATATAACTGTGTTGCATTCTGCATTAATTTTATATTTTGTTTAATTATATATTATAACTTGAAATATCATTTTTTTTCTTTACTGGAGTTGTTTGCACCCGTACTCACCAATCGTAGCTTCTTCGTACCATGTGCCTTAATCGTCCAGCATAATTGCTTTTATCGTTTGTCATCAATATAGATGTTTCCTTTAACTACAGACAAATATAAGATACATGTATGAACTAACCGTTGTTGAGTTAGTGTTGCCTTATTTATCTCTTCTATCATTTTTGAGTCGTTATTTCATACTTCTTTTTCAAAGTTCATAGTTACGTTGTTTAATAGTAGTCCCGTACACGCTTCCGTATCTTGTCAGCTATCCGTAAACAAACATTACCGTCTATACGACCCCTACTCAAAATAACTTATACTAACTAAAGTATAAGCTTAATAATCTTTCTGAACTCAATCTGATTTTAGTTCGCTGACACAAAACAACGCTGACACTTGATGGTTAGGTTATAAAAAGTTTTATTCCAAAGAAATGATCAGAAACTTCGCATGCGTGTGCGCGAGAGAAAGAGAGATGAGCTAGATAGATATATCTGACTACATCCGACCACCCTTCGCCTTCAGTCCCAATTTTGGGAACAGTACACAAGTGCGTCTTTCCTCGTTCAAGTCTCGCCGGCTAAGGGCGAGGAGACGGACCAACCGGAAATCACGTAGTTTGCGTAACTTCCGTTCGGTACCACCCTTCTGATCCCCGGCCTCCAAACTATTTCTATTAACACAACTACTACTATGTGCCATAACCATTTTTTAAAATAAACCCCGTAAAAGAGAGTCTATTTCTTAGTAACATTAAAATCGTGTACCGCTAATAAAACATTTATTTTGATGTATTCGGTTTGCTTTTATTTTTTTAAACTATGCCGTTAGTTTGTTGCTGTTTTTATATCATTTTTGTTTCAATCAGAGGATGGTAAATCTGTATGGATAAATACAGAATTGCACTCCTTTTTTAATATAGCGGAAATTTATAAATAATTCCGACCCGGACCAAATATTTTCTGAAAAAAGTAAATCGAATTACATTTTATTCTTCTTAAGAACACGCTCCAACGATCCACAAGAAAAACTGACGAATCAGAATCAGATATGTATTTTATCGGAAGAAAGCTATCGATGACAACGAAACGGTAAAGAAACTGACTCAATTTTATATATTAGATTTATTTGCACATTTGTTTATTTTGCTTTTTAAAGTTATCTTGTTCATATTACTTTCCCAGACGCGGAATTGTATCCCCGTAGCATATGTAGATATGTAGATATGGAGGTTGATAAGTATGCGGATAATAGGATGTAAACGACGTTATCTTTATACGTTTTCTTTCTCGTGTGTTAGAAAATCGGCCGTGTTTCCTTCGTATTATTACGTGTCTTTCATCATTGATCGCGGATTGTACAGAGAAATAATACTCTCCGCCATTTTGTAGATGGCTTTACGGTACTCACGTCTCGTCATTCTACGCATTTGTATTGTAAACAAATCCACTACAAAACGAGAATTCACAAGCTGCATTTCAATCACTGGGCAGTTGTTATCAAGTAATAACCACTTAATAAATCAATAGTTAGCAAACAGCTTAGAGCACGCCATCGACTACCCCGAGTTGACCGCCTTTACCAACCAAGGCTTCACGATAAGACTTGCAGACCGCAAATGGAGACTTGGTCAAAATGTATTGAGGTTTTTTTTCTCTCGCGTGTCATTCACTCTATTTTTATTTGATTGTATTGCTTTTTTAACACATTTTCACTTAATTTACTGTTCGTTTTATTTCAAAATTTGTTCTTGCAAGCATCATAATTTCTTTTTACTCTCTCTATCTCTCTCTCCTCATTTTACTATTCATATGTATGGTTCCCCATCTGTTTTCCTGTATATATATATATATATGTGTGTATGTGTGTGTGTGTGTGTGTGTATGTGTGTGTGCAGTATAATCTCCTAAACAAATGAATGGATCATTATGAATATATTCTTGTCCACACAGTAAATAACATAGGCACATTCTTTTTTGTAAACGTTAACATTTAAGGGGTGCATGTATAAAAAGTATGGTATGTTTATATATATATATATATATATATATATATATATATATATTTCATTGTACAGGATAAACTCCTAAACTAAGGAACTGACTATTATGAATTTGGGAAAACAGCTGCTAGACGTAAGGGTGCGTAATATTGGTTATATTTAGTTTAATTTAGCTTTATAAAAAAGAAGGCAAAAATGGAAATGGGATGTAAGGTTTTCGTAAAAATACCTATATATATACATATCCCCATATATATATATATATATATATATATATATATATATATATATATATATATATATATATATATATGTGTGTGTGTGTGTGTGTGTGTGTATATATATATACAAATATAATACATACATATAATTTTTTTCATTTTTATCATAATTTTTACTTTATTTTAGTTTATTATTATTCATTTTTATTTATTTATTTATTTTCTCCATTACCTGCTTCTTAAAACTACTTTTTCTTTGCGATAAAATCATCACTGCCATTCGCAAGGCCATGCACAAAAACATTGACATGCAACTCACCCACACCGGCACCTCTTTGCGCCAACATCTATCTAAAAGATACATTTTCCCCTTTAATGTTTTCCAAAATGTTTCACCTTTGCATTTCTAAGATATTCACCTCTAATAATTAATTAATATTTAATTGTTATTTGTCAGAACTTTTGACGATAATAGCGCTATCTTTGAAAATCCATGGCTTAAAGGTCGTTTTGCATTTGTATTCCTTGTTTGAAACCTTGATGAGTTAATAAACTTGTAAACTATACAAATGTATCTATTTAATCACTTCATTATATATATATATATATATATATATATATATATATATATATATATATATATATATATATATATATATATATATATATATATATATACACTAATGAGTCAATTTAGCAAGGCAAAGGCCACTTGAAAAATAAAGGTTAACCTGTGGTGATATTCCCTATTGTTTATAATGGAGTATTCCAATTTTCTATTTTATAGTTAGTTTTATTAACTTTGACTGTTAATCAACAGAGAGGGAGAGTGACGGAAGCAAGAATGATAGAAACCGTATAAAAAAGAGTGAGAGGGCAAACTCAGCTTCAGTATAATAATAGATGGTTAATTAGATATATAGGGTTTCCTTATTAAGTATTACCTCACGATCAATTAAGTATTGATAAAATCCATTCTTGGCTTCAGAAAAACATTCTTCTGAATCGGATAATAAAGCCTAGCTAACGACACCCGGATTCGGATCAATAGATCGATTGACTGATGCTTTTAGATATAAAGCCAGGAATCATTGAAATGAGGCAGATTTAGTTTGGACATTCGTCAGTTTGCGATAATCTTTGATTTGATTTTATTCTGCAAAAAGAACAGCTTGACCAGTGATAGTAATTGATAACGTCCTTTCGGAGTCGAAAGTGTTGGAATTTTAGGAGTCGGCGTCTGACCTTATCACTCCCGACTCCACAACTCGAAAAAAAAACATTCAAACACGAATGGTGTATCTCTAGCCAGACCCAAATCAATTGCAATAAAGAATACTGATTTGTCTTATAAGTATCCAATTTGAAATAAAAAGATTAATCGTTTATTTTAGCTGATTTAAAATAAGAAAGTATTGTTCCTTGTCCGACTTACGCTATTTCAATTAATAAAGCTTGACTTGTTCTTCTACCAGATTTGCAAAAAGAAGTCTTGTTCATTGTTCTACTCAAATAAAACAAACTTATCGTTTGCTCTTTCTAGCCCAATTCCTTATCCAAATAAACATAAGTTGTCAATCCAGGAAAACGACTGTATTATTTTATCTCTAACCACCAAGCAAGACGGTTATCTGCAGTCCTGACGAGATTTTGTTTAAATTGACTCAATACACATCAAGTCATCTTCTATTCTATAATAAAGTCCAATGAGTATTTATTTGTATATTTATATATATATATGAAATATATGTACTTCTGGGACTTCACGTAAAAGTTAGCATGTAAAAAATGTGCCTTTTTATAACTGGGTGAAACCAATTTCAAATTATTAGGAAAAACAAGAAGGTAAAAAGTAAATTAGACTTGTCTCGCTTGAAATGAATTCATAAAGAAACACTCAACTTTATAATACAAATCAATAATGGGTGTTTTTCTTTAGGTCATCAGACATGACAATAATAATTTATATATGAAAAAACAAATTACTGACATAGTTCTATTATTTCATATTGAATATTTTAGTAATACATTGAAATAAATAGCGAGTACGAATACTGGCGAAGCATAATCTTTTCGTCCGTTTGGCGGAGGGTGCTCAGTAATTTTTGTAGTTTCATCAGTATGCTTATAAAATCTTTAATAAAATCGATAGCTGCTTATTCTACACAAAGTATTAGTACTGTTTTAGATTCAGAACTTTTTTACACACATCAAAAATGTGTGAATGATAAATAAATTAAGACTGAAATAATGTTGTTTATTTGATTATTTGTTGTTGACGATTTAGAATAAAAGCTTGTTCAAATATTAAGAAATGTTTATATTACCAAATGTATTTCAAGTTTAGCTAATAACAAACAAGTAACAGAGAAAATTAAACATTGGTTCGGTTACGTCTGAACTGAGGTTAATTAAAGTGGGCTCAATCTTTGTCTGGAGTGACTTCCATAGAACATTTTAAGAAGCAAAGGAGATCTTAATTTATAGAATGACGTTACGTATCAATAAATCAAGATATTTAGAAGTCAAATGATGTATTAAATACCGATATTTTTTTAAGAAGAACAAACACCAGTCCCAGGATGGGTAAAATTGATTCCCCGAACAGAACAGTTTTGCATCACGTTCATGTCTAAATCTTATGTCTAGAATCCTTATTCCAATGTTGATCAAATTCCATTATATGATATTTACTCTAGAAAATGTTTAAAATGTAATGTTTAAGATAAAGGGGACTTAACAAGAAATTAAAATGCAACGAACTCTGGCTTAACAGGTGTCTAATGACTATGAATGCAATTTTATGCAAATCTGAAATATTTGAATTTTCAAATACGAAAGTGCCCGTATTGTGTCCCCTAAAAATAATTTTAAATGCTCGGGATATCCAGAAATTTGAGGAATATTTATTAATTGACATAAAGGGGCGTTTTATTAATATAATAATTGTATAAAATAGACTTGTTTTATATATTCAACATCGCTTTTTCATTGTAGTATCACTTATAAATTCATCTACAATGACTTTTTATGAGTGCTACCACAAAATATTATGATAATTTTATAATGCCAAAGGTTTTCATTGAATTATTAAGAAAATGAATTGTTATATAGGATACAACGTTTATGCAAATTTGAGAAGTCATTGTTACCGTACAAATCTATGTGACCAGGTTTAGTTCATTATCTATTGGATTTTAAATTTAATTGTCAATGTGGTGTAGGGGAGTAATTTTCTCAGTTGACATCTCTGGACCCTAGGCCACCGAGTGAAACATTGGGAATACAATGAAATCAATCAGTTGAATTGGACAATGGTCTGTTCATAAACGTATATGTCAATAGGTTATGCTTTGCCAACCTTTTAATTAAAATATCGCAGAACTTCTAAAGGTGTAGATTTAACCTTTTTAATATTCCACGACACTTTATTGAGTTTGTATAAAACAGATTTGAAGTAAGCCTGTATTAATATTTAGATGCGGTTTTGTAGAAGTGCGGTTCAAATGGGAAAAATTTCCACGTAAAGTTAAAATTAAGCAGGAAATTAAAAATTCCAGTTAGAAGTAAATAATTTAGAAATAGGACTACGTCTCATGATACGACGTCATTGGGGCCAGTACGTGGCAGAAAACACTAGAGAATTCCTGCCTTATGGAGTAAGACGTCAAAGTGATCGTCAAAGTGATGCCACGTTCTATGAAGATTGGGACAGGAAGATGCAGTTCATTGTTATGCACTTGCTGTTAATTATTGTAAAATATCAACTCAATCTTAGAGCAATTAATGGGATTATCTGTTGTACTTTTCAGTAGTTTCTTTTACTTCAGTCACCAAGAGAAGGAAAATGAAAACTTCAGAATTTCTACAGCTGCCACATAACCACTGCGACGATATGTACAGTGGCTTAGTTGATAACGACGCGGACTGAGGACCTGGGTGTGCCAGGTTCGAATCCAAGTCATTCCACTGAAAAAACGCTTCCATCAAACCCACATGAAACTTGTGTCTAATCTCCTGGAGGAGGGATAAATAGTAATCACATTAACACTTGTCCACAGGTGGCCTCGGCCTGGATAAAGTGGTAGTTTCTGTTTTTAAAGAAATACAGAAAAACTAGATGTCATGAAGAGACGAGCTGCTGTTTCTGTCGACGGAAAAGATGACGACAATCTTCACGAAATCCCTCCACAATGCTACACGCCTACTGGATAAGGTGGTTCTTGCACGATCAATATAACAGTCGTGATATCGTCTTCTGGACATTCAATAATATCCCTATTGTCACTTGTATAAACAAATTATGAAATTGTAAGCAATCGTGCACCG
This sequence comes from Sepiola atlantica, assembly GCA_963556195.1. Taxonomy (NCBI): domain Eukaryota; kingdom Metazoa; phylum Mollusca; class Cephalopoda; order Sepiida; family Sepiolidae; genus Sepiola; species Sepiola atlantica. The sequence continues at coordinate 81,795,140 of OY744524.1, read as the reverse complement.
GAAAGTAAATTGAGGTAATAATGGTGCAATTAAATAGGTACGGAAAACAATGGAACTGCAAAATAGCACAGGCAAAATTGACACAGAAAAAATTACACAAGTGGATAATAGGAAAAATGGTACATTGAAAAAATATAGATGAAAATCTCACGAGTTTATCAATATCTAGGATTAAGGGAAAACATTGAAATCTTTATCAAATTAAAAAGGAAATGATATCTACATTTAAAAGATAAAAAAACCTAATTCTTAACTCTAAACGCAACCCCAACCATCATTTCTCTAAATTCGTGTCTGGGTTTATTTATTATGCTTGTCCTTTACTTATGGAGCCAACAATTTGTTATATATAATAACACATATACAACTAAAACTAGTCGGGTCGCGGTCAAGTTTTGCAGTGCATGATTGGGGTCGCCCGAGAAACAGGTTGGGAACTACTGCTCTTTAATGTTCTTTGTGCATTTTTCCTATACATTTACCATGTTCCATTTTTACCTGTGCTATTTTTACCTGTGCCATTTTACCTGTGCCATTTTTACCTGTGCTATTTTTACCTGTGCCATTTTACTGTGCACCATGGCAGAATAGTAAGTCATATCTTCACTTCGGAGGGGTGGGGGTATATATTTATCGCATCTGCCGTTGCTAGGGGCGCATGGCATCCAATCCCAATCTATAATACAGGGACCCCACTAGGGCACTACCCTTGTAAACAAACCAGTGTGTTAATGTTTTGTTAATCATCCTAAATCGAAGAATTATCTATATTTCATGAAATGTTCAGCCTTTACTGAATAAATTATATATTTCATAAGAAATACAAGTTCAACGATATCGTCCGAACCTCGAACCGGTTGACCTCAACAGAGGGAATAGCAAAGGCCTGATGGTCTGATGGTGTTTTCTTTCTCAAACAGCAAGTCGTTCATATGAGATGCGACTGGTGTCAACCCGTTTGCGCCCTCGTCAATAAGGGAACCAGGGATAAACCCTGGACATGTGTCAGCGTCAGTGGAGGGTCTCAACCGATCAAAATACGCCAGTCTTATCGAAAAATTATTTAGCCAACCGATCGCCATGAACACGAGTGTAGCGATTAGTTCTGACACGCGGGACTCCCTCAACCGGCTCTGTCTATCAATAAAACGCCAAACCGGAGACAATCGTGTGTTGTCTTCGCTCAACGAGCGCTTACCTATCGATATTATTCAAGGGAACGCTTAATACTTCCTCTCGGCCTGCCAAGACAGCAGAACATGCGATGAGATTTCCTGATGTCGCGAATATATCCACAAAAGTTTTTCAAATTTGGCAGTTGAAACAGATTATTTACAATAGGACGGCAGCAAAGTAAATGTTTACATTAATTTTAAACGTGTATATAATAAAACTTTTGGATTTGAATCTAAAAATTATATTTTGTCAAGTGTTAAAGCATGCATTTCACACTTGAATGAACTTGAATAAAGGTTAATATTATCTGAATAACTTGAATAAAGTTTAATATTAACGAAATAATTTGAATAAAGGTTAATATAATCTCAATAACTTGAATAAAGGTTAATATTATCTAAATAACTTGAAGAAAGGTTAAAATTACCTGAATAGAAGAAAGGTTAATATTATCTAAATAACTTGAATCCAGTTTAAAATTAACGAAATAACTTCAATAAAGGTAAATGTTATCTGAATAACTTAAATAAAGTTTAATGTTGTCTAAATAACTTGAATAAAGTTTAATACTAACGAAATAACTTCAATAAAGGTAAATGTTATCTGAATAACTTAAATAAAGTTTAATATTGTCTAAATAACTTGAATAAAGGTTAATATTATCTGAATAACTTCAATACATTTTGATATTATCACCATAAAAAATAACATCATAGCGATTATCGAATGAGTCGAAGTTTGACGTTAATCGTTTGTATCATATAACGGTTTTTAACGTTTCGTTACTGTTAAAAGAGACTCTAGATATTTATCCGAGTACATGTTAAGTAAGGAGACAAAAATAAAAATGAGGAAGCCCCCAGAGCTTTGTTTTAAAATATCCGTGGCGTAACGGATAAAGTGCTAAGTTATAATCAGTTCTAAGTGAGCGTCTTCTGGGGGTTGATAGTTCAATCCGCGGGCGATACTAAGAATACAATTACGAATTATTTAAGACTTCTACCCTGTCATGGCTGATGGAATGAGAGCAAGCTACCTCCGTGGATTAAATAAAGAGGTTCTGTACGAAATTCCGTACAGATTCCCGAGTTCGACATGAAGGTTCCCGAGTTCGACAAGATACACCTGAAGAATGTTTGAGGTTACATCGATCGAAACATTGTGAGAAAGCATCCAAATCCAAATATTACATTTCCTTCCTCAGAAAGCTTGGACCAATTGTAGATGGAAGGGTCGAAGGTAGGAATTACCTGTTTGTCTACCATCACCTTCGATAACGAAGCTATCTTAATTATGATTATTTCAAGAATATTTAAATTCACTGTTTTTCTTTAATAAAAAAAAGTAAATAAAAAACATGCTATTCAAAAGTATGTTTCTTTACTTTAAATTATAGAGCCATTGTTTGTTTTGTATTTTTAATTTTGTTTTTATTCCGCCATTTTCTGTAAAACTCTCCCCTGTTACACTTTTTTCCGTGTGACATGGTCACGTCATCTAAACTAATGCCATTTTAATTATGAGGAGAGGATTCTGCTCGCCCGGGACTGTTATTTTTATTACTGGCATTTCTTGATCATCGTATGAGATAATTTTAATTCCCCCCCCCCCCCCCTCGAAATCAATAGCATGTCCCTCGATCGTATGTAATAGATAGGTTTTATTCATAATTTCATTACGACAGTGTTCGTTTTTTATAAAGCATGTGACCAGAGTAAGTCCCCGGGGGTGATGGAAGGAGAAAGAAGGGGAGGGATGTTGTCAGTTTGAAATAATTTATATTGGCGTTAAGAATAAAGGGATAAAGAGAATTTAAATCCAATCCTCTTCGGGCAATAAAACTATTCAGTTTGTGTGTGGGTGTGTGTGTGTGTGTGTGTGTGTGTGTGTGTGTGTGTGTGTGTGTGTGTGTGTGTGTGTGTGTGTGAATAAAACATGCATTTTGATTCCCCTCTCTCTCTTATCTCTCTCTCCCTCACACACATACACACACAAATACGCGCACATGCGCTTTTCTCTTTTCCGCTCTCATCTATTCTGTTTCTCGCATTCACATTTGTCGGTTTAATTTCTCTCTCTCTCTCTCTCTCTCTCTCTCTCTCTCTCTCTCTCTCTCTCTCTCTCGCATGCACACACCTTCTTAAACATCGACACGAGTATTCTTTATCTGTTCCTACATATTACACACACCTCCCCAAAGGTAGTCTACCTATCAATCTCTAGTAATTTATTCTCTCTATTTCTCGCACTCATAAACATAGATATCCATACAGACACACACACGCAACATTTATTTCACATAATAAAACAAGTGGATATTCTTGCTGTTTTTTTGTTTTGTTTTTTTATTATTTTTACCCTTTTCCATTTGTCCCCACGTCTATTTGTTTGTACTTTTACTCTCTTTTTTCTATTATGATTCTCCCCCCCTCTCTCTCTCTCTCTCTTTCTCGCTCTCTCTCTCTCTCTCTCTCTAACTCTTTTACTCTATTTATACTCTCACTATTCATATTTTTCTCTTTTATACTTTCGTTTTTTTTTCTTTTGTTTCTCATTAACGCTCTCTCTCTCTCTCTCTCACACGCGCACACACACACACGCTCTTTCTGTCTATTTGTACTGTATCTCTCTCTTTATTTCCCCTTTTACTCCCGTATTTACTCTTATTCTCTTTTAAGCCTTCTCTTCCTCTCTTACTTTTTTCTCCCTTTCTACTCCTGCTCTCTCTTTTTTTCATTTTACTCTCGTTTTTACTTTTTTTTTCTCTCTTTAACTTTACTTTCTCTCTCTCTCTCTCTCTCTCTCTCTCTCTCCCTTTCTCTTTCTCTCTCTCCCTTTCTCTTTCTCTCTCTCATGTTTCAATGTGTCTCTTTTTTTTATACATTTACTCTCATTTTTATTCGCTTTCTACATCTCTCCCAGCTGTTTACTCTCTTTCTAATTCACCGTTTGTACACGATTTTTTTTTTTACATCATATTTTTTTCTTTTTCCATTTTCTTTATTTTTTATTTCTTTATTTAAAACTTTAATCTTGTTTTAATATCTTTCTCTCTCTATCACAACTTTTCTCATCATTTTCCACCCTCTTTCTCCAATGAACGTTTTCTGTTTTTATTCTGCACTTCGTCACCCCCCCCCCATCTCTCTCTCTTTCTCTCTTTTTCTCACTATCTCTCTCTTTCTTTCTCTCTCCCATCATAATACTCATATTCTTTTTCTTACCTTTATCTTTTCCATAACTTTTTTTGATTTTACTCCATCTCTCCCTCTTTATCCCGGACGCCCTTGAGCAAAGTGTTAGTCCTTAGACCACACTTATAGAAATAATATTTTACATATACCCATAGGATATTTACTAGTAGATAGTTGCCCGTAATACCATCATGGGGAAAATATTTGATCACTATTGTTATATATTTCTTCTCTTTACTCTAATCCGTATAGTGGAATATTCTGCATAGATTTCTACAGCATAAAACTAAAGAAAAGGACATTGTGATAATACGTATACCAAGATAGCATGAGGATTGTGTTTACTGTGAACGAAATCACTTTTTCATATTTGAGGCTATAGGAATACCCGTCCCAGAGCAGGTAACATTAATTCTCCAAACCGCACCATTTGTATGTCCCTTACAAAGATTAAAATCAAGATATAATGATATTAAACCCTATATTTAGAATCCTTATTCTAATTTTCACAAAAATCCATTACATAATTTTTATTCTAGAACATTTTTAATATATAAGGCTTAAGCGTGAATAGTTTTAAGAAAAAAGTGACATTCATGGAATCTTAATTAGTGTTTAATGGATCAAATTCAATGAAAATCTGAAATACTTGAAAATTCAAATAGACTGAAATTTGGATATATGTATTTATTGATGTCTCATACAATTGTAAACATTCCACACAATTTGGAGGTGTCTGAATTTTCACAAAAGGGTTCCACACCCTCTTTGACTAAATATAGTCAACATTACCCACAATTACGCTTATCAGCTATGTTCCAAAATTCATAATGCTCGGTTAATTAGTTTAGGAATGAATCCTATATATATATATATATAGAGAGAGAAATATATAAACATATACACGATAAGCGGTGACCTTTATTGATAAAAAACATATATGAAATCTATATAGATTTTTCATCTACGTGATATATATTTGAATTCCATTTAGTGCAAAAACTCGCTGACCATTCAAACATAATATGATAGAAAGTAAACTTAACAGATTGAAAGTAACTCGAACCGATTACTACAGACTAACTGTTTGATTTTCAAAGAGTCCCATAAGTCAACTAACTGTCCGATTCTTGATATACAAAATCACCTACTTGAATACACACTGCGAATATTTAATGAGTATGGTATCATGGCGAACGAACATATACTACACTGCCCTCCACACACACAAGTGAGTTAATGACTAGGAGGATAGTATCACGACGAACGAATATATGCTACACTACCCTCAACAAAAGGAGGTAATGCTTGACAGTTTGGTCTCAGGACACCATAACAGATACTACACTACCCGCCCTCCAACGATGGTCTCATCATAATAGAATAGATACTAATCTACCCACAAAAAAGGAGGGGGTAATAGCTTGGGGGATGTATTATGATCGTAGAACAGATACTATACTACTGCTTACCCAGAAGGAAGAAGTAATGCCTGGGAAGATGGTATCATGACGAACAAAAATATACTACACTATCCTTATAAGAGAAAGAAATGATGCCTGGCATGATGGTTTTGTGCCAACAGAACAGATACTACACCCCCTCTCTTAAAAGAAAAATTAGGTAATGCCTGGAGGGATGGTATCGTGACAACAGAATAGATACTACACTACTTCCTGACTTGCGCATTAACAGATAGTAGAATAGTACATTAATAAGAGTAATAATATATTTTCGCTTTCAGACAGGCAGATACCAAATCTGCATTAGTAATATATATATATATATATATATATATATATATATATATATATATATATATTTGTTGATCAAGTTCAAATATGTTAATAAAGTGAACATAAAACCAATTTTTCAAGAATGCTCAATACCAAGTAAAGCATTTATAATATTACATAGACAATAGTATAGCCTTACGTCAATCAACCAACGTTTCAATGCGTGCCGCATCTTATCAAAGGCAGAACGAAAATAAAAAATAAATTCAAAATCAAAAGTGAGAAATTCGGAGCCTCGCATTTGAAAACGCCAACTGAAGCCGGATTTTAAGAGGGAAAGAGAGGGTCTAAGAAGTGTTCTGTGATGGGGAAACCGATCAGATTACATTTTGATTAATTGTCTTATCGCCCATTGAGTTAGCACTTGCCTGACAGGCCGAACAGGCATGTAGGGAGGGGGGGAATCAGTAGGTCAACAAGCAGCCAAAGCGAGAGATGATATATGTATTTCTATTAAAGAACGCTAGATAAATTTAGCATCCCAAATATTTTAGATTGTCGTCCTCGTATTTTGGAGGATTTTGTATAGCTTTGTTTATATAGATAAATAACTATTTTTCATTACTATTGTTATTAAATATTTATTATTATTTCTATGTAGCTTGCTATTTCCTCCACCTCTCACTGCTGTTATTATTATTATTATTATTATTATTATTATTATTATTATTATTATTATTATTATTATTATTATTTGTACTCACTAGGAGTTCTCACACAGATCATCGTCAGTGATTGCTCACCGACAACAACCAGTGGTATTTCCTGGAGTCTGAGTGACAACAAGTCTCCCCAGACTTCCAGTGTTATTCACCTCTTTTCGATAACGATGCGGTATCGCAACAGTCTCTTACCATTGATTTCTCGCCGGTAAGGACAATTGGTCTTCTCTGGGATTTGGGTGGCAACAAGCCCCCCCAAGGTCTCAGCACTCTCTGCACTTTTCCAGTGGAGGTCTGGTTTGTGCTGTCCATCCTCGGTCTTCTCATCCTACTCGACCCTCTACAAATATGTTGCCTGGTGTCAGCCTAGGCCGGTACCAGTTAGAATAATATTTCTTAAAAAAAAATAAATAAATAAATAAATAAATAAATAAAATGATAATTTTTTTTTAATTTTTAAATTTTTTCCCTTCAATTCATTTTTGTTTTTCCTTTTCTCTTCCCTTATGGTAAAAAAAAAAGGTTTTTTTAAATTCTTTTTAATTTTTTGGGGGGTGGGTGGGTGGGGGAGAGGGAGGAGCTTATAGTGTTTCTTGTAATTTCTGTTTCTTGGTTTATTTTTGTGTAGTGATAGCTGAGGCCGGTGTAATTTATTGGAGGGATGGGGGAGATTATGAAGTGCTGTTTCTTGCAGTTTCTGTTCCTTCGCTCTTGTTGTGCTGATCTTCGTGTGGTCTTGTTTTCTCCGTTGTAAATTCATTGTGACTGGTTAGCCTTTGTAGCTTATGTGTGTTAGTTTCCGCATTCGAGTATTTTCCTTAAGATTGCAGCTGTTTTGATTATTGCCGTCCTTTGTATGGTTTCGATAGTCCCTTTGATTCCAATTTCTCCCAATCTTTTCTCCAGGTTTTTTGGGATTGTTCCTAGTGCTCCTACGATTATTGGTATTATACTAACTTTCTTCATGCTCCATATTCCTTTCAGTTCTCTGGCTAGTTCTGTGTATTTGCTTCGTTTTTCCGTGTCTTTGATCTTCACTCTGTTGTCTGCTGGAACGGCGAAGTCTACGATTTTACAAGATTTTTCCTTTTTGTCTATTATAATAACATCAGGTCTCCTTGCTTGTATGAGTTTATCTGTTTGTATATTCATATCCCAGAGGATTTTGTGTTTTTCGTTTTCCAGTACTGTTCCTGGTTTATGTTTGTACCATTTGTCTGCATATTCGAAATTCAATTGTTTGCACAGTTCCCTGTGTATTACTTTCCCAACACAATCATGTCTGTTCTTGTATTCGTTTTGAGCAAGTTTGCTACATTCACTTATTATATGATTTACTGTTTCGTCTCTTTGTCCACACAGTCTGCATTTATTGTTTTCCTGGGTTTTATCTATTTTAGCTTTAATGTAGTTTGTCCTAATCGCATTGTTCTGTGCAGCCATCAGTAAAGATTCCGTTTCTCTGTTCAAGTTTCCTTTTTTTAGCCATGTCCAGCTATTTGCGTTGATTTCTTCTCTTGTGAGTCTTATGAAGCGTCCATGTAGTTGTTTTTCTTCCCATTTTTCTTTTCTTATCTGTTTGTGTCCAGTTTCGATGCTTCCTGCGTTGTTCGTTGGGACGATATCTCTTGCTGCGGTGATCAGCCTTTCTGTGTTCTGGTTTATGTATTTCTCCAGCTCTTTTTTAGTGTCGTCCACACAGTCTTCTATACTTACCAGTCCTCTTCCCCCTTCGTTTCCTTTCACGTAGAGTCTGTCTGTATCGTCTTTTGGATGTAGTGCATTGTGCATAGTCATTAATTTTCTAGTCCTCTGATCAAGGTGCCTGAGTTCTTCTTTAGTCCAGTTTATGAATGGTCCAGAATATCTTATTAGTGATACTCCCAGGTATTTATTCCTTTGATTAGGTTTCTGCTATATAATTTTGTTTCTAAGAGCTTTTTTGTTCTTCTCAGGTATTCTTTTCCAATCTTCTCTTTCATTTCTGTTGATTTGATTGTGTCTGCTTCCAAAACACCCAAATATGTATAGCTCTCTTTTTCATCTAGCGCCCTCATCTCCTCTTGGTTGGGTAGTTCCATGCCATCAGTTGTCTCCAACTTTCCCTTTTTAATCTCTAGCAATGCACACTTTTCCATTCCGAATTCCATTTGAATGTCCTGACTGAAGATTCTGGTCGTATTTATCAGCTTTTCCAGTTCCTTTTTGCTTTTTGCAAATAGCTTCAGGTCGTCCATGTACATGAGATAGTTTATTCGTTGTTCTGTCTCTGTGAACTTGTATCCGGCATCACATTTCCTGAGTATGTAGTTGAGTGGCATCATGGCTATGATAAACAGTAGTCGTGATAGGGAGTCTCCTTAGAAAATGCCTCTCTGTATTTTTATCTCCGTCAAGTATTGTCCTCCAGCGGTCAGTTCTAATCTCCATGTTTCCATTGCTTTCTTGATGAGATTAATAATCCTGTCGGTTATCTTGTACACTTTTAAACATTCAATTATCCATGATTGAGGGATTCTGTCGTACGCATTTTTGTAGTCAATCCATGCCATAGATATGTTATTTTTCTTGCTTTTAATTTCTTTCAGGATCTTTTGATCTATGTATAACAGATCATGCGTCCTTCTTTTCCCTTTCTAGCATCCTTTTTGTTCTTCGGGAAGTAGTCCACGACTGTTCAGGGAATGCTAAATTTGCTCTCTTAGTTGTGCCGTTAGGATTTTCCACATTGTCGGTAAACAGGTTATTGGTCTGTAATTGCTTGGGGTCGTTCCCTTCTTGGCGTCTTTTTGTATGAGCGTTGTCCTTCCTTTGGTCATCCACTCTGGTATATCTGTTTTATGGATACATACTCTCAGTTTCTGTGCTAGCCTTTCATGTAGGGTCGTGAATTTTTTGAACCAGTACGCATGTATTCCATCGTGACATGGTGCTTTCCAGTTTGCCATTTTCTTTAGTGTTGTCTTAATAGTTTCTTCATTAATTTCTGTTTCCGTTTCTTTCTTCAATTTCTAGAAGTTTATCTTTCATGTCTTTCAGCCATTTAGCATTTTTGTTATGATCTTCAGCATTTTCCCATATCTTGCTCCAGAAATGTTTTGTTTGTGTCGGGTCCGATTGTTCTGTTGTTGTTCTTTCTCCGTTTACGTTTTTGTAAAACTAGCTTTCATTGTTTTCAAAGGTCCTGTTCTGTTTGTACTGTTCCGATTTGTATCTGTATCGTCTCAATCTTCCTTCTTTTGCTGCTATCTTTTGTTTTAGTTCTTCGTGTTTCTTATTTAGTCTTTCCTTGCGATTCAGTTTTCTGCTCTTCCATCGTTTACTGTTCTCCTTCATCCTACTCACGGTTTAAGCTTCCTTTTGAAGTTTGGTGATCTGGGTTTCCAGTTTGATCTCCCATCCAGATTTCGTCTGTCCATTCTTTTGGTCAGTCTTCTTTTCCCTTTTTAGTTTCATACTTATTGGTTTTGCCCCCGCATATATCATGTTGTTTAGATCTGTGATAGTGTATGTTGGGATGTACGTGAGTACTCTGTTTACTTTCTCTGTTTCAACTTTTAACTTCTTCCAGTTTTCGTTCCTTAGGGATGGAAGTTTTGTTTTGTTCTCGGACATTAATCGCTTGATGTTTTCCACTTCTCTTGCTTCTTCCTCAGATAGTTCTATAGTTTCCTCGTCTTCGCCTTCTTCAGTTTCTGTGTTTATGTTTTTCCCGTCTTCTTCCTGTGGGTTTTCGTCAAGTGATGTGTCTTGATCTGTCACGCCATTTATCTTTTGTTTAATCTCCGTTAATTTCATCTCCGAGAACCATCCTCTCTTGAGTATCTGTCTTGCTTGATCTGCTATCCTTTGTGCCGTTGTATGGTAGTCAGTAGGAATGTCCCATAGATCTTTCATTCGTTTCCGATATCCTCTTTCTGTGGGGTAGCGGCTTTTGTAGTAGCATTCCATTACCACTCTGTTCTCTTTTGTTGTCCATTTCTTTCTATGGCCTTTTGGTCTGTTATTTTCATTCTTGAATTCTTGTGTTTGGTCAGTGTCCTTGTCATATTTGGAATTTGATGGGTTACCTACCTGTTTTTTGTCCGTGGTCTTATTCCTGAAATTAAAGGAGCCAACATTCGCAGGATGCGGACCGGGTCCCCTATTATTATTATTATTATTATTATTATTATTATTATTATTATTATTATTATTATTATTATTATTGCAGCTGTTATTCATATTATTACCGTTATTATTTTTATAAGTACTAATATTATTAACACTATTGTTATTACTATAAATATGTCAGCTATCAGTATTTTTATCATTATTATAGTTATTATTATTGTTACTATTGTAATTTTTGCTATTTTTATCTCTGTCAATTCCTTTTTATTCTTATTACATTTCACTATGCCTATTATTTTTTTTAATTATTTGGTAGTTATAATTATCATTATCATCATAATTGCGATTATTGTTATTATCGTCACTATTTCTGTGATTATTATTCCAACTATTAATGTAAAATAATGATGCAGACATGTTGAGTAATAACGCATAAAACGTCACGGGGATGACCCCACAAAAAGCCGAAGACTAGATAGATTGTCAATTAGGCTAAAAGAACAATGGAAATGAATCGGTGACCTTTGAGCGAGCCCAGGTGTGTGAGGTCGACGAGTACATTTCGGAGTACGACGTCGTAAAAAAACGACTCGGTAACTTTTAAAAGAGTCAGGTGCACGAGGCCAGAAGAAGAATACACCCGAAGTGCAAAGTAAGAAATTAAAACGGCGGTTTTAAACGAAGGAAAAATGAGCGCTTACGTAGCAAAGATCGAGTTGGGAGAATATAGAGAAAAACTTGTCGTGGGTCAGCCCCGAAGAGAGGTAACCCCACCACGACCGAACTGCCGTAAACAACTAGCGTGGGGATCACAACCCTTCCCTAGATTCCGGGAGCAGACTGCTACAGAACGTATTGTCGTGTTTCCCTCTAGGTTGCAAGGTAAATCACACTGTCTGGATTTCGTGACAATAACCTTGGGTAGAGTCAGAAAATCAACCGCCGTCAAGGTAAAGAAAGAGGTTTCTTCCTAAGACAAGGAAAGAACAATAATGCCAAAGGACTTTTGTTAACAAAGAAATATTTAATTATATATATGTGTATATCCAACTTACACCAGCTGGTGGTGAAGAATAAAGAAACAGAGTTTCTCGAGCACGTCTTTATCTCTATCGTTGTGTTTTGTTTGATGCTACCGGGTCCCCCGAATGAACGGGTATTACAACATTAATACTATTATTATTATTATTATTATTATTATTATTATTATTATTATTATTATTATTATTATTATTATTATTATTATTATTATTATTATTCATAGTAGTCTTAACTTTTTATGTTTTAGTTGGAGTTTTGTTTTTTTGAACATCAAGTCAATTCCCTTGACCTTAGATATTCAAGCTGTACCTTAACACTTTCGCCGTTCCTAATAGGCAAGCCTGTTGCAGAATTGGAAAAGAAATTGTCTCGTCAATTTGTTTAAGCCATTTATGGTGACTTTTCGTTATGGTTCCAAGCGCTCCAATTACAACGGGGATCACCTTTACTTCTTTACATTTCCATAGTTAAACTAATTCCCATTTTAGATCTTGATATTTTTTTTTCGTGTTTTTACTTTTGCACTCTGGTATCGAAGGGGCAAGCTATATATTATTATTATTATTATTATTATTATTATTATTATTATTATTATTATTATTATTATTATTACTATTATTTTTACTATTTTGCCTATTTGCCTTATTACTACTATTGTAATATTTATCATATCTTTTTTTATATATAGCCATTTATGGTATTTTTATTAGTTCTCTTATTACTGTTTTCACTACAGCCTCCATCTTTGTCCTCCTATTACCATTACCATTATTATTGTATTAGCGACAAGGGAGGTAAATCTAGGCTTTAATTAATATCTGTAATCCTATAATCTATTTTCTTGTGGTTTACTCCAAATTAGAATTTTTCTTATACATAATTTAAGTTAAATTGTGTTATTAATTTCTCATCTTTTGGTTAGGGCTAGATCCCTTAATTTTATTAGTTTACTTGGATTCGAACCCTTATAGTAGACTCTAACTACTGTGAGGTAGATTAATTTTTGCGCTATGCTGTTAAGTTATTTATGTTAAATTTTCTAGATTGTTCACGAACTTATCCAGAGTCAGCCGTTTAAAGTGCCTACAGTTAAAACCTATTTCGTCTCGTTGATTTATTAATCTACTCTTATCAGGAAACATAACAATAGCTAATTTTTCGCTAAGACAGAGAAAGCACGTGGGGTTGTGTAGTGTAGGTGTTGTTGACTTTTTTAAATACTCCATTTCACCAAGGAACGATATTTTAATCTTTTAGGCATTTAATGTAGTTGAATAGTGATGTTCCTATTTTTTTGTTATTTTGGGTTGTTAAATAAGAATTTGTGGTTCGTGTACCTGGCCTTAAAATCAGTACTTAAAATCAGTAATTATCCCCTATGTAAAATTTATTTAGATTAGGTGTGTGCCCTGGGAATACATTTGCCAAGTAAACTATATATTTAGTTAAACACTTTCTTTGCAACGGGCAGTAACTCTTATCCCTGCAGCTACATTCTTTGTTGTTATTATTATTTTGTAAGTCGTAATCCTCTTTTTTTAATATATGTCTATTATGATTCTTAGTTATTGTTTTCTAAGTTATTTGTACAACTATAGCTAGGTTTATTGAGTTTTTGTTGAATATTTTATGCAGTGGGTTATTTATTGGGGGGTGTCAATTTAACGGGTTAAGGAATAAATGCCCAATTTTAGATTTAACTAGCAGATTAAATGGGGGCGTATACCAGATTATCTTTCGATTTCGATTTCTTCTTCTTCTGCTCCTATTCTTTCTATCTTGGTATTCAATGTTGGTATTGGTATACCTGCTATTTCTTAATACGTTGTTTTATGTATTCGTATTATTGTTAAATAGATCTTCATTATATGAGTTGTTACTAATTCTGTGGCTAATCGATATTGGGATGTGTTTTATTACGGTAGGTGGGTGATTCGATCTGGGCCGTGATTATCTTTCATGTAAGGTTTGTTTGTGCTTGTTTTACAGATACTTTAATGGATTGTGATCCGATGAACTAGCTGCTATGGTGCGCTATGGTGCCCCCTCGACGTAAATACACTAGACCAACTCGACAATCAGCAAATTCCAACCCATTCACTGTAGAGGACCCCAGATTCCGTAGAGCCTTCTACTCCAATAGCTTATTTCCTCGTGCTGCCGGCTTCTGGAACTCCCTCCCTTTTCCTGTTTCCTGTACCGACATGCAGAGGTTTAAAACTAATGTAAACAGACATCTCGCGACACAGCTCCCAACTTAGGATGACACCCAAAATCTACACCTAAATTCTCACTACCCCCTTACGTCTACAGTGGCGACCTGCTTTGTTTGTGGTAAAATATGTTTTTAAAAAATGAATCTTCTGGGATAAAAATTAAAATTGCCGCAATTTAGAAGGATTTCTTGTTCACTGACCGAGGGGATTGTTTTCCCTCTTTTCCTTCGGCATTAAATAAGCCTGAAATAGTTTATACACCGCCAAGCCAAACAACCAAAACTAAAATGCACCAAAATTAAAGTAAAAATATAAAAATAAAAACGAAGCGAACGATAGGGAGAGAGAGAGAGAGAGAGAGAGAGAGAGAGAGAGAGAGAGAGAGAGAGAGAGAGAAAGAGAGAGAGAGATAGAAAGAGAAAGAGAGAGAGAGTTGGTGTTGACATAAAAATAATAATATTAATAATTCGAGGTTTTCCGATTGTTTGTATAGTGTTAGGTATGCATGTATGGATGGTCCAACTTGAAACAATGTACCTATGTTTTGTATAAATGATTCGTGTCAGCGTCGTTAAGCAAATGGTATTACGGGTTTCCATGAAATATTTATAAAGAAGTGGATGTTTTTTACCAAAGTCTGCTGTGCGTGTTACGCTGCTAGCATTTCGAAAAATATTTGTATGCCTTAATATTGTTATGTATGAAAATAACTTAGAGTTAAGGACCTAAATGTATAAGATGAATAAATAAATTATATCTGAATCAATTGAAATGAAATTATTCGATGCGATAAGTAGATTGGAGGCGCAATTTTTAATCAATGTACAATGGTAGTAATTCAATTCGGTATTTGTGATCGGTTAATTTCAGAATGGAATGAAGTCTGTGCGTAATAGTTAGAAATAACGACAGTGAATGAATCTGATATGTAACACGATGTTCTCGAAATTAAAAGAAATATCATTAATTGGTGTATTATTGTAATGTATGTATGTATGTATGTATGTATGTATGTATGTATGTATGTATGTATGTATGTATGTATGTATTAATGTATTATGTATGAAATGAGTAGTAGAATGAAATCAAACAATAACGGTTACGTTTTTCTTAAGTATCCATTGTATAACCTTTCCCGGTGTTAATTGGGAGAGTGATATTAGAAAAATATTATTGGGGAATGTTTTGTTGTTTGAAGATGAAATTAGGTAAAAGAAATATCTGGTAACACGCTCGAATTAATTATATTATTAAAGAGGTGTGTTTTGTACCCTGTGATGAAGTTGGTTATTTTTCTAGTGTAGTCAAAATTCCAGGGGAAAAACGAGTCTACTTTATATATATATATATATATATATATATATATATATATATATATATATATATATATATATATATATATATATATATATATATGCGCGCGTGTGTGTGTATATAAGGTTAATCCAGCAAAAGATATAAGAGGCAACTAATATCTTTAATTAGTGAACATCCGGATGAAACTGAAGCTCGATATACTGGATATAGCATTAATAGCATTAGATAAAGTGAAAGAATAAAATAAGGTGCGAATCAAATTTTATTCGAATTGAATTTAGCGGAGTTTGCATCTAACCAAGAAGTTATGGTTTGCACTACTCCTATCAGCTCATAAAAACCCTGAATTTTGAACATTATAATATTGAACACCAAGTGAGTTTTCTGAACTTTTCATATGATTTGTTTTTTTCTATTGTTTTATTAATTTGCATACACCTTGGATACATTTTTCACTATCATTTACTGCATCGATTGCAAACAGATATCCCGCCTGGATAAAGTTTTCGTTTTTGGACTACCGCTCACCACCTGGATCATTTTTCAATCAACCTCCTTGATATCTTTCCTGAATATGTTTAAAATTTTATGACTTGGATGAACTGTATAGCTGTAACAAAAAAGTATGTTTTGGGCTGATATCTTTGATGTTTTATATACTTTTATGTATTTTTATATATATTTTTATATATTTCCAAAGTTTCATTTTATTACCTGCAGTAATATCATGGCGGTAATGGTCCTCCGAGGAGAAGAATTTTCTTTGAAAACTCATGAGTTAAGGACTTTAAGGTACTTTGCCTGAACATTGAATTCTAATAAAATTTGATTCGCACCTTATTTTATTATTTCACTTTATATATATATATATATATATATATATATATATATATATATATATATATATATATATATATATATATATATATATATATATATATATATATTCGTATTAAAATAGCTGTCATGTAAATTATTTATGGATAAAATATTTTTTAGTTTTATTCAGAATTCAGAAATAGTAGTAACAATTGAATTTACAAGAACATTTTGTGATATCTCTAATGAAAGAGAATTTGATATGTATGCAATCGTTTTGGAATCTAATCTGCCCAAACGTTTGAGAGAATGCGCTTTTCTGTTTGAAAGTCAATAAAACTCGTTCCACCCACGTAGGGAATTCATGACAAGATATAATACTTTTCCTGGCTTGTCTTTCAAGACGTCGAACGTGATACGACCAGCTGTCTATCTTTGCATGACCAGTACAAACTTGACGCTGATGCTGTCATGTACTTTTTCTAATAGAATCTGCGGAGACTCTCAGAAACACACAATGACAGTTACTTATACATTGCCCATTCATTCTCTCTATCACCGATCCCGGCAACATGTGTTCTTCTCATTGTATTTGCGATTGTAATGTATTACTTCTTTTGTACTAATGTATGTTGTTTTTTGTGTATTACAATGTGTACCACATTAAATATTTCCGTAGCCACATTTTCCGTTTGTCTTCGACAAAAGGTTTATCTGAGAATAAATATATGCGTGTGTAAATCTAACTGTGTATTTACTGTTGTCGTTTTCCCCTTCTTACGACACACGCGTGTGTTATTCGCGATAACACAACACACAAAATGACGACCTGATAAGTATACACTAAAGATATAACCAAACACGTGGTCACTAAAAACGTAAACTATGCATTAGCTTTACATGTATATTAATACTATTTTTTCTCTTTTAAATGAGATTACCTAATAAAATAGGAGATGCACAAAGAGCTATAATAAATAAATAAATAGATTATTCGTGAAAGGCAAGAAAAAAGAACAGTTTTTAAAGCTGAATTAACCTACCAAATTCATTGGAGCAGGCGACGTTTAGGGTAACTGGTCGCTTAGCTACAGACTTTCCATTGCAATCACTGTTGAGACCTGGAAAGATAGCGAGTTGGAATCAGAAAAAATATGGGAGATGGGAGAAAATAACGATTAAAACACAACAAAATACGGAAGGTGAGAAAAGAAAGAGGAGAAAGCAAGCAAGAAAGAAACAAGCTTAAAACACACAGAAATTCGGAAAATTAATATTATTTAGCATTTTAGTATATGCATATATAATATTAATATAAATATGCAATTTTGTAATCCTGGTGCTATAAGATCAGGCTGTCTGAAGATACTGACTTCCTGACCAAAAATGCACCAAACAGTAAAGTTATTTCTTTGCTTCATTTCCCTTTGCAAAACTCAATCATGTTCTGCAAAGCTAAAAATAAAAACAACAATGTTATCCTACAAACCAACCAAACAAAACACCATGAATAAATATGTGAAGATATAAAGAACTTGAAACATTAATCTTTTACCAGAATAACTGTAAACGGCATTAAATAACTCGAAAAGTGTAAATATGCCGTAAAACAAAACAACCAAACCAAACACTATGAATA
>OY744524.1:81737167-81774667 GCA_963556195.1 Sepiola atlantica | reverse complement strand
TTGCGATTAGGGAAAACTACATTAAAACTAAAATAGATAAAACCCAAGAAAGAAGTAAATACAGACTGTGTGAACAAAGAGACGAAACAGTAAATCATATAATAAGTGAATGTAGCCAACTCGACCAAAAAGAATACAAGAACAGACATGACTGTGTGGGGAAAGCACTACACTGAGAACTGTGCAAACGATTGAATTTCAAATGCGCAGACAAATGGTACAAACATAAACCAGAAACACTACTGGAAAACGAAAAACACAAAATCCTTTGGGATATGGAGATACAGACAAACTCATACAAGCCAGGAGACCGGATGTTATTATAATCGACAAGAAGGAAAAATCTTGCAAAATCGTAGACTTCGCCGTTCCAGCAGACACAGAGTGACGATCAAAAAGAAGGAAAAACGAAGCAAATACACAGAACTAGTCAGAGAACTGAAAAGAATATGGAGCCTGAAGAAAGTCAGTATGATACCAATAATCGTAGGAGCACTAGGAACAATCCCAAAAAACCTGGAGAAAAGACTGGGAGAAATTAGAATTAAAGGGGCCATCAAAACCATACTAGGACGGCAATGATCAAAACAGCTTCAATCTTAAGGAAAATCCTTGAATGTGGAAACTGACCCGCATAAGTTGCGAAGGGTAACCAGTCACATGGAATTTACAACAGGAAGAAAACAAAACCACACGAAGAACACCACATCACGAACCAAAAAAACAAAAACTGTAAGAAATATCACTTCATAAGCTCCCCTCTCCCCCCATTAAATTACACCACACAAAAATGAACCAATAAACAGAAATTGCAAGAAACACCATAAGCTTTCCCCCTTCCCTTCCCCCTTCTCCCCCCCCTAAAAAATTAAATAAATAAAATAAAAAAAATAAATAAAAATATTGTAGATGGTCGAGGAGGGACAGCACAAACCAGACCTCCACTGAAAGCGTGCGGAGAGTGCTGTGACCTTGGGGAGGCTTATTGCAACCCAAATCCTAAAGAATACCAATCGTCCTTACTAGAGAGAAATCAATGGTAAGCGGCTGTGGCGATACTGCAGGGTTATTTGCGGTGGTTATTGAAAAAAGGTGAAGAATACTGGAAATCTGAGTAGGCTTGTTGTAACTCAGACTCCAGGAAATACCACTTTTGTTGTCGGTGAGCAATCACTGACGATGACGTGTGAGATAACTCCTAGTGAGTACAAATAATAATAAAATCAACCAGTAACATGGAATTTGCAACAGAAGTAAAACAAAAAGATAGTAGGAATTACACAAGAACCCAAAGGAAACTGAAACTGGAAGAAATCTTATAAACTGTGTCCCCTTAAAAAGGGGCATTAGCCTCGGCTGATACCACACAAAATAGCTTTGATGGATCAAGGGGTATGGAAAGACCGAGGAGGAGAGCTTAACCAGACCTCCATTGGAAGAGTGCAGAAAGTACTGGAACCTTTGGAAGGCGTATTGCTACCAAAATCCAACAGAAGACCAATGGTCGTTACCAGCGAGAAATCAATGGTAAGCGGCTGTTGCGATGACGCAAAATCACTTGCTAAGGTTACCGAAAGAGGTGGAGAGTACTGGAAATCTGGAAAGACTTGTCGTCACCCAGACTCCAGAGAACACAACTGGTAATTATCAGTGAGTAATCTCTGATTATGACTTTGTGAGAACTCCTATTAAATACAAATGATACAAATCATGTTTCTTATATCGTTATCCTTCGACCCAGAACTGTATACTGCTTCACTCTGTCCATGAAAGCTTAGATAGAGCACTCTCACTCGACTTGAATTCCCAAATACATGTATTTGGGGATTTTAATGCTCACCACCGTGACTGGTTGAGATTCTCCAGCGTTACTGATGCAACTGGGAACTCTACTTTTAATTTCTCCTCAGCTCATGACTTCTCACAGGCTGTCACTTTTCCGACCCGCCTTCCTGATCGTGCGGACCAGCAACCCTCACATCTCGACCCGTTATTGACCTCACTACCCGAGGCTTGTGTGGCGAATGCCATAGCCTGCTCGGAAACTCTGATCATATTGTGGTAATGATACTTATCACTTTAAAAACTCTTCCAAAAGCTGAAAAGAAACTATGAGCAGGCTGATTTTGAATCCGTCAGGGATCACATCAGCGACGCCCCATTGGGTGGAACCTCCTCACTCCCTGCTGATCAGTGTGAAATCTAATCGAATGGGCCTTGCTGCTTATGTCCCCACACGAAAATTTTTCAGCAAACCTCACTCTCTTCAATCATTCCCCTCAAAAGGTGCAGCTGCTATTGCTGAGAGGCAGAAGGCATTCCGAAAATTCGGCCACCATAAGTCAACTGCGAACAGACAAAAATTTATAGAGGCAAGAAATGATTGCAAAGTAGTGATAGATGAAGCAAAGAGAAGGTATACAGAGATAACCAAAAAACGCATTCAGTCACAGAAACTAGGTACTCGTGATTTCTAGAAAATCTACATTAGTGTGATGAACAATGGGCAATCGACAATTCCCCCGCTATCAAATCACAACGATGTTGTTTGCACGGCAACTGATAAGGCTGAACTACTTGCCCAGCGTTTCGCCTTAAACTCCACTTTGGACTCAGCAAACAACTCCCTCCCTAAATTCCCATTGTGGACTGAAGCAACACTTGAGAACCTAGGCATCACCCCATCTCAAGTCAGAGACATTATAAAAAACGTTGACACCTCCAAAGCCTGTGGACCTGATCTTATACCAGTAATAGTAATAAAGAAATGCTCTGCTGAGCTGGCCCCTGTCCTCTCCAAACTATGCAACAAATGCCTTGCTGAATCTTGTTTCCCTGATAGTTGGACAATTGTCTCTGTGGTACAAGTCTTCAAGAATTTTGGAGATAGAACTGATCCTCTAAACTACCACCCAATCAGTCTAATCCCGATTTTTGCTAAAATCTTTGAATCATTAATCCGGCACCTAGTTAATGATAAACTTCGTTCTGATCATCAATACGGATTTAGACAATAACTATCTACAGCAGACATCCTAACGGTCATCTCTGAACGCATATACCATACACTGGACATGCCTTTGACAAGTTCTGGCATGAAGGGATTCACCTAAAACTGCACTTATATGGCATTACTGAACGATTATTTAATATAATTAAATCCTTCCTAACAAAAATAAAGATTCAGGTTGTCATCGATAGCCGTTCATCTAAGCAACATGACATAAATGCTGGTGTACCCCAAGGATCCATCCTTGGACCTCTACTGTTCATGATTTTCATAAATGACCTCCCTGGTGTCATTGAGACTGAGATAGGGATATTTTCTAACGACACCACGCTCTACTCTTGTCATGTGGGCAAAACCGACGCGTACATATTTGAGGTAATGGCTGAATCTTTAGAAAATGACCTCCAGTCCGTAGTGGAATGAGGTCAAAAATGAATGGTAACTTTTAATGCCGCAAGCACAAAGCTACTTTCCTTCAATAACTACAAGAAACATCTTCAACCACAGATTGTCATGGCAAATAACACCCTACCTGAGAGTTACTCATTCAAACTCCTCGGCCTAACTTTCACAGATAACATGAATTGGAATAAATACATTGAAAACATTGCCAAGGCTGCTGCAAAGAAGGTGGACTCCCTCTACCGTGCCAGTAAACTTCTCACAGCTGACATTATCCTCTAACTCTACAAAGCCACCATCCGCCCATGCATGGAGTATTGTTGCCACATCTGGTATGGGGCATCATCCACTAGTCTCTCTCTCTTAGTTAATGTCCCAAAAAGAGTCGCCACCTTGATAGGTTCGTCACTATCCATCAAGCTCTAGACCCTGTCCCATCGTCGCAATGTTGCTTCATTGTGCCTGTTTTACAAGTACTTCAATGGATTGTGTCTGATGAGCTTGCTGCTCTGGTACCTCGACGACGTAATTTTACTAGACCAACCCGACAATCTGCCAAATCCCATCCATTCGCTGTGGAGGTCCCCAAATGCCAAAAAGCTTTCTACTCCAAAAGCTTTTTTCCTCGTGCTGCTGGACTCTGAAACTCCCTCCCTGATCCCTGTTTTTCTGACGGCACTGACATGCAGACATTTAAAACTAATGTAAACAGACATTTCACTGCGCAGCTCCCAATTTAGGTTGACCCCCAAAAAAAAACTTTCACCCTTTTTCTCAGTAGTCCATTACGCCTACAGTGACGGCCTGCCTTGTTGGGATGAACTATGTTTTAAAAAAGAATAAAATAAAATAATGATAGAAAAAACAGAAAGAACACAATCACATAAACATAAATGGAACTAAAACTCCAAGAAATTTCATAAACTTCTCTCCCCTCCTTTCCCCTCAAACAAACAACAATAATGTGATGGCAGAAACCTCAGCTGATACCACACACAATAGTCGTGAACGGTCAAGGAGGATGGAAAGACAGAGGAGGGAGAACACTAAACAGACCTCCAAAAATGCAGAGAATACTGGGACCTACAGAAGGCTTATTTCCATCCAACCCCAGAGAAGACTAATGGTTGTTGCCAGCGAGTAATCAATGGTAAGCGACTGTTGTGATGACACAAAATCATTTACAATGTTGATCGAAAGAGGTGGAGACTGACAGACTTCATAGAACACAACCGGTTATTGTAAGTGAGCAATCACTGATGATGAACTGTGTGAGAACTCCTAGTGAGTTGATAATAATAATGTGGACCTTTTCAGATAACTGAAGTGAATATGGAACGTGAAGAAGAACACTGTAATATCAATAATAGTCGGAGCACTAGAAACAGACAGAAACATCTGAAAAAAAAGAGAAATTAAAATCAAAGGGAGGATTGACATCATACAAAGCACGGCACTGATGAATATAGCTGAAATATTAAGAAAAAGTTCGAGGGCAGAAAAAGCAAAGTCTTTTGAAATCGATTATATTATAGAAGCCTATTAAAATGAATACATACTGGGGCAGTATCCCTAATAAGATACTCCGAACCCTTAATAAACTAGGTACCTGGATCAAAGTGTTAGATAATGAAGGGTGCCATACAAGCGCGCCCCAAAAGGTGGGAGGACGCCCTTAAAGGTGGTAGGAGTAGTAGGGAAATCAGAAATAACGTCATGCCGGTTAGAGGGTGTTTCTGCCCCTTTCTGTTCCCGGCGACCAAGGAAGAAGTAGGTGCGAAGCGTTGCCCCGCTGCTTAACGGCAAGGGCTAGCGCACAGTGGCGCAAATGGACTGAACATCTTCTCCCGTAATTCCTTTCTTCTCTCTTCATCCCGTGCAGGAGAACCCAAAAATGTGTCATCTGTTTTATGTTTGAATAAAACTTCTTAAAACTAGACTAGCGTCCAGTATTATCGTTCAGAACCTGAGACACACAGAACAGCAAGACGAAATTCGAGTACTCACCCGTTAAGTTAAGCAGAAATCTAACAAGTCCGATTCCACTATATAACTAAAAAAAAAAAAAACGGGAAATTAATGACCATGAAAACGCACTGAACCCGACGGATGATACTGACCGACTCTATGTAAAAAGGCAAGAAGGTGGAAGAAGACTGCATGATCAATGTGATAAAAAGACACGAAATGCAGAAAGCCTGCTTACCGCCACTAAAAGCAGCATTCAAGTGAACAACGCGAAGAGCAACAAAACGGAAAACAAAAAGATGAGAATGTGATTGAATCTGGAAAATAATGAAAATAAAAAAATGGCTGACTGGAAAGGAAACGTTGAAAGAGTTTTAAGTCTACAAGTGTAGAAAGAAAACCAATAAATAGGAATGAAAGAATGGAAAAAGTCACTAAAAAAGAAATTTGATAATGAAAAGAAAGAATCTGATTGGGAAAAAATATTCAAATGATGAAAAGAAAATCTGTAAAAGTACAACAGGAAAGAAAGAAACAAAGAAAGAAAGAAGGGAAAAGTAAGTAAAATATATCTATTACTAATAGATATTTGGTATCTGTCTGTCTGAAGCCGAAACTATACTATTATTTCTATTAATGGACTATTATACTATATTCCAATGCCCAATTCAGTTTACTATACTATGTCAAACTAATGTACTATACTTCGATACTCAGGGCAAGATGGAGTGTAGTGTAGTACCCTTTCTGTTATCATGAGACTATTATCCCATGCATTACTTCCTCCTTTGGGGTAGTATAGTATCTGTTCAGTTGTTATGAGACCATCTTTCCAGGCATTGCCTTCTCCTTTGGAGATAGTTTGTTTATATTCGTTCGTCATTATACCATCCTCCAAACCATTATTTCTTCCTTTTTTTAAAGGGTAGTATCTATTCTCTGATCATGATACCATTCTGTTCTGATTACCTTCTTTTATTATTTTTTCTTTGAGGTGGTATAGATTTGCTAGTACATATAATGAAAACGATTATAAAAAAGAAATAGTGAACACGGTAATCTGGAAATAAAAAATAATTGGGAAAAAAGTCAAAAACAAACAACGAACGAACGAAAGAGGTTTATTGCTGGCTGCTGACGGCAGCAAATGCGCAACAACAAAATGGCTGTACTGAACGTTTTATCAATTTGTGTATCACTAAAAAGAGCGGGAAAAGGAGAAGATGGAAATAAATATGTCACTCTTCCAGTGTAAATGTGATTAATTGACACGTTGTCGTCCTCCAGGTATTTTTCGATTAGGGAAAGAAAATCAGAAAACAAGGATGGCGAATGTTTATTCTAGTTTCCAAACTATAAATGACATTACCCTTTTATTGACTTTTGCTTTCTTCTTTTTTATCATTTTCTTTTCATTCATTAAAAAAATCCGTGTTGCTGATCAGACAACACGGCCGTGGCCTAAGCAAAAAAAAAAAACGCCCAACAAACAAGATGTGGTGTAGCATCTTTTTTCGTTAGACGGCGCCATTTTAACATGTCTCTTGAAATATCTTGAAAAAATAATTAAAAGAAAAGAAGAAATAAATCCTTTAATATTCAGTATTTTTCTACGTTTTTTTACGGTGTCATATTTGGGCTGGTGAACCTCTGCCCCATTTGAGGATTCTTGCTAAGGTTCAGAAGCGTATCTGTAATTTGGTTCTTTCTTCTTCTTTGCACCACGCTCTCTCTCTCTCTTTCTCTCTCTCTCTCTCTCTCTCACACACACACGTGGTGTTACTAGTCTCAGTTTCTTCCATAAGTACTATTATCGCATGTGTTCTTCAGAATTGTCTGATTTATTCCATTCTTCCTTTGGTTTAGCTCGTTTAATTCGTTGTTTTAGTGTACTTCTTTGATACCTCGTTATAATACAGCTTCCTATTCCAGTAGCGTATTTCCAAGAACTGCAGGCTTGTGGAACTCTCTTCCTGTTGACTGTTTTAATCCTAACTATATCCTTGGTCTTCTCAAGGCTAAGGTCAATGGGAATCTCTCGTTTGCGATAATCATATTTCGTTCTTTTTAACTCATTACAGCAAGTGGCTTCATACCTTGTTCGGAGCGATTTCCATAAAAAACTGACTTTATTATTTATTTGGTATTCATTTTTTCTTCATTTTTATAACAAATAATTTACTTTAAAAAGACAGAAATGCGACCTTATAACAAACACTACGAATAATTGGCTGCTAAGTTCGTTCATCTAGTCATATATATGCGTATAAAATGAATTTATGGGTAAAATCTGACAGAATGTAAAAAAAACGAATGTATACTCGCTTCGGAGAGATACGCCACATGATTGGGAATAGAACTTCCGCCCAGGGGTAGTTGTTTCGTTGTGTCAATACATGTGTGGATTAGCAGGTTATCCTGAAGTACTTGCTGAAGGTATCTTCGTGGCTGTATATTTTTGCAGGAACGTTTTGTCGTCCTCCCACATACAGCGCTTGGTATTTCAAAATGGTTACTCATATGTTATTGACCAGGCTCAACGTCTCTTAAGTTTCGTGATCTAACGAGAATTTGTGTGTCAACGTGATTATGCCGTGTGTGTATTAAATGTATAGAAAAATACGTAGAAAAGTAGTCAAACCGAAAATATGAAAGACGAAAGGAAATACTCATCAGTAGACTGATATTTCGTTTTTATTAATAACAGAAACTTTTTCGAAGTGAATAGAGATTACATTTTTATACTATTTTTCAAATCACAACAATTTTAGCCAAACGATCACCAAAGAAAACAACATAGAGTTTGAAACTGAATAATATACCTATGTATCCCCAGAAACAGCTCAATTTACCACCCGCCTTGTGTTTGTCCCCTTTTCATACTTTAAACCAAATAGAATAAGAATTTTCACAGTTTTTCTTTTCCCATCCATCCTCTCCAAGAGCTAAATATCCAGGTATGCGTCATATTGCTCCACATTCTTTATTTTCGCTTACTTTATGTCTTTCCACTGACCGCCTACTTCCCCTCCCATGACTGTGCCACCACCCAATTCTCAAGTTACAACCAGAAACTTGGTTTCTGGTCTCATCACATCCTATCACCCCTCTCATGTCTATCATTTCTTTTCTTCTTCGTTTCGACACGGTTTCTATTATTTAATAATATCAGTCCACAGAAGTGTCTTTGATTTGATTCAGCATTTTGTCAACTTTTCCATTCATTTATTGTTATCAATCTATCTATCTATCTATCTATCTATCTATCTATCTATCTATCTATCTATCTATCTATATATCTATCTATCTATTCGGTCTGCTACTTAGATCTATCTATCAATCTATTCAACATATATTCTATGTATACCATGGTCTCTTCCCACTCTCCCCTACACGCATTTGTTTCTATACATTTATTTTCTCTGTAGACAGAAAAGAAATAAACGGAATCAAAAATACCCTTTCAAATAACTCGTTCCGTCTGTACTTTTTCTCTTTTTCTCCAAGCTTCCCTCTTTCTTATCTCAATTTATGTAAAGTATGTGTATATGTTTATATATTTGTATGTAAGGGATTCATTCCCAAACTATTCAATCGATCCTGATGAATTTTGAATAGCTGCTGGGCGAGGGATAAATAACTTGTGGAAGCTCGTGTGACTTCGCATGGAATCTTTTGGAATCTCTTGGAATCTTACGGAATCATTTATAATATTTTGGAATGTCGCGGAATCTTACAGAATCTTCCGGAATATTTCTGAAACATCTGGAATAATTCTGAATCATAAAGAATCTTCTGGATTAATTCGGAATCTTCTGCGATCTCTCAGAATCTTCTGGGATTTTTTTTAAATTTTTCTGATCTTATTGAAAAAAAAACACAGCAATTCTTCCCCTTTGTCAGAAACATCGCTCATGGAATGAGAGGACTAAAAAAACAAAATAAGGGAAGCAAGAGCTACGCGGCTGCCAAAAGTAAACGCAGATTCCACTTTCTACTCTCCTGCATGTTCTACTTGTTGCAGTAACACCAGTCGAAATGTGCAGCTTTTACTTTGGCCACCATAATACAACGGGCACCTTGAATTTAACCGATTTTTTTTGTTTTTGAACGGTGTTTTAAGTTTAGTTTCTTCAGTTTTTCATTCTTTCACTCACACAAATAGAAATTAAAAGAACATTACTCTAATAATTTAGTAGCAAAAGTCTAGTATAGTTAACAACGAAAAAAGGGTGGAAGAAACAAATAACTGTTATTAAACTATAAAAAATGTAATTTTCTATCGACCTGCATAGTTTTTAACTTCTGAAATTGTAAGTTTTGTTATCTCAAAATTTGTTTCGTTACTTCCACTTAAACGATTTCGTCAATCATAGCTGTCCATTGGGGGAGGGGGTTATAATCGCGTGTTCCAGGCTTAAAATATATGAAAAAGAAGACTTAAGATACAACTAACCCTAAGTTCGGGGGTGGTATCCAGTCGGATCCGGGTAAGCTTTTTTCGTTTGAAATCTTTTAAGCGTGAAATTAGCGACCACCTCAAAAAGAAATAATCGACCGCCATCTTAATTATTTGTTGTGTATTTGTCTCCCCTTTTCTTTCGTTGCCCAATTAATTATAAATTGATACCAAATTAGTTCAATTAATTTAATGGACCAAACATACTGTAAGAATAAAATGTTACTTTCGAATTCCAATTTTAAAAAAATAGAAAAAGAAGCGGAAGAAAAATGAAAGTGAACGTCTCTCGGCTTACGCCGGATGTATACAGTTATTAATAAATAAAATAATAGTAATAAAAATTAAAATTTCTTTATTACACTATTTAGAAAAAATCTTACACTGAAATTGATTTTTAACGGTTCCGTAAATATTTATTATAAAGTGTACGTTCCTGATAGAAATGTATTATAAGATAATGTCTATGTGGGGCAATGTACCATTAAGAAATGTGTAACATTATTTACTCAAATGCTTGCGTAAGAGTAGGATAAACGAAATTTAATCGCCAGCCCGACTTAGGGTTAGTGTATTGATTAATGAAGGGCATGTTTTGTGGGTTTTTTTGTTTATTTTGCTGAAAAAAATTTTTTCAGCAAAAAAACAAAAAGAAAACATACTCTTTCTTAACCAAAATGCTAACCGTAAGTTCGAGATGACGATTCGAAAAAAAATAATGGAATCGTTAAAAGTCAATTTATAGTCCAAGTGACTGTTAAAAGTCGATTTATAGTCCAATCTTCCGGAATCATTTAGAATATCCCACGATCAGTTAGTATATCCTGGAATCATTTACAAACTTCTGGAATCTTTTGGAATCTTTCGAAATCTTGTGTAAAAAATCAAGTTATTTACCCTTCTCGGCGTAAGAATGGGTAGTGTGGACTGAATTTACTTAAATTTAGTTTTATGCAAAGAGGGAAACGAGAGTGTGTAACTCTTTTATGAAAAATAAAATACTTTAGAGTTTTGTCAAATTTACCAATAGATATTAGAAACATAATAAATTAGTATTCCCTAAATTTAAGTTTCTTTCGGAGAATTTTAAAGGGTTTTAGGGGGCATAATATGGACACAACTTCTTATTTGAAAATTTAAATATTTGATCCCTACTCATTAGACACCACTTAAGCAAGATTTCTGAATTCCAATTTCTTTTTTAGAACCCTGAATCTTAAGCCTTAAAGTATATGCATTTTCTAGAAACAAAATAATGTAAGGAATTTTAATCAAAATTGGAATAAGGATTCTAGTCATACGATACAGTACCATTATATCTTGATTATAAATCTTCGTAAGTGGACATAACTTAAATGTGGCACAAAACTGTTCTGTTCGGGGAAATAATTTTACCCGTCTTTGGACGAGTATTCTTCTAATTACTTCTACATCTACAACGATTCATTTCGATTCTTTATAAAATAAATTGAAAAGGGACATCCATAAGTAATAACGTGTTGATTAATTTCATAAAAGAATTCAACAAATTTAAAATAAAAGATAAAGATGTCAACATACTAGTCGATAATTCAAAAATAACAAATTATCAAAAAAGAAAATGGCCGCAATACATAATGAAATTTGACACAAGTCCATTTTTTATACACGTTAAAAATTTGATGTAAACATTTATTTTGTTGACGTCTTATTTTAAATAATATGTTTCAATTGCCAAGTTTAAGAAGCTTTTGTGTATATATCTGAAGCGGGTGTATCTGGATTTTTACGGAGAGCTTCCACCCCCTTTTTTTATATTTTGCCTTAAATTAAATTAAACCAAATAAGCCCACATTACCAACACATACGCCTCTACTTATAAATATATAAACATACTTAACGTTATACATATATCTCTATATAAAGTGGTGCAAAACTGTTCTGTTCGGGGAATTAATTTTACCAGCCTTGGGGCGGGTATTCTTTTAGTATATATATATACTTACATTTTCTCTCTCTCTCTCTCTCTCTCTCTCTCTCTCTCTCTCTCTCTCTCTCTCTAAATAAGTTAGCTGCAACTGAACACTGTTGTGATGCTGTTGGGAATATAGACTTTACTAACTAAAGCATAACGTGCAAACTAACGAATCAACAATACACATCACACACACGCACACGCGCGCACACACACACAAACACACACACATATATATATATATATATATATATATATATATATATATATATATATATATATATATATATATAATTATACTTACCTACAGACGACGTCGTTTCGAGCTTTTGCTGTCATCAGTTCAGGGAAGTGATAATTTCAGATAGTCATAAGGCGAAAGCCCGTTTCACAGAGCAACCTTTGACTCCGTACGCTTTCACTCAATCCTCATGGCCATAGGGAATTATCACGTGATACGGAGAAATTATGTTATATTTATGCCCATTACAGCGTAAACATCAAGATATACTAGAGGATTCAACGAACTTACTTTGTAGCTTAAGTGAATGTCTATTTTTTTAATATCTGCTAAAAGTGCTCAACTTTAATTTTCTTACAGGGGCTTTATAATAATATTTATAAATCATTATTAAATTATATTTACCTAAAGACGACGGTGTTTCGAACCTTTACTCTCATCGGTGCAGGGAAGTGATAATTTCAGACAGTCACAAGGCGCAAACCCGTTTCACAGAGCCACCTTTGACTCCTCGCGCTTTCACTCTATCCTCACGGCCATAAGAAATTATCACGTGATACGGATAAATTATGTTGTATTTATGCCGATTACAGCGTAATATGCTGAGATAAAGATGAGCCATGAATATATTATTATAAGACGTGAATATTGGTTGAGATGAAAGTGACTGCGATAGACTAGAGTACCGAAAATATGTGCGCTGATCGTTCCTTTTATTGGTGTGCATCATGCCAATGGTGACGTCGAACACCCACTCACTGAGATTCATTAGACTAAAGAAATCCTATCGTCTTAACTTATTTATACGCTCGTAAGACCGACGATATTCCGAACAAAGTGTTCTGGCAGTCACATGCAATTTACCTCATACGATGTGATAAACACGTCCATTTTTTTTTTTTGTTCTCACTTTCTGTTGTATTCTGATGTAATCACGCGCTCATTTTCAATAGGCTAAACACTGCCTGCGTTTCTGACGGCAATCACGCGATTTCACTGGTCACTATTTAGAATCTCTTAAGCGAATCGATAACGAGGCGCACGTCGGACATTACGTAATTGCATATGTATAAAAGCAAAGGTGTTCATTTGTGTGTTCGTGGGATTTTTCTAAATAATAAATCATCTGAAACGGCGGTGGGTATGATTTTTGTTGGGACTATGATTGGGACTGTGATATCATTTTCTATAAGTGTTTCAAACAAAAAACCGGCTTCATTTTAACAGTGAGGTAAACATGTGATTGCACTGGTTTAAAAATCGAAAATAATCGCAAGCATAGTCGTGACATGCTAGATAAAAATACGCGTTATTTCGAGATTAATTGTGTTACAAAAAATTATGAGTTTAATGTACCCTACTATTTAATCAAGAGCAATAGAGAGGAGAGTTGAATCTTAACACTTGATAAATATATATATATATATATATATATATATATATATATATATATATATATATATATATATAAGTATACTTTTAGAGAGTTGAACCCATAGTGAAATGATTTAAGCTCAATATAAGAGATAGAGCAATTATAAAGATAAATGAAGGAAGAGAGATAAAGATGTGCAAATGATAAATTAATTTCATCTTTGATTGTTTAATGCAAGGTGTACTCAATAAAAAAATGTTTATTTTTCTTTCCTTAAGCCAAGGCTTTTCAAAGATTTAAATCTTATGATCAGAAGAATTATTGTTGCTTAAACTTTTTCAAATTTTGAATTTTGGCTATTCTCCTGCCAACTTATCCATCTATGTAATTCCTTTGATGATAAGATTTTAAACTTTGAAAATCTTGGCTTAAAGAAAATAAACATTTTTATCGAGTACACCTTGAATTGAAAAATCGTAGTTAAAATATGTATATATATATATATATATATATATATATATATATATATAGAGAGAGAGAGAGAGAGAGAGAGAGAGAGAGAGATAGAAGAAAAAAGAGTGATAAATATGCGACGATTGTCCAAATTTATTTCAAATTTCAATTGTTCAATGCAAGGCGTATTCAGTAATAAACTAGTGTTTATTATTCTTTCCTTAAGCCAAGGCTTTTCAAAGATCGAGATCTTATCATCAGAGGAGAAATACAGATGGATAAGTTGGCTTTCAAAAAACCAAAGTTCAAATATTTGAAAAATATGAAAATTATTTTTAAAAGAATTTTTGTTAAAAAAACGCAGTGAATGAAAAGAAAAGTTCCGTAAAAAAGATATGCAGATTGTCCGGGTGGTAAATTTCCGTTGAAAAGAAGTCCGATGAATTGTAGAACGTGAAAAAAACTCTTGGCGTGGGAGCAGTGTGGAGAAAGTGCTTAAAATTACAAGTAAATCCAAACGTACTTAAAAGGGATTGAAAAGAGAAAAGCTGGCCATTTTTGATATACTTCCTGGACCAAACAAAGCAGATGACATCTCGTTCAAGGTTTAAATCCAAATGAAACCAAAAAAGCAAACGGTTAAAGATTTGGGGTTAGGGGGGAGGTTTAAAGCGCGAGAGGTTATGAGGTACGGAATTCTTTAAATAGCCGCTGTTTGAGTTGGGAAGTAATAAAAAAGAAGGAAAAAAGAAAAAAGAGAAAGGGTTGATATGGGGATGAAGTTAAAGTGACAGGGTGGTTGAGGGTGTGGGCGGGCGGTGGTCAAGGTTAGGATATATGTTTTGGAGGGTGGGATTAATCTGAAGCGGAATGGGAGTATAGAGATTGCCGATTCCAAAAATAGAATTCTAATGAGTGAGCTTCTAACATTTCAGAGGTAATAAGTAAGGCAGCTAAAAGCAAAATAAATTGTAGTTACTGGTTAGGGTTTCTGGGGGTTTAAAAAGGGTTAAAATAGAATTAGTTAAAAGCATGGTAAAATAAATAGAGGTATGTGGGAGAGTGAATAATTAAAATTTAAAAAATTAAAAATTAAAATTTAAAAGGAGCTAGAGAATAGTTAATTAAAACATTTATTTTAAAACCAAATTAAGGGTTAGATGAATAATTAGAAGGGACATTAAATGACAAAGGAGAAAAAGGGGGGAAAAATAAGGGGGGAAAATAAATTAAGGAAAAGAGTTAGTAATATTAAAGATCAAGTCTGTCCTACTCAGTTATATTGAAATTTAGGAGAGGGGAACAGTATAAGCTAATCCTCTTCACAATAGGTTCCATCTACTAAAAGTTTTACTTTGGTTTATATTTGATCCTATATATATATATATATATATATATATATATATATATATATATAAAGTAGAGAACTAAAAGCGAACTTTTAGGAAAGGTGCAACCTATTGTGAAAAATATACAGTTCAATATACTGGATAGAGCAGATATATAAATAGAAGGGTGAAAAGGAATTAGAAATACGACGAAGGCAGATCTTTTTTCAATTCAGTTGCTCAATGCAAGGTGTATCCCGCAAAAAGCAATTTATGTAATTTTTTTTCCTTAAGCCAGGCTTTTCAAAGATCAAAATCTTATCATCAGAGGAAATTGCAGGGATAGATAAGTTGGCGAATAGCCAAGATTCAAAATCTTAAAAAGTAAAACAAAGATTGTAAGGAAAAAAAACAAGGCAAAAGTTGTCTGAATGCAAGCATGTGCCCGATTGTAAGAAAATCCGGAGGTCAAAACGTCCGGTGGAGAAAGTGGTTTGTAGGTAGGCCGTTAGAAGGCGCGAGAAATAGATTGAGAGGTTTCAAAGTTAAACTCCAGAAACCACCATCTTAAGGTGCGGTCAAAATAGATATAATCCAGAGGGTAAATAGACCAATAGAGGGTTCGTTCGTGGATGTAACAGGGCTCAGTGATTCGTGAGGTGGGAAATATTAGCCATATTAAAAAGTCTTCCTTGGCTGAAATTCATAAAATATGTTGAAATTTACGAAGAGACAGCGAATTAATATTCAAAATTTAAGCCAAGTTCCCAAAAGCTTGTTGATAAACAATACCGTCCAAAGAATGGCAAATTTTCATATACCACTATTCTGATTGTTCACTTCCTGGATTATATCTATTATTTTCATCCTTCCTTTCTCATATATATATATATATATATATATATATATATATATATATATATATATATATATATATAGTATAAGATATACATATATATAGTATAATATATATATGTACTTTATATATAAATATATATATATATAAATATATATATATATATATATATATATACTATATACTATATAATAGTAAATAGAGCTATTTATATAATTATTTGAATTTATCTACAAAAGGCCGCTACACCAGTGTATCGGCCTTTTGATATATTTATATATATATATATATATAATGTATTTTATGTATTGTTTTATTTGTGATTGTAGCGTCTGTAACTTTTCTTACTACTATTCTGATTGTTCACTTCCTAAGTGATAGAGATTAATGCAAAAGATTTCATTATTAGTCGCCTTTAACGTTATAGGACGTATTTTTCGTTAAGATATATATATATATATATATATATATATATATATATATATATATATATATATATATATATATATATATATATATTACGTACATAAAAGTAATCTATGAACACGTGTTTCTGCTCACAGTCGTAATCAGCATGGCTAACTCGATATTGATGTCTATAGTCTGGCGTTTTACGTCCAGACCATGACGCCTTGCCTAGAAATATGTACGGGTTTTTTTCACTTGAATATTTTAATGCATTTTATGTAATTGTTTTTTGTGACGGTAGCGTTTGTTACTTTGCTTACTACTATTTCGATTATTCACTTCCTAAGTGATACAGATTAATGCAGAAGACTGCATTATTAATCACCTTTAGCGTTATAGGACGTATTTTTCGTAAATATATATTATTTAATTAATTTTATACGTACATAATAATTTTATGTAAGTATAAAATTAATATATATATATATATATATATATATATATATATATATATATATATATATATATATATATATATTATGTATCCACATAAAATATCATAAGGAGATATAATATTTCATGTATCGATTTTCAGTATTATTTTATATATAGATATAGATGATTTAATTAATTGT
This sequence comes from Sepiola atlantica, assembly GCA_963556195.1. NCBI lineage: Eukaryota > Metazoa > Mollusca > Cephalopoda > Sepiida > Sepiolidae > Sepiola > Sepiola atlantica. The sequence continues at coordinate 81,757,578 of OY744524.1, read as the reverse complement.
TCAAATCAAGTTCAAAATAAAAAGCATGCACAAAGGTAGTATAGTTGTTTAGATCTGTTTCAAAGCAGTGTTTATTTTAAGTCATACAATGAAACATAACATTATACCTATATATATATACAAATATTGTTTAAAATAACAGAATTCGTCTGTTTCACTATACCTTACCTTATTTTTATTTTTTTGTATTAAAATAAAAAAAAATGATAAATATTCCATAGGTATCACGAACGTATTCAATTCTTTGTCGAATCATCCTCAGTTGTCGAAATCAAATGAAAAGAAACATTTTTAACAATGCTTGCATAAATTTTAAAAAGCTGCCTGAATACACACACACACACACACACACACACACACACACACACACACACACACATATATATATATATATATATATATATATATATATATATATATATATATATACTGGATAAGATATAAATTAAGAACTTTTTTCTGTGCATCATAAAAAATTATTATTATCAGGTTGGAAAGAAAGTAATGTCGTATTGGACAGAAGTCATAGAAAATGAAGGAAATTATTGTAAACATTTAAAATGCCCTAATGGGAATGTTTCAGATGAAATAAATGTTTGGACAAAAACGATATTACTTTCTTTCCAACCTGTCGTCATCGTCGTCGTCATCATTATCATCATCATCAAGAAGAAGAAGAAGAAGAAGAAGAAGAAGAAGAAGAAGAAGAAGAAGAAGAAGAAGAAGAAGAAGAAGAAGAAGGGATTTTGAATAAATGCTCGTGTATAAAATAACAAAAACAAGGAGTAATACAAAAAACCCTATGTTCATTCGGACCGTTTCTCTTTTCTTTATACACGAGGCCAAGATTGAAAAGCTCATTGAAACTCCTCCAAGAAAGTGATCTCCAGCGGGAAATTAAAAGATTCAGTCGACAGAATTAATCGGAAATTGATTATGGAACCTAAAAGGAACCAATCATTAATACTTGACCGCAAATAAAAAAGAAATAAAAACAATTCAAAATAGTTGATTACATAAAATAAAAATAAGAAATGCTTTGCATTATATTTCGGACCATGTTAATTGCCAAAACCTTATCAATACGAACACACGTATATATATATATATATATATATATATATATATATATATATATATATATATATATATATATATATATATATATATATACTAGCAAAGATATGCGACCGGAGGGCGCATATTTTTGCTAGGCTAGTCGAATGATATCATGGTGATCGGACATAGACAACACTGACCTCCAGAGGAGGTAATAATTGAGAGGATAATATCATGACGAACACCCCCCCCCCCCAAAAAAAAAAATAAAAGGAGTTAATGCCTTGGAGAGTGCTATCATGACAACAGAATATAGTACGCTAACCCCCTCCTGCCAAACGGAGAAGATAATCATGGAAGGCTGGTATCATATGGAACTAACATATACTATACTGCCCCCCCCCCCCAAAAAAAAAGAAGAGGTAATGCGTCAGAGGATCGCCTTATAAAAGAAGAGGGTAATGCATGTGAGTATGGTATCATGGCAACATAACAGATATAACACTACACCCACCCCCCTAAAAAATGAGAAGATAGTCCCTGGGAAGACGGTCTCATGACAACAGAACACATACTACAGTTACCTCTTCCGACATAGGAGAATGTAATACCTGGGACGATTACCCCCACCCCTTAAAAAGGAGGTAATTCCTGGGAGGACGCTCTCATGACAACAGAACTGATACTATATTACCCACTTCCACTAAAAGATAATACAATAATAGTTTTTTTTTTCATTCATTTATTGTTCCTTATTGCTTTGGTTAAGATCAAAGCGTAGTATGTGTTCAGTATACAGTGCCATCAGACGTTTTACTATTGACGAAAATATTACGTATGTATAAAAAATATGACAATGCAAAATTAGAACTGTATATTACAGAATATTAATTTATTAGAAGCGATTTGTAAAATAAATATGCAAATTAAGACTAAAAAGTGTTTATGGGTGTTTGCAGTCTACTATAACTACGGTATTTCAAAATCGTGTTACAGAATCAAATAAGTCTGTTTTGATGTTTATATAGTAAGGTTAGTTGAAAAAAAATTCTCATTTATTCATTTCGATGTATACCAGTGTGATGTAGGTTTTTTAAAAGACATTTCAATTTGAGAATTTTTCTTCTTTATGGATATTTCTGATGATCTTGAAGTGTTGCAGAGACGATATGGACATAATAATATTGTTTGGCTCACCTCAAGAGAAACGGGTCGGAATGTTATGTTTTTGAAACTGAGAATAAATAAGACTGAAAAAAAAAATAAACTATAGCTACTTATTTATTTATATTTGCTCTGTTGTTACTGGTTGACAATCATAGAGGTGAATCTGTTTGTAGAGAGTGAAAATTAAAAGGTATAGATAGTATATGCTAATATATATATTGTCATAATTCATATATATATATATATATATATATATATATATATATGTGTGTGTGGGGGGGGGGGAATGAAAAAGGAAACACCAAGAGATATTTTTTATATATTCATCAACGTTTCGTCTTTATTGTAAGACTTCCTCAGGATGATAATTTTAAGAAAAATGCCATGCAAGCACATGGAAATATTGGGTTGGCATGATTGTTTGATAAGGAAAAGTAGTAGCCGTGGCTACTAAAGGGGTTGGACGAGGGTCCGGGCTGCGAGAAGTCAGTCAGTAGCAAAGAGTGAAATGAATATGGAAGAAAAATGGTTTTAATTTTGGCAAGAGATAAGTGAAATGTAGTTTTGTTCAGGGTGTGTTGGTGGTTTGAGATTAAATTGAGGGCAAAAGGGGTTTAAATATCTAAATATTTGTGAGGGTGTCTAGATTGTGTTCATTGGTAAGGCTGTTATTTGTGGTTAAGTACTTTTGATTCGTATTGAATGAATAAGTATGTGAGAGGAGTTAGTACATCTCCCCGCATACACACTCACGTACTAACTCCTCCTCACATATTCATTTACACGGATATATATGCACATACACACACATAATTTACCGCGCATGAACCCACTGTGTAGAAAGCTAAAAAACAAAACAAGAGGAAAAATAAATATTATCTCTGTTCTGACGTGCTCAGGCGAACCAAAAGTTTTGAGAATATAAAAAGGTGGTTTTGTTCATCATTTTAAGATGAATCCTGATTATTGGTTGATGGGATAAGTTAAGAGTTTACGAATAATAAGACGGCTATATGTTTCCAATAATTTTAAGTAATTATTTTATTTACATGTGTGTATGTATATATATATATATATATATATATATATATATATATATATATATATATATACAGGCACATGCATACATACACACATGTAAATAACATAATTACTTAAATTTACTGTTGGAGAAAGAAGAATATTTATTAATTGATGTTTAATAAATATTGTTTAAATTTCACAAAAATTGTTGGTATCTGGATATTTACGACGGGTTTTCGTTTTCTTTTTACTTCCTTTGCATACAACGCAATTAAAATAAATAAAGCTCACATTAACGGTACTTACGCCTAGCAGCTGTGTTCCAACATTCATAATATTCAGTTAATTAGTTTAGGAGTAAATCCTGTACATGCAAACGCTAAAATAACTCTTACTACAACACACGTACCAACTCTTTTTCCCCGCTCTCTCCCAAAACTCGCTCCTACTTTCAATCAGTCTTTTATTTAAAGCCGTTGATGACGAAACATGCAAATCAGTTTACTTACGTATGGCAAATCAATGCAAACTATAAAAATCTACCACTGTAATTAGAAGCCTTTTTTTCCTCTGGTAGATGGGCACACACGACATGCAAAACACCCCATTCGCTTTTCAGCTTAGAAGCTTTAATTTCTATTCTCACAGTAAGCAACATATATATATATATATATATATATATATATATATATATATATATATATATATATATATATATATATAGTGTGTGTGTGTGTGTGTATGTATGCATGTATATGTATACAAAGAGAGATACGTTATTGTATAGCACGGCATGTCTTTGTTTAATTAGTTTTTTTTATCTTCTCGATCTTTCGGATAATACATCGCGTATTTATGTTTAATCGTCCCGTGGGTGTCCTTTTGACACATTTTTTTTTCACGAGTACTTTCGGCTGACTCTCTCAATCGTCTCCAGACGAAAGATTTAACTTTCTTGTCCATGTCTACTGAGTTCGATCGATGCGGCAAATTTATAACTTCTTAAAATAACATATGTACGTAATTAGAACGTGGTCACGTGTTAGGCGCGTGGCTAATTAAAAATAATTGGCAACATGCATATGTATACACCACACACACACACGCACATAACATGTTTATATGATGACAATGATTTAATAACATGTAAGTTTTTAAATTCGGTCGATTCGTAGGAAAGAAAATGACACTTTTATTTCTACTTGCGGAGAATTATAATCAAAGTAAATAAATAAAATGGGGAGATGAAATAAGAGAAACAAGTCGTGACAATATAAGAAAATTGACATTCTTAATTGGCACTGACGCTACTCTCCTCTATGATTAACCCTGCATAGGATGGCTTCTAGAATGGTTTACCGTTGTTGTTGTTGTTGTTGTTGTTGTTGTTGTTGTTGTTGTTGTTGTTTCTGATTTTAAGTTTTGTTTCTTCTGTACCTATAGTACGAATGTATTTTCATTATCATTTCTCGGCTTCGACGAAGCGTTAGGTCGCTGAAACGTAATTGCATTTGTGTAAGCCGGTTTAAATGTTTATATAATAAATATTTATAATGCTCACCCTTGTATTAAGAACTTTTGAAAAGATATCGGTTTTAAGTTAATTTAAAATACATTTGAACTGATTTAATTATATATACTAGCAAATATATGCTCCCTCCAGTTGCATATTTTTGCTAGTTGTTTTAAGTTACATATTACATACATTAGATTTTAAACCAAGAAAAAGGTAACCGCAGGGAAAGTGTTTAGAAAACAAAATATTTAAATTCTCTTCGATAAATAGAAAGTTGTTAACTGGAAGTTATTTTATTGTTTCAGAAGACGGCGTAACAAAATTTAAATTTGGCGGACCTATGGATAACCCACCCTCCAGTCTAAAATCTTGACTTTAATTGGACGAAAATTAATTAAAATAAATAATTAGATATTAAATCTGACTAACTATGATTTTCAATTTTATTTTTGCTAAAAATATAATATCCATGATTGAACCATTTATCTTTCTGGAATTTAAGTCATGTAAGTTCGCACTTAAAGATAATTCTGCTAGCCTATTGTGTACATTAGTTAGCATTTTAAACTAAACGCATTTTCGTATAAAACTTTTATATGGATTTGAAATTTTCTTAATTCATTATTTTTTAAATTAAAAATTTGATTGAATAAATCATCATTTCTAATAAGATTTAAAAATTAAAAAAAAGTTTTAATAAAAAATTCAAAGTAAATATATCATTTTTTAGCGACTCGTACGATAAATCTCAGAGAATGTGTTGTTTACATGTTATTTATCAAATAACGCGCCCCTGTCTTGTGTCCATCTCTCTCTCTTTTTTTTCTTCTCTCTCTCCTCTCTCTCTCTCTTTCTTTCTCTCTCTCTCTCTCTCTCTCTCTTTCTCTTTCTCTCTCTCTCTTTCTCTCTCTTTAATCTGACGTCATGTTAACACCTGTGGATGTCTTAGAAATAAAACTACCTGTGCGTTCGAAATAGAACGTTATACTTAATAATAAGAGGTCGCGTAACCAAATGTTGGAATGGACGCCAACTGTTCCATCATATTCCATTACAATCTAATTTAGTTACGTACCTCAATTATATAGATTTAATAAAAAGCAATGTCTTTAATAAATTCTATTTATAATTTTTATTAAGATTATTATTATCGAGGTAAATATTTTCAATACATCTGGAAATCTGAAAAAATCATGAGTGCATATTTGCGAATATTAATTTATTAGAAGCTTTAAAACAAATGAAGTATGCAAATTTGAAAGACACGTCATGTTTTGGGAAGTTTTGGAATGGGTATATATAGGAGCTGATAAGTAGATATAAAAAAGAGCAATAAAAACTAATAATATAGTTTCGGCTTCAGACAGACAGATAGACATAGATACATAATTTTCATTAATAAGTGTTATATATATATATATATATATATATATATATATATATATATATATATATATATATTGCAAGTACTATTGCTGAGAGGCAGAAGGCATTCCGAAAATTCGGCCGCCATAAGTCAACTGCGAATGGGCAAAAATTTATAGACGCAAGAAATGATTGCAAAATAGTGATAGATGAAGCAAACGGAAGGTATGCAGAGACAACCAAAAAACGCATTCAGTCACAGAAACTAGGTACTCGTGATTTCTAGAAAATCTACAATAGTGTAATGAACAATGAACAATTCCCCCGCTATCAAATCACAACGATGTTGTTTGCACGGCCATTGATAAGGCTGAACTACTTGCCTAGCGTTTCGCCTTAAACTCCACTTTGGACTCAGCAAACCACCCCTTCCCTAAATCCCCATTGCGGACTGAGGCCACACTTGAGAACCTGGTCATCACCTCATCTCAAGTCAGAGACATCATAAAAAGCCTTGACATATCCAAAGCCTGTGGACCTGATCTTATACCAGTAATAGTAATAATTAAATGCTTTGCTGAGCTCGCTCCTGTCCTGTCCAAACTATACAACAAATGCCTTGCTGAATTTTTTTTCCCTGATAGTTAGAAAATTGCCTCTGTGGTACCAGTCTTCAAGAATTCTGGAGATAGAACTGATCCTCTAAACTACCACCCAATCAGTCCACTCGCGATCTTTGTTAAAATCTTTGAATCATTAATCAATCTTGCGATAGTCCGGCACCTAGTTAATGATAAAATCCTTTCTGATTATACATACGGATTTAGACAAGCACGATCTACTGCAGACATCATAACGGTCATCTCTGAACGCATATACCATACACTGGACAAGGCAGGTAAAGCTCGAGATATCCATGCCTTTGACAACGTCTGGCATGAAGGGCTTCTCCTAAAATTCCACTCATATGTTATTACTGGACAAATATTGAATATAATTAAATCCTTCCTAACAAATAGAAAGATCCAGGTTGTCCTTGATAGCCGTTCATCTAAGCAACATGACATAAATGCTGGTGTACCCTAGAAATCGATCCTTAGACCTCTACTGTTCATGATTTTCATAAATGACCTCCCTGATGTCATTGAGACTGAGATAAGAATATTTGCTGACGACACCACGCTCTACTCTTGTCATGTGGGCAAAACCGACGCGCACATATCCGAGGCAATGGCTAAACCTTTAGAAAATGCCCCCAGGCTGTAGTGGAATAGGGTCAATAATGGATGGTAACTTTTAATTCCGCAAAGACAAAGCTATTTTCCTTCACAACCACAAGAAACCTTTTCAACTACCGATTGTCATGGCAAATAACACCCTACCTCAGAGTTCATCATTCAAACTCCTCGGCCTAACTTTCACAGATAACATGAATTGGAATAAATACATTGAAGACATTGCCAGGGCTGTTGCAAAGAAGGTGGGTTCCCTCTACCGTGCCAGTTAACTTCTCACACCTGACATTATCCTATATATCTACAAGGCCATTATCCGCCCATGCATGGAGTATTGTTGCCACATCTGGGCTGATGCATCACCCACTAGTCTCTCCCTCTTAGACAAGGTCCAAAAATAGGTCGCGAACTTGATAGTTCCTTCACTATAAACCAAGCTCCAGCCCCTGTCTCATCGCCACAATATTGCTTCCTTGTGCCTGTTTTACAATTACTTCAATGGATTGTGCTTTGATGAGCTTGCTGCTCTGGTACCCTCACGACGTAAATTCACTAGACCAACCCGACAATCTGCTAAATCCCATTCATTCACTGTGGAGGTCCCCAGATGCCGAAGAGCTTTCTACTCCAAAAGCTTCTTTCTTCGTGCTGCTGGGCTCTGGAACTCCCTCCCTGCTCCATGTTTTTCTGACGGCACTGACATGCAGAAATTTAAAACTAATGTAAACAGGCATCTCGCTGTGCAGCGCACAATTTAGGTTGACCCCCAAAACTCTCACCTTTTTTCTCAGTAGTCCCTTACGCCTACAGTGGCGACCTGCCTTGTTCGGGGTAAACTATGTTAATATATATATATATATATATATATATATATATATATATATATATATATATATATATATATATCCTTTCGCTTCATAATAAAGACCAATGTGTGTTTGATGACCGTTTTTATATTAGCTGTACATGGTAATTGGCAGTTTCACGACTTTGATGAAAACACAGCTAAACTTGCTACTACTATGATCTAATTATTATATGTCTACGCTCTGTTACAAATATAGAGCACTCTCCTCTTGTAAATATAGCAAGTCAACATATTGATTAAAAGATCATTTTTATTATTCTTCGTTTAATTGGTTTACTAGGATCGTAGTATTTCTGGCACATCAATAACGAGTGGTTAAATATATATTCCGTCTGTTTGACAGACCGTTGCTTTGAACAGATTTCAGACTTAGGTGAGAACTTGAACGGATTTCAGTTGAGAAATGAAATTATTCGTTGGTCCGGAAAGGTGTGTTCTTTACACGTTTCATATAACAGTTGTGATATTGGTACAACTGATATGTCGATAAAACTATTTACTTTTGTTGGCGCTTATCAAGGTAAACATGGATGAAGGGACATTGCACATTAGGCGCGTAAAGCATCTTCCTTTTGTTTAAATATAGTTGACAACGCTACAGAAAAGTTTAAAACATTCGTGGATATGGAAAGCGGGTTGGAGACGATGCAAATCGCCGTGGAAAACCTTCACAGTTGGATAGTTTATCTTTTGAAGGTAAGTCAAATCGAAAATCACGACGAGGGAACTTCCTGGGACGTTGGAAGTTCCAAGATGTATGAACACCTTGTAAAGATTATTACAATCCAGATGAATTTCTTTTGTACTTTATTTTTATACTGATGTGTCACTTTTTACTAAAGTAAAAAGCCACTCGAGAATAAGGGTTAATAAGATTGTTAGTTGAGTGATGGTTATGAGGACATTGAAAACAAAGAATGGAATAGATAAAATTGGTTACTTAAGAGAATGGCTCGACAAATATTTGTTTGACACTGGAATTGAAGACGAACACGTAGCAAAGAAGTAGTCTCATGGTAATGATTGGCACAGATGGGAAGTTCTTGGAAAGAAACTCTGTTCATGAAAATTCTGTTTGGTGTTATGTACACTGAGAAAGAAAGGAAAGTTCTTTACCGCGTTGGTAGAAAACTAGTTCTTGCTATGAATATTTTACAGAGAGAATCCACAACGAGAAGGATTTTCAATTTTTCTGACAGTTCAGTTTTATAACGGATTGATAGTACTTTCAAGTTATTTTAGCAGTTAACACGTAGCTGTATTTGAACGTTAATCTGGAACAAAAATAGAATCGTATTATGCATGAAAATTATAAAAGAATTCAACTTTACCGACGACTTTTACATTTTTTTAGCACATCTGAAAAAATCAATAACATTTTATGTTTCAGAATTTGGACACGTGGCGCAAAGATTAAAGTTGTTCAATAATAATTAGTTTTGAGTTACAGTCTTTTGGGTGTTGAAGGTTCGATACTAACTTAGGTATTTATTAAAAGAATACTTAAGAATTCTACCAGGTCATGGCTGACGGAACGAGAACATCCTTCGCTCGTGGATTAAATCAAGTGGTCGGTTCTGAAATTCCATACAGATTCCCGACTTTGACAAAAAGATCTCCGAATAAACAATACGCACCTAAAAAAGGTCGGAGTTTATATGTGCCAATCGTTGTCAAAATAACATCCCAGATGAGAACAGTAGTCCGAATAATCCAAATGATACAAATAACATTTTTGGGGAATTATTTAAAAAAATAATTAGTAATTTACAGTCTTAATATAATATGTTTGTGAAAAATTATTTTTTATTCAAAACTATACAGTGGGTTTGGAAAATCGATGGCATAATTTCGGGATTATGTCTTATATGTATAACAGAACCTCTTTTTGCGGGGTTAACTTTTGTAATAGATCTCAATTATTAGTCTAATTTCTTTGTGGTCCATTTCTTCCTCTGCGTTTGTTTTGGTTTGTGCTGATCATATTTATTTACATGTATTTCGTCTATTGTATTCTGCTGCCTGAAATAAAAGGATTAACATCTGCAGAATGCCAACCGAATCCTCCATGTTGGCTATTAAAGGATCTCCTGACGATCATGACGATCAAATCTTTCTTCTGAGCCCCACGGTTTTTATACTTTATTCGTGTCTTTTTTACCACGTTTTTGTTGATGCATGCGGCAATTTTGTCTGTGATTCGTTCACATGCATAGTGTTTATCCGATATGTAAAAATAACAATTCACTATGACACATATTGTACGTGTTAGATGCTTACAATTAAAAATGTTGATAAGTATAAGTTTCGATTCCCTATAACTGACACCAAGTGTTTTCGGTCCTATATACACATATCGAGCATAATTCTGAAGTTATGCTATCGTATATTTACCCCCAAAAACATTGAACGCACGGTCATAATTCGGTACTCTTATGGAGAACGCATCGCGTTTCTATGACTTCGCGTCGTCAACGTTAGAGCAAGTCTCGGAAGCGCCCGAGAGTTGACGAAACTATTAACCAATCAGGTTGCAGCAGGCATTAGAAAATCGGGTTGCAAGCAAGCAGACGATAACTTTTGGAAGAAATTAATTTCTACGATCTGCAGCGCGTTGAAAAAAAATGAATGTCTATGATCTGTGTCAGCGCGTTGAATCTCCCGAAGGAATCATTGAGTTCTGTCAACAACGGCCACTTCTAGCGAAAGACTAACCCTAACCCTAAACTCTCAACCTTAACCCAGAAAATATTTATAAAAAACAGTGAAAAAAATTAGATGAAACAAACAATAAATTGGTTAAAAACAGTGAAAAAAATTAGATGAAACAAACAATAAATTGGTTAAAAACAGTAGTTTCGTTGTATGTTATATAAGAAAATTATCCTTTTAAACTTTTCGGCGCACAAAAAAAAACATTTTATTTTTAAACATTGTCTTAACAAGGTTTTTTTTACAAAAAATAAACATCTAATTAACAACAGTTGTTTAGCTATGGTTTATTCTGTTCTTTATTTGCATATACGTATTTTACTTTAATTTTCTTTGTCTGAATTTATCGTCTGCCAGTCTTCAATTTATCGTTTGGCAGTTTTCGCCCCGTCAACTGTCGGGCGCTTCCGAGTCTTGCCCGAATGTTGACGACGCGAAGTCACGGAAACGTTGTGCATTCTCTATAATAGTGCCCATTTCGGACTAACCAATAGTGCGAATTGTTGACACGATAATAACTGAGCGGTTTAGTTAAAATGATTTGAGAGCATTGAACCAGGTAGTTGAAGCCATCAGCAGATGTTTATGTAATTAGCTAAACGTTTCATCTTTCTAATTGATAGGTTAAGCAAATCAGCATGATTATGGCGTCATTGTTTTACGTGGATGTCATCGTCCTAACGGTTACTCGTTCGTTGTACGCGTGTTGGTTTAATTTGTTATACAACCATGAAACAGAAAACGCCGATCAAAGACTAACAGCAACAAAAAACGCACAACGAATCGTCTTTTAATATCTGCTAGTAATACCTACCCGGCGGTGACAGGGATTTTTTTTATTTTCATTTGTGTATCACTCACACCCGTCAGCCATTTTATATATTTTCTTAAATAATTTCTTGTGAGACGTCGTCAAATCACATAAATAATTTCGATTTTTGTAACTATGTCTGTTTATTTAACAAATTAATATTCTATCAGATAATTAGCAATAATTATTAATAATTATTAAAATATAAGAGAGATAAGACTTAATCAATTTAAACTATGAGTTATTACCTTTTCATTATTTTAGTTATTATCTTAACAGTATTCATAGTAAATATGAATGATATCTCTTGCATTATTTGAGTCATTACTTAAAATTGTCGCTATCATAACGATATTCTAAGCCGGAATAAGGTTGTAATTTTTTCAAACAAACTGAAGCGAAACACATTTGGAATTGTACAAAACATACTGGAAGGGGAAAAGACAGACTGGCTAGACAATGAAACATCGACGGATCAGATACGATGGCACTTAGGTCTAAATTCCAAAATTCAAGTGACATCATTTTATCGATACTGATACTTTACTTTTAAAACAGACTGAAGCGAAATGCATCTTAGTATTGTAATAGAAAACATACTAGGGGGGGGGGGCAAACCAGCTAGACAGAATGATATATCGATGTGTTAGAAGCGATCGTACTAATTTCTAGAATCCGACTGACATAACTTTATAGATATAGATTAACCACACAATTATGTTAACATTTCAAATAATTTAAATAAAACTATTCTTTAAATATTCCACCTAGATATTTTAATACTAACATAAGCATTAAAAAGGGGTTAGGCCTTTACCATTAGAATGTGTTACGTTATTGTAGCATGTTATTTTTTGGCTGCAATAACACATTGTTGTCATATTAATTATTATGACAAATTGTTTAGCCTCAAAGTACTTCACAACCGTTGTCATGTAGCATAACGGGCGAATCTTCGCCACGTAAATAGATGGTTGGGCACGTTATCCCTAATATAGTTGTGTCTCTTCTCTTCTACTCTCTCTCTCTCTCTCTCACTCACACACACACACACACACACACACACACGCGTATACAGTATTAGAATAATACCTAGTATTAATCTTCCTGGCGCTCTCCTTAGGGGGAGGGGAAGAGTTACTTCGAAAATACGTCTGTTTTTTTTTCTCAAACAAACAACCCAAGAAAGTACACTACTCTTCTCTTTTCACCACGTACTTTCTATCTTACGTCACTACTTCACTGTTAGGTTATTTCTTTGACACATTAATTTTATTTCTAAACGTCGAAGTGAACATTTTATTTTTTACGTAACCTACTTATCGCACGCTCAACAAACAAGCCGTTGTTACAATTAATATGTAATTACATAATTAATATGTAATCAGTAAAAATTTTAAACTGTAAAAAAATCCTTTTCTTCTCATGCGAAATTACAGTGACATGTTGCTTCAAATAATTCTGTCACTCGGAGAATGCTTAAAGACATTCGAGTTGGTTTTGGTGGAGTTCACTTCTCGCACAAAACCATTTTGAATTAGAAATTCCCTAAATAAATATTCAACCAATTAGAATTATTACTTTTATATTGTGAAGTAGATTTGTATCTTATCTTTGAAGGGTTCAAATTTGTGTCTCTTCGTAAAGTAGATGAGCGTGCAATTAACACAAAATTATCCAGGATAAAATAGATATGGATATTGCTATTGTAACTTTGTTTAAAAAAAAACAGAAATTTCTAAGGATAAGGAACGATATGGCCGTGCAATAAAAATGTTCAAAATTTAGTTAAGCTAGCTGTTATGACTCCCTCGACGAGTCCTCGTAAGAATATCTGCTAAAAGAAGGTAAATATGCTAGTTGTTTGTACAGTTTTGAATTTGGTTTTGAATCATTTAACCTAACTTCTATATTATAGTAAACAACTACAATAGCACCAATCGTTTTGCATTTGTTGAACAGTAGAAACTCTGGATTCCAGATGATCGTAAAGTCTTGTTTAAAGACTAATCTACCCTGCAACAGTGTGTAGCGAGTCTAACAATGTTTTGTGACAATAGACTCGGCGAAAAAGTGACAATGCTCGACATGAAACATCCTATAAGCAATATAAGTTGCGGTGCCTTGTCCAAATCTTGAACTGCCTGTTATATCCTGAAGCAAAATGAATGGTTCTAAAAATGGTAAACCTTCTTAATAAGCAACTGGGAATGAAAGACGAGTGACACAACTCGAAAACACTGTAGACTTTTATTCAAGAAGTAAATAGGCTGAAAAAAAAAGCCAAAATGTTGAATCTATTTACGAGGAATATTCATTGTTCTGGAAAAGCAATCAGTAAGTATGTCATAATCGAAAGTATGTTTCCTTTTGTAACACCTTGATTCCAAGCATGCGTTTTCTTATTAATCACGCATTAACAAACATATTTACACAAAATGTATCTATGGATAAAACAGCAAGTTATATTCAACGAATTGTAAAATGCGTCGTTTCCGTAATAAATCATCCAAACGGAGATTATATGTCGTATGACAGAAATCAAACCAAACGAATGCCATGTTTCGGATCTTTTAGATGAAGATCGATAATTTGTATTATTTAAACTAGTATTATAAAGAAAGACAGTTAAGAATAAGGTGTCTAAATAAAACTAGCATATATTGGGCGACAATCGTCTCCTAAATAAACTTAAGATAAAATTAAAAACAATATGGGGGCAAATAATTATAAATAGTAGATTAGAACACCATTATACACACACACACACACACACACACACATATATATATATATATATATATATATATATATATATATATATATATAAGTATAAATTTCTATTTATACAAACATTATTGGTTACATATGTGCATACATGTTTCGGTTGCACTTTTCCAAGAAAGTCAACCTCATTAGACCAAGAATTTTTCAGGAATGGATGGATTTGAAGAATTTTCTATCTTAAATAACTCTTTTTGGGGATCTAGCATCTTCTATTTCTAGCATCTTCTATTTCTTATGAATTAGTATCAGATTACCTATTTCACTAGCTTGACCTTTTTTTGCCAGTGGTTGCCCCTCCCTTTTTTTATTACTCTTTATGGCGTCTCAATTGCCTTTTCTTGTCCTCATTTTATTGCTCTCGCTTGCCAGCTTAACAGATTCACTCAAGTGTAAATATCCCATCTATAAATCAAGAATCATACATATATAAACAAACCCAAACACACCTAAATAAACACAGATAAATAAACGGACATCGATATACATACACATCTAAACATGGACACCTACACAGATCCACTATCAATCAAGCATATATTCAGAATACATACGTTCTTATAAATGTATTCTAGATGTATATTCAATAAAAAATAAAGAAATAAGAATATTCTAGATATATATTTATTTAATACATACATCAATATGCCCCTATACACGTATATCTATATACGTATTTCTTGGAAAAGTGCAACCGAAACATGTATGCACATATGTAACCAATAATGTTTGTATAAATAAAAATGTATACTTATAAACAGCTCTACTTGGTATTCAGCACTTTTTATAAACACTTGAGTTTCTACGGATTTACATTTACAGAAACTAATACAATACGTGTACTATATATATATATATATATATATATATATATATATATATATTTAATTGTGTAATATATATATAATAATCCAGATTAAGTTTGTATCCATAGGGTAAAATGGAACACCTACTAAACAGAAGTGATTTACTACTCTGATGAGATCGTTGCTTATTAAAGCTGTGATCGAAACATTTCCAATGGATATGTAGCCTTGATATATATATATATATATATATATATATATATATATATATATATATATATATATATATATGTATATATATATATATGCAGCATTTTCTCTGTAATACAAATAGTGTTGAATATGACAGATTGCTTATGTCTGGATATCCTTGTGTGGATCTTTTCCATTCGCCGAATCAGGGTCTTTGTTTCGGTGAGAAATTGGCTGATGAATCTGCCATAACTGTATGTTCCCTCAGAACTTTCAGACCCATCCGGGCCCATCTTCAGGGGAATCAGGCAAAGACCATGGTGTTAATGTTATTTTTTATTCTAAAATGTCTACTTTTAGTTCCGTATTAATAATATTATTCCCGCCAAAACTACCTACTAATATTAACATTAACCCCATGGTATTTACCTGATTCCCCTGAATATGGACCCGGATGGGCCTGAAAGTACTTGGGATACCTACAGTTATGGCAAATTCATCGGCTAATTTCTCACTGTAACGAAGCGAAACAAAGAGCCTAATTCGGCGAATGGAAAGGATCCACACAAGGATATACAGACATAAGCTGTCTGTCATATTCAACAACATGTATATATATATATATATATATATATATATATATATATATATATATATATATATATATATATATTAGTAATAAGTAGTAACATTACACATTTAAATTCAGATTAGGTTTAAAGCGGCCCAAATTCATACTAGAATCGCTTACAGTGGTCCGTGACGCAACAGATAACGTATCAATCAGTTCTAAGTGACAGTCTTCTTAAAGTCGAAGGTTCAATCCTTACTATAGGCTATAATAACTCAGAATATAATGCCCGACCATGACAGGCGGAACTAGTACACTTACCCCTCGTGGATTAAATAAGTAAAAATGACAACCAAGATGAGAATAGTAGTCCGAATGATAGAAAGAATACGTATATATCATGTTATATCTATTAGCAGTATTACCGGATCGAGAATGTGGACAACAACATACAATTGCAAATTGAATAAAAATTCGTTCTGGTTTTATCTCGAAAAAAAAATCGATCGGAAATCTTAATTCACTTTGTTCATAGATTTTATTTTTTCGACTTTGTTGACCATGTCAAGAAAATAAGATTCGATTCTCGCTTTGGTTTCTCTGGACCTTAATTTTAGATTTGACTTTAACCCCACCCACAAGAATGTCTTTATCCCTCTCTCTCTCTCTCTCCCCTCTCTCTCCCCCCTCTCCCCCTCTCCCCCCTCTCTCTCCCCGCTCTCTCTCTATATATATGTATATATATATATATATATATATATATATAAATATATATATAATCCTCCTCTCTCTCCATCTCTTTCTTTCTCTTTCATTCTCTCTCTCTCTCTCTCTCTCTCTCTCTCTCTCTACATATATATATATATAAATATATATATATATATGTCCCTCTTCCTCTTCCCCTCTCTCCTTTTCTCTCTCTCTCCCTCTCTCTTTCTCTCTCTCTCTCTCTCTCTCTCTCTCTCTCTCTTCCTCTCTCAGCTCTTCGTTGTCTTACACAAATCCGGTTGTCTTTATTATTTCTAAAAAAGGAAAACACCTGAAAATGCCGTCTCCCTGAAACTGCCGCTGATCTCGGATATTACACGTTTGAAAATAACCCGACAGAAATACCTTTTTCTTGTTGTAATTCAAGGTATTGATTCTGAAGGTAGTCAGCCTCGGCAGCCGCCGGTGGCGGTGGTGGTTGTTGTCCTTGTTGTTGTTCGTCTTGTTGTTTTTTGTTTTCAAGCGAATCATAATCACTTGAGAAAACATTGCGTTGACCTCTGAGTCAACAGAAGCAAACGAACAAATCAAAATAAACGGATGTATTCTTAAGAGTGCCGGCTAATTTGGAAGAAACTGGCATCGAGTAGTTTGTTGAGTTGCCTCGTTCAATCGACATAATCACTTAATGAACATGGATTTTGCACTTATTCACTTCCAATGCTTTTTTTTCTGGAGGAGGTGATCTTACTTTTGAATTTTTTATATGTATATTGGTCCTTTCTTTATATATATATATATATATATATATATATATATATATATATATATATATATATATATATATAATTTCCCCTCGATCTCTCTCTTTCTATCTGTTCTATCTGTTTCTTTTTCTTGATTTATCTCCCCCTCTCTCTTCTCTCTCTACTCTCTTTCTATCTGTGTTTTCTCTTTATTGATCTCTTCCCCCACTCTCTCTCTCTCTCTCTTCTCTGCTCTCTGTTTCTTTTTCTTTATTTATCCTTTTCACCGCTCTTTCTTCTCTCTCTCTCTCTTCTTCTTCTTCACTCTCTATCTCTCTTTCTATCTGTTTATTTCTCTTTATTTATCTCCCCCACTCTCTCTTCTCTCTCTCTCTCTCTCTCTTCTCTGCCCTCTATCTCTCTTTCTATATCACTCTCCCGCTCTCTTTCTCTTTCTCTTTCTCTCTCTCTCTCTCTCTCTCTCTCTCTCTCTCTCTCTCTCTCTCTCTCTCCATTCCAATCTGTTTCTTCTTTTTACTTCTATTCTACAGATTACTAGTAATTTGCGTTGGCTGTTATCTCTTCTAGTCTCTTTCTTATTTGCCCCCTTTTCTTTCTTTCTTTCTCTCTTTTGTCATTTTTCAGTTTCTGTCTTTCCGCACTTATTTATTCTTTTCTTCTTTATTTTTATTAATTTCTCCTTCATAGTCTTTACTTTCGTTTTATTTGATTTTTTTCTTTCTTTCTTTTCTTATTTTGTTATTTCTTTCTTCGTTTTTTTATTGTCGCTTTTATTTTCCTTCCACATTTATTCATTCGTTCATGTATTCGTTTATATTCATATTTACTTCTTTTTTCTTCTTTTTCATTTATTTTGTTCTTTTTTTTCGGGGTTGGTTCTTTTTTCTTTATTTCGCTTTCTATCTATTGTTTTTATTTTCCTTCTATCTTTCACGTTTTCTTTCTTTTTTCGCAAATGTTTACTTTCTTTTTTTCTTTCGTTTTCTTCGTTCTTTCTGTCTTTCTTTTCTAGTAATTATTTAGTGTTGTTATTATTTCTTCTTTTTAGGTGCTTTATTGTTTTTAATTCTTTCATTCATTCCTCTTTTTTCTTTTATTTACTTACTATTGTGTTGTTTCTCTTTCTCTTGCACGTGTTATATTGTTACTTGTTATTATCATTTCTTGTATTTTTTCGTTGTTTTCTGTGTTTTTATCTATCTCTTTCCCCCCCCCCTCTCTCTCTCTCTCTCTCTCTCTCTCTATATATATATATATATATATATATATATATATTTATTTCTCTCTTTCTTTCTCGCTTTCTCTTTCTCTGTCTTTTACTCTCTATATCCTTATCTATCTATCTCTTTCTAAGTCTTTCTCTCGTTCTCTCAGCTTTCCTGTTAACATTTATTTCCGTTATTTTCATTTGGTTTCCTTTTCTTATATGTTTATTCTCATTCAATTCCCACTTACAGCCATCTTCTTTATCCTTATTCTATAAGTCTTTTCTTATCTTTTGATTACGAATGTCGGCGTTCTTTGTTATTTAACTTCTTCGTTTTCTACGCGGTCTTTACTAATAGAGTTGTTTATAGCGATGCAATTAGCACCAATCCTAATACGTCAACGCCACTGTCATAGCCAGAAATTATCGCATGCCACTGGAAGTATCTGATCTGTGGGGAATGGTTATCTTTGCAACTGGTTCAGATCGTCGCAACGTCGAAACGTCGGAAATCCCTTCATTAAGCTGAATTTGCGCCAAATTCGTCCTCAAAGTAAGAGAAATATAAACATACAGGAAGACCCCCCCCCCTAAAATAATATTCATGGTATCGTTGATAAAATGCATAATCATTTCTACAATCCGCTGGCCTTATTTTGTCCTTTAGTCCTCACATTCCATGAGCGATTTTTCTGACAAAGGAGGAAGAATTACTGTCTTCTAGGTCGGAATCTATTCACCAAACACTTATCGTTGGCTAGTTGTTTTACCTTAAAGTAATATTTTTCAGCTCCTTATATCAAGTGGCTACGTGCCTTGTCTGGAGCGATTTCCATTACAAGAAATACAATCATATTTAGTATAGATAAACTTCAGTCTGTGCCTAACATGTCAACTAGCTTTCAGTCATTGATGTCCGACAGTCTTTGTTTCTTATATTGTGTGTGTTATTATTTTATTAAGTCTTCAAAACGGACAGAATTTTCGTTACAATCTGATCATAGTCGATGGATCATTCTTCTCGAGCTTTCCATCTGCTATCTTTGTCTATTTGGTATCGTGTAAATGTCGAATTACAAGTCTAATTGGTACGTTCAATTAAGTAGGTTGATTACGATTCGAGTGATTCATTTGGCAGGCGGAAATACATACATCAATCCAGAGTTTCGTCCAAATAAACATATAAACTATCTCGCAATGCACCTGCCTCTCGACGAGACTTGGATGTGACACAACGAGGGGCTTAAGTGGTGGGTGATCGTAACTGATTGTCACACGTCTCTCACTCTTTCTCTCTCTCTCTCTCTCTCTCTCTCTCTCTCTCTCTCTCTCTCTCTCTCTATCTATCTTTCTTTCTCACACTTCTCTCTATATATTACTTCTATGATTCACTTGATTTACCCTTCTGTCTGTCTGTCTGTCTGTCTGTCTGTCTGTCTGTCTGTCTGTCTCTCTCTCTCTCTCTCTCTCTCTCTCTCTCTCTCGCTATGTCTCACGTCCTATCTCTTTCCCTCCCTTGTCTGTCTTACCTTCCCTCTTTATTTGCTAATCTCGGTTCTCCTTCCTACGCTTGCCTGTTTCGCTAACTCTCTCTTTCTCTTTCTTTATCTCTCTCTTTAT
>OY744524.1:81724667-81732167 GCA_963556195.1 Sepiola atlantica | reverse complement strand
GGACCATAGACAAGATTGGCGGGATTGTGATCCTTTGGAATATTTGGGCAATAAGAACAAGTAAACTATGTGCGGTCCCTCAGACGATCATCTATATTAGATATATGTGAAAAAGTGCTATTTTGGCAATTTCTTGCGCGTTTAAATCCTACATAGAAACCAAAATGTTGCGATGGTCACTGATAATTAGTTCCCATAAATAACAATTAATCTTACGTTTTGGTGGGTTTTGAGCAAATTCTAACGAAAAACAGTTAACATATTTTAAATTTTGCGGCGTACAAGCCTGAAAAACAATGCTTCTGTGCAGTCATGGACATAGTCAAATAACTTTATGCAAAATTTCGTAAAAAGTTAATGACCAAAATTTGAGATCAAAAAGAATGATGAGATAATCAGAGACAAAGTGAAAAACGGACTTATGGATCGTTGTAAAAGCATAAATCCTTTTCGATAACGCGATCCTAAAAGGGTAGATCTGTTAAAGAAGTTACATTTTGGAAAGAGAAAGAAAAGAAAAATGAAACGAGTTGATTCTAATAATCAATAAATAACTGCGTGTTCGATTGAGTTAGAAAAGGTAAATGTTCCTTATTGTAACAATTCAATATCGGTGACTTAAAAAGAAAAAGAAAGAAATAACAAAAAGTCATTTGGTATAGAAAATAACGTGAAATAAGAATGAAACGTGGGAATTAAAAGAACACTGTTGTGTGTGTGTGTGTGTGTGTGTGTGTGTGTGTGTGTGTGTGTGTGTGCTTCTCTCTTTTTCAATTTTCTTTTCTCTTTGTTTTGGTGGTGATGTAGCATCTTGCGAGGTGCCAGACATTCAACCACCATTTCATAAATGTTTTATGATTCAAGTCGTATCTTCCTGCGCAATTGTTTAAATCTTTCTTGATGGATGACGACCTATGTGTGCCAAGATCGAATCCAGTCGATTCCATAATACGACTTTCACTTAGGGATGTTGACAACCATTATGTGGTCCCTCCTGCAAAAATGTCGACAACAGAATCACACCGGTAAACAAATTTACTTAACTCTACTTTTGTATATCAAAGTGCATGATGTATGATGTTCTTCATATATGTTTTCCATTTTGTTTTATGCTTTCATATTCAATCGATAAAAGCCATATTTCAAAGTAAACATATAAGGAATAATTATCTGTATTAAAAAATTTTCTCAATTCTTTTTTCTTCTTTGTCTTCATTGATACTCTTTTTTCATTTGTTTTTCATTTATCTTAACTGCACCAAATTCCCGACGTAACTGTCTATCTATCTCATACTATATATATATATATATATATATATATATATATATATATATATATATATATATATATATATATAAGGAGAGTACAAAGTATACCTTGTGTTTACTTTCGGCAGCCTCGTAACTCTCGCTTCCCTTATTTTGTCCTCATAGTCTGTGGGTGATATTTCTGACAGAGGAGGGAGAATTGCTGTTTTATGGGTCGGAATCTAGCCATCTAACACTAATCGTTTGCTAGTATATTAATTTCTTTTAAGTCCTTACATCAAGTGGCTTGTCTGGAGCGATTTCCATTAAAAATATATATCTATATATATAATATTTTATTAAATTATTAATACCTGCAGACGCTAGCGTTTCAAGCTTATTGCTCTCATCAGTGCAGGAAAGTAGCAATTTCAGACGGTCGGGAGGCGCGAACCCGGTTCACAGTGTCATTTTTTCAAAATATGAACAATACCAATATCATATGTCTGAACTGCTCTCTGTAATCGCACATTTTTTACAATAGCAGTAGTATGTCTTTACTTTTGGAGTATTTTTTATTCAGGATGATTTACACTTATTGTCTCATAGGCGTCTTCAATGCAGGTTAATACTTGGTTCAGCCAATTTCAATTATTAGATGTCTTGGTTATTGTTATGATGCAGACGAGTTAGTTCAATAATAAATCACATTTAACGCGAAGAACATCCTTTGGGTAAATATGAAAAGCGTTTATTGTATCTGCATTTAAATAGGGAAAAACGGTCAATCGATTCATCTTAAAAGAAGCGTGACTATCCTATAAAGAGGTTAACGACAGATACGTTTGGGCGGAATAAACCGTCACGCATTTGTAAGCAGAGATAACTACTTTATAGTTAAGTAAAAGGAAGAAACAAGATGGCGATACTCCTCCCTTCTATAAAAAAGTTCAATGTGTATTTATTTGTATATAGAGAGAAATATATGTACTTCCATTCCGGCACGAAAAATAACCAAGTAAAATACTTGGCGGACGAAACCATTTTCAAGTTATGAGAGGGAAGCGAGAAAGCAAATAGCAAGTTAGACAATCTCCACTGTCTGAAATGACTTTGGAACAAAATTCTACACTCTAAATAAAAAAGGCAACGGTTGGTGTATTTTTTCTTTGGTACATCATAAATTTAAATAATATTTTATATATGAAAAATTAAATTACTGACTTAATTCTATCATTTTATATGATTATTACTGTGAAGACTGGTAAAGCATAACTTTTTCAGTCATTTATGATAAAAGGTGTACACTAGTTGTAGATGAAGAATATGGCGTTCGTGTTGTTAATATTAAATATATAGGGTTATATAGGGATGATGGTGTATCTATAGTTAAAAATACTACAAATTCCTAAGCTGGGAAAATTAAATAAATTATACATAAAACCATGAGAAATTTGGGACTGTAAGTAAAGCCGGAATAAAAATCACAACCATTTAAGACGTTATTTTTAACCTAACCGAATGCCATATGTAAAAGAAACCCGTTACTCACTATATGTTAATCTTAACTAAAATAACCTCCGTCTATTATTAAGTACATTCTCATACTAGTCAGTCATAGAATTTGCAATAATTTCTCTAATGAAGACATATTTATTAACACTAGTAACACCTATAAAACAGTCGCTACAAAAACACTAAAGTTCCTTATAACACTAAAGAAATTAGAAAAAAATTAGAAACCAAATTTTGTTTAGTTTACTGCCCAGTTTAGCCTGCAGATTAAATAAAAATAAATTGGCCATAGTTCTTTAATCTTTTAAATGGACATTTTCCTGTTAACAATCCGTTACATAAGATTTCCAATGAAAATACCATAAAACTTCGCAATAGTTGTACAAAATAATTGGAACAAATAATTAAGAGCCAAAAAAGACGTAGAAAATAGATATAGTAACAACAATAGAATTAATTAAACTCAAAATAATAACAACAACTTAAATAAAGAGTGTAATCAGAAATAACTGTCTGACACAAGAAAAATATTTAACCAGGAGTACATATGAACATTCCCTAAGAGATAATCCTAACATAAAGAAAATTTTACGTCGGATAAACTAGCATAAATAACCTGTAAATAAGCCATAAATGATGTATTACACTTTATAATACCAATACGTATGTTTTTAAGACGAACAAAAGGGTACCCGTCCTGGAATAGAACATTTTAATGGATGGTTCAAAAACGACGGTACATAACCCTACATGTTTTCTCTGTTTAATTTTTTTTTTAATTACTGATTATTATGTTCCCAGAGAGAGATAAATTATTAAACCAAGGAGATGAACTGGGAATTAGTTGTAGGCATTTCAAACAAATTACTTGGAATAAATATAGTAGGAAATAAGTGATAATATTATAACATCCTATAAATAAAACATTAAAAACATCAGTAGATACTATAAACATGTTGCGCAAATTAACATAAACATAATAATCACACGAGAAAGGAAATATATATTAATATAAATGTCTTATTAAATCCAGTTAATATAAAACAGTAAATAAAATACGTAAATAAATTAAGAAAACCTCATAGTTACGAGCAACTAACAGTTATTAATAAATAGGATATAATATGATTATAAATTTAGTTCATTGTACCTTCATTATTCTATATACAAGAAAAAAGTAAACATAAAAGCTATATGTGTTTGTGTGTGTGTGTGGAAATTGAAAAAAGGATAACTAAAAAATATTATTTATTATATCCCTCGCCCCCTCCAGCCTACACCGTCCTATTATGCGACGCTGATTTTTAACCCTTCCGCTCTCTTACCTCACTCAAAGTTAATTTTAAAAAGATTCAATAAACATGTCTTATTTCTTCTTCTCCTTCATAGTTTAAATAAATTCTGACCGCTACTAATGTTCGCCCCCACTCCTTCCACAGTTATTGTAATGTATCCCACTATCTCGATGAGCCCATAACTGATCTTATCATAAACAACCTTACTTGGCTTACATAACACTACCTCATTCGCCCTCCCTAATGATCTTATAACTCCAACCCCACACTCTCTACTGTCAACTCAATTTCCTACTGTCACAATTTATTTGTATCTCATAATTTATTTTTTCATAAGCGGACCCTTTTAAGCTTACGCCTGCAACCACCTCTGTTTCAAACATTTTGTACTTGTGTGTTATTTTCTTCATCAGACAATCATCCTGAGGAAGTCTTGAAATAAAGACGAAACGTTGATGAATAGATAAATAATATGGTTTTGGTTTTCCTTTTTTCAATTTCCATTACGTCGGTACACTGTTTCCATTTTTTATCATATATATATATATATATATATATATATATATATATATATATATATATATATATAAGTAAACATTATTAAATAACACGGATTGTTTTTGCTTGATAAGGCTTTTTTTTTTAAAGTTATGCAAATGGTCTATTTAGTATTTCGGTCAAATTAGTGTATGTAAGTTATGTGGGTTTCTAGTTGGAATTTATATACACCAATTTGACCGAAACACTAAATGGACCATTCGGAAAATTGGAAAAATAGAATAAAAAATATTATCAAGCAAAAATACTCCGTGTTATTTAATAATGTTTGCCTAAATGAAAATATGCTATCTAAATACACACACGCACACACACAATATCTCTCTCTCTCTCTCTCTCTCTCTCTCTCTCTCTCTCTCTCTCTCTCTTTATTTATATATATATATATATATATATATATATATATATAAACACAGGTGACTCTGTGAACCGGGTTCATGCCTTGTGATCGTCTGAAATTATCATTTCTCTGCATTGATGAGAGCATATGTTTGAAACTACGTCGTCTTTAGGTAAATATAATTTAATATTTCTTGGTGAATATTACTATTAAATCCCCTTTATGAAAATAAGGGTTGGGCACTGTTGAGAGATATTTAAAAATAGACATTAACTTAAGCTATAAATCGAGGCTCCGATGAGGTTCGTTGAATCCTATAGGTTGTCTTGATGTTTATCGATCGCCGCAATTGGCATGAATATAACTTAATTTATCCGTATCACGTGATAATTTCGGAGGGCCGAGAGGATTAAGCGAAAGCATGCGGAGTCAAAGGTGACGCTGTACACCCAATTTGTGCCTTGTGAACATCTGAAATTATCACTTCTTTGCAGTGATGTGAGAATAAGCTCGGAGCGACGTCGTCTGTAAGTAAATCTAATTTAATATTTATTTATTTATTTATTTATTTATATTATTATTATTATTATTATTATTATTATTATTATTATTATTATTATTATTATTATTATTATTATATTTGTGTGTGTTTATGGAAATGATTCGCGGAAAACTCCGTAGAACTCTTTCGACTATCATTTCGTCAGAAGAAACCGATAGTATAAATAAATCAATAATATTATCGAAAATAAAGAGCTACGGAGGAAATTGAAGTGCCAGGGAATACTAATACGCAATTAAAATGAATTTTAATTGAATAGTCGTTTAAAAAGGGCACAACGTGGGATGAAAAGCGGGGGCTGGGGGTCAAACACTCTAATTGATAGTTACTGGCAAAGCATGCATTTTGAACCAAACGCTACCCAGTAGAAATTTTAAGAATATCAACAATTCTGCCATGGAAAAATTAGAATTACAATTTAAATAAATTTGATTAAAGATATATATATATATATATATATATATATATATATATATATATATATATATATATATATATGCATGCATTGTTAAAAATTACAGAATTCGTCTGTTTAATTATACTTTTTATTTTTTCAATTTTTCGGATGGTCTTTTTTGTATTAAAATAAAAAAAAACATTAATAAATGTTCCATAGGTTTCACATGGTTCACGAACGTTTTTTATTCTTCGTCGAATCATCCTCAGATGTCAAAAGCAAATGAACAAAAAAACTGGAGAAAGAAGAGAATTTTAAAAAGACCGTTTTCGCATTGTTTCAGGAAGTCGTTGACGATTTACATTCAGCAACGCTGGATGGCATCACAGAACAAAATCGCATTACGTTAAGCATTTTAAACTGGTTTCATATGTGATGTTCTTAATTTTACGTTGTTGTGTTTTTATGTAGATAGCTTACAGTATTTATTTTTTAATTAATTGTTTTCGGAATGTATAATTTTAGTGTTAATAACTAGAATTTGTCTTAAATCATAGGGATGCAGTTATGTTTTTGTTGATGTTGGTAAATTGAGCTAGAGTTTACAAGATGCATGGTGAGGCGGCGGGGTAGGGTAGTGCTTGTAAAACCAATGTAGCTATTAGCTTTATATATATATATATATATATATATATATATATATATATGAAGCAATCCAACAAAAGATATAAGCGTCAACTAATATCTTATAATTAGTGAAACATCCGGATAAAAAAACTGAAGCTCAATATACTGGATAGAGCATTAATATTATAATATAAAATGAAGTAATAAAATAAGGTGTCAATCAAATTTTATTAGAATTCAAAGTTCATGCAAAGCATCCTTAAGTCCTTAGCTCATGAGTTTTCAAAGATAATTCTTCTCTTCAGAGGACCATTACCGCAGTTATACTACTACAGGCAATAAAATTACGCTTTGAAAATATATAAAATTATATACACAAATATATAAAAATACATAACATCAAACATATCAATCCAAAAACATACTTTTGTTGAATCCATACAGTCCATCCAGGTCATACAAGTTGAGAAGCATAATCAGGAAGGACATTACTCCAAGATACAAACAGCAGTCCAAATATGTGAAATTGAAGGGGCCGGCAAGGTTATCCAGTCGCGAAATGTGTCCATATTCAATGTTAATGATAAATAAATCAATCAAAATAATACAAAAAGTCCAATCAAAGTTCCGAGATCCCAACATGTGCAACTCTAATCAAATCCAAATTCGTTGTTTAATTAGAAAACCAGCTAAATCCGAATTGAGCAAAACAAGACGGACTCCCATCACATCTAGCCAGAAGAGCGAAATATATATTTGTGTATATAATTTTATATATTTTCAAAGCGTAATTTTATTGCCTGTAGTAGTATAACTGCGGTAATGGTCCTCTGAAGAGAAGAATTATCTTTGAAAACTCATGAGCTAAGGACTTAAGGATGCTTTGCATGAACTTTGAATTCTAATAAAATTTGATTGACACCTTATTTTATTACTTCATTTTATATTATAATATATA
>OY744524.1:81719667-81722167 GCA_963556195.1 Sepiola atlantica | reverse complement strand
TTCACTATAGGAAAGCAAACAAAGTTAGATTTCTTGTATACAATTTATAATAGGTCACTAAAAATCGAAGTAAAATTAAGAAGCATATTATAAAATTCTTCTAAATTTTTAAGTGGTTGCTACTGGACAACGCTAACTTTCTTCGCTCGTTTTAAATACAAATCGCCGTGTTTTATAGAGTCAGCACATAAAAAAAACAGCCGCCATTTTAATTTGACGATTAGATTTACAAAAATATCACGCGTGAAAATTACAATTATCATCAGATTAGTAAAACTTAATAAACACTTGTTGTATTCAGGTTGGTCAATCAAGTGCCAACTTGTCCATAATTGGATGCGTCCAAATAATTCGATAAGAGACTCTGTCCTCTGGATTGTCATTCATTCGTTCTTGTTTGTTACTTAATCAAAATTAACATGTATTTTTCATTTTCACAGAAACTCAGTTCTTTTTTTATTTTGTTTATTAATTTATTTTGACATTTGTATTCACCGGCTGATCACATCGACGTGCATTAGCCGTACCAGGCGATAATCTTCGTTTTCTTTACACGATGTATACGATTGAATGAAATTTCTGCATGAGAGTGAAAGTTTTACAAAATTCTTTTCTTATTCCGCATGGTTAAACTTCAATTAACTCGGGAATTTGTTTTGATAATATATTTAATGATAAGCATAACATATTGTATCGAGCGCAACTGAAATGATTGACGGTATGATAAGACATGTTATTTCAAAAAAGTCAAACGTTGTTTTAAAGATGTAAAAAGCATTAATAAGACCTCATAGGGAGTATTCTTGGGTTGGAATTCAATGTCTAGACATAGAAATTCGAATGTAATATTGAGATTGAAAGACACACAAAGAAGAATGACAGACCTATGTATGCGCGCGGTTAACGACGTTGGATGTAAGTTGAAAAATACTTGTAATCCAGGGTTTCGAATCGTACGACCGGTAGTGAATAGTCATATCTCTATGCTGATGAGTCCTGATTGAAAAGGGACGAAACGTATACGTACATAGATAATAAACAACAACAAATATGTTATATTTGTCGCTCCTCGTAAAATAAGTAGAGCACTCTAAATGGTAGTACAAACACAGCATGACGTCACTTGCTTTATATGCATCATTCCTTCTTTAATAGAAGTAGAATGCCTCGACATCAAGCCGCTTTTATATGTGTTAAATTATCATTGTTTATCGGCTATTCAAATATTGGGCGCGCGGTTAACGACGTTGGATGTAAGTTGAAAAATACTTGTAATCCAGGGTTTCGAATCGTACGACCGGTAGTGAATAGTCATATCTCTATGCTGATGAGTCCTGATTGAAAAGGGACGAAACGTATACGTACATAGATAATAAACAACAACAAATATTTTATATATATATATATAGTTACTTTTAAAAAGAGGAGAGAAATAGAATAAATGACACACGTTTTGTGAAGGTAATGAATAAAAAGAAGAACATGTGTTCAGTATAGGAAGTTACTAGGGGCGACGCCGGGTGCGGCGGCATGTTGAAGCTGTTGGGATTGATATGTCAGGAGGAGAAAATGCGGAGGTTATTGTAAGTGATTACTAACAGTAAACCTCAAAACTTAAGTAGTAGAAAGCCCCATGAGGAAGATGGATTTATAAATTGCGAGCCTGGTGGTCTCATACAAGTAACCCGCAAAAATGTTTGGGTTACTAGCTAAAGGCGTATTTTCATACAACTACACACACACACACACACACACACACACACACACATATATATATATATATATATATATATATATATATATATATATATATATATATATATATGCATGCACGTCTGGTTAAAAACTACAGAATCTTCGTGTTTTTCAATTTTCTTAGCTATGTTCTCGATGCAGCGAGCAAGACTTCGGGTCTCCGCCGGTAGTTGGTATGGTATGTGTCCGAGGATTCTTATTCGTCCGTTATTTATTTATTTATTTATTTATTTATAAATGAATAATAAATTATTATTACCTACAGACGCAAGCGGTTCAAGCTTATTGCACCTATTTGTGTAGGAAGTGACAATTTCAGACGGTTGGTAAACGCGAACTCAGTTCACAGAGTCAGCCTAGACTCCGTAAGCTATCGCTCTATCCCCACAGTCACCGGGAATTATCAGGTGATTACGGAGACATTAAGTTCTATTTGTGCCTAGAAGGAAACGGACAGCTAACGGAAGAACGTTTTTGCAACTTTGCTTTAAAGCTAAGTGACAGTCTATTCTTAACATCCCGGAGAGTGCTCAACTTTAATTCCTTAAAGGGGCTTTTATAACAATTATTTATAAATAAATATTAAATTCTCACAGACGCCAGCGTTTCAAGCTTATTGCTCTTAACAGTGTAGGAAGTGACAATTTCAGACGGTCGAATGGGCGCGAACCCAGTTCACAAAGTCAGCCTAGACCCCGCTAGCTATCGCTCTATCCACACGGCGATTATCACGTGATTATGGGGA
>OY744524.1:81709667-81714667 GCA_963556195.1 Sepiola atlantica | reverse complement strand
TAGATATGGGGAGTGTCCTGGACACCATACTCTAACACTGGTCCGACGAAGCAGACATAAAGTGGGAGAAATATTTAATTTTGCGGCGTTTCCAGGGTGTCTTTTTACTTTCATTTTTCTTTCGCTTTTTTTTTTTTACTTTTGATTTTTTAACTTTTAAATGTATAAATAATAAGAAACTAAGAGCTAGAGGTGCTAAATCAGAAAACGTACCGATCGAGAGGGAGAGTGATGATCATGAGACGAATGCAGGTAAGGGGGAAACTAGCTACGTAGTGTCAGGCTTGTGTGCATGCGAAGCAGCGAAGAGTATGAATATTAATGTAACTCAAAACAGAACTTCTTTTTTTTAATTCGTTTTAGTTTATATCATTGCATTTTTAAAAAAATAACTATTTCATTTATAGTAAATAAAATAGATATAATTCAATGTGTAATTATCAAAGCTACGTTGAAGTGAGAAAGATACAGACACACGTGAAGGTGTCTCATAATTTTATTAATATAGATTCCATCCCTCAAGTCATGGGCTAATTCAGAATACATTCAGCCCAATTTAATTTATTACTCATTTATTTAATTTACTATTTATTCATTAATTTATTTCACTATTTATTTAAACAACTACATTTCACATGTGTTATGACAAAAAATAGCATTAACATAGAAGTTCAGAATTAAGATGTCTAAAATGTGTCCCTTTGTGTTACCCGTACATTTGTAAATACTGAACTGATGTTGCCACAATATGTTGTTTATTTCTAATGTTATCTATATAATAAAAGTGAACGTACGTGTGTTCGGCTCCCTTCAATTATCACGTGTGCAAATTTATTTTTATGAGCAAAGAAAGGAGGCTTAATCTTAATCTTAATAATAAATGATAATAATAAAGAAAGGAAACAATAACCAGGTATGCAAATGATTGCCAACTTGAAGGGTCGACAATAAATAAGACAACACGGTGGTATATTTACAAGAGTGTGCATGGCACATATTCATCTGAGCTTCAATCTATGCTCCCTATAAAACATTCACAACAAAAACTTGTCTAACTACAATGACTATCAATAAACATTCTTTCTCCCTCTGTGTACCTAAAACTAAGCAGAACTTTGATTAGCAAAGTTCCTTTCCTAGAACTGCCCGTCTATGGAACACAGTAGCATGGGGCTGTTTTCCGGCCAAATATAACATTGTCGTTTTCAAGTCTAATATAAACAAATTCTTGTGGAGTCGTCTTCTTAAATAGTCAATTTCCGATAAGTTACAACCATTGTTACTAATTCCCTCGGTGTTTCATTTATCCTCGAATAGCATGTGGGCCTTGATAAGCGGTGACTCGATTGTAAAAAATAGTACAGGATAGTATGTTACAGAAAAACTGCTCCGAGACTACTCCGAGACTTCGTCGTAAGCTCCTCTATACATAGTGTCTGGAAGAGTCCATATAGTCACGAAATAGGGTAGATCACCATCACACAATAACAACCTCTGTTTAGCCTTGCTCCGTATGGAGTTAATACTATTTGTTTTTAGGTCTTATTAAAATCAAGTCCGTAATCTTGCATTTTCTGTTTGATCTTCGTTGTTCAATACCTGTTTGCAGGATTGGCATCTCAAATGTGTCGAACACGACATCCATTAATTCGTCCCCTGTTGTATCATTCTCGACAGCATCTGAATATCATTTTATCATCTGGTTCATGTGTTTTTGTGAGTAAACTTTGGTCCTTTTACCATGTAAATAGGATTTATTGTTTTTGAACATCCGAAAGAAAACTTATTCTTCAATTTTGAAGCGTATCTTCGTGATATTTTAGTTTCGTATAGGCTAATAAACATTGTTTTAAGCATCCTTGCAAACATTGCTTCTGCTGGCGTCATGAAAGATGTAACATTATTATTTGGAGTCATCCTATATATGATACATGCAAAGATTATTGGATGCCCTTTTCAGTAGGTGTACTCCTTGTTCTCTTACACGCTCTTTTGAACGTATCCACGAACCGTTCTGCCTGAGAAATGCTTCTCACATAGTACGGTGAGATCGTGATATGCTCTACTACAAATGTTTGACAGAATAGTTTAAATTTTCTAGACGTGACTTGCGTTCTGTTGTCTGATACAATACAGTCAACGACCCTGAACCGGGCGAACAATTCATGTAAAAAACTAATGGTTACTTCCGTAATTTGTTTGTAATTTTTTGAGAAACTTTCCACAACTATTAGATAATGGGTCAGCAAAATCTATGTGGATTATAGACTACGGTCGATTAGATTTCAGACAGGATCTGAACTTTATAAGAGGTCTATTTGCTGCCAAAGCACAACATTTGCATAGTTTCACCGCATTTTCAATGTCTTTGTTTATACTTGTCCACTACGCATAACTTCACATGAAACTTTTCACTCTAGAAATGCCCTGGTAACCGGCATGAAATTTTTTTAGTATTATTTTCTGTAATGCTACAGAAATAACCAGTAGATCGCCCTACATAACAACTTCATCAATGATTCCAAGATTTCGAGATTTTTCAGTGTTTTTTATTTATGTTTTTTGTCATTTAACGCTTTTTCTTTTATTTCTTCGAATGTTACCGGAAGTTTCCTAATGGTGTTACACAATGTATTTTTTAACTTCTACTCCAGTTTGTAGGGAGGCAATCACTGTGTCTTCAATAGGTTCAGCATATTTTGGAATAAGTCTAGATAGCCCGTCAGCATGATTATTTTTTACGATGTGATAAACTCCATCTAATAATTGTAATTGAAGAGAATTGTCCCTATCTCTGTACTCTGTTTGCAGTATGCGTTGGCAATCCTTTTTTTACCCATAAATCATTAGTAGTGGCTTATGGTCAGTTTTCAACACAAAATGTCTTCCATGAACAAAATGATGAAATTTGGTGACTGCAAAAATAATACCCAATACTTTCTTTCTCGATTTGTGAATTACCTTTTTTCTGCAGGTAATAACGTACGAAACGCGTGGGCGATAGGTTTTAGCGATCCGTCTTCCATTTTGCGTAATATGCAAGCTCCAACACCGTACGAGCTACACTGATTTCGAGATCTGGAGTGTAGTGCGTCAAAACTAATTATGATGTGAGTTTTTTTAAATTCCTCCTGACATTCTGTCCTCTAGACCCAATCATTTTATTTTTAAATAACTCATTAAGAGTAGCTCGCAAATAGTGCATGTTTGGAAGAAACACATTATAATAATTTGATATCCTAAGAAAACTGTGTAGTTTTCTGGTGTTTTATCGCACTAGCTCTCTCTAGGTCTGGTTTTCTACCATCTTTGTCTATAATTTAAGCATGATGTTTTATTTTTTCCATGAAAATAATCGCATTTTCCCTTTTTCAATTTAAATTGGATTCTCTTAAATACTCCGTGAACATGTAATTTGTGTTGCTCGGTGTTTTTACTGATCACTAGAATGTAGTCTGGGTAGACTGTCGCAAATTCCAGTCCGCTAAGCAATGGGTCCATTACTTGTTGAATAACGGCTGGTGTAACTTTAAACCCAAATGATGATCGTTCGATTTTGTACAAACCCCTATGAGTATTTATACTGCTAGTATTTACTTCCTTCTCACCGCAGGAAGATGTGACACAAGGTCGGTAAGTGGGGAGAGTCAGGTCAACACCCCTAAAGAAGGAACACTCTGGCCTTTAAAAATTGCCTGGCCAGCTCCGTCGGCATTTCTCGGTCGGGTGCCTCAAAAAGTAAGTAATAAACTTACTCCACCCCAAAGAGGGGAAGCAAGGTCTGGGGAGTTGGACCTCCTAGAATTACCCAGGACGAATACCTCAGCCTGACTGATAAAATGCCACTTAGTGGCCCAGTTTCTTCCGGACTGATTGTCGAGAACGGATCCTTGACTGGTATTTAGCAGTCAAGAGTCTCAAAGCAACTGCGAGGAGACTTCGTCGTAAGCTTGTCTATACATAGTGCCTAGAAGAGCCCATATAGTCCCAAAATAAGGTAGATCAGCATCACACCATAACACAAATTCAATTTTTATGAACGGAGAAAAGGATGCGTAATCTTAAAAACGGATGATAAAAAAAAAGGAAACAATTTTTTTCACAAAAAATATTCCCTTGTTCTTAATATTTTTGACTAAAATAGGTATTAATCTACGGGTATACAGATGCTTTATTTACGGATCAGAAGAAAGACAGAGAGGTATAGAGAAAAAAAGAGCAGATTAGTTTGATTTTTAAAGTAAAACTTATCTCACGTACTTTTAAAGTAAAACTTATCTCACGTACTTTTAAAGTAAAACTTATCTCACGTATGGTTTGTAAAACTTATCTCACGTACTTTTTAAGTAAAACTTATCTCACGTACTTTTAAAGTAAAACTTATCTCACGTACTTTTAAAGTAAAACTTATCTCAGGTAATTTTTGTAAAACCTATCTCAGGTATTTTTTTGTAAAACTTATCTCACGTATGTTTTGTAAAACTTATCTCACGTACTTTTTAAATAAAACTTATCTCACGTACTTTTTAAGTAAAACTTATCTCACGTATTTTTTAAGTAAAACTTATCTCACGTATATTTTAAGTAAAACTTATCTAACGTATTTTTTTTGTAAAACTTTATTCGCGTATTTGTTTTTAAGTAAGATTTTAACTCGCGTATTTGGTGGGTTTTTCTGCTATGTTTTACCTCGATTATTGGTGTCGTTTTTGCAGTAAGATTTACTTTATATGTGGCAACAAGAGAAAACCAATTGTTATTGATTAAAATAAATTACTTACTACTCCCTCCGCCAACGTCGGATAGCCTTGATAATTATTAAATATTTCTAATTTTGTAAGATCTCCACTCTTTTAAAATTCACAGATATATATTTTCGACAAAATAAAGATGGAAGAAAATCAGAAAAAATTATTTCATTTACCTCCTCTTCAGGAGGTTAGATACAAGGTTAGGTGAGGCTTTAAAAATCCAGCGCACTATGGCAAGCGCAAACTGGA
>OY744524.1:81682167-81704667 GCA_963556195.1 Sepiola atlantica | reverse complement strand
CTCAACGTCCTTAACTCATGAGTTTTCAAAGATAATTCTTCTCCTCAGAGAAAAGATATTAGTTGCCTCTTATATCTTTTGTTGGATTAACTTCATGTATATATATATATACATATATATATATATATATATATATATATATATAGAGAGAGAGAGAGAGAGAGAGAGATTGAGAGATTGAGAGAGAGAGAGACGGACGTAATGACAAAGAGAGCAAGAGTAATACGAATAGTCAATGCAGATGGAGTAAAACATGAAATCAAATTCGTTCACATGGTGTGATATTTAATATTTCATCTTTATTGTAACTGTCATTCTTCAGACATGTTTAATTCTTCACAAAAACATGAGATAAAAAAAGATTATGAAAAAAAACTGCAAATTTTAAATAACGTCCTAGTCGTTTCGGTCAGTTAAAGACAAATGGTCGAGAGGACTAGGACGTTGGTTAAAGTACACAGGTAATCTTGAGATTCTGTAATTTACAAAACATGTTAACTGAAAGAATGTCGGAAGGTCTGGAGCATACAATGCTAACGTGTACCCCTACAGCTACTAAAACGTAATGTTCAGAATTTCATTGCAGCTCCCGAGTTTCACTAAAGGATGCCAGAGGGCAAAACGGCCGAATATTTGTAATAACAAAAACCAAGATTAAGAAACCTTTTCAAAAATTGTAAATAAATCTTATGCTTGTGTTATTCTTTTTAACATACACACACGCGGATGCATATATATATAGAGAGAGATGACAACAGAAGCTGAAGAGAGCCGGATGGCTAAGACTTTCCATGCTTGAAACCGACGGTACGAATGTTGTACTAGGTTTTCTGTACCAAAATAAATAAATATAGATATATATGTGTGTGTGTGTGTGTGTGCATGTGTATGTGTATGTGTATGTGTATGTGTATATGTGGGTATGTGTGTGCATGTACTTCCATCCCGTCACGCAAAATTTAGTGAGTAAAATGTATGCAATTTTCAAACCCCCGGACGAAACCATATATATATATATATATATATATATATATATATATATATATATATATATATATATATATATATATATATATATATATATGAGTGAGGGAATGGGGAGAGCAAATGCTTCTTTTTAAAGGATACCCATGTTTTACAGAGTCAAATTTTGTACTACGCATGAAAAAATTTAGGGGAGGCAATTTTTTTAACTAAAAATATTTCTATGTATGGGGGGAGGGTAAAAAAATTGGGGGGGTGAAAAAAAAAATTTTAACTAAAAATATTTGTTTGGGTTAGGTAAAAAAAATTTAGGGGTGAGGAGGTTCGGAATTTTTTTTTATAACTAAAATAATTCTTGGTCCGAAACAAAGAAAATCAATGTCTCACCACCCAAGAAATATGACTGGGGTTCGATCGGTTTACGGATGAGCGTTCATTTCTGACGCGACAGCCTTGCGAAAATAGACGACCGTAGGGAGGCTATTTTTGCTAGTCTGCTTATATAATACGGAATTAGTCTATACAAAACACGCTTATCCTTGACAAAGAAACGTTTACTTTTGAAGTATTTTGTCGGTTTGAAAATTAAATTATTTTCTGAAATTAATGTATGCCAACGTATGAAGGGAAGATGTTAAACAAAGGTGCAGAGCGTCCACAAACGATGAAAGTGGTTACTTAGTTACTATTTCGACCTTCACTGGCTATGAATTTATCGGTGACTTTACCGATATATATATATTATATACTATCATTAAATACACGTTAATATTTACTATTCTCTTTCACACTTCTCGGTGTACTTTTATTATATTATATTTTGGATATATTTTACCATTTATATGTAGACAGTGTAAACTCTCCCCATCTCAGCATCTTACACTTGTCATCCTTCCCAGCTATTACCATTCTATTTGTTTACATTCATACCTGCTCTCGTATTAATACAAGGAACGCACAAAATAAACACCATCAAGGCAAACAAACTGATCAAGTACAGTGCATGTAATTGTAACGGTTAATTCTATAAATAAATAAGTAAAAATTATGAGAAAGTATTAAAATCAAATTTACTCTAGGGTGAGGTGTAGTTATTTTGAATAATACAGAATACTGAAGTACAAAAATATGAAAACAAATCAAGAAATAAAAAAACAAAATACAGTAAACATATATAAAACAACATAAAATACAAAATGAAACAAAAATCAATAAAAGCGAAAATAAAAATAAAATGAAATCAAATGTAATGTAATAGAAGTTAATGGACATTAGTATTTGTAATTTAAAGTCTGCTTAATGTATGTTCCTTGAAATGTTTGCAGTTTAAAAGAGTATGTAGATATTAATATATTTATTTATATGCATATATGTTAGTATGTATGTTGAGATATTGATGCATTAACATGTATGTATATAGGTTGTGGATTTATATGTTAGCCTTAGAATGACTGAATCCCCTGGCCGCTAAGATTTTTAAGATTGATATCAAGAAAGACTTCAAATGGGCAAAAAAGATCAGAAATATAAAATGAATGGGGTCATTAACGCTGATAAGGCCAAATCCAAATAGAAACGAAGTTAAAGTGTGAATGAATAAAAAAAAATGTAATTTGATACTAAGCTTTACCATTGAAATATAAAAACATCCCATCCAAGAAATGATACTAAATAAGAAAGTCAGCTATCCATCATTTGAATTCCTCTTTTTGGTCTGAAGAAGTTAACTCTCTATGAGAGAGTACAACTGAAACATGTATGCACATATGTAACTAATAATGTTTTTATGAATAAATATTTATACTATATATATTCATCCACAAACAAACGGTTCCGTTGTATCACGGCTCTTCAGGGTAACTAGAGAAGTAACTGCCTCAAGCCGGGATCGAAACTCGACCGTCTAGACGGCAGTCGGCGCTTATAACCCCAAGGCTGTTCCAAAGATAGGTGGAATCACAAGGATTGTGAAATGCCGGAAGCTCTATACACAAAGAGTATTACGTTTATACGCTAGTGGCAGTTTGTTATTTCACACACACACACACATACACACTCACACACACGCATATACATATATATATATATATATATATATATATATATATATAGAGAGAGAGAGAGAGAGAGAGAGAGAGAGAGAGAGAGAGAGAGAGAGAGAGAAAGTGTAAGAGAAAGAGAGGAAAGCTGCTTTCAAATATACTCACCCTTGTATGCATTATATTTTATGAATTAAAAATGGCGTATATTTTGAACGACTACCTTTATAACTCATCAATGCAATTAATGCGTAGGCTTTTTCACATTGTTTATGCTTACAAAGGTTCAGGGATTCTAAGTACGTTTCTAGCAGAGCTTCTCCCACTGGTACCGAGAGTCGCAGATTCGCTGTTCTGGTTTGCCAACGCGATCTACACGAATATAATAAGTTTATTTATAGGATTACTCCCCAATGATTTGCACATTTAATCGAAGAAGAACAAGTACGAGCCAAGAACCAGTCAGTATACGCGACCAGACACGGTCGCGGGTACGGATGGATGATGGCAATAAAAGTGAGCGCAGGTGGGCCAGTTGTTTGTCTTTAGGTGCGTGTCGAGTAACGAACGAGCAGGTGTAACGTCATAATAACGCCACCTGAGACACAAGACATGACAAAAAGATAGTCGTAACATTAAAAAAAAGAATTCCGTTCGAATATGTTTACATGAAATTGGAAATAAATATAAAGTGTTAAGCGCTTTTCATAAAAGTAAATCTTTGATGGGTGATTGTCAAACGCAAATGCAGTCTATATTAGAATTGTTTTTATTTATTTTTTGTTTTTATGGAAATCGCTCCAGACAAGGCATAAAGCCACTTGATGTAAGGATCTAAAAAAATACTACTTCAAGGTAAAAAAAAAAAAGAATAGCCAATGATAAGTGTTAGATGGATAGATTCCGACCCAGAAAACAGCAATTCTTCCCACTTTTTTTAAAACATATTTAAAACATATTTCACCCCAAACAAGGCAGACCGCCACCACTGTAGGCGTAAAGGGTTACTGAGAATTAGTGTGTGGGCTTTGGGTGACACCCCCTTTGTCAGAAACATCGCTCCTGGAATGTAGGACTAAATGACAAAATAAGGGACAATTTTATCTCATCATAATTTTTCGATTCCCTATTGTTATATTTTTACTTACCGATGCGTGTATGTCGTCGTCGAACACAGCTTCGTGCTTGTGTGTACATACAAAACCACTCGGACGCCGATGTTGATTTATAAAAAGGTTTAAGAAAGAGAAGAACAGCCACAATAACATCAGAGGGGCAGGTCACTTTCGTACGCATGTTAGAAAGAGAAAGACAGACAGATAAATAGACGGATAGTTTGTCTCGTTACATCTAGTTAAATTGTGCGCGCCAGACCCCATTGGAGACAGTACCCCGGACGCGTCTTTCTTGCTTGAAATCTCTGACTTTTAAGAGTGTAACTCATAATTGTCCATTCAAACACGACCCTTGTTGGATTATTTGGATTATTTGGAGTATTCGAACTATTGTTCTCAACTTGGATGTTATTCTCACAACGTTTCGGCCGATGTAACCTCCGATCTTCTTCAGGTGTATCTTGTCGAATTCAGGAATCTGTACGGAATTTCGAATGGAACACTTTATTTAATCCACAGAGGTATCTAGCTCTCGTTCCGTCAGCATAGACCGGGTAAAAGTCTTAAGTAATTCGGTAATTGTATCCTTAGTATCGCTTGCACTGTAGATTGAACCTTCAACCTCCAGTAGATTGTCACTTAGAACTGATTATTACTTAGCATTGACTGACAGAACGAGAACAAGCTACCCCCGTGGATTAAATGAAGGGTTCCGTTCGAAATACCGTACAGATTCCCGAGTCCTAAAAAAAATTATGAGTTCGACAAGAAGGGCGGAAATTACATCGGCCGAAACGTTGTGATAATAACATCCAAGACTAATTGACATTTACCAACATTTGAAGAATTAGAATTCTCAGAGTTTTAGAAGAGCCATATGATATGTTAATATGAAGGTGGACTTAACTAGCGTAAAATCGCCGAAAACCTCGGGATTAATCTTTCCACTGTAAACCGAACGATTTTCGAATTCATCAACGAGGGAAAATAATCAATATTATCTTACGTAAGTTCATCAAGACCCTTTGACATTTGTCTTCATTATTAATGACAATAAGCGTATCTGTTTACTTCTTTCATGTTTGTGTATATATTTAACTACCTCGATATTCCGTTCTACAAATTAATCACTCGGTTAACGTCGGATACTTCTGCTAGTATTGATAAGTGCCATGTTGTTCACATAGTTATTGAATAGCGTACAAATATGTGTATTTAAAAAAAATAATTTTCGATAGTTTTAAACTTTCTACAAAATATACGGAAATGTGTACGAGTGTCGGAAGAAATATAAAAAAATAGATAAACATGTTTGTTAAGCAACAGAATCTTCCATAACTTATCCTTACAAAAAAAAATAGATCTTCACGGATTTCTCAATTTTAAATTGAGAGGATAAATGCAGTTCAACAGAATTAAGTGCCTAGAAACGCGTTCACTTTGAATTTTGAGATTCGCCCTTGAGACATTTTTCAATGCATCTTCGTTTTCGACTGGTATGCATTATGTTTGCATTTAGTGAATAAAAACTATTTCCAAATGGCATCTTAATCGAAGTAAGTGTTCTACAGAAATGGATCATGATTTTCTCTACCATGCACAGTATGCATGTTTCTACATGCATATATATCACCGATATAATAACTTCGAATGCAAAACACGATAAACGCCATTTTCAAAATTACGAAGCTATCACTGCAAAAGGTACTGCATCTCCACACTCCAAAATCCTATTTTACATAATATGATAACAGCATATTTTTTTGGCTTTCAATTATAATAAGTTTTGATTCGAAGTCTAGATTTAATATATTCGTCCTAGTATTGTTTAAGGCTTTAATTTACGTAAATTAGATTTATCGCGTTTTGCATTCGAACTCATATATATATATATATATATATATATATATATATATATATATATATATATATATATATCACGTGATAAT
Source organism: Sepiola atlantica (assembly GCA_963556195.1). NCBI lineage: Eukaryota > Metazoa > Mollusca > Cephalopoda > Sepiida > Sepiolidae > Sepiola > Sepiola atlantica. The sequence continues at coordinate 81,698,580 of OY744524.1, read as the reverse complement.
TCCCTATGACCGTCTGAAATGATCACTTCCCTACACTGATGAGAGTAAAACGCCCGAAACGACGTCATCTGTAGGTAAATATTATTTAATATTTATTCATAAATATCATTATTAACGCCGTTTTCAGAAAATTACAGTTGAGCACTGTTAGGATATATTTAAAATAGACATCCACTTAGCTACAAAGCAAGACTTCGAGTAAGTTCGTTAGGTTCTCTCGTCTGTCTCGATGTTTACGCTATATTCGGCATAAATATAACTTAAATTCTCGTATCACGTGATAATTTTCTTATGACTGCGAGGATATAGTAAAAAGTTGCGGAGTCAAAGGTGGCTCTGTGAACCAGGTTCATGCCTTGTGACCGTCTGAAATTATCACTTCCCTACACTGATGAAAGTAAAAAGCTCGAAACGACGTCGTCTGTAGGTAAATATAATTTAATATTTATTTGTAAATATTAAATTATATATGTGTGTGTGGGTGTGTGTGTGTGTGTGTGTGTGTGTGTGTGTGTGTGTGTGTGTGTGTGTGTGTGTGTGTGTGTGTGCGATCAAGAAGTATTAAGTTGTAGATGTAAAAAATAACGAGTGAGCAATAAATAATTAATAAACAAATACAAAACAGTTACTGTGTTCTCTTCCAGAAGAAATCAAAAGGTTCTTGCTATGATTAGTAATTTTATTTTCTTAATTCAGTCGTTGAAAAACGTATTGTATTAATATGCTTTCTTTGGTCTCAACAGTGGCGTAAAAAATATCTTCTGTTTGTTGAGTGCATGAAAGAAGACAATGTCCTTAGTTTGGTGGCTAAATTTCTGCTTGAAAACATGAAGTAAAACAATGTCCTTAGTTTGGTGGAAAACTTTCGGCTTGAATAGAGGAGGGAACAAGTAACGTATTTTGTTTAGTAACAAAAGTGTTTGAGTAAAATATCATGCCAAAATAGTGGATAGAATATTGGCCTGAATGCATGACACAAAATAAATAAATGTATGTTCGTTGTTTTGGCCGTTTCTGAAAAAAAAAGGGAAATAAAATAGCCACGACAAAGAAAAAAAATAGTTCACACTGTTGAACTAACGTTTTCCCTTTTGCCCGTCCTGGCAGATCAAATTCTTTCTTCTTCTCTACTCTTAAAGTGTACTATCTGTTCCGATGGATACTGCACCCCATAGACTGGTATTGTCTTGGCCTTCGGAGCTTGATTTACGCCGGTCTATGGGTCTGTCCTGTGCAGTTCTAGGAGGTCCACCCTCCCAGGCTTCGCCTCCCCTTTTTGGGGAGGAGTAAGTTTATTGCTTACTGCCTGAGGCGCCCCTACCGGGAAATGCCGACGGGGCTGCCCAGGCAATTTTTAAACCCCACTTTCCCGACCCGACCTTGGGTCACATCTTACTTGTGGGAGTAAGATAAAAACTGGCCTTGTGCCTAACTCCTGGAGAGGAGTAAATCAATACTCTTGCTCGGGGCACCCTTATCCCCCACTCATTCTAAGAGCGAACTCTCGCGTTTCATTATTTCTTATCCCTGGTCCTGGCAGATTGAACGGAATGTATAAGACTGACTCTTACCATTCATGGCTGGCGCCAACGAAATTTCGTTTTCAGAACCAGAATCACTTATGCCAATTTATTTTTGATTTTCTAAAGAAGAGTAGGCTTTATCTTAATAATAACTGATAATAATAATAAAGAAAGAAAATAATCTCTTTCAATAGTCGCTCAACACACAAAACTAAGTAATTTAACATACGCGAGAACACATGGGATTGCGATTCTTGCGACCGGAGTGCATTTCTTATGAACAAGATCAGATCGTCCAACTGCCATTTTATTCAGTTATAAGAAACAATATTATCCGACGTTGCCTGATATTTTATTTTTGTTTAGCGTTCTTCTTTTAACAATGATGTTTCGTTTCCGGTAATATGGGTTTCGTAAATGCCGTTTTCACTTTTATTTCTTTTGTCAGGAAACATATGTTTCGGATTTATTCACAATATTTTAGTTTGCAGTTGGTTTCGGCATTAAGAACAAATAAGTTATTTTTACTTACCAAATTAACTGAATGACAGTTTCAGCGTACACGTGAAACGCCGAAATTTAAATAATTACAATATATATATATATATATATATATATATATATATATATATATATATAAGCTGCCGCAAAGAAGGGGGGTTCCCTCTACCGTGCTAGTAAACTCCTCACACCTGAAAATATTCTGTATCTCTACAAAGCCACCATCCGCCCATGCATGGAGTATTGTTGCCACATCTGGGTTGGTGCATCATCTACTAGTCTCTCCCTCCTTGACAAGGTCCAATAAAGAGTCGCCAACCTAATAGGTCGCTCACTTTCAACCAAGCTCCAGTCCCTGTCCCATCGCCGCAATGTAGCATCCTTGTGCTTGTTTTACAAATACTTCAATGGATTATGCTCCGATGAATTGACTACTCTAGTGCCCCCTCGACGTAAATTCACTAGACTAACTCAACAATCAACTAAATCTCATTCATTCACTGTGGAGGTCCCCAGATGTCGGAGAGCTTTCTACTCGAATAGCTTATTTCCTCGTGCTGCTGGCCTCTGTAACTCCCTCCCTGTCCCCTGTTTCCTCGACAGTACAGACATGCAGAAATTTAAAACTAATGTAAACAGACATCTCGCTGCGCAGATCCCAATTTAGGTTGACACCCCCCCCCCCAAAAAAAAACTTCTCTCTTTTTTTTCTCAGTAGCCCCTTACGTCTACAGTGGCGGCCTGCCTTGTTTGGAGTAAACTATGTTAAATATATATATATATATATATATATATATATATATATATATTGTAGCTTGTTGAAATATGTGCGCAGTTACCACACTTCATCGACAGGATCACCTCAGCCACCCATACGGCGATACAGAGGGACGGATTAAATAATCAGCTGGCACACTCCGGGCAATACTATAACAACAACTATCTAAACCAAGACTAAATAACAACAACAACGAGTCTTGTATTTTACAAAACTGCCCTAGAACATCCACGAATATGTGAAATATACGCAGTATACCACATGTTATACCACATATATAAAAATCTCGCTACTTCCGTTAAGTAGATTTTTTGCGTCTTTAACGTTTCTAGTTTTTCACTCAAATAATCTAAATAATCGTCTAAATATTTACATATTCAATCCTAGCTTAAGATTTTCCATTCCATACCGGAGACTGTCCGTTGTCTTTAACTTTTCAAAAATGGTTAGATAGTATTTTTTTTTTTTTTGTAATTGAATGTGCTTTTGTGATTATACATTTTTTATTCTAATATTCTTCTTCTATATGATACATTTTTGTTATTCAGGGTTTCAGTAGTGTATATTGTGTCTTAGTAAAGTATGATTTTTGCTAAATAATTATTTTGTAGGGAACAATTTATCCTTATTTTACAGTTACATTTTTCCTCAGTTAACTTTTCATATTTCTATCCGAATTATTGCTATTTTTGTCTTGATCATTATTAATTTCATTATTTTTATTATTTTGTTTTTATTATTTCCAGTATTTCCAGTATTCTCCGCCTCTTTTCGATAATCACCTCAAATAACCTAGCGGTATTGCAACAGTAGCGTACCATTGATGTCTGGTCTTCCCTGGAATTTGAGTGGCAATAAGACTCCCCAATGTCCTAGCACTCTTCCAGTGGGGGTCTGGTCTGTGCTGCCCCTTCTCGGTATCCTTGACCCTTTACAAATATTTTGTGTGGTGTCAGCCTAGGCCGGTGCCATTTTTCTTGGACGGAGCTTACGGTGTTGTTTCTTGCAATTTCTGTTCATTGGTTCATTTTTTGTGTGGTCAGCTGAGGCCCGTGTAATTTATTGGTGGGGAGTTTATGATGTGATGTTTCTTGCAGTTTCTGTTTCTTTGTTCGTGAAGTGGTGTTCTTCATGTTGTTTTGTTTTCTTCCTGTTGTAAATTCCATGTGACTGGTTACCCTGCGTATCTTTTGTGGGTTGGTTTCCGCATTCGAGGATGTTATTTTAGATTGAAGCTGTTTTGATCATTGCCGTCCTTTGTATGATCTCAGTGATCCTTTTGATTCCAATTTCTCCCAGTCTTTACTCCAGGCTTTTTGGGACTGTTCCTAGGACTCCTACGATTATTGGTATTATACTGATTTTCTTCATGCTCCATATTCCTTTCAGTTCTCTGACTAGTTCCGTGTATTTGCTTCGTTTTTCTGTCTCTTTGACTCTCAGTTCTAGTCTCCATGTTTCCATTGCTTTCTTAATAATATTAATCCTCTTGTATATTTCTAAACATTCAATTATTCATGCTTGAGGGATCCTGTCTTAAGCTTTTCTGTAGTCAATCCATGCCATGCATATGTTCTTTTTTTTGTTTTTTACCTCCTCCAGGATCTTTTATTATCATTTTTCTCATTTTTATTATCATTTTTCTCATTTTTATTATTATTATTATTATTATTATTATTATTATTATTATTATTATTATTATTATTATTATTATTATTATTATTATTATTATTTACTTACTAGGAGTTATCACAAAAGTCATTACCAGTTTTTGCCGACTGGCAACGTTTAAAGATACACAATATTTACTTAACCGCAGATGAGAAATTATCACAAACTGTAGTCATAGAATAGACTTTACTGTTGTAAAGCTATTAAATGAAACACCATTAAAACAATTATGCTTAGAGCAAAGGTTGCCCTAAAATAAACGACTAGGCGGATGTAAACAGTATATGATTAGCCTATTTGTGAATAAGAAGCCAAAAATATCAGGGAATGTTAATTAAACTTTAATGTACCATAGGAGTAGAGTAAGTTAGGTGTAAGTAGTGTATTTGGGCAATAGAAACTAATACTTGTTAAATTAGTTAGAATTTGAAGACTAATATGAGTAGGAGTAAGTGAGTGTTTTCTATAAACAATAAAAAACAATAAGTTTTAGTTAAATTGAGAGGATCGTGAGGAGTGGGTAGAGGCTTGTGTTAACATTTTACATAATAACCGATGTGCTTTCAGAAGTAGTAACCATATATAATAATATTTGCTTATAAAAAGAATGGTAGAATTTATACTTTTCTGGTAGTTTGGTTAATTCTTAATTTGAATACGTATTATCAATATGCAAGTATTATTTTTATTATTATTATTATAGTGGTAGTAGTAGTAGTAGTAGTAGTAGTAGTAGTAGTAGTAGTAGTAGTAGTAGTAGTAGTAGTAGTATTTACTCGCGCGGCAATCTCTCTCCCTCTCATTTTACTTCTCCAGTTCATGCTTGTATAAGAAAATAAATAAAATGTAGGAAGAAAGATTTAAAAACATTAGAATTTAACCTAAATAAAATATTATTTTAGATTAAATAAATATTTGATTAAAAAGAGTTGTCACTACGGGTTTTAATGCAAATCGTAAATATTTGAATTGACAATTGGTGTTATAATTTAAGGCTTAAGCGCTCCACGCTCTCGTCTGTTACAACATTTTTTTCACAATTTGAAAATTTGATAATCTTGCTTAATTTGTGTCTAATATTTGTTAAAATTTCATCCAAATAATTTTCAAAAGAGAACTGTACCCAGTATGCACCAATCACACTCTCTTAAAATATTCCGATTATCTTGAAATTTGGAGAAAATTGTTCGCTAATAACCAGAGTAGTCAATTCATCGGAGCATAATCCATTGAAGTATTTGTAAGATATTTTTATTTTGAGATGGGCGGGGGTAACATTTATGACTTTCTCAAGCTGTCAAAATATATGAAAACTATGACTACAGACTAAACAAAAATATATGTAAACTATAACTAAAGACTAAACCAGAATATATGTAAACTACGACTAAAGACTAAACCAAAATATATGTAAACTATAACTAAAGACTAAACAAAAATATATGTAAACTATAACTAAAGACTAAACCAAAATATATGTAAACTACGACTAAAGACTAAACCAAAATATATGTAAACTACGACTAAAGACTAAACCAAAATATATGTAAACTATAACTAAAGACTAAACCTAAATATATGTAAACTATAACTAAAGACTAAACCAAAATACATGTAAACTATAACTAAAGACTAAAACAAAATATATGTAAACTATGACTACAGACTAAACAAAAATATATGTAAACTATAACTAAAGACTAAACCAAAATATATGTAAACTACGACTAAAGACTAAACCAAAATATATGTAAACTATAACTAAAGACTAAACCTAAATATATGTAAACTATAACTAAAGACTAAACCAAAATACATGTAAACTATAACTAAAGACTAAAACAAAATATATGTAAACTATAACTAAAGACTAAAACAAAATATATGTAAACTATAACTAAAGACTAAACCTAAATATATGTAAACTATAACTAAAGACTAAACAAAAATACATGTAAACTATAACTAAAGACTAAAACAAAATATATGTAAACTATAACTAAAGACTAAACCTAAATATATGTAAACTATAACTAAAGACTAAACAAAAATACATGTAAACTATAACTAAAGACTAAAACAAAATATATGTAAACTATAACTAAAGACTAAACCTAAATATATGTAAACTATAACTAAAGACTAAACAAAAATATATGTAAACTATAACTAAAGACTAACCCAAAATATATGTAAACTATAACTAAAGACTAACCCAAAATATATGTAAACTATAACTAAATACTAAACCATGCCAAGTAACTTGATGATTACAACTATATCATTTGTTTGAACACTTATGCCTAGACATACACACACCATGACATCTTTGCTACATGCATACACACCCACATATTTGCTACATACATACACACCCACATCTTTGCTACATGCATACACACCCATATATATACTACATACATACACACTCACACTTTTGCTACATGCATACACACCCACATCTTTGCTACATACATACACACCCACATATTTGCTAGATCTATAGATGGCTGATACCAGCGTGAATTGGATTTCTAATTTAATCATTCTACAGATCTTTTTTAATAATCTTCGTCAGTGGTGTAAATAAACAAACATTTTATGAACATTGAATTTGTTGGTGAAGTCTGGGTTTATGGTAGAGGTGTGTGCTCTCCGACTGATTTTATTATGATTTTGCTTAACCATCTTATCTCATGATTAACGATGCAATATCCTTTTTTTTCACGCATATATTACAACGTCGTTTTTTATTAAAAATGGATTAACATTTCTTAAAACGTCTCAAAATCCTTAAATTCGCTATGCGTAAACATATAAAAGATAGGAAATAACAGGATGAAACGAGTGAGAAAATGACAGAACTTTGACAGACAAAAAATGGGGAAAATTGAATCAAATATAAATTCCAGTAAAAAAGTATACTGTTGAAACTATATGTCCATTATTAATATATTACATAATATAATGCGAAACCAGTACAACACACTTAGCATCAAAGTTGATTGACCTAAATAAAATATTCTTTTAGAATAAATAAATTTATTGACATAAAAATCATAATAATATGCATCCTATATATTTATATACAATATCTATCTATCTATCTATATATCTATCTATCTATCTATTTATCTATCTATCTATCTATCTATCTATCTATCTATCTATCTGCCTGTCTGTCTATATATCTATTTATCTATTTATCTATATATAGAGAGAGGGATATATATATATATATATATATATATATATATATATATATATATATATATATATATATATAGATAGATAGATAGATAGATGTGTGTATATATATATGTATATCTATTTATATATGTATGTATATATATATGTATGTGTGTGCATATATATATATATATATATATATATATATATATATATATATATATATAAATCTATATAATACTAAAACTCTGATAATCTTGTTGAATTGGCTGTTTGCAAATAGTGAGAGGAGGGTCGAGAGAGATGAGAAGTGGTGCGATAGGAACATAAATAAAGGGAAGATTAGAAACAACAAAACATTTTTAGATCCAATTGATTGATTTTTAAATGAGGATTTTTTAAAGATTTTAACATTAAACTTTGTACTTACAAAGGCAAGAAATATCCCATTTAAATAAGGATTTTATTATTCACAAAAACAAGGAATTCTTATTGACAAAAATGTTAATTAACAAACAAAAACCTAAAAAGGAAGCAATATTAAAATATTTTGAGAAACAAATTGTTCTCTAATACAGATAACCATATTTAAATACGCATTTTTTTTTACAATAGCAAGGAGTTTTTATTTGTAAAAATCGAGATGAGTTTATCAATATCAACTGAACTTTTATAATGTTAATTAACGTAAACATTACGATGAAAAAATATTCTGGGGTTGCTTATATATATATATATATATATATATATATATATATATATATATATATATATATATATATATACATATGTGTGTGTGTGTGTATATATATATATATATATATATATATATATATATATAAGCAACCCCAGAATATTTTTTCATCGTAATGTTTTCGTTAATTATCATTATAAAAATTAAAAGCACACCTCAAATAAACGTTTGATAAGATTAATAGATAAAAACATTACTGATATTGTTATGCATACGTGCATACATGCATTATATTAGTGTTATCGTATACAATGACTTTAGAATTGTAGTTTAAAGTTTATCAACCCTTCCTTTTGGAGGGTCACCACCATTACATGTTGTATTTTCAAGATGGCGTTCAAAATAGACAATCGTGACACCTTTCAAATTATAATGTTTTTTTAATTAATAATCATCGTTAAGGATAGTAATGTGTAGTATTGACTGTGCTTTATAGCATGATACCTGTATACCATATGTTGATGACCGTTAGGGTTTTATTTTTAAGGTGGCGTTTACTATATATTTCCAACTACTTTATGGAGTTATTTTTTATGGTTTTATAAAAGTTAATAAGCTGTGTTATTTATCTTCCGTTATATTGTGAGGAAACACATATGAAATATCTCCAACTTTCTACTTGTGTTTTTCATGTTGACATCCATAGACTTTAAATACATTTAAATACTTGAGAAAAATCAGTTATTGATATATTACGGGAGTCTGTCAGTCATACAACCCAAGCACTATGGTTGAAATGAGTGTTTTACAAGGAAGAGATGAATATGAAATGTTCAATGATATTAAGTTAAGTGATCTTACAATTACAGCATCAATGATCCGGCAGACACTGAGAAGCGTATAGTATTTGGAAATGTGGGGAGACTTGCTGTTACCCAGATCCCAGAGTGTGGTTGTGCATTGTAAAAATGATGTATCCTTACATAAAACTGAGAATGATGTGACACTTGCCAGCCAGGTGCAGACAAGGGGTAGGTCTTACTGGCATTTAATAGAATCTGTGCAACATTGGCACTGACTTGAAAGACAGGTGTCAATTTGAAGCAATTTAGAGGTCAAAGTAAACAGTCATTTAGCAAAGAAAATTTTAAAAATTTAAAAGACAGATAGTATAAGTAAGTTATAGAGAGGGATTCTTGTAAAGAATATAAAAAGAAGTGAGAAATAAACAAGACCAAATGGGAATAGGGGGCCAGATTGAGAAAGGGTGACACATATAAGGTGAGTAAGATTTAGAAATACGGGGAAAAGGAAGCAAAAAGATAATAAAAGAAAGAAGAGGATCATGGTATTTTACAGATAAATCCATTACTAATGTAGATTTGGTGTCTGTCTGTCTGAAGCCAAAACTATACTATCATTCTATTAATTGTATTATTGTACTATAATGAAATGCTCAATTCAGACAGGTGCTGTAGTATATGTTCTGTGTTCATGAAACCATCATCCCAGGCATTACGTCCTCTTTTTATGGGGTGTAGTGTAGTATCTGTTCTGCTGTCATCATACTGTCCTTCCCAGGCATTACCTTCTCCTTTTTCGAAAAGGGTTATGTAGTATCTGTTCTGTGGTCATGATAACATCCTCCTAGGAATTACGTTCTCTTTTTGTGGGGGTAGTGCAGTATCTGTTCGTTCGTCATGATGCCATCATTCCATGTATTACCTCCTCCTTTGAAGGCAGTGTAGTCTTTGTTCGTTCGTCATGATACCATCCTAAAAGGCTAGTATAATTGAGTAATTGCAAAAGATAGGAAGGATGAGAGATATGTGTCAATTTGAAGCAAGAACCTTGCGGTAGAACTCCAGATTGCCTTCATCTTTCCACTGATCCTGTGTGCAGAGGCCAAACCTTGTAGTGTGGAGCAAGGAAAAGAAAGATGAAATTGTGTCGGAGCTGAATGTACCCTGGGAAGATAATTTTTGAATTGCAGAACATAGAAAGGGTGAGAGATATGGTGATCTATTGACAGGTGTTAATTTGAAGAAATTTAAAGAACAAGAAAAGTATTTATTTTTAATACTATGCATAGCTTCAGGGAACAAGAAATAAATGAATTAACTCTTAACATCCTTTCCAGCGCCTCGGTAATGTAAAGAATTACTAAAAGAAATGGCTAAAAACGCTTTTTTTATTATTTCAATGCTTATAATGCTTTTATTTTCGGGTAGATTGTTATGAAACTTAACAGTATGACTGGAAAGATAGTTTTTGTTTTAATATGATGTCGTCATTTGCACCAAAATAATATTATCATCAAACAAATTATTTGATTTATCGTCAAACGCAGACATTTTTAAAAAGAATATCTTTTTCAAAATAACGCGCGTGGGAAAAGGTCGTGTAACCGTTGTGAAAACTGTGATATACGTCAGTAGGGTAAGTGTCAGTACCCGGATGTAAGTCTAACAAAAACTAATAATTGTTATTTATCTGCTATTATGAACTTTGAAACGTATTTAAAAATAGAGTTAGACAAAGGTGTATCATTTCATGCGTTGTCTGATGGATGGTGAATGCAAACACCAGCGTTATAAAATGTCACCAAGAAGATCTCTGTATTAATAGGATAAAATCTTTTACTATTATATGGTTAAAACTTAAATTTATTGAGGTTGAGATTAGCTTCTAAATTCGCAAAATGCACCAGGCGGTCCTACCAAAAAGTAACAGCAATGGAGTAACATGTAAAACATAAATATAATGGAGTAACATGTAATACATAAATATAATGGAGTAACATGTAATGCATAAATATAATGGAGTAACATGTAATGCATAAATATAATGGAGTAACATGTAATGCATAAATATAATGGAGTAACATGTAATGCATAAATATAATGGAGTAACATGTAATGCATAAATATAATGGAGTAACATGTAATGCATAAATATAATGGAGTAACATGTAATGCATAAATATAATGGAGTAACATGTAATGCATAAATATAATGGAGTAACATGTAATGCATAAATATAATGGAGTAACATGTAATGCATAAATATAATGGAGTAACATGTAATGCATAAATATAATGGAGTAACATGTAATGCATAAATATAATGGAGTAACATGTAATGCATAAATATAATGGAGTAACATGTAATGCATAAATATAATGGAGTAACATGTAATGCATAAATATAATGGAGTAACATGTAATGCATAAATATATAAATTTGATTCCGGTGAGTGAACAGCCAGTTAGTATATTCCGACAATCTCCTCGTAATAATGTCACAAGTAAAACTAAAACGGACCTTCTTTTAAGCCGATACCGAGGAGTAGACTGGCAAAACAAACATCAAAACGAAACTCTCTAATAGCTTCTTTCCTCGAACTGCTAGTCTTTGGAATTCCTTCCCTTCCCCCTGTTTCCCTTACTGCACCAATATGCAGAAATTTAAATGTAATATAAACAAACATCTTGCTGCTAAACTCCCCACTTCGGATGCCCTTGTAGGTATGACCCCTGAATTTACAGTAGCCCCTTACGTTTCAGTAGCAACGCCCCTTGTTTGGGGTGATATTAAAGTAAACAACAACAAAAATGTTAAACTGAGATATGTTAGTGCGCAATTTGCAACGGACAGATCAAGTGACGTTTTCTTATCTTTTTTTTAAACACTGGTCACATTGAAACTCGTATGGCATACGGAACTATATTCACCCTTTACGCGCAGTGTTTGAAGAAGATGATTGCCGACGAAGAAATAAACCTTTGTCGACCACGATAGATTCTTCTTTGTGGTCTTTACTTTCCGAATGCCGTCATGATGTGATTAATTGCACAAGACTGAACCGGATTTCAATATAAAATACAAGCTTTTTATACAAAGAATTATCGGATAACAGAATCAATCGGGCGCTAAAGACTTGTATAGTAATTTCGTTTTTCTTTGCATAAAGAACAGGAGGGTGCGTGATTGGCTGAATGGTTACCGACGCTGACTATGAAAAAGGCGGCTTTGTCATTCACTGTGCAGCCCACAGATGCAAACGTCTCCTGATCAGGATTTAACGATGCAAACACATGAGTTGCAACGCATGCAGGATTGTGAAATCATTCACCTACGGTCTTCACCATCATTTCTATGAGTACTCGCAAAGTTACTACAACGCTTGAACATATATGTTCATCTATGATCAATGATTTGCGTTCATGCCTGCGCAAAAGGAGTATCAAGTGAAGCGTGAGCTGAACTAGTCCCGTTTTTTTATACTCACTGACCTAGCAAGCCAAAACGGAAATGATTTTGTTTTCGAATCATAGATTCACTACCAGTTTCCTTCTCCTAGACAGATGGCTAATTCTTCTAGATGATCGTTAGTAACGTGAATTGGTTCATGCGAGATTTGTTTTTGCTGGTTGACTAGCCAACCTCCTCACGTAATAAGCATAGCGGTGTGAATCGTTTTAGTCGCCGACAACCCAACTATGTGACAGGTAGTATTAGGTGAGATAGTCAGAGTAGCACCCAGTCAGCAACCTGGCACACACAATTGCCATAAGATAGTAAGAATAATACAAATATCATAAGAACTCCTAAATCTAACATGAACACTTTTTAGACGATATATCTAAAAACGGAAAGACATTTTTGGTAGACTTATAATTATTAGTAGTATTGTTATTTTTTTTATTATTATTATTAGTAGTAGTAGTAGTAGTAGTAGTAATAGTAGTAGTAGTAGTATTGGTGATGGTAATAGTCGTTATCGTCGTAGTAGTAGTAGTAGTAGTAGTAGTAGTAGTAATAGTAGTAGTAGTATTGGTAGTGTAACCATTCCATCCGTCTATAATCTACATTTCCCAAGTAGAAATACAACAAGTATAATTTAATCCAAAATATGCATATTATCTTAAAACTTTGGAATATGTAATGGTTCCCATGGGTATGAAAACTGGAATAATTCTTTTATATCAATGTTTGCTTTAATATAAACTGACAGGATGACCCGATGTTGTCCGGATTTGCAGGTCTAGCATCACATGTAATAGTATAGTAAAAAAAAAAAAAGTACATTCGTATCAATCAGCATAGTACAGCTTTTTTTGACCGAGTTGATTCTGTTGTTGGCATTAGTTTCTTCGATTCTTTATAGAAGGGTCACGTGACGATTACCAACATCAATAAGTGTAAGTGATGCTATGGGACTGACTGGATTCGAACCTAGCACACCGAGGTAATCAGCCCGTGTTGTTCTCCGCTTCAACACTCGCAACTTTTAATACTATAGTAAGGACGGTATTCTTTAATATTCTTCATCTAAACTAGCAATAATATGTAAGCGGAGGAGCGTTGCTAATATATGACGAACGAACATATACTACACTGCCCCGCGCCCCCAAAATAAGGGGTAATACTTAGGAGGATGGTATCATAACGAACGAACACATACTACACTACCCCTCCAAAGGAGGGGGTAATGCCTGCGATGAATGGTCTCATGACAACAAAACAGATACTACACTACCCCTACCGCCTCACACAAAAGGAGAAGGCAATCCCTGTGAGGATGGTATCATGATAACAGAACAGAGACTACCCTACCTACAAAAAGGAGGAGGTAATGCCTAGAAAGAGAGTATTACGACCACATAACTTATACTAAACTACCCCTTGAATTCAATAATGAAAAATAGTAGTCTTATATACTAAGTAAACTGAATTGAGCACTCTAACCGAAGAGCGAGGTTGCGAAAAAAATAAAAACTTCCTTACGACCTTCTCCTTAGGTCTAGAAACTACCGTGGTGTGGAGATAAATTTACGACTGACTAAGGAAGGTTTTTTTAACAATTTAACGCCGTCCTCTACTGGTATAAATTCTCTGCAATAACAGACCTTCGTCTTAAATGTTGGAAGAATATACTCAGTCGCCAGCAGCTACACTCTGGTAAGCCGCTCTTTCTATTTCCTACAGAATCGAACCCGTGAACCTTGTTGTTGTTAGTCAAAAATCTTCCAGTCAACTGTTACAATTTCCCTTAAAGTAAGTATATTAGTAATAGAACTCAGTACACAGTTCAGTTCAAGTAAGCATACATTTAATAATATTAACAGATTAGATAGTTTACGAAATTATGATGGACATGCGAATTTATTATGTATGTATAAATAATATTAAACTAAGTTCACATCTTGTTAATCGAAATTAATTGCAATAGACGTCAGGTTAACTATTCTATACACAACAGATTCACACACAGTAAGGCCTATTAAACATCATATATTAGATTAGCTGTCCTTACCCGGCGTTGCCTGGGAATTTATTCGTTGGCCAAAGAAATTCTAAGAACTGTTTTAATACTTCACCTATTTCGCCCTAATTTATTAAAGCCATCAGAGCTTCAAACGATTAGAACATTGAATCTACGTAACTGATTAATATGGTATGTAATTATCAATTTTATGAATAATAACGTATAGGCGAAGAGTATATTTTGTTGGCCCCCCCCCCCAACAAAAAATACTCTTCGCCTTAACATATTTTAATAACGAAACACAATAACCATTGTGAACGATTCATTGTATGCGATACAAGTTGCTGTACGACCAACATTATTACCACATTATTGTGCACAATCACGAATTATTTGATTACGTGTACAGGAAGTGCATCATGGGAGGAAGTCCGAAGTGACACGTATCGATGACGGGTTGATAATGAAGAATTCAGGGTGTGTGGCGTACCAAGTTTAAGGGAGTCTTAATTGAAAAGTAGAAAAGTAATAATTGCAATATTAGGGTAAGGTACATAATAAAATGAAAACAAAACAGTGTATACTGTAGTAAGTTTAAAACTCCACAATTAAAATGAAAACTGCAAAAGAATTAAATCGGCCTCGCTGATTAGAAAAAAAACCATCGGTTTAGAGCTAAACTCACTGATCGCTTGACTCACGAAATCCTGCTCGTAAATGTTAAGATATATTAAATGTCTGCAACCAATCAAATATTGAAAAAGAAGCATCCCAAATTCCTTCCACGACCATCCTCTCTCTTTATCTCTCTCTCGCTCTCTCTCTCTCTCTCTCTCTCTGTCTGTCTGTCTGTATGTCTGTCTGTCTGTCTGTCTCTCTCTCTCTCTCTCTCTCTCTCTCTCTCTCTCTCTCTCTCTCTCTCTATCTATCTATCTATCTATCTATGTGTATCTTGAATAGGAAATAATATCCTTTCGAAAACGCTACTGAAATTAGTAGCGTCCGTTCGTTTGTTGTTATGGAAGGGCTAAAATACTATTAAAATATGTATTTAAAAGTTAGCAGCTATATGACAGACTGATTTCATATGTCGATGTGTTTCTTAAATAATACATCTAGCTATATAATATTGTATTCGACTATAATTACTGCAATCATGTGTTTGCTTGTTTAGCTATTTCTCAATGATTTTGACAGTTATGATATTCTATAAATAGATGAAATAGGTCATTATTGAAGAAGGTTTATTTAAGTAATCCACTTTTATGAATGATCTACAATGGTGCATTACCTGAAAATAGAATGAAATTGAGATATTTCATAATCTAACCATCGACATTAATTGCAAAGAGTAATATGAAGGTAGACATCGATAAACATGCAAACAAATGTAGTACAGTTGGTTATTATGGAAGACCAACAGTGCTATGAAAAGTATTGTTTAAATGTTGGTTGTGCGAGGACAGATCGATTTCAGATCCAGAATTGTTTACTAAAGAATTAATCTATGTGTATCGACTATAATTATTGTATTCAAAATGTTTAGCTATATCTGAATTATTTTGTCAGTTATTCCGTTAGTAGAAAAATAATATTTTTCGCGAAATGTACTGGCAATTTTCTCTAATGAATATAAGCGGAGTAGGTAATTTTGCAGATAGTGTGTAAGTTATACTCAGACTTCCTTTAAATCTGACTAAAAAAATATATTGATCAAGATTAAATATAAAAATCGAACAATTCGATCGAAATTAAAATTTTTATTTCTAACATCACGGATCAATA
>OY744524.1:81672167-81677167 GCA_963556195.1 Sepiola atlantica | reverse complement strand
ACAGCTCCTGACTTCTTCTTATGGGGTTACCTCAAAGAAAAGGTTTATGCCAATAAGCCAAACAATATTGAGGAACTGAAAGCAAATATTGAAGCAGAAATAAGAGCCATAAGTCCTCAGATGTTGCAAACTGTTATGGAAAATGTTTTAAAAAGAGCCGAAGAGTGTGAAGGCGCCAACGGCGCCCATTTAGAAAACATTATTTTTGCTTAAAAAACTCAAAACAGTGTAAAAAACAATACTTTAGTTTTTGTAAGTTTTAAGAAGTGTTTTTCGGCTAAAATTTGTTTTGTTTATTTCAAAAAATCTCGGAAGGGTCCGTCTACACACACATAAAGTTTGGTGAGTTTAACTTTTATTTTGTGGAAGTTATTCAAATTTAAAGATAGGACCCTTATTTTGGCCCACCCTATATATATATATATATATATATATATATATATATATATATATATATATATATATATATATATATATATATATATATATAATTTGTTTGTTTCTATTTTACTTTAATCGAAGTTCTCAGAAATCAAAGGAACTCCTTCCCGGGGCTAACACTTGATCTCTATATAAGATACATAGATATTCGAATATTCCATTAACGTTCTCTTTAACTGTCAAACTTGTTAGTAAATAAATTGAAAACATTAATTTTCCTCTCTCCAATCGATGAGTTTACTGTTATAGTATATCTTTCTTGTGGTCTCTTGGTCTTACCAGATTTTAGAAGAAGAACCCATCTAGTCTGGTGGAGTATCCAGCTAAGTACTGTTACTTGAGGTAACATTACTTGAAGGCGAACTATTACTCGTATGAGCCAGTCTGGGTTAACCATACTGATGGGATCTTATTTGGGCTTTGAACACTATGTTATTTTGAATATTTAGTCGGGGTGTACTTGTAAGAGCAAGTGTCCTGATGTCTGGTTGTCCTGACAAACCAATATATATGTGTGTGTTTGGGTGTGTGTGTGTGTGTGTGTGTGTGTACAAGATGGGGCAAAATGTTATTACAGCAAATTAGAATAAATAATGAAAAGAGTATTTTTATTTGATATATACCATATCATGATCTAGTAATAACTTTAAATTTTATATATATATATATATATATATATATATATATGTGTGTGTGTGTGTGTTTGTTAAATTTGAGTTATTACTTGGTCATACACACAGACTAATTCGCTGTAAGTAGATCAAGCCAGGGTCGAAACTCGACCGTCTAGATAACAGTTGGCGTTTCTAATGCGAAATGTTAATGTAAACATTGTCACTTGGTTAAGAACTCAATTTTTTTTTCAAAAACAGCAATGAAGTATGAGCTTGTGGCAGGTGTTTACTTTGCTTACCAGAGAACTCAACACAAGAAGGGAGCATATTAGGTCATCCGCAAACAGACTGTTTCTCTGTATTACATGTCTTCAGTGTGGCTAGAAAAGCAAATGTATCAATATATGTGTGTATCTGTGTACGCGTACGTGGGGGGCACAAAATGAGATAGATATATAAATATATAGAGAAAGATGGATAGATGGATATATAGGAACAAGAACAAATGATAAAATGAACACAGAGTAAGAAAACGTGTCCAAATAGCACTTACGCATTAACACACTAGGAAAGTTATGGCCCACCCTACTCCAGCTATAGATAAAATAGCAATTATTTAATTTCCCTGAAATCATCAAAGTTAAACGGAGAGGACATTTTGACAAATGAATTATACTTTTTAACAATAAAAGTTAAATAACATATTTCATTAACTTTTTAAGTTTATATTATTTTTGATAATTGTTGGTCGTTTACACGTTCTATCCTCTCTACGTAATCTTTTATATCATATATCATATCCTTTTCGGGTAAAATATCAGACCTGTAACACCCGCTCTATGATTGGTCTTCTTATCATGATACTAACGCATGCGTGGAACGACCAGAATATTATCTATATTGCCAATGTTTGTCCAGTAGTCTCTTAAAATCGTTAATATGAAAATCCACGTAAAAATAGCATTCGTTTTAGCTTAAACCGATTCAATAAGTGTTTTAGTTTGCTTTTGTTTTTAAAATTAAGTGTGCATCTTTTTAATTCTGGATGTGACGTAACATCCGGTGCTATTATGTCACATCCGTCTGAACGTCCGATGCTTTGATGCTACACCCGTGGATAAAAATTATTAATACATTACAGTAGTAAATTATAGATGAATACGAAAGGATAAGATAATGAATAGATGAAAATAATTAAATGGATAAGTGGATGTATACCGAGGTGTTTAACAATGGATCTATACTAGTAGTTCTTGGTTGTTTTGATCGAAGACGACTTTTTTCGGGCACTGTTATTGTTTCTTTTCTGTATATAAATGAAGGATACTCAAGATATCTCGTTTTGAAGAAAGACACTGTTTAAACAAATGTTGTGTTATATTGTATAATTGAAAATAAACATCGTCTGGAAACATCTGTAAACGACTTTGATTCCAGTGTGCGTACTCTTTATTTGGAATAGGTTTGAAATTATTTAAATCTTTATAATATAGATAGATAGATAGATAGATAGATAGATAGATAGATAGATAGATAGATAGATAGATAGATCTAATTTACATCCTTCGAGGTGAAGGGTTCCTTTTGAAACAAATTGTTTTAAGATTTTCTCTCCCCCCCCAAAAAAAAACAAAAATCAGTCGTGTGTCTTCCCGCGCCCAAATACAAGTTCATACGGATAATGCTATTCCTGGGAGCGCACCCATTTAGATACAAAGCCAGATTTTATGGCGCCTCTTAACACCAAAAAGAACTATCTTCCAGTTCTTTACAAGTGCATTACTTTTTCGAAAGTTTCTACGAAAATGGTTCGATGCATCCTCTGAACATGCTACATTTCATCGCAATCAGTTTAGTCCAATTGATTGCACTAAACTGGGAAATGTGCAAGTTTCGCGGTAAACCCATGTTAGGGATAGAATCCGTGTTTTAAAGATGGCAAATAAGAACGACTGTTCTTGAGATGCGTCCATTCGATCAACGCGATTAGCAATGCAATTACTACTTCAGGCCTTCAAAGTGAGATGGTGAAGCCTGTGATAATGCACCTCCTTGAACTGAACAGAACAACCATACTTCCTTCCGATAAAAGAAGGCCTGCATGTCGGCGAGATAGTCTCTTTTCTCTTTTGCCAGAATGATCCCAACGACGTATCCTCGGCTGCTAATTAAACAGTCATTTGTTTTGACTATTGAGTCACCACTTATCAAGGCCAATTTTGGTTGGAATCAAAAAATAAAAACTGCTAATTGGAAAATAAAAGATTAGAGAATTATCTGAATGTTAGTAGACATTGTTTCTGCAGTATTGTGTACATAGGAAATATTTCTGTCTTTAATTTAAAAGAGTGTAATGAAAGGGGGGTGATAATATATGACAGCCCTGTCCAAAATGCTTGGCCAACTTTGTGATGGAGTTAGTTTTGCTGGCTCTTGACTCTTCATGTTCATGTACCGTTGCTATGCTGGGGTTTAAGGAGCTTCTTAGGTACTGGCCAATGCTGACAATAGTGGCTCTATGCTGGTGGTTAATCTCTGATAGCCCCAATCCTCCCTCTCTTTTGGGCAAGTACAGTCTTGGCAGACACTGATTTCTATAGATGACCCTATGGAGGGTTAACATATGTCGTGTCTTTACATCTAGCCTGTCGATGGTTTGTTGAGGCCAATTAATGAGGCTAAAGCTGTACGTAATTACTGGCATGGCAAGTTGGTTAATGGCAGTTATTTTATTTTTTATTTGTAAGCTGTGTTTTGCAGATCTTTCTCACACGGCGTACATACTCTCTTTTCTAATGTTCTCTCTCATCCTGGCATGTTGGATGGTGTCATTTTCCTCAATGCCAATGTATTTATATTAGTCATGCTCTTCAAGATCTCGTATGTCATTTTCCTCATCTAGATGTATATTATCTGTATGAATCTTCTTCCCAGCCCTGAGGGAGCACTTGGCACATTTGTCCAAGCCAAATCTCATTCTGATGTCTTTGGAGAAGGTGTGCACAACCTGCAGGAGCTGCTGCAATTCAGTGTCAGAGCTCGCATAAAGATAAGGTCATCCATGAAGAGAAGGTGGTTGATTCTCTTGGATTGATCTCTCTGGCGTCCCTGACCAAGGTTGTAAGCCTCTCGCTTGTTGTTGAGAAGCTTAATAAGTGGGGCTACTGCCATGGAGAAGAGCAACGGAGATAGGCTGCCACCTTGGAAGATTCCCCTTCTGATATTGATGTTAGGGATGGTAATCTTTCCATGGCTGTCGCTTGGTGAGATAGTGGTTTGCCACATTTGTATGTGGGCAGCGATTGTTTGTTTAATTACTGAGTTGATATTATATAGATCAAGGCACCGCAGTAACCATGAATGAGGCACGCTGTCATAGGCCTTCTGATAATCAATCCATGCCATTCTCAGATTTCTATGCCGCTTCCTACAGTCCTCTACAATTGTTTTATTAATGAATAACTTGGTACCAAAGCATTTTCTCCTACAGCCAGCTTGTAGGTAGTTTCCAGAGGAGAGATGGTCGTAGATGCTATCAGCTACCAAGCCAGTAAAGAGCTTGTAAATGGTACTGAGACAGCATATTGGTCTGTATTTATTTGGGCACTGTGTCTCTTTTGTTTTGAGTGTGAGGCTTGTATCCCCCTTGGTGAGCCATGGTGGTGTGGCCTCTTCACCCTTCAGCAGTCTGTTGAAGCATTTACTGTAGTGGCCATGGAGTGCAGTCAACTGCTTCAACCAAAAATTGAAGACATTGTCAATGCCAGGTTTCTTGTGGTTAGCAAACAGAGCTAGTTTCTTTTTTAATCGCTTCTATTGTAATCACTGGCTCTGGCATTGTGGGCTTGGTCTGATTTAGCCTCTGAATGTCCCTAATCCACTGGGGCCCCTGGTTGTATACTCCCTCGCACTCAAACAGACAGCCTTGTGCCTAATTTTGGTGTT
>OY744524.1:81662167-81664667 GCA_963556195.1 Sepiola atlantica | reverse complement strand
ATGCTTAAAGGGAAGTAACTCTGCAAAATATTCGAATATTGAAATGGTGCTACTGAAGCTCATTAAAAGAATTAATTTTATTTCCATAAAAGAATATTATTTCTATTTCTTGAAAAGGTTTTTCTAAAAAATAGATGCCCTTATTAAGAAAAGGTATTATTATCATTAAAAATGAGTAGATATTTTGTCCCATTTTACCTAGCATATTGTCTTCAGATTTGTAATATTTGTTGATATTCTTTTTCAGACATGAATTTTCAAATATCGTATTTGATATATATTAATTACAAAGACCCGCCCCCCCCCCCCAAAAAAAAAAACGCGGTGGCACCAGAATCGGTTATCGCCACAGAATCAAGGAGGATGAATACGAGGCCTGTCTAAAACGTATCAGACCTTTGGTCAGAAAAAAATATTTCAAATACGTGACGGGGTTGGGGCCCGTATCCCCTTCAAAATAGGGCCATTTTGTTTGCACACATTTAGCTCACCGATCCATCCACTGCCAGAAACACTTCTGAAAGTGTTCTCATGGAATGTTGTTCATTTCCGCCGTAGCGTTAGATTCAGCAGGTGTTTGGAGAAGATGCGCTGTGTAACACAAATCAAGGTGTGGTTCAACCGATTCAAAAATAGCCGCACATCGGCGGGGAGTGACCAGCATTCTGGCAGGTGCTAAACTGGTCGGAACGCGACGGCGGAGATGAATACCATTCTAAACGTAGACTTCCAGAGATGTTTCCGGCAGTGGATGGATCGGTTGGCTAAGTGTGTGCTAGCACATGGGGCCTACTTTGAATGGGATTAGGGTCCTAACCCCGTCACGTATTTGAAATATTAATTCTGGCCTATGGTTGGATAGGTTTTAGATAGGCCTCGTATACCGAGAAAGGAGAGCACAATTAAGATCTCCATTGGGAGAACATGAACACTAATGGAATCCTGCAAGGGCTTAATGCCACTTCGGTTTCAGAGAAAACCAACAGCCACTATAAAAACGTATATTTTTGTTAAAATAAGCCTGGCCTAATGTTTCTGATGCAAATAGCCTCCAAAATACTAAAACAAAAAGATCAGTGAATCTTACCAATTTTAAAACAAAGAATAATTCTGGGTTGCTCAGTAAGTTCCGACCGATAGCAATGCTTAGCGACAGGCAATAATTCCACGAACATGCCTTCTTCGCATGGGCTTTCTATCTATATAACCAATTTCCCCCCCTGCATATTACAACGTAGTCGTTTTCATATCCAATGTCAACAGATTCCTGTCATAAACCGCCCCCCCCCCCCGACAAGTAAAAAAGAGAAATCAATGTGGAACGGTTTTTGTGAAACTTGTGTGCAATGGTTAGTGAAAGAAGAGGCTGCTGTTTTCACCCAGACTTCAGAGAACACCACCTGTGGGCAATCATTGATCATAACTTGGGTGATTAATCCTAGTGAGTAAATAATAATAATAATAATAATAATAAGAAGAAGAAGAAGAAGAAGAAGAAGAAGAAGAAGAATATATAGTATTGCTATAAAATATATAGAGAGAGACAGAGAGAGAGAGGGGGGAGAGAAAATAATGAAATAATGAAAAAAGTAAAGTTACATACTTTACAAGTTTATTATCAGGTGTTTCAAAAAGAATGAGAACATGACATTAAATACATGGATTATCAAAGAATGTGTGTATATATATAAAATGCTATGTCTAGTCACACTGAAAAGCCATAATACGACGAAACGGCTGTATGTAGATGAATATATACACATATGTGTGTGTTTGTCTTAGTATATTAGTTTTATTCTTTAAATGTAAATGCATTGAAAATATTGTTGTTTCTAAATAACAAATGATGTTTTAATTTTTGGATATCGTAAGTAGAATTTACGCTTAATAGATTCAAAGAAATTCCTTTAGTCTAGTTGTTCCAGCAAAAGTTTAGAGTTTAGTAGACCATACGATTTCGCCAATGGCCAATACGAGGAATAGACGGATTCATATATTTCAACCTATGCTTTTTGAGTAAAGTGAACTCAGCAATGTTGAATAGAGATCTCCGTCGGGTCGGGTTTAATAATCACTTGAACTTGCTATTATAAAAATAAACTGAAACTTTTAATCATTACGTATTCAAATCTATCGTAATTGATTTGTATTCGGACTAGGGCAGACCAGAAGATCGCAGGTTTTGATGTCCGATCTTCTTTGTTGTCGAAAAAAGAGAACGATTCGAATTTTTCTCTCTTCTTTCTGTCCATGCATGTGTACGACTGTGATCACTTGAACTTTAAATTAATCCTGTCGCTCATGTACGCTTCGACTTGAATATTCATATCAAATATCTAAAGTTCAATCTCATATGTTTTATTACCATGTGCCCCAGTTTAGCACAAGGCTATCTTTCGTAGATGCATTATATAACACCTTAAGCGAATTGTTAACTCGGCGTGCCCGTCCTACGCCGATATATATTTACGCCACATTTAACCTCCGAGTAGTAAAGGTC
>OY744524.1:81647167-81657167 GCA_963556195.1 Sepiola atlantica | reverse complement strand
ACGAACTATATGGAAAATTTTACGTGCAGAGATACTTGAAATATGAGATGTGTTGTCACTTTTTTATAGAAATCGCTCCAGACAAGGCATGAACCCACTTGATGTAAGGAGAAAATATATATCACTTCAAGGTAAAAAACTATCCAACGATAAGCGCTAGATAAATAGATTCCGACCCACAAAACAGCAGTTTTCTCTCTTTGTCAGAAACATCGCCCATGAAATGTAAAGACTAAAAGACAAAATAAGGGAAGCAAGAGTTACGAGGCTGTCGAAACTAAACCCAAAGTTCACTTTCTACTCTCCTTTAAATTTTAGTAAACATAACCTTTTTTTACAAATGGGAATAACTCGTTAGAGAACTCCTATTGAGTAAATAATAATAATAAAAAAATAAGACTAAAAAGTATAAATATTTTGTCGTAATGATAACAAATGAGCTTTCTCCATGGCCAATACTCAGTCCGTTTCTAAGCGACTTATGCAGATCAAAGTAACGTTTGTAAATAGATAGTTGCGAAAGTGAAAACTGAAAAAGAAGTGTTCATATTGTCTGCTTAAAATCAAAGTCTCCTTACCAAACCTATTGGACCAATATGATTAATAACCAAACAGCCGAAACTATATTATTACTTCTATCAATTGTACTAATGTACTATCTTTTAATGCTCAATTCACTTTACTATACTATTTCAGACTAATGTACTATCTTTTAATGCTCAATTCACTTTCCTATACTATTTCAGACTAATGTACTATCTTTTCATGCTCGATTCACTTTACTATACTATTTCAGATTAATGTACTATCTTTTAATGCTCAATTCACTTTACTATACTATTTCAGACTAATGTACTATCTTTTAATGCTCAATTCACTTTACTATACTATTTCAGACTAATGTACTATCTTTTAATGCTCGATTCACTTTACTATACTATTTCAGACTAATGTACTATCTTTTAATGCTCAATTCACTTTCCTATACTATTTCAGACTAATGTACTATCTTTTAATGCTCAATTCACTTTACTATACTATTTCAGACTAATGTACTATCTTTTAATGCTCAATTCACTTTACTATACTATTTCAGACTAATGTACTATCTTTTAATGCTCGATTCACTTTACTATACTATTTCAGACTAATGTACTATCTTTTAATGCTCAATTCACTTTACTATACTATTTCAGACTAATGTACTATCTTTTAATGCTCAATTCACTTTACTATACTATTTCAGACTAATGTACTATCTTTTAATGCTCAATTCACTTTACTATACTATTTCAGACTAATGTACTATCTTTTAATGCTCGATTCACTTTACTATACTATTTCAGACTAATGAACTATCTTTTAATGCTCAATTCACTTTCCTATACTATTTCAGACTAATGTACTATCTTTTCATGCTCAATTCACTTTACTATACTATTTCAGATTAATGTACTATCTTTTAATGCTCAATTCAGTTTACTATACTATTTTAGGACATATGTAATGCTGAATTTAGGGGATATGGTACTATCTGTTCTGTTGTCATGGTACCATCCTCACAGGCATTACAACCTCTTTTTTTTGAGAGATGGAAGGGTAGTATCTGTTCTGTTGTTATGAGACCAACCTCCCAGGCATTACTTCCTCCTTTGACGAGGGTAGTTAAATAAATGCTCTTTCGTCATGATACATCATTTCAGGCATTACTTCCTCCTTTGCAGGGTAGTGTAGTATATGTTGTTATGAGACCATACTCACATGCATTACCTCTTTCTTTTAGTGGTGGATGTAATGAAATATCTGTTCGGTTGTTATGAGACCATACTCCCAGGTTTTACCTCCTTCTTTCTGTTTGGTGGTGGTTAGTAGATTATATGTTCTTTCGTCACGATACCATCATTCAAAGCATTACCTCCTCCTTTGGGTTGGCGTAGTGTAGTATCTTTTTGTAGTTATGATACCATCCTCTCAGGGATTACTGAACTGAGGTAGTGATATACTAGTAAACACATGAGGACAAGGCATACTTATTTTATACTCATCATTTAGATATAAAATAAGTATGCTCTATTCTTACAAAAGCTGAGTATAAAATAAGTATGTTCTGTCCGTACACATGCTGAGTATAAAATAAGTATACTATGTCCTTACGAATGCTGAGTAGAAAATAAGTATGTCCTGTCCTTATAAATGCTGAGTATAAAATAAGTATCCTCTGTCCTTAGAAATGCTGAGTATAAAATAAGTATGCTCTGTCCGTACAAACGCTGAGTATAAAATATGTATGCTCTGTCCTTACAAATGCTGAGTATAAAATAAGTATGTTCTGTCCGTACAAATGCTGAGTATAAAATAAGTATGCTATGTCTTTACAGATGATTAGTATGAAGTAAGTATGGTCTGTCCTTACAAATGCTGAGTATAAAACATGTATGCTCTGTCCTTACAAATGCTGAGTATAAAATAAGTATGCTCTGTCCTTACAAATGCTGAGTATAAAATAAGTATGCTCTGTCCTTACAAATGCTGAGTATAAAACAAGTATGTTCTGTCCGTACAAATGTTGAGTATAAAATAAGTATGCTCTGTCCGTACAAATGCTGAGTATAAAATAAGTATGCTCTGTCCTTAAAAATTCTGAGTATTAAATAAGTATGCTCTGTCCGTACAAATGCTGAGTATAAAATAAGTATGCGCTGTCCTTAAAAATGCTGAGTATAAAATAGGTATGCTCTGTCCGTACAAATGAGTAGTATAAAATAAGTATGCTCTGTCCTTACAAATGCTGAGTATAAAATAAGTATGCTCTGTCCGTACAAATGATGAGTATAAAATAAGTATGCTCTGCCTTTACAAATGCTGAGTATAAGATAAGTATGCTTTTTCCGTACAAATGCTGAGTATAAAATAGGTATGCTCTGTCCTTACAAATGCTGAGTGTTAAAATAAGTATGATCTGTCCTTACACATGCTGAGTATAAAATAAGTATGCTCGGTCCGTGCAAATGCTGAGTATAAAATAAGTATGTTCTGTCCGTTCAAATATTCAGTATAAAATAAGTATGCTCTGTCCTTACAAATGCTGAGTATAAAATAAGTATGCGGTGTCCGTACAAATGCTGAGTATAAAATAAGTATGCTCTGCCCTTACAAATGATGAGTATAAAAAAGTATGCTCTGCCCTTACAAATGCTGAGTATAAGATAAGTATGCTCTTTCCGTACAAATGCTGAGTATAAAATAAGTATGCTATGTCCTTACAAATGCTGAGTATAAAATAAATATGCTCTGTCCTTACAAATGCTGATTATAAAATAAGTATGTTCTGTCCGTACAAATGCTGAGTATAAAATAAGTATGCTATATCCTTACAAATGCTGAGTATAAAATAAGTATGATCTGTCCTTACACATGCTGAGTATAAAAATGTATGCTCTGTCTTTACAAATGCTGAATATAAAATAAGTATGCTCGGCCATTACAAATGCTGAGTATAAAACAAGTATGCTCTGTCCTTACAAATGCTGAGTATAAAATAAGTATGCTCTGTCCGTACAAATGCTGAGTATAAAATAAGTATGCTCTGTCCGTACAAATGCTGAGTATAAAATAAGTATGCTCTGTCCTTACAAATGCTGAGTATAAAATAAGTATGCTCTGTCCGTACAAATGCTGAGTATAAAATAAGTATGCCCTGTCCTCACAAATGCTGAGTATAAAATAAGTATGCTCGGTCCGTACAAATGCGGAGTATAAAATAAGTATGCTCCGTCCTTACAAATGCTGAGTATAAAAAAGTATACTCTGCCATTACAAATGCTGAGTCTAAAACACGTATGCTCTGTCCTTACAAATGCTGAGTATAAAATAAATATGCTCTGTCCGTACAAATGCTGAGTATAAAATAAGTAGGCTATACCCTAACAAATGCTGAGTATTAAATAAGACATGATCTAATTCGACGATATATTCATTGTACCATCTGCCTCATCCGAGCAGATGATATGAACATCTACCGGAAGCAGTTACAAAGACAAAAGACTCCAGCATCCGATGGAGTGTCCCGATATATGCTTATAGAAAAATCAATGTCATCCGACTAGGCATCAGAATAAAATGACTGAAGGATTAAACGCGTTTTCTAATTGATATGTCTGTTCCGGTTTATCGTAATGTCTCTCAAAGAATTTGAAAAGCTTTCCAAATATCAGGATGTGTGAGTGAAGGTTGGAAGAGGGTACATACCGAAAAGATAGACTGTACAAATAACATAAAAATATCATAAATGTATTTAATTTATTTACTTATTTAAATTTTTACTTTCAAAATCAAACTTTTAAATGATCAAATAAAAATTGACGGGTAAAAAAATTATCAGTTTTCGCTTTTTTTTTCAAACTTCAAATGTGTCCTTGTGTGAGTTCAAACAAAAACAAAAATACAATGTGTATTCTTAGGATTATTCGAACTTGTATTCTCAATTTAGATGTTATTCTCTCAACGTTTCGGCCGATGTAACCTTCGACCTTTACAGCTGCGTCTTGTCGAACATGGGAATCTTTATGTCAAACTTGGGAATATGTACGGAATTTCTATCTGAACCCTGCTTTAATCCACATGAGTTGATTGCTCTCGTTTCGTCAGCCGTGATTATTACTTAGTACTTTATCCGTGGCGCCACAGGTCTATTCGACAGTCTTCTGGAGGTTGAAGGTTCAATCCTTAGTACATGCAATACTACGAGTATGATTTAGAATTACTTGAGATTTCTATTCTGTCATGGTCGCAAAAGAAGAGAAATCTATTTTATAGATAACATATATTATCGAAAGTGAGGATAGTAGTTTGAATAATGTAAAGAATAATCAAAAGAATAATCCAAAGAATAATCCAAAGAATAATCCAAAGAATAATCCAAAGAGTGCGTATTGTTATTTCTGTTTTGTTTTAACCCACGCAAAGACACATTCTAAGTTTGAAACAAAGCAGACGAAAACTGATAATTGTTTTCTCATCAAGTATTTATTTTATCATATATCGATCTGATTTGTAAAGTAAACATTTAAATAAGGAAATAAATTAAACAACTTTTATGAGATCTTTTTTGTTTTATATAAGATTTATTTAAAATTTCGATATAAATCTTGTGTTGATGTTTGTTGTTGTTTAAATGTAGGTTTTATATACATTTCTATACAGCTCGTAAAATTGCATTTTCTTTGTGGATAAATGTAAAAGTAGTATTTATGTAAATTAAAGCAAGAATATTTAAAATTATTAAAATAGTAATTTAATTGCAAACAAAGTGTGTGAATTAAATACGCCATTCCGACTTCAAAAAGTTAACTACTACTACATTAGAAAGAAAATAATTAATCAAATTATTCATTTTCATGACTTCTTTATTCATTTTTGGTATAAGAATGAAAATTGATATCAATATTAATCAAATGAAAAAATAATATAAACAATTGTTTAAAACCTAAAAAGCGATTAAACATGAAAAACAAAAAGTGTAAATCCCGGTTGTTCTATTGAATTCTATTTTATTGTAAAATGTATTTAGTTTAACTATTTCACGAAACAAGAAAGGGAATAATAAAATTAATCAATTTAACATTTTTTATATATTTCCTTTAAGATTTATCCACGAAATTATTTTGAATATGTATTAAAATAAAACAACAAAAATCAATAATACCTGTTAGTTATTTATTAAGGTCAGATTTTTAAACTCAATATGTTTATTAGCCATTCCATTTATTCTGTGAATCATTATTTTGTTTAATATATAAATTGAATTTGATATTTAAAAATGCATCAGGTCAACGGTTTTAATAATATAAAATTGATGATTAAACTTCTTAAAATAATGAGAATTGATACGTAGTTTGTGATGTAGTTTTGGTTACAGACACAAGTACATAGTTTTCTATTATAATAAGAGTATGTTAACTCATAAAGTTTTCTTTTTGCTATGCCTGGTAGCCTAAACGTAGTTATCGAGTACGCATACATGGTCCGCCATTACTAACTATATATTTTTATTTCAATATAATTAATGTAAGATGGAAAATATGAAACTGCAATAAAGAAACTAGTTCTTTTACGGCATAAAAAGATATTTTTAAAAGCTCCGTGTGCTCTCCATGGAGCTCAATGCAGTTTTATAATTGTTAAGGGACTGAGCGACGGCATACTTTGGCGTTCAGCTCCAACGGCACTTGAGCAATGTTAGCTCGTGTTTGTTCTTTAAGTGCAACGATACTACGGGGCTTTGCTGAGTATACTTTATATTTGAGAACGCTCTACAGGAAAAAGTTAGAAGGTGTCAAATCTGACGAAGGAGATGGCCACTCAAGCGGTTCATGCCTGTAAATTAATCTACCTGGCATGCTGTCGTCCAGCCAGTCTCACACAAGCGCAGCATAATGGGTTGGTGTCCCACCTTGATGAATGTACAGAACCTCTGCATTATCTGCTGTTGTAATAACGACACAATCTGCTGTTGTAGCAGAGCCAAATACAGATATGTAATTACTTAACTCCAACGGCACTTGAGCAATAGTAGCTCGGGGTTGTTCATTAAGTTTAACGATGCTACGAGACTTTGTTGGGTAGACTTTATCTTTGAGAACACCCTACAGGAAAATAGTCGGAAGGGGCAAAATCTGGTGAATCAGATGTCGTCCAGCCAGTATCACACAAGCTAAGCATAATAGGTTGGTGCCCCGTCCTGCTAAAAATACAGAACCTCTGCACTATGCGCTGTTGTAATAACGAGACAAACTGCTGCTGTAGCAGAGCCAAATACAGATATATAATTACTTATGGTGAACCCTGCACAGAC
Source organism: Sepiola atlantica (assembly GCA_963556195.1). Taxonomy (NCBI): domain Eukaryota; kingdom Metazoa; phylum Mollusca; class Cephalopoda; order Sepiida; family Sepiolidae; genus Sepiola; species Sepiola atlantica. The sequence goes on along the minus strand of OY744524.1, from coordinate 81,650,314 downwards.
AGACACTTTTTTCTTATTAGTATAAGTATACATATTTCCAAATAAGTGCACACGTACGTATTCAAGTGACGTACCGAAGGAACATACACGTTTGGCAGAGTTATGGTTTCCTTTATTTATTTGTTTTATCGACCTTTCTAACAAACACCCCCGCCCCACTCCTGGACGGAATGACCCGAAGTGATTGAAATGTTATCAGCTTTGTTACTACGCCCCGTTCCCCATTTAGAAATGTGCGCATCTTCTGGGTCGGTCAATCAAATAAATTAAATCGCAGATTATTCTGATATCAAAAATAGAAAGAAAGATCAACAGTGAACAAATATCAGGATTAAATGGACAAATGTTTTTCGGTTTTTAGATGAGCTTGTCTAGACATTTTTCTTGGATTTTTATAGGATTACGTTTACCTGGGATCCTTGCCAAGTGATTTCTTCACGATTGCATTTACCAAGCTTATAACACTGGTCAACACAGTTTTTTGCCGGCTCAAAACTCATCTATTTTAGTTAATTTTGGGGCGCTGATTTAAAAAATGGCATCCACTTTTTTCTAAGCACCTCAGGTTTTGTGTGTACAAATTTCGTCAAATTTACGAATTTTTACGTGAAATAACCAATATTCATTAAGTTTTGGTGAGCATTGATATCTATATGAGTCATTTTCTATGTTGAAAAAGATGGTATAGATCAGAATTATACCATGTTTTTCAATGACTCATATAGATATCAATGTTCACCAAAACCTAATTGTTTCCAAGCGCCACCTCCCTCGGTCGCCCAGATACTAAATCCCCGCTGGGAGAAATTTTCCGAGGATCCTCCAAAATATCATTTCCGATCCCTTCTACCGATCCCCCTGGGCGGATTACTCCCATCTGGGTAGATGCTCTTCCTCCTTAAGTTTTTTGCATTTTTTAGTTTATTTTTTTTAACTAACTTTGCTGTGTAAATGTGCCAGATTCTCGCAGAAAATATTTAATATAATCTTGAATTTCTAAAATTATTTTTAGATAATTTTTATAAAAAGAATCAAACGTGTTTGGCGCCATCTTGGCAGCATTGTTACAGATCCATTGATGCCATCTTGGCAGCATTGCTACAGATCCATTGATGCCATCTTGGCAGCATTGTTACAGATCCATTGATGCCATCTTGGCAGCATTGCTACAGATCCATTGATGCCATCTTGGCAGCATTGCTACAGATCCATTGGTGCCATATTGGCAGCATTGCTACAGATCCATTGGTGCCATATTGGCAGCATTGCTACAAATCTATTGGCGCTATCTTGGCAGCATCGCTACAGATCCATTGGTGCCATCTTGGCAGCATTGCTACAGATCCATTGGTGCCATCTTGGCAGCATTGTTACAGATCCATTGATGCCATCTTGGCAGCATTGTTACAGATCCATTGATGCCATCTTGGCAGCATTGCTACAGATCCATTGATGCCATCTTGGCAGCATTGCTACAGATCCATTGGTGCCATATTGGCAGCATTGCTACAGATCCATTGGTGCCATATTGGCAGCATTGCTACAAATCTATTGGCGCTATCTTGGCAGCATCGCTACAGATCCATTGGTGCCATCTTGGCAGCATTGCTACAGATCCATTGGTGCCATCTTGGCAGCATTGCTACAGATCCATTGATGCCATCTTGACAGCATTGCTACAGATCCATTGATGCCATCTTGGCAGCATTGCTACAGATCCATTGATGCCATCTTGGCAGCATTGCTACAGATTCATTGATGCCATCTTGGCAGCATTGCTACAGATCCATTTGGAAAATTTTCAAAATAACAGACCCACGGAAGAATCTGTCACCCTTTTTCCCCTTAAATGAACATTGAAACACAAGTCTAAAATGATAAATTACTTTGGTCATGATGTCATGAATGTCATGAAAAGTAACCCTAAAGATTAATTCCATTTTTATGAGGTCAATTTAAGCTGTTTCCCTCTCTTCCAACACCTGCATATCAAAGAGCCCAAGTGTAAAATCAGTTAATCGTTCAGATGTAAATAAAATATAATATATGAAATTATGTGTGCTTCTATAAATGGATCTATGATTTGTTGCTGATAACAATCAATGGCTTTTTGTATCGCTTGAGTGACAGCAAGTCTCCTCAATATTCCCTCATTCTCTGTTCCATCCAATTATTATTATAAATCATTCGTTATCACATAATCGCCGTTATTAGTTATTGATCTTTTATACCGACAGGTAGATTTTTAGGAGGCTACGTCCGAACATAAAATTCAAATTCAGTTAAGAGGCAGAGTATACCATTATTTTCTACTCAAATATACATCACAATTCGGCGCCGTAATTTACTACTTAACGCTGTCACTTCAAAGCTTTTCGTGTACATGACAGTCGTGTATCTGTTTCCGCTTTTAAACTTATATTTCATTTCAATTTTATTGACTAATTTAAAATGTGAAATATTGTGCTAGCATAGGGCATTAAGTTACAATATGCGCTAAGGTGTCTTCCCTTTCATTACACAATCTGCACATCGGTCATTCTGTAGTTTTTTAATGTAATATCTGATGGACCTAGTGCGAGTGACTTGTTCATGTACTGTCATTAGGGTGCTTTAAGAAGATCTTTTGAGATCACCCCTGACCAACCAATTCCAGCTGTAATTATCGTTAAATGCAGTATTCTTAAAGAATGCACTGTGTAGGGTTTTTTTTTCAAATGATTTTAACCCCCTCTTGCAACCTTTGATTTTTTTCACACCAGTTCTTAGTATTCCCATCCCTTTTCCCTTCACGAAGAAGAATCTCATTACTTTCAGAAATATATTTATATAGACAACTTTCTTCTATATTCACTACATCTTCAACACTAAGTAAACCTCGACCACCTTTCTTTCTAGGTAGATACAATCGATTTGCTTCTCATTTCTTTGCAAAAGCTCCATAAATTGCAAGTATTCCGTGTTTTGTTTCCCAAACCTTTTAATTCATCTACATTCTAGTCAAGTATACTAGCAGTATATTGAATGATAACTACTGCTCTGGTATTGATAGAATAGATTGTATTTCGACTTTGGAGGTGCGATTTAAGTATAACTCTTACTCTTCTGTTGTACTCAGCTGTGGCCTGGTTTTTCATTTCCTTGTCT
>OY744524.1:81632167-81639667 GCA_963556195.1 Sepiola atlantica | reverse complement strand
GGCTCTACAGGTATAATAGTAGTAGTAGTGGTGGTAGTTGGGGTGCAGTGGTAATAGCGGTTGAAACAGAGATGCAGATAGGATGCTGGTTTGATGGATGGATGGATGAAGCCGACGTTAGTTAAAGCTGGATGGAAGCCTTGGTTTGTCTGTTACTTTATACCAACACCATTAGAAACAATTAACTGCGTACGATTACTTGAAGACAAGTTGCTCTTTTACGGTAGCCAAGGAGAAATGTTTGCGTTGATACCTTTAGCAAAGGTACTATTACATGATTAAATACAATTATCTCTATAGAGTATCAGCTCTATCCTCGGTCAGTGAAGGAGAAATCCTTCTAGACTGAGGCAATTTTTGATTTTTGTCCAAATCCAGAGTGTCCCTTTTGGGGTGCTGGGTTTCCCCCACATGAAAAAACGAACTTGTGTCTAACTCTTCCCTCGTAAGTAAATAGGGACTTCATATGACTTGAACTAGCCGATTTCATCGTGCGCGGCGGTAACTACTTGGACAATATCACATCTCGACGAAGAATCATAATTTTTTTTTTTTTAATTGAATTTTAAAACTAAAACGAAAGCAATTAAAAATTGTTTCAAAACACATTTTAAAATGTCAGAGTGCGTCTTGAACAGTTAATTTCAATGAACACCCTCTTTCCACCGCCGGTTGTATTTAGGTGTTCGTGCCTGGGTAACGCCAGGAATTTAAACTTTTTTCTTCTTTTTTTGAGCAAACAAGTCTTTTATTTTTAGGTGGTTTCCGTAGTACAATCTTCCCATCCTCTGCTCTATAATAATGGCCAAGGTGTATATATTTGTATCCCTCTCGCCATACGAGTAAAAACGTGCCGGACGAAACCATTTCGAGTATTTAGGGAAACGGGGATAGCAAATAACAAGTCAGCCAACATCTGCCATTAGAAATGAATTCGGAAATAAATCCTCCACTCTATTTCCATAATGAGACGTTTTATTTCTTTGTTTTTCTCCTTTCTTTTCTTTTTACACCAATTAATACGTTTTTTTTTATTTATTTTTATTTGTTTAAACTTTCCAGTTTGAGACGTTTTCTTGTTTCTTCTTTTTTAACTTCACCGATTGAGACGTTATTTTATATGCGTATACATTAAGATAGTACTATTATTTTTCCGTCATTTTTGACGAGAGTGTACATTCGTGTTAGTTTAATGCATTAGAGTATAAATTCTTTGGTTCGTTTGTTTTTTTTTGGGGGGGTTATGGCATATCAACCCTTATTTACGGCTGAATCCAGTTTTTTTAGGTAAAAGTGTTTGCGCTTCAATTGCTTAATATTTTCTAATAGTTATTTATGCTGTAAATGTATGTTTTGAATAGATTGGTTTGTAGATTCATATTTTGTACGCGTAGATTTTATAAATACTTTTGCACCACTTTTATGTCTTCTTACGAAGATTAAAATCCAAATAAAATTATACTTAACCTTATGTCTAGAATCTTTATTCCAATGTTGGTCAAAATTCATACATGATTTTGAATCAAGAAAATGTCTCAAATTTAAGGTGTAAGCTTAAGGGGTCTTAAGAAGAAATTGAAATTCAGGGAATCTTGCTTAATTGGTGTATAATGACTATGCATCAATTTTAATGCATTATAATGTTCAGATAGGAAGTTGTGGTCATATTATGCCCCCTAAACACCTTTCAAAATACTCCAAAGAAACTGAAACTTAGGGAACATTTATTAATCGATATCTGATAGCTATTGTTAAAATTTCACAAAAATCGAAGGTATCTGAATGTTCACGAAAGGCTTCCACGCCTCTTTTACCTCATTTGCATTAAAACAAATTAAAATAAATATAGCTCACATTTGAACCCCTTACGCCTAGCAGATGTGTTCTAAAATTCATAATAATCGGTTTATCAGTTTAGGAGTAAAACCTGTACATACAAATATATAAACATATAAACGTACCTAACTTTGTAAAGATGAAGATAGTCTGAAAATTATAGATTACAGTTACCTCAATAATGGGACCCTGACAGGTTCTACCATTCCGCATCAAAATGGACCTGGGAGTAACAGCAACTAAGGGGCGAATCCACATTCCCCCAAAGCTCCCAAATTGGGTCCTCATTCGCGAATGCAGTTTTGTGTCATATCCAAAACCAGTTTTGGGGTAGAGAGAGCTTGAGTAGTTGACAAAGTTTCGGGAGTAGTGTAGGAAGAAAAAAGTTGAAAGGGTTGGGAAAGATAGATTGGCAAGGTATGTTGGGGGGGGACACCTTGCCCAAGGGTGTGCGAGGCTGATAAATTGTTTTAAAGAAGAACAAAGTAAAAGAGACTTGACAGTTTCAGATTTAGATAAACAAAAAAAATTAAGATTTTAAAAAGTTAACATAATTCCCTGCTTTCATGTATTTAAAATAAAATAAAATGTAAATAAAATTGTTATCTAATTTATTTATTTCAGCTATCACTTAATCGGTGGAACAACGTTTGAATTTACGTTCAATTATTAATAGTTTGATTTGGTTTGTGTCTTTAACAGCATATCAACCCTTTTGGGCTCATTTTATGTAGAAAAAAATCTACTATTATCATTGTATACGATTGATTAAACGTTAAATGTTGTCATGTTACCTGAAGTTGGGGGATTGGGGGTTAATATCTTTGCCAACCGTATCAGTGCGTATATGATTAAAACAAATACGATTGGGTTTGAACACGGCAAAGTCTATTCCATATTTCGTGATGGTATTCCTCAAACCAATCACGCACCTCCATCTGCAATTATTTACATCCAATAAATCCGAAGATTTAATTTATGTTTTATTTATTTTTATTTTATTCTACTCTCCCCCCTCTCTCTCTCTCTCTCTCTCTCTCTCTCTCTCTCTCTCTCTCTCTCTCTCTCTCTCTCTCTTTCTCTCATTACATGCTTCATGCTTCTTCTTGTTTTTCACCATCTTATTTTTTTTATTTTCTCCTACTTCTTTTTCTTCTACTTACTATTCTTCTTCTTCTACTTCTTCTTCTCCTCTTCTTCCTCATCCGTTCTCTTTCTTTCTTCTTCTTCTTCTTCTTCTTCTTCTTCTTCTGTTTAAGCTACTTTACCCTTTTCCCCCCTTTTAATCTTGCTCGTTTCTTTTCCTTCTACGTTTACATCTTTTTTCTTTTGCTCATGGTAATTCAACCTTTTTTTCTTTAATCTTGCTCCTTTCTTCTTCTTCTTCTTCTTCGTATTTTTTTCTTTTTTTCTTTTTATTTCTTCTTTTTCTATTTCTTCCTCCACTTCTACTTCTTCTTCGCTCTCTTCTTCTTTTACTTCTTTTTTCTTTTTTCTTTTTCTCATCTCTCTTCTCCGTCCGATCCTTTCATTTCTTCTTCTACTCACGCATCCAATTTTCTTATTTCTAATTGTGCTCCGTTATTTTTTTCTTCATCGCTCTTCCCTTCTTTCTCTACTTTTCCTTTTTCTCCTACTCTTTTTGCTTTTTCCTTTCTCTTCTTCTTCTTCTTTTTCTTCTTCACGGTAATTCATCCTTTTTTCTTCTTCTTCTTCTTCTTCTTCTTTTTTTTCTTCTTCTTCTTCTTTTTTCCCCCCGATGTTGCTTTTTCCTCTTCCTCGTCCTCCTCGTCCTCCTCATCATCATCATCGCTGTTTCCCGGTTTTCGTTGTTCGTATTCATTTATTTTTTTCATTTTAATGTTAAAACGTTTCTTAAAGGAATTCCAACGAAGATAGAGAAATTAATTAAAATCCTTGAACCTCGTTCTTTACTTTCTTTATTTACATTTCTATCGATCTGTCTCTCTATCTATCTGCCATTGCGTTCGTAGCTTTATTAATTTCATTCTGTTCACGTATGCACATCTATTGTGTTTGCCATCTTATGTTTACAATGAGAGTCTATGCACGAACAACTTCATCAGCCTCCTATCTATCAAAACACCTCATAGGACGTCATTATATACTGTATTTTTTAATTTATTTTTTCAGTATATAGTTTTATACACAAAAACACACATACATCTAAATGAATGAATGCGAAAGTTTCTTTCATTTATCACAACTATATTACCATCAAAACGAGTTACTTTAATTTAAATCAATAATACATAATTGCCTTTTGAAATACTGTATATATAGTAGCAAACAAAGGCACTAGCACAAGTATTTGTTTACCTCATTTGCATACATATTTTTTAAACGGCTTATAATAAATTAATGTTTGGTGTTTTTTCCCGTTGAAATCTAATTGACTTGTTTACCTATATATACGAAATATGTTTCTCGATATTAACAGTAATTACTTGAAGTGATTTAATAATAAAAAATACACTAAAATATGTTTCAACGTCTACATAAGGCTGGACGTACACCAGCACACGCACACATAACATATGTACACCTACAATAACCCCCTCCCCTAAAAGGTGAATATTTCTTCAAAAAATAATTTATTTTTCTCTCCAGTTTTCTTCCACGACACTCAATAAGTATAATAAGTATTAGAGACACACTTTTATTTTTTAAACTATGCTAATCATTTTATATACCTCAATTAAAATCGTCGTTTCTCCTGAAAAAAAACAGTATTTTTAAATTTAATTTCGCTGAAGAAATATTGTTTTTATTTTTAAAAATTTCCGTGATGAATAAATAAATAACACTTATTTTTAAGTGTAATTAAAATATTATTAGTTTGTTGTTAAACTTATTGTTTATTTTTTTACAATATTAAAGACAAAACCTGCTTTTACTATTTCCATTGACAAATGAGCACAAGAGTACGTAGTTTTTCAAAATAGCAACAAAAATGAATTCATATTTTGGTATTAGTGTAAATTAACACCCTCAGCTAAATGACCCCAAAATAAGATTTTACGTTTTAGACGATTACGTGTAAAAACACAACTATTTTAGAAAACGTTTTATTTATTTTTCTGTATTTAGTAATAAAGGTGAAAAGCACAAAGTAACCATTTACAATTACTCAGTAATATATAATTGTTTTATTTGAGCAATCCACGTTCCGTCTATTGGTTTATTATTTTCATTATATAATCAGTTTTAATAGGAAATTAATTTTATTTTTATACTTATACAAAATCAAATCCCTCAACGTTGCATATCGAAAAGACCATATAAAATAACGTTTTTGTTGTTTTTCCTGAATTAATAAATTGTGCCTATGTTCATACACAGTAGATTTCCTCAATATTGGAATATATCAGATAAAACCATGAAATCATTTTTTTGTCGTTTTCTCAACATTACCAATATATATATATATATATATATATATATATATATATATATATATATATATATATATATATAAATATATATATATATAAATATATATATATATAAATATATATATATATAAATATATATATATAAATATATATATATATTATAAATATATATATATATATATATATATATATAAATGTATATGTATATATATATATATATATATATATATATATATATATATATATATATATATATATATATATATACTCTGTGTGCTAAGTTCCAGGCGTAATTTCCACGAACAGAGCTTTTTCTCAAGGGTTCCCGTCTGTGGAATACATTGCTGCATGACTGCTTCTCTGCAAAATACAACATTGTCGTCTTCAAATCCAATGTCAACAGATTTTTGTGATAAACCGTCCCTCCACAAGTAATCAAACCTAGTTCATTTTAATCACGACCCTCAATCCTCTCATGAGGTTATTCACCTTTCTAATTGGCAATCATTCTATCCCATTAACTTTTATTCTCGAGTGGCTTTTGGTTTTAATAAGTGGGGACCCATACTTATGTATTCGTTTATTAATACATATCCTCTAATCAATATTACTTACTTCAGATGTTCTCGTAGTCTTATCTCTTTTTGTATACTAACGCGCCGGCGCTGTTGTCATCATCATCATCATCATAGTGGCCTTCACATCGCCGTAATCATCATAATTGCTAGTAAGCTGCATTTCGCCGTCATCATCATCATCATCATCATCATCATCATCATCATCATCATCATCATCGTAGCCCTGTCGGTAACCAAGTACTTTCCATGCACCTGAAGGAAAAAGGCGAGAGTTTAAATGGATCTTTATTTTGAAGAGAAATTCACACATTAACATTAAATGGAGAGAGACAAAAATGGTCTTCTTTACTTAACTACTTAGTTACAGGGGACGATAGAAGGTGGTATACAACTGGCGCTATCAACTTTTTTAATGAAATTTCCATCTTCCCTTTTTTGAATTACATCCTCAATTTGTGTCCGTTCGTCACGGCTTCCAAAAACTAACTGCCGAAAGAAACCGTCTTTCTTTCTTTCATCAGGGGGATACTGAATTTGTCATAACACATTTAGGTCTGACCTTTCCTTGAACTCCCAGCTTGAATATAACCCACAGTCTATGCTTGTTTACATTTTAGCCCATAGAACGGATTGTTTTTCAGATTTTTGTATCAAGAAACTTTCACTGGTCCACGTAGATACTAAATCCATACTAGTTGATGTAATCGTTCCTCATATACGTCCATCCATTATGTAACACAATTAGCACAAAAAAACGCCATTGAGTATTTTCATAAAAAGATTGTTTCCTTTATATTTCTCCCACCACATAAACTCACACAGATAGCTGTCATCCATATCCCTATGCGTGTCATAGTGGAGTTTATTCGGAATTTTGTACAGCCTTGAGACCTTAAATTTAATATTTACCCTAACACGACACATGTCTATACAGGACTCACAAAAGTAGGTCAAGAGCGTGTGCGCGCATTGCCTATGACAGCTTGGGTTATTTTTTGTGAAACTTATTTTTCGATTTTGGCGGAGCGTTTTTTTTTACAACAGATCCAAATTTCGAACAAAAACCAGACGTGGTAAAGTATTTTTATCAACGCGCGAGACATGCGAGTTGGCAGCCATCATCCCGCGTATCAATCTTTCCTCCTTGGTGTCTATTTTGCTTACTTTAGCTGATGTTTTATTACTCTTTTTATTTTTTTGCTTTTTTGTCTTTTATGACTTCGGGCTATAAAATATCATCTTTACCCTCGTTTCTGGAAAACCAACAAATGGTCGTTTAACTCTCTAACTCTAACTCCATCATCGTTAACCGACATTTTTCTATTTGGCAACATATTGTTTTGAGGTAAAAAGATCACCGCGCGCATCAACAGACAAAAAACAAAACGGTCACTTTTATCTCGAAGGCGCATTTAGCTGATGTCTTTCAGATGACGCTTTTAAATCCTTGTTTATTTTATCTTTTACCAAGTGAAGTATTACTTATTATTTCCACATAATTAGAACATTATGTATATCAGTTCAACGCATATTTGGCGTACGATCATTTCTAAAACAATTTGGACATTTTTATTTTGTATTAGATTTGAGATGATTCCAAAAAGTGTTTTCCTCAGCGCCCCCTTATAATATAATCAAATACAGAAGTCAAGAGAGAACAACACACACAC
>OY744524.1:81612167-81629667 GCA_963556195.1 Sepiola atlantica | reverse complement strand
ATGTTTTATTTGCAAGTTTATGAAAGTATTTTTTTTAACTGTAATTATCTGGAAACCTGGTTTAAATATTAGTCTCTTATAACAGGTTTTTGGTCAATGTTGTGCGCATTTCTCTTAGATTTGCTTTAGATAACAGTATGGCGGCCTTTTCAAGGTGGAGATTTCAGAGACCCTGTGGAAGGCGGTGTATTCGATGTGAGTTGTTTGTTTTTTATACTTTTTTGTCGTATCGCAATATATATTTTTTCTAATAGAGAACTTTTAGGCTTCCTGATGATTTAAGAGAAGGATCTGATATTGATATGCAAATGTCGGTTGGTCTTCTGGTGAACAAAACGGAATCGTAATTGTACCAAAAGGGATTTTAAAAGAAAAGGATTCGTAGAATGAATAAAATCTTGACCTTTAGAATGTAACTAAATCTTGTTTATATATATATATATATATATATATATATATATATATATATATATGTATTGAAAATTCATACATAAAATATATCTCCTTATAACATTTTATGTAAATACATGAAATAATATATATATATATATATATATATATATATATATATATATATTATGTAAATACATGAAATAATATATATATATATATATATATAAACGAGAATGAATGATGAAGATTAAAATTGGATGAAATACAATATTTATTCAATCATCAGTTAGTTCAACAAAGGATATGTAAAAAAAATATTTTTTATAATAAATATTGTATTTCATCCAATTTTTATTCTCATCATTTACCCCCACCCTAAATAGGAAAATTGTTTAATATTTTATAGTTCTATATCTTCTTAAGTATTGGACAATGTCTTTCACACCTTCTACGTTGCCGACCTCTTCAGCTGTGAAGATTCAAGCAAAGGTAAGAGATACATGAATGAAAACAAACTAGTCACATCTGATAATCTCTTCATCACATTGGCTATACTCTTTTTCTCTGCTACTACAACCCACCGCACACACATCACTGAAGCAGGTCGAAGGAAGCGGCCAAAAATTCTGTTTTTTAAAAGGACATTTTATTGTATTTCTATAATTCAACAAATAAGAAATATATATATATATATATATAAACATTTATATATTTTTCATATTAATGTTTTACACACACATATATATATATATATATATATATATATATAGAATCATTTTTATTTACACAGACATGTACAAAATCTGCGACACTGGCATGTCGATGTTGTCGATCAACAGTTATTATGAACTGAGATTTCATCAGGCAGAGTTAGAATCCGATCTTAACCTCAGATCATATTTGGAGAGAATGAAGTGGTGAGAAAAAGAAGAAGAGGAAAAGAAATTTAACATTTCAAAATTTAGGAAGTCACGTGGTTTGGGACCGTTAAAAATCAAAAAATTTTGAAATCTAAAATCTAAACGAAACAAAACAAAACAAATAAATAAATAAAATAAATGAAATAAAACAAAGTGGAAAGAGGGACATATAATGAAGAGAGTAGGGTGGAGATAGATAGATATACAGATAGAAAGATAGATAGGTAGACAGATAGAGAAATGAAAACGGCTGTTAATTCTGACCGAGAGGGGAGAGGTGGGAGAGGGAAGATAAACATGCAGGTTGAGGTGTCAAAGAAATCGACAGTTATTTTAAACTCGAGCGAACAAGCGTATTTTCAAGACAACTGTACTTTTATGTATAAATGTGTATGCGTGCGTGCGTTCCCCCAGATCAGCCGTAATTGGCGGTATGGGCGAGTAATGGGGGGGGGAAGGTAAGGGGTTTTTAATCAAATGTGTTGCTAATTCTAAATTTATACTGTTTTTATTTTGTCTGTGGTTTATCAACTTATCATTAATAAATTAATAAATCAACCTAATATATTAGTAATTTAGTTAAGTCTAACAGAATTATTATTATTATTATTAATAATAATAATAATAATAATAATAATAATAATAATAATAATAATAATAATAATAATAATAATAATAATTGAAATGATATAAAATTATAATAATAATTATAATGAATGATAATAACAGTAATAATTTAATTTAATTTGATTTAAAAGTACTATAATGCCGCCATTGTGAATTACTTATAATAATAATAATAATAATAATAATAATAATAATAATAATAATAATAATAATAATAATAATAATAATAATAATAATAATAATAATAACGACAACAACAACAATAATAGCGGTCAATAATAATTAAGAATTTATTAACAAGTAATAGTCGGGAAAAAATATAGAATAATTGAGAACTATTAGAAATACTAGAAGGTAATAATAATAATAATAATAATAATAATAATAATAATAATAATAATAATAATAATAATAATAATAATAATAATAATAATAATAATAATAATAATAATAAATAATGACTAATAATAATAATAAGATTAATAATAAAGATATAGAAGTAGGTAGCAATATAATGGTTGTAAATATGGTAATATGAATCAGTGGTTGCAATAATGCTAATCATAAAAAATGGTAATAATAGTAGTTATACCAACAGCGACAATTGCAATAGTAACCCCAGTAATCCTAACAATAGTTATAATGATAGTAGAAAAATAAAAAATAATAAATAATAATAAAACAATACAAATAATAATAATAATAATAATAATAATAATAATAATAATAATAATAATAATAATAATAATAATAATAATAATAATAATAATAAAGCAGGCTTGTTGCCACTCGGGCCCCAGAGGGGACCAATGGCCCTTATCAGCGGGAAATTGTTGGTAGGTGGCTGTTGCGATTACCGCAAGGTCATCAGCGGTGATGAACGAAAAGAGGTGGAGCATACTGGAGGCCTGAGGAGACTTGTTGTCACTCGGACTCCAGGGAATACCACTGGTTGTCGGCAGTGGGTGACCACTGACGATGACCAGTGTGATAACTCCTAGTGAGTAAATAATAATAATAATAATAATAAAACAAGTTTTAATTAATGAAGATTACATAGAAGCGGAAATCGAACTTCCCTCACATATCCCATAATGCCATACTGGCACTTAAACACACGAGGGACCCAAGTGATAAGTGGACGTATATTTTTAATTCTTCTTTTTTTGTGTGCATGTTGTTTAGCAAAGAAAAAAAGAAAAAAAAGTGGTTTTAATGTGTGCGTATGACTTTTAGAAGAAATTTGATGCCCAAACTTCTGGATACAAATCGGCCCCTAATTAACAGAATTAAGTTTTAATTAATGAAGAATTCGTAGAAGCGGAAATCGAACCTCCCTCACATGTCCTATAATGCCATACTGGCACTTAAACACACGAGGAACCCAAGAGATAAGTGGACGTATATATGTTGGCCCTTCTTATTACCGAAACAAGACAACGGACATGAACCACGTAAGTAACCTCTGTGATTCCAGGTATGACAAGGACACAGACCAAAGGCAGGAAAACCGGAGCGAAAACAGCAAACTGAAAAGATATAGAAAGAAATGGACCACGAAAGAGAACAGACTGGTGATGGAGTGCTATTATAAAAGCCGCTACCCTACAGAAAGAGGCTACCGAAAACGAATGTAACATCTCTGGGGCATTGCTAGTGACTACCATACAACGGAACAAAGGGTAGCAGATCAAGCAAGACAGATCCTCAAGCAAGGATAGTTCTCGGAGATGGAACTGACGGTAATCAGACAGAAGGTTAATGGCGAAACGGAGCAAGAAACACCACCGAAGGAGAAACCACAGGAAGAGGACGGGTAAAACATACACACTGAAACCGAAGAGATTGAAGACTACGGAATCACAGAACCAGATGAGAGGGAAGACTTCGGAACCACAGAACCTGCTGAGATAGAACTAAACGAAAAAGAAGCAAGTGAAGTGGAGAACATTAGACGATACATGTTAGAAAACAAAACAAAACTCCCATCTCTCACGAATGAAGTAGCGAAGAAGTTAAAAGCAGAAACAGAAAGAGTAAACAGACTCCCCACACACATCCCAACAGAAACTATTACAGACCTAAACAACCTGATATATGCAGGGGCAAAATCGGTAAGTATGAAACTAATAAACGAAGAGAATGGACAAAAGAGTGGACCGACAAAACCTGGATGGGAAATCAGACTGGAAACCCAGATCACCAAACTTCGGAAATAAGCTAAAACCGTGAACAGAAGGAAGGAGGACATGAAATGATTAAGAAGCAAAAATCAGAAACGCATGGAAAAACTAAATGAGAAACATGAAGAAATAAAACAAAAGATAGCAGCAATAGAAGGAAGACTGAGACGATACAGGTACAAATCAGAACAGAGCAAACAGAACAGGACCTTTGAAAACAATGAAAGCCAGTTTTACAAAAACGTAAATGGAGAAAAAACAACAACAGAGCAACCGAACCAAACAGAAACAAAACAATTCTAGAGCAAGATATGGGAAGCACCAAAAAAGCACAACAATAATGCCCAATGGTTGAGAAACATGAAAGATGAACTGCAGGAAATCGAACAAGGATCCGAAACAGAAATTAACAAAGAAACGATCAAGAAAACCCTAAGAAAAATGGCAAGCTGGAGAGCACCAGGCCACGATGGAATACATGCATACTGGTTTGAAAAATGCACGACCCTGCATGAAAGACTAGCGCAGAAACTGAGTGGATGTATCCGCAAAACAAACGTACCAGAATGGATGACGGAAGGAAGAACAACATCAATACAAAAAGACTCCAAAAAGGGAACGACCCCCAGCAACTACGGACCGATAACATGTCTACCAATAATGTGGAAAATTCTCACAGCACAACTGAGAGAACAAATGTACCAATCCCTGGACAACGTGGACTGCTCCCCGATGAACAAAAAGGATGCCGGAAAGGACAAAGAGGGGCACATGATGTACTATACAATGATTAAAAGACCCTGAAGGATGTGAAGAGCAGACAAAAGAACATAACCATGGCATGGATTGACTACAAGAAAGCCTACGACAGAATCCCCCAAACATGGATAATTGAATGCTTAAAAATATACAAGATACCAGATAGGATTATTAATCTCATCCAGAAAGCAATGGAAACATGGAGACTAAAACTGACAGCCGGTGGACAACACCTGTCTGAGATAAAAAATACAGAGAGGCATTTTTCAAGGAGACTCTCTATCACCACTAGTGTTTATAATAGCCATGATGCCACTCAACTACATATGCAGAAAGTGTGATGCCAGATACAGGTTTACGGATACAGAACAAAGAATAAACCACCTGATGTACATGGATGCCCTTAAACTGTTTGAAAAAACAAAAAAGAACTGGAAAAGCTTATAAATACAACAAAGATATTCAGCCAGGATATCCAAATGAAGTTGGGAATAGAAAAATGTGCACTGCTAGAGATTAAAAAAGGAAAACTGGAGACGACAGAAGGTATAGAACTCCCCAACCAAGAGGAGATGAGGGCGCTAGGAGAACAAGGTAGTTATAAATACCTGGGTGTTCTGGAAGCAGACACAATCAAATATACAGAAATGAAAGAGAAGATTGGAAAAGAATATCTACGAAGAACAAGGATACTCTTATAAACTAAACTATATAGCAGAAACCTAGTACAAGGGATAAACACATGGGCTGTATCACTAATAAGATACTCTGTACCATTCATAGGCTGGACCAAAGAAGAACTCAGGCACCTTGACCAGAGGACTAGAAAACGAATGACTATGCACAATGCATTGCACCCAAAAGACGATACGGACAGACTCTACATGAAATGAAATGAAGGAGGTAGAGGACTGGTAAGTATAGAAGACTGTGTGGAAGACACCAAAAAAGAGCTGGAGAAATATGTAACCCAGAACACGGAAAGACTGATCACCACAGCAAGAGACACCAGCCCAACAAACAACTCCGGAAGCACTGAAACCAGAAACAAAAATACAAGAAAGGAAAAGTGGGAAGAAAAACAACTACATGGACGCTTTATATGACTCACAAGCGATGAAGCCAATGAAAACAGCTGGGCAGCTAAGAAAAGGACACTTGAACAGAGAAACGGAATCTCTGCGGACGGCCGCACAGAACAATGCGATTAGGACAAACTTTATTAAAGCAAAGATAGATAAAACCCAGGAAAACAGCAAATGCCGATTGTGTGGACAAAGAGACGAAACGATAAATCATATAATAAGTGAATGCAGCAAGCTAGCCCAAAAGGAATACAAGAACAGACATGACCGCGTGGGGAAAGAAGTACACCGGGAAATGTGCAAACAACTGAATTTCGAATATGCAAAAAACGGTACAAACACAAACCAGAAACTGTACTAGAAAACGAAAAACACAAAATCATATGGGATATGAATGTACAAACAGACAAACCCATAACAGCAAGGAGATCGGATATGATAATAATCAACAAGAAAGAAAAATCCTGCAAAATCGTAGACTTTGCCGTTCCAGCGGACCACAGAATGAAGATCAAAGAGACGGAAAAAAGAAGCAAATATACTGAACTTGCCAGAGAACTGAAAGGAATATGGAACATGAAGAAAGTCAGTATAACACCAATAATCATAGGAGCACTAGGAACAGTCCCCCAAAACATGAAGAAAAGACTAGGAGAAATAGGAATCAAAGGGATAACTGAGACCATACAAAGGACAGTAATGATCAAAACAGCTACAATCCTGAGAAATGTCCTCGAATGCGTAAACCAACCCACATAAGTAATGAATGGAGAACAAGCACATGGAAGCACAAGAAAACAGAACCGAGGAAAATACAACCGCACGAGAGAGGCGCAAGCATAGGCTGACACCACGAAAATTATGGACAGAGGGTCGAGGATGGCCCTTATCAGCGGGAAATCGGTGGTAGGTGGCTGTTGCGATACCGCAAGGTCATCAGCGGTGATGAACGAAAAGAGGTGGAGCATACTGGAAGTCTGAGGAGACTTGTTGTCACTCAGACTCCAGGGAATACCACAGGTTGTTGGCAGTGGGCGATCACTGACGATGACCAGTGTGATAACTCCTAGTGAGTAAATAATAATAATTATAACAATTAAAATAATAGAATTATAGATAATGGCATTATCATTAATGGTGGTATCAACATTGTTACTAAAACACATAATGACAATGGAAGTAAAAGTCAGGTAACGGTAATCATGGCAATATCAATATTATTAATAATTATAATAAAATGGTATTATTGTCAATGCACCTGCTACAAATAATAATAATTATTATAATAATAACAAACAGAACATTAACATTAATAATAATAATAATCTCGATAATAGTACAGAAATGACAAATAATTAAATGTCAGATAATTAAGTTTAAAATATTAATAATGATAATAATAATCGATAATAGTAATCTAAAATAGTAAGCAATAGATGGATAAAAAACATAAGGGAATGTTAGAGGGTAACGAAAAATACAGAAGATGACAATTAATATTAATCATAGTTGTTGTAAATATGATAATAAAGATTTTTTTTTAAGTATTTAACAATATATAATAATAATCTGTTGTGATAATACTAATAAATAATAATAGTAAAAATAATAGTGATAGCTATAATAATGGTAATAATGTTGGCCACGATAATTTTAATAATTGTAATAATGATGATAATGATAATAAAAATAATAGTAGTATTATAAGTAATAATAATAAAATGAATAATAAAATTGATTTATAAAACTGATAATAATAATAGTAGAGGTTGTTATTCAAATAATAGATATATTCAAATAATAGGTATAATGATGGTTATAGGTAGTTATTGTAGTAAAAACTGTAAAAGTAATAATAATAATTATTATTATTATTATTATTATTATTATTATTATTATTATTATTATTATTATGATAATGATAGTAATAATAATAATAATTATATTGCTACCTACTTCTATATCTTTATTATTGATCTTATTATTATTATTATTATTATTATTATTATTATTATTATTATTATTATTATTATTACCTTCTAGTATTTCTAATATTTCTCAATTATTCTATATTTTTCCACGACTATTACTTTTTTATTAATTCTTAATTATTATTGACCGCTATTATTGTTGTTGTTGTCGTTATTATTATTATTATTATTATTATTATTATTATTATTATTATTATTATTATTATTATTATTACCATAATAGTAAAAATAATTAATAAATAATTAACAATGGCGGCATTTTAGTACTTTTAGCTCAAATTAAATTAAATTATTACTGTTATTATCATTCATTATCATTATTATTATCATTTTATATCATTTCAATTATTATTGGTGTTTATCATTATTATTAGTTGTAGTAGTAGTAGTAGTATTATTATTATTATTATTATTATTATTATTATTATTACTAATAATTATGTTAGACTTAACTAATTTACTAATATATTTGGTTGATTTATTAATTTATTAATGATAAGTTGGTAAACTCCAGACAAAATAAAAACAGTATAAATTTAGAATTAGCAACACATTTAATTATCAACCCCTTACCCCCCCCCCCATTACTCGCCCATACCGCCAATTACGACTGATCTGGGGGAACGCACGCACGCATACACATTTATACATAAAAGTACAGTTGTCTTGAAAATACGCTTGTTCGCTCGAGTTTAAAATAACTGTGGATTTCTTTCACACCTCAACCTGCATGTTTATCTTCCCTCTCCCACCTCTCCCCTCTCGGTCTGAATTAACAGACGTTTTTATTTCTCTATCTGTCTACCTATCTATCTTTCTATCTGTATATCTATCTATCTCCACCCTACTCTCTTCATTATATGTCCCTCTTTCCACTTTGTTTTATTTCATTTATTTTATTTATTTGTTTTGTTTTGTTTCTTTTAGATTTTAGATTTTAAAATTTTTTGATTTTTAACGGTTCTAAACCACGTGACTCCCTAAATTTTGAAATGTTAAATTTCGTTTCTTCTTCTATTTCTCACCACTTCATTCTGTCCAAATATTATCGTAGATTCTAACTCTGCCTGATGAGATCTCAGTTTATAATAACTGTTGATCGATAACATCGACATGCCAGTGTCGCAGATTTTGTACATGTCTGTGTAAATAAAAATTATCATATATAAAGCTCTATTTGATATTGAGCACTTTTGATAAACCCGGTTTAAATTCTTTGGATTTCTACCCTGTTGATGTTTCACACATTTTGTCTACCACGGCATTTCATTTTCATGACTTATCGTGTACCTTACCCCACACATATATATATATATATATATATATATATATATATATATATATATATATATATATATATATATATATATATTAGAAATATGTACGATTTTTATTGGTGATTGTAGCGTTCGTTGTTACTTTATGTACTTATAAAATAAATAAAAATATATATTAACGGAAAAAATACGTCCTATGAAGTTAAGGGCGACTAATAATGCAATTTTCGATCTCTGTCGTAGTTAGCCATGCTGATGACGACTGTGAGCCAGAAACACGTGTCCATGGATTACTTTCATGTACGAATAAATAAAAATATATATTAACGGAAAAAATACGTCCTATGAAGTTAAGGGCGACTAATAATGCATATTTCTGTATCTTAATCACTTAGGAAAGTGAGACAATCGAAATAATAGTAAGCAAAATAACAACGAACGCTACAATCACCAATAAAAATAATTACATAAAAATACAATATATATATATATATATATATATATATACGTGTGTGTGTGTTGTTTTTATATCGAATGATTTCATCTGCATGGAAATTACCTCGTTCAAGATATTGACAGAGACATGTCTAAAGCATTCATCAACTCCGATATTTCAATTTGTAGGGTCAAATCTTCATGACAAAAGAACTTTACACGTGCGAAGAGGACAATTTATACAGAGAAAAGAGGAGGAATAGTGAGGAAAAGGGTGGGCATCAGTGCTGTTATCAGCTAAGTGATGAGAAACGGGGAGGGGAAACAGTAGGCCAGATATGAAAAAGAGAAGGAGCGAGGAAATAGATAGAAGAGGAGTACGTGGGCTACTTAATTTGGTGTTTAAGGTAGACATGTGTACATAGAAACGAGGGGACAAATAAAGTGAGGGAATGAAGAACGAAGAAGTTGGGCACAATGGTAAGTGTCTGTAGCAGCGAGATGTTTGTTTACATTTAAATTTCTGCATCTTGGTGGAGTCAGGAAAAAAGGGGGCAGACAGGGAATTCCAAGGGCTAGTAGTTCGATGGAAAGAAGCTATTAGGTGCAAGTAGTGAGAAATGGGAGAAGGAAAAAGTATGCCATAAAAAAGGGGAGATCGGGAGGCGAGGAGGTGAAGGGGATCAAACAGATTATTTGGTTTGAGTCATCCAGTGTCCTATGCAGTCAATTTTCGTTCGAGGGGGATTTGCTTGGTAATTATGGAGGATATTTGGATAAAGAAAGATCTTTACGTTATTCTGTTTGTGATATGAGACTTGCTTTGATTAAGTTTGGTATCGTGCGTGTGTTTAACTATAGCATATTTTTGTGTGTTAAAATTGTTATTGTGGGATAGCATTATGTAACAAGTACGTTTTGAAAAGAAAGTTTTAAATTTTCATAATACTTCACTTTCTATTTCGGCCTGTGACCAACTTTGACTTGTAATTTCTACATCGTCATCGTTACTTATCAGACCTGGCTCTATATGAATTATTCCTCTTTCCTAAATTCAGAACTTGTATACTTGCTGTTTTGGGAACATTTATGAAGCCATATGTGCTATAGAAGAGTTTGTGAATTATATCTTCTTCCTTGATGGAATATAAATAGTTGATATGGATGTGTTTAAATACTTTCAAAAACGGAATGTTCCACATAAGGTTAGATGGCGGAAGAAATCGGAAAATGACATTAGAAGTTAATTATTAGAATTAGATTTACGTGTCAGGATATGACGTCATCGACAGGAAGTTTGAAAAAGGGCGTGGCGAAAAAGAGTTGCTCTTTGGCACGCAAGCTGAAAACATTCGGTGGTCTTTTTTGAAGCTCTATCTATGTCCCCTCCGGTAGGGAGCGAGAAGCTGTAAATGTGCAGGACTGTAAAAGAATAAAGCAAAAAAAAGGGAATTACGTCATAAATGTTGTTAGTGATTTTTAATGTTACTTTCTTAAGAAAGAAAACGACAGAGAAACTTCTGCCGCTATATCTTTATTATGACGACCACCACTGCCATTTCCACAGAAGGACGCCTTTATCAATTGAGCTTAGAAGAATTGTTCACGTGACGTTACAGACGGCTTCTTAGTGTCACGTGACGTTACAATGGGATTGCAATTCTTGAGGATCGCTGAATTCGATGCATTGATGTCGATGAGGACTAAATTAAAAAATAGTGAAAACTCTTGTTTCTCCGACTTTGTCTTGACAAGCCTTAGAAACTTTTGAAAGAGCCTCGTATGCCCAACCATGTCAGTACATTAATTCTCTCTCACTCACTCACTCACTCACTCACTCATTCACTCACTCACTCACTCTCACACACACACACACAGCCACGTGCATGTGATCGGACAGATCCATGCATGTAATTTTGAAAACTGATATTTTAAAAATGTCAAGGAGAAACATAATTATTTTTCCAGAAATATTTTTCGCCTTCATTCAATACGTATTTACAAAATCATTATTATTATTATCATTATTATTATCATTATTATTATTATTATTATTATTATTATTATTATTATTATTATTATTATTATTATTATTATTGTGCGCTTGGAGTCTTAGCACCAGTCGTTACCAGTGATTTCTGGCCCATAAAACACAGTGCATTTCCTTAGAGACTGGGTGAAAAAGTCTCACCAATTATGTCAGTACTCTCTGTTCGATTCCCTTATTGTAACTCACTCGATGTTCTCGAACCTGCGTTTACAAATATTTTAAGCTGATAATGGCAACCCATCGTCTGTCTTTCCATCCTCTCGTGATACTGATGTATGTTAATGTCACTACGTATTTTTCTTCTTGTTGTTTTTTTTTGGTGGGGGGGAGATTATAATATTTTGTTGCATATCGTGAGACTTTAACCGAGTAGTTTTCCATCTCTGGGGTTATTTTTAATATGTTGTATTTTCATTCGAGTTGCATATCGTGAGACTTTAACCGAGTAGTTTTTCATCTCTGGGGTTATTTTTAATATGTTGTATTTTCATTCGAGTTGCATATCGTGAGACTTTAACCGAGTAGTTTTTCATCTCTGGTGTTATTTTTAATATGTTGTATTTTCATTCGAGTTGCATATCGTGAGACTTTAACCGAGTAGTTTTTCATCTCTGGGGTTATTTTTAATATGTTGTATTTTCATTCGAGTTGCATATCGTGAGACTTTAACCGAGTAGTTTTTCATCTCTGGTGTTATTTTTAATATGTTGTATTTTCATTCGAGTTGCATATCGTGAGACTTTAACCGAGCAGTTTTCCATCTCTGGTGTTATTTTTAATATGTTGTATTTTCATTCGAGTTGCATATCGTGAGACTTTAACCGAGCAGTTTTCCATCTCTGGTGTTATTTTTAATATGTTGTATTTTCATTCGAGTTGCATATCGTGAGACTTTAACCGAGCAGTTTTCCATCTCTGGTCTTATTTTTAATATGTTGTATTTTCATTCGAGTTGCATATCGTGAGACTTTAACCGAGCAGTTTTCCATCTCTGGGGTTATTTTTAATATGTTGTATTTTCATTCGAGTTGCATATCGTGAGACTTTAACCGAGTAGTTTTTCTATCTCTGGGGTTATTTTTAATATGTTGTATTTTCATTCGAGTTGCATATCGTGAGACTTTAACCGAGCAGTTTTCCATCTCTGGGGTTATTTTTAATAAACATTCGAGTTGCATATCGTTTTATTGCTATCTCTATAAAGTTAAGTATATTTATATGTTTACATATTTGTACTACAGGGTTTACTCCTAAACAAATTAACCGGGTATTATGAATTTTGAAACACAGCGGCTAGACGTATGAGATGATAATATGGGCTATAGTTTAATTTAGTTTTATGCAAAGGGAGCAAAGAAGAGATGTAAACCCTTCATGAAAATTCAGATTCCTCCAATGTTTGTGAAATTTGGACAATAAGTATTAGACATCACTAAATTTCAGTTTATTTGGAGTATGTTAAAGAAATTTTTGGAAGCATAATATGGGCACAACATCCCACCTGAAGATTCAAATATATTATATATGCTTTGAATTTGATTACTAGTCATTAGACACTAATTAAACAATAGTTCTGAGTTTCCATTTATTCTTAAGACCCCTTAAGCTTGAACCTTGAATTTTAGCATTTTCCAAAATCAAATAATGGATTTTGATCGAAATTAAAATAAAGATTCCAGACATAAGGTTTAGTAGCATTATATGTTGAGTTTAATCTTCGTAAGGGGGTGGATAAAAGTGATGCAAAGCTGTTCTGTTGAGGGAATTTATTTTACCTGTCTAATGATTATATAATTTGAGATTCCTTTGGTTGGTCAGTGTCATCTGGCTATATGTCTCCTTAATATGACACCTGTTTTCATCAGTTGCGTGCCCCCTAAAGTTCAAGCCTTCCTCGCCTTGGTAAGAGCAGTGGCAACGTGATAGCGTCAGAATTAAGCGGTAAAGGATTGCCACCCGGCTAACAGAGCTCTGGTGAAAATCCAAGTGGAGTTGGCATCAGAATCCGTCGTCCTCTGGTCGTATCTGCCTCTGCGTATGGAAAGCAAAGACGTGTAAGGCACGGAACCACAAATTGATGGAGCAGCGTTGCTTCTGCGCCATTCTTTTGTGTGTTTCTAGACCAAACCTTTGGCGAAATTTTGCACACAGTCGCAGAGCCTACTAATCTACTTATCTACCAAATTTCAGCACCTTAGGCATCGTATTTCCGAAACTTTGCACACAGTTGAAAATTTGCTGCGACCAACCAGAAAGACTTTATGCAGACCAGACTTGGTGAGCTCTATGTAGAGGTCCGACTCGCTTAACAACAACAAACCAGTGCCGTTGTTCAAATGCTATCAATCCTGCCTCTGATTTCAATTTTTTCTTCTCTTTTTCCATATATATTTGAGGACTGCTGTCAGGGCTTGAAATATAGTTCCCATATCCTACACTCCCTTCAGCTCTTTTGTGTGTTCCAGGCCTTTACTTAGTTTTTCAGTCTCTTTCAGTTATACCCTATAATCAGTTCGGACGACCGAGTCGACTATTTGATAAACTTATTTAGTTATTATTGTCTCGTCTGCTAACTTGTCTGGGTTTGTCTTCTTTTTTTTATTACTTATATTCACTCCAAACAAGACACATTGCCATTGAGACGTAAGGGGCTCTGAGAATTAAGGGGGCATCCTAAGTCGGAAGTTGTGCAGCGAGATATTTGTTTACAATACATTTAAATTTCTGCATGTTCGTACAGTCGGGGAAAAAGAGGGCAGGGAGGGAATTCCTACGGCAAGCAGTTTGAGGAAATACGTTATTAGAGTAGAAAACTTCCCAGCATCTGGGGGCCTCTACAGTGAAGGGGTGGGATTTTGCTGTTTGTCGGAGGTATTTACGTTGAAGGGGGCACAAGGGCCACAATGTTGTCGGAGCACATTCAATTCTAAGTACTTGTAAAACAAGCACAAGGATGCAACATTGCGGCGATAGGACAGTGTTGGAGCATGATAGACAGTGTGGGACCTATTAGATTAGAGGCTACTCCTGATTATGTTATGCCTTTCATTGTCAAATGTTTTTAATTTGTGTTTTTTGCCATTTGCCGATGTTCAAAGTACAGTTTTTTGCACAGCTCGAAGTGGGTTGCCTTCTAAGCCCAGTCATGTCTATTTTAAATTCCTTTAGGAGCAGATGGCTGTATCTACATATTATGTCGTTTATTGATTCGTATCTTTGTTTGTAAAGTCTACATGTACGGTTACCCCGAGTAGCGTCTATCTCGAATTTTGTGTAGTTGGTTATAATCGCGTTGTTTTGTTCAGTTGTCAGTAGCAATTCATTTTCTCCTTTCAAGTTTGCATTTCACAGTGTTTTCTCAGACGATATTTGTATCTGAATTTTCATGAAAGACTTCCAGCCCCTCTTTGATCCTTTTGCATAAGACTAAATTTTACTATAACCCATATTACAATCTCTTAAGCTTAGCAGCTGTTTCGAAATTTATCATGATTTGTGCATTAATCTATGAGAGAATCATGCCCATACAAATATATAAACATATACACATACCTAACTTTATAGAGATAACAGTAAAAACAAACACAACTCGAAGGAAAACTGTTAATAATCTTTTTCATGGAATTACTTTTCATCTTATTTTTGTTTACTCGTTTGTCGTTTCCCGTTTCACTATTCGCTGCAGTGGTTGTCATCTTGTTGCTTTTAGCGACGGGTATCAGCCTCTCTTTATTTTAACGTAAGTATTTATTTAGCCTTTCAATACTTTTTTCGTTTTTAAATAGTCAGTCAAGAATATGCTTCGGTGTAATCATTTATGTAATCGTTATTTATCTGGTTCTTTAATTCAGGTTCCCGAGTACTTCGTTTGTTCAGTTTATGAAGGATCCCGAATACCTTACACGATGTACTACTCAGATGTGACAACAACACTCCACGCATGGGCATATGGTGGCTTTGTAGAGATATAGGATACTGTCGGTGTGAGAAGGTTTATAGCACCGTAGAAGTAGTAATACAAATTTGAAAATATAAAGAACTTGAAGCATAAAAACTTTTACTAAAATTACCTGATTCGGCATTAAATGACCAGAAATGGGTTTATATGCGTAAAACAAAACAACCAAACCAAACTAAAATAATACAGCCGTCAAATCATAGCTATAAATGCATGTTCCTCCTTTTTGATCACTGTTAAGACGGCTGACTATCGGTGCCTGCTCGGCATAATAGGAATTATTTTTTCTCCCGTTCATAGTCATTCAGAATAGCCGAATCAGTTAGAACGA
This sequence comes from Sepiola atlantica, assembly GCA_963556195.1. Lineage (NCBI taxonomy): Eukaryota > Metazoa > Mollusca > Cephalopoda > Sepiida > Sepiolidae > Sepiola > Sepiola atlantica. The sequence continues at coordinate 81,613,658 of OY744524.1, read as the reverse complement.
CGGGATTTAGTGTTAAAGGTTGCACTTGTTCGGGGATACGAATCGTGCGACGGGTGTGAGTAATTATATCTGCACTGATGATTCCGAAAGGATAAAACGTTTACGTCTCTAGACAATGTAATATTCATATTCATATATATATATATATATATATATATATATATATATATATATATATATATATATATATATATATATATTGTTATTATTATTATTTCATGTATCCACATAAAATGTTATAAGGAGATATAATTTTTGTATGTATCAAGCTTCAGTATTACTTCAACATTGCTCGTACGAGAGTAGAGCTAAGTAGTAAGTTATGAGAATATATTTATGACAATTAAGCTACACAGACGCTTCTGCGTTGCATCTACGGGGGTGGTCGTCAGTCTGATATATATATATATATATATATATTCAATTCATCTGCTGAATTATCCACATCATATTTAATTCACATGCTAAGGAATTTTAACTCGTGACATGTTAGTCCTACATATCTACTAATTTTTCATAGACTTTTTACTTTGAATTTTATTGGAATCCCTTCACTATACAATACATTGTTTGAATCGATTTATTTTCAATAAAAACACTAATACATTCACTAATACAATGACTTTGTGCTAATTACTGAAACTTTTTAAGATTAGTATTGCTTCTAGCATAACTGAAAATTGTGTTGTAAATTTTTCAAATCTATACTTTCCAATAATTATCAAATTATTGTTTTTTTTCTTCTGAGTAATTCTTTGAAAATCTATAGATTACAGGTAATTCTCACATTTTATTTTATTTCTTGTTTAAACACCTGTTGATTATAATAAACTTGTAAAGTATGTAACTTTACCTTTGTTTCATTATTTCAATATTTCATATATATATATATATATATATATATATATATATTTATGAATAAATATTAATTATTTATTACCTACAGACATCGATGCTTCATGCTAACGCAATCTTCAGTGCAGGAAACTAATTCCGAACCCCGATCACAAATCGCCACTGATTTGTAGTCAAGACTCTTAACCCCTCGGCCATAGTGAACTAGTTATTAATTAGGGAGGAATTTAACTTTGTAAATAGCAAATCGGCGGCTAAATTTACACAAGCAGTTTAGAGTGATCAACGAACGTATTCGGATCGTGCATTTCGCTATTAGTACTGCTTGTTATTAAAGTCACTGAGAGTGCCCGGCCTTTGGTGAAGGGGGCTTATAATAATATTTATAAATAAATATTAACTATTTATTACCTACAGACATCGATGTTTCACGCTAACGCAATCTTTAGTGCAAGAAGCTAATTCCCAACGGTCGGCGAGCGCGAACCCCGATCACAAATCGCCACTGATTTGTAGTCAAGACTCTTAACTCCTCGGCCATAGTGAACTAGTTATTAATTAGGGAGGAATTTAACTTTGTAAATAGCGAATCGGCGGCTAATTTTACACAAGTAGTTTAGAGTGATCAACGAACGT
>OY744524.1:81579667-81607167 GCA_963556195.1 Sepiola atlantica | reverse complement strand
TATGGTATATATACTAAAATATAAAATGACGAGAATTATGGTATGTATCTAGTATACATGAAATATTAAATTGTTTTCAAAGCTAATACGTAGTTAAAGCAGAATAATTTTTTTAGACTATTAACATAATTTCCAACGCTATTGTAATGTTTACCCATTCATTTATTTATTTTTAATTATCGCTTATGTTTGAATTCATGTTTTGAAACATGACGTAAATAATAAATTTGTGGCGTCACGCCAAATCTATAATTATTTTGTTATTGTAATGTTTTAAGCTCTATTTATAAGGAAGTGCAGATAGCTTATTTAGTAGAATGTCAGACTGAAGATTTAAAGGTTTCGGTTTCGATTTCCGGTCGTGACATCTCCTTTATTTGTGGGTAATTTATTGTTTACTGTTAATGCAATATTCTCCATTTCTAAAAATAGTTCAGATGTCTGATATTTCGAAATGAGACAAATAACGTAAATTATTGATTACGTTTAAAAAGATTGGGTCAGACGCACAAAGTCTGTGTTTACATGAGATTTTATCATTTGCAACAATTTTATTCAATGAATGAAATGACCAAACGATATCGTAAGTAATTTCATTACACTTTACAGAAGTCAACTCTTCTTAGAAATGTAAATAAAAATTCTTCGATTTTATTGCAAAACAGATAGGCTTTTTTTTATTACATACATTTCTTCGTTGAATTATCGTTCTAAAAATGTATTGATTTACTCCTCTCCGGGAGTTAGGCACAAGGCCAGTTTTTATCTTACTCCTACAAGTAAGATGTGACCCAAGGTCGGGTCGGGAAAATGGGGTTTAAAAATTGCCTGGGCAGCACTGTCGGCATTCCCCGGTAGGGGCGCCTCAGGCAGTAAGCAATAAACTTACTCCTCCCCAAAGAGGGGAGGCGAAGCCTGGGAGGGTGGACCTCCTAGAACTGCATAGGACAGTCCCATAGATTGGCGTAAATCAAGCCCCGAAGGCCAAGACAATACCAGTCTATGGGGGTACAGTATCCATCGGAACAGATACTACACTTTGATCTTAGCCAAAATGTAAATATTTCAGAAAAAGGGCAAACCAAAGTGGAGGATATGAGTTAAACAAAAAAATAAAAATGAAAAGACTCCTGGGCAACGCCGGTAGATGAAGCTATTTGTAAATAAAAGCAACAACTTTATCATCATTCATACGATGTTCACTGACTAAGAGGCTGCTGTGCGTGTAAACGGGAATTGAGAAAAATTCTCTATATATCTATCTATCTATCTATTTCGCACACACGCACGCATACACACATACACAAGCGTGCGCACGCACACGCACGTATACAAATACACATACGCTTTTTCCCGTTCTGTTTTAACCATCGAATCAGCTGATAATCAAAGTCGGTCCATTTATTGTGTGTGCAAATAACACAGTCCCCATTTGCCCGCTTCCCTACGAGGGCAAGGTTAGACGGTTTTTAAATGTGGGAAAAATCCAGATACCCACAAAGAGGCACTTCGGATTCGAGACAAGACTACCTTTATAGTCCCGTCGACACGCCATCACAATGAAGGCGACTCACCTGAAAACCAATAAAGTCATCCCCCTCTACAGCAGGAGTTGTCTAACAGCTTGATATCCGAAGACAGAAGAGATACCACACTTTCATCCTAGCTAAAAGACCGAATAAAAAAAACAATTATCAAATATAATTCCGTCCGTCTTCTGTATGTCTTTCGTTCTCCTTCTTAATATCTCTCTCTCTCTCTCTCTCTCTCTCTCTCTCTCTCTCTCTCTCTCTCTATCTATCTATCTATCTATCTATCTATCTCTCCTTCTCTGTATATATATATATATATATATATATATATATATATATATATATATATATATATATATATATATAATGTGTGTGGGTGTGGGTGTGGGTGTGTGTAAACTACATTTTGCTGCATTCTAAAGACCAAGATTGTATTCATTATACGAATCATTTTTTTCATAACAAAAACCTTTGGCACAATTACGGACCCATTTCGTTGAGCAGAAGACCAACCAACATTTGCATGTTGATATCAGATCTTTCTTCTTTGGATGCCCATTGGTCTTCTGTTGAACGAAACGGGTCCGTAATTGTATCAAAGGTTTTTGTTTTGATAAAAAAAAATATTCGTAAGATGAATAGGGCTTTTGTCTTTGGAATGTAGCAAAATGTTGTTTATTTATATATGCTATATTGTTACATGTTGACAATCATCGAGCTTTCACTTGAAGAGATTGGTATACATAAAGAATAGAAAGTATATGCTAACATATTTTTACACACCTGTGTGTGTGTGAGTGTGTGAAAAAGACGAAAGGAAAAACAAATCAAATACAGGAAAAAATCATCAAAAAACGGTTTCGTCGGATCAACGAACGTCTTCAGAAAAAGTGAAGATTTTAAGATTCATTGAATAACGGCAAAACATAAGAAAAAAGAATCACGCAAAACGGGATGTTTCTGACACGTGTTTAACTATTTGTAAAAAGAAGAACAAATTTATGCAAGCGCGTGCGTTAAAGACGTTAAAATAGTAAAAGGGGGGACAAATAAAAGGAAGAAACTAAAAAAAAGAATGAAAAACGGATGAAAAGCAGTGAAAACGAATAGCTACTTTAACCGCAATCGGAGTATGTAATGCAGTAGCGAGATATATTGCATTGTTTCAATGCGGTTTTTGCCAGATGTGTGCTTAAGGAATTTACGTTAGATGGTGATGAGAGAAGTATTACAGCGCTTTCGGTGCATTTGCGGCGTAGAGGAGAGTATTCGGTCTTGAGGAGGGTGCAGTTTGTAAAGTCGAAATTCTGGGTGAAATGTAGTGCGTCGTTCGGTAATTCCTTAATTTGCTGTAAATTGTTAATAAAGTGTGTGGCGTCTTTAATGTAGCATTTGAATAAGTGCGTTCCATCTACGATTGAACTAAACATCTTTCTATTGGATTTACGTCATTTTGAACATTTTCAACGCTGCCTTCACGAAACATTTTTTCCATCTTTAAATCTCCTTCCACCGGACACCTTATCAACGGACATTCATCAAGTGGGCAGACTCCATATTTTTTTACACGCATACTTTTACTCGCCATTACATTATATATTTTCAAATTTTGAATTTTGGCTTTTCCACTGCCAACTTATCCATCTATGTAATTCCTTTAATGATAAGATGTTAATCTTTGAAAAGCATTGGCTTAAGGAAAGAAAAATAAACATGTTTTTACCGAGTACACCTAGCATTGAACAATCGAAGTTGAAATAGATTTGTCATCCGTACATCTTTATCTCTCTTCGTTTATTTATCTTTATAATTGTTCTATCTCGTAAATTGAGCTTAAACCATTTCACTATAGGTTTTATCATCTAAAAATATACTTTTAGTTTCATATTTTATTCTAAGCTCCTACAAAGTTGAGTTTTTTCTCTTATTTGTGACATTTTCAGCAAGGAATTTCTCCCGCTCCCGGCAAAAAAAAACATTCCCATCCCTTCAAATGAAGCTTACATTTGCAAGCCTATACAGTCCGTGAAAAAAATCATTACCAACGTAAGATGGAAAGCCTTCCACCATGACTTAAACTTCAAATCTAACAACTACCAAACTGACACAAATAATATTTCACCTGCAAAGCATCATCGATTTACACTTCCCATGAACTCTCCCAGAGAACTAAAGAGATTGGAAAAGTTAACTGCATCCAGGTACGGTCTTAAAACATCTTCTTTTCCTAAACAAAATGAGCACCTCAACAACTTCGAAAACGATTTATTCGACCTCATTAGACGTATCAAATTTAAAAAATGCAATAAACATTTCAACCCCTTTATCAAAAAATCAATAAATTCACCAACAAGATTAAGAAACACCCTAATATAATTCTCCCTGCAGATAAACAAAAAACTTTTACAAATTGAAATACACCGACTACAAAAGTGTAATCTACAAAGAACTGAACAAATCTTATAAAATTACGTTTAGTAACATTCTCAATAGCATAAACAATGAAGCTAAATCCGTACTAACCTCTTTAAATATCCTAAATTACGCAGAAATATTTACCCAGCCACACCCAGATGAACCTTAAAAGACCACGAAATAAATTTTCAGGAAAACCCATCCATTAGACTAATCTGTCCATCCAAATCTGACCTAGGCATCATAAATTTAAAAAAAATCTTAGATATAAAAATCTCTCACTTAAAAGAAGAAATCTCATACACTCTATGGCAATCCTCTGATGAGGTGACCAATTGGTTCCTAAACCTCAGTGACAAGTCTAATTTAAACCTAAACTTCATCACTTTCGACATAAATAATTATTATCAGTCCATTTCTCCTATCCTACTAAACAAAGAATTAATCTTCGCTAAGAACAACTCAAACATCACAGACTTAGAGATCAAACTAATAATTTTGGCCATAAGATCCTTATTAGAATTTTACAATAAATTCTGGACTAGGAAAGATACCCCCAATAATTTCGATATCACTATGGGAGCTTCAGACTCTGCCTAGGTTACTGACCTTGTAGGATTGTACTTAATAAGAGAATTAAAATTCGACTTCGGACATTTACACGGTGGGCTATACAGAGACGACGCACTTTTTGTATCAAGGGAGAGATCGAGGCAATACAACACCATTAAAAATCTCCACAACTTCTTTAAAAACTTCGGATTAACCATCACTATAGAACCTGAGAAAAGAATATTTAACTTCCTTGACCTAACATTAGACCGTAACTCTGAAACCTTTAGCTCCTACCATAAACCAAATTTAACCCTCTTCTACGTGCATAAGTTATGTAACCACTTCAAATCCATCATTAATTCAATAGTCCCTTCAGCCTCTAATAGAATTTCAAAGTTGTCTGCTAATAAATCTATCTTCGAACAAAATTCCAACTTCTACAATAATGCACTACTTAATTCGGGATACACTGATGAAATTAAATATGAAAATAATCCTTTTATCCAGAAAAACAAACCTTTAAATATAATTACACACAAAATGGCAATACAGGATAAAAAGAGGACAAATACTACACTAGCCAAGAAAACCAAAACATATATAAATAGACCCACAAAAACTATCAATATTGAGAAGCTAGCTGACCCTCAAGAACATAGTAAAAATAAAACAATTAGAAGAAAGAATAATATTTGGTTTTATCCACCCTATAACTGGAATGTGAAAACAAATATCGCTATGGAATTCTTCAACATTTTAGATAACTCATTCAAGATCCCGCATAAATACAGCGCTATTTTTAAATAAAAACTCTATTAAAATGTCCTACTCCACAATGCCCAATACAGCACAAACCATCATCACATCTAATAACAAAAAAATTAAATCTGCCCAGCAACCAGCACATACTATACACCCTACTAATAATTGTAGCTGCCAGAAATCCAGAGAATACCCGTTTAATAGCAATTGCATACAAAGTAACGTCATATATGCTTGTACTGTTAAACAATGACCCCAAAACACTATTATGCAAACAGACACGAACATACAAATTCTCCCTTCACCCTATAACCTTCCACATCTCTAACTCCCTGTACCAAACGACACCCTAAACAACACCTCATTCACTAACAACAACCCCCGCTAACTAACAATAACCCTGATCTCACCCCTTAAATTCTCTCATCTTCTCCACGTAACAATTCCAACTTAACTTTGGCCTAGAACTTGAACATACAAACCCAAAACATTTCCGATACTATAAATTACACAAATACTATAATAACGACCCCATAAAAAATAGACACTTAAATTGGGATAAGTGCCTTCCCCATCAAGACCCGAATCTCAAACCATATCTACTCTTTCAAACACAATAATAACAATGCCACTGACACCTCTCTACCAATCTAATAAAAAGCTTTAACAGTAAAAACACTCTCTACTCCCTACATTAGACAATATTCTAAATAGTCTAAATCCTACACTCCAGGATCCGCTTTCTGCCAACTATGTGCATTAGAAACATTTATGATAGCTATAGCAGCTAAAAGCAATAAAACATTAACTCTATAAATGAACTTATCTCAAATTGCAGGCACAAGCAACAATTTAAATACATAAATTTCATTACTCTCTCTGACACCCCTCCTCCCAGCCAACAAGCCCCATCTCTAACATTAGACTAATTCTTACATTCTATAATTTGTTAATTTTTTAACTTTTAACTTTTCCAACCTTACAGATAACCATCCCAATAACAGCATAATTCCCTGCACACCTAATAACTCTATTAACCCATAACATAAAATGTAAATTGAGAAGTAATATTATTCTCCTCCAACCCACTAATCCTTAACCGCTTCTACTTCAACACTCGAATTCCTATTCCCATTTTTTCAATTATTGGCCAACTCTCGTACACACTCATCCATTGCTTTTTTATCTTCCTTGTATTCGATCCATCGACTCTGTATACGCTTCGCTCTACCGACAATATTTTTCTCATAGATTCCATTACTCTCACCTTTAAATTACGCTCCCTGATTACTCCTATAATGGTCCATTTGCCCCCCTTAAAATCTCTTTATAATTTCAACACACTAGTGCATCACTTAGGTTACAAAATTCAACCAATCCTATCGCATAATCATTATACTAGAACTCAATAGTTGCAAGCAGACAAACGCTGTTCCCAATCCTAACTTCAGTTATACATTAAAGTATCTTATTTTGTCATGCATTTAATATTTAACTAACTAGGAATTCTTTAAAGTCTTTAAACATCAAACTTTGAAATACTAGTTTCTGTCCGAATTATTGCATATTAAACACGTAAATTCCAGATTTCCAATCGTTTGAACCCTAATTTCCTAATTGGCAGCCTTTTAAACTTTCTGAATTATATATATGTTTGTATAAAAAATCCGTTTTAATTACGGGCCCCCTCCTTCAGGACTACTTACTTACTGACCTGAATCACTTCTGTGTTTAGCTTATCATAACCCCACCCAACTCGCACCGGTTTATTGCTTACTAGCAATGAGCAGTAACCAAACAAACCCTTCCCCTTCTCTTCTCCCAGCATCAGCTATAGTTCATTTAACTAACCTCATCACCTACCTCCTGTATCTTTTATCTTTACCCCTTCCCCCACTTCCTTACTTGACCTTGTCTCCAATCAGAGCTCTCGCTTTTCTTAGACTCGATCGAAGTCACTACTTAAATTTCCGACTGCCTGCGTTTAATATACACATTTCAAACTCAACTTCTGAAAAACTGCTTCATTTTCGGTCCACGGAAGTATTTTAGAATGGCCCTAATTCTTAAAATTACATCCGAATAAGTGCGTTCCCTCTACAATTGAACTAAACATTTTTCCATTGGATTTGCTTCATTTTGAACATTTTCAACGCTGCCTTCACGAAACCCCTTTTCCCCATCTTTAAATCTACTTCCACAGCACACGTTATCAACGGATTTTCATCAAGTGGACACACTCCATATTTTTACACGCATACACTTACTCTCCATTACTTTATATTTTTTTCAAATTTTTAATTTTGGCTTTTCCATTGTCGACTTATCCATCTATGTAATTCCGTTCATGATGAGATTTTAATCTTTGAAAAGCCTTGGCTTAAGAAAAGAAAAATAAACATCTTTTTACCGAGTACACCTTGCATTGAACAATTGAAGTTGAAATAGATTTGTCATCCGTACATCTTTATCTCTCTTTTTTCATTTATCTTTATAATTGCTCTATCTCGTAAATTGAGCTTAAACCATTTCACTATAGGTTCTATCATCTAAAAGTATACTTTTAGTTTCATATTTTATTTTATATATATATATATATATATATATATATATATATATATATATATATATATATATATATATATCAAGAATTATATTAGATTATATCGAGACACGATGAAACTCAATATAGTGGATGTAACATTTATATGGGGATAATAAAGTGATGAAGTGGATAAAATTTGTAAAGTTTACAGATTTAATAATCTATCACGTGTTCAAACAAGGAATGCGCATAAAAATGATCTTTAACCCATGGCTTTTCAAAGATAACGCTCTCATCGTCAGAAGGTATATATATATATATATATATATATATATATATATATATATATATATATAACTATCGTTTTATTAACTTGCCTACACATTGAATCCACGTTTCACTGTCATCTACTGCATCGATAGTAAACAAATGTCCCGCCTGGATAACATTTTCGTTTTTCGACTACCATTCACCACCTGGATTGTTTTTTAATCAACCTCTTTGACATCTTTCTTGAAGCTGTTTTAAACTTTATGACTTGGATGAACTGTATAAGTTTAACAAAAAAAGTGTGTTTTGGGCCGATATATTTGATGTTTTATATACTTTTATGTATTTTATATATTTTTTATATATTTACAATGTTTAATTTTATTACCTGCAGTAATGTCATTGCGGTAATGGTCCTCTGAGGAGAAGATTTTCTTTGAAAACTCATTAGTTAAGGACTTTAAGTACTTTGCTTGAACTTTGAATTGTAATAAAATTTGACTCGCACATTATTTTATTCTTTCACTTCATCTAGTGCTATTAATGCTCTATCCAGTATATTGAGCTTCATTTTTATCCGGATGTTCACTAATTAAAGATATTAGTTGCCTCTTATATCTTTTGTTGTATTAACCTTTTATATATATATATATATATATATATATATATATATATATATATATATATATATATATATATATATATATAATAAAATCATAGAGCGCCCTATATAGAGGACGAGACACATTGTAAGGGAGGTAACTCGTTTTAGTATTTATTAAATGCTAGGAAATGCCAACCATTTGCAAAAATCTTTTTTATCGTATTACGCTACGAAAATACGGACTTAGAAAGAACAGTGTTACACAAAAAAAGCGACTGGCATTTAAAAAAAACTAGCCCTTTATATAGTTGGATAATTCATTACTTAAAGTACTTTTACTGTAACTACATTTGGGAAAATATACTAGCTTATTACTTGGAGTTTACTTGTGGGATTTTATGAAGGTTAATTCGTTCACCTTTTCTTCTTTCGTTCCTCTAAATTTTATAACTGTGTAAATGTTTTTCGTTCAGCAAAATAACTGAGTTTAAAGTAATTAAAGTTGTTAGAACGTTAGTATTTGGCCGTGATTCCATTAAAAAAATAATAACTTCTGCTATAGAAATTATGTTAGCAAAAATTTCCCTATATAATGTTTGCTGAAAAAAGTGGTTACCGTGTCTCTAAATAAGGTATGATTAAGATTGATCAAGATTGGGATTTAATAGAAAAATTAGTTTTCTAAATATATATCTCAAATTATTGAATATTTAATAATGCTGATTTCGTCTTAACTTCCCCTATGTGCAACATTTTATAAAATTAATGTGATAATCTTGGCTTGTTAGAAAATTGGGCACCAAACATAGAAGATTAATTCGATTTGCTAACACCATAAATTGGAGTGAGCTTCTTTATATAAAAATACGAAACTATAAGAGTTATTTCCCCTTAACTATTCTATTTTCATAGATGACAATAGTTTGAGTACTATATTCCCTTTTGTTTATACTGGCCTATAAAAGGGTGGGTGTTTATCTAGCTTGAATTTAAAAATCATACAGTGTTGCGCTCAGTCATGTCTAGGGTTAGTAATAGCGTTATTTTAAAAAAAACATCAGAGATTGATCAAAAATCGTGAACTCAACGAATTCTAAGAAACCTTTTCAACCACCAATTTGCATGGCTAATAAAACCCTACCCGAGAGTTCAACATTCAAACTCATCGGCCTAATATTCACAGGTAACATGAATTGAAACTACTACATAGCAGATACTTCCACGTCTACTGCAAATAAGGTGAGCTCCCTCTACCATGCTAGAAAACTTCTCAAACTTGGCAGTATCCTACATCCCTACAAAGACAACCATCCGCCCATGCATGGAGTATTGTTGTCACATCTGGGCTGGTGCACCAACCACTAGTCTCTCCCTCTTAAACAAGGTTCAAAAAAGAGTATCTAATTTAATAGGTCCCACACTGTCCAGCCCCTGCCCCATCGCCGCAATTTTGCATCTCCGTGCTTGTTTTACGAGTACTTCAATGGAATATGCTTTGAAGAACTTGCTGATGTGGTGCCCCCTAAATGCTCGTATATAAACAAAGAAAAACAAAGACAAAAAGAAAAAGGGGAATTCTCAGGAAGGTAACTCCTGGATCATAGTCTGTACTCGTCATCCTATAAATCCAAGTCGCGACATCCACACGCCATGTGCGTTTTGCTATTATTTTTTTAATTGTTCGTTATCGACTTAGATATTCCTTCCAAATCACAGGAATTTATTTATATTTCCTATGATTTAAAATGTATATCTAAGTTGAGTATATTTTATACCATAGCTATAACCTCACACTATTGAGCTATTAGAATTGTTTTATGTAATAAAATTTATATTTTAAATATAAAAACTTTAAATATATATATATATATATATATATATATATATATATATATATATATATCAGCGTTTTAAAAATATAAAAACGGAGTCATAAGAGCTCATAAACTTCTCTGCCAAATGTACCAAAAGGAATTCATAGCAAAAAGCATTCCAATTCAAACGGAAGAAACTTTTTCTGCGCGAACTCATCTACAGCGTCAATATTTTTTTATAAGCAGAATTAGATGGTAGATTTTTCATCATGATAGGAAACCACTTTACAAGAAATGGATGATGAGAAAACCAAAATGGATAATTTAAACATTCAAGATAAAAAAAAAACATTTTATCGATAAAGTGTGTAAAAGAGAAAAGAAAGAGAATCAGTTAATTATCACGGCTTAAAGACATTAAATAAATACAGTAACCTATACATTAAGGAAATAAATACAGTAACCAATACATTAAGGAAATAAATACAGTAACCAATACATTAAGGAAATAAATACAGTAACCAATACATTAAGGAAATAAATACATTAACCAATACATTAAGGAAATGAATACAGTAACCGATACATTAAGGAAATAAATACAGTAACCAATACATTAAGGAAATAAATACAGTAACAAATACATTAAGGAAATAAATACAGTAACCAATACATTAAGGAAATAAATGCAGTAACACATACATTAAGGAAATAAATACAGTAACCAATACATTAAGGAAATAAATACAGTAACCAATACATTAAGGAAATAAATACAGTAACCAATACATTAAGGAAATAAATACAGTAACCAATACATTAAGGAAATAAATACAGTAACCAATACATTAAGGAAATAAATGCAGTAACCAATACATTAAGGAAATAAATACAGTAACCAATACATTAAGGAAATAAATACATTAACCAATACATTAAGGAAATAAATACAGTAACCAATACATTAAGGAAATAAATACAGTAACCAATACATTAAGGAAATAAATACAGTAACCAATACATTAAGGAAATAAATGCAGTAACCAATACATTAAGGAAATAAATACAGTAACCAATACATTAAGGAAATAAATACATTAACCAATACATTAAGGAAATAAATACAGTAACCAATACATTAAGGAAATAAATACAGTAACCAATACATTATGGAAATAAATACAGTAACCAATACATTAAGGAAATAAATGCAGTAACCAATACATTAAGGAATTAAATACAGTAACCAATACATTAAGGTAATAAATACAGTAACCAATACATTAAGGAAATAAATACAGTAACCAATACATTAAGGAAATAAATACATTAACCAATACATTAAGGAAATAAATGCAGTAATCAATACATTAAGGAAATAAATACAGTAACCAATACATTAAGGAAATAAATACAGTAACCAATACATTAAGGAAATAAATACAGTAACCAATACATTAAGGAAATAAATACAGTAACCAATACATTAAGGAAATAAATACAGTAACCTATACATTAAGAAAATAAATACAGTAACCAATACATTAAGGAAATAAATACAGTAACTAATACATTAAAGAAAATAAATACAGTAACCATAACCTTAAGGAAATAAATACAGTAACCAATACATTAAGGAAATAAATACAGTAACCAATACATTAAGGAAATAAATACAGTAACCAATACATTAAGAAAATAAATACAGTAACCAATACATTATGGAAATAAATACAGTAACCAATACATTAAGGAAATAAATACAGTAACCAATACATTAAGGAAATAAATACAGTAACCAATACATTAAGGAAATAAATACAGTAACCAATACATTAAGGAAATAAATACAGTAACCAATACATTAAGGAAATAAATGCAATAACCAATACATTAAGGAAATAAATACAGTAACCAATACATTAAGGAAATAAATACAGTAACTAATACATTAAGGAAATAAATACAGCAACCAATACATTAAGGAAATTAATACAGTAACCAATACATTAAGGAAATAAATACAGTAACCAATACCTTAAGGAAATAAATACAGTAACCAATACATTAAGAAAATAAATACAGTAACCAATACATTAAGGAAATAAATACAGTAACCAATACATTAAGGAAATAAATACAGTAACCAATACATTAAGGAAATAAATACAGTAACCAATACATTAAGGAAATAAATACAGTAACCAATACATTAAGGAAATAAATACAGTAACCAATACATTAAGAAAATAAATACAGTAACCAATACATTAAGGAAATAAATACAGTAACCAATACATTAAAGAAATAAATACAGTAACCAATACATTAAGAAAATAAATACAGTAACCAATACATTAAGGAAATAAATACAGTAACCAATACATTAAGGAAATAAATACAGTAACCAATACATTAAGGAAATAAATACAGTAACCAATACATTAAGGAAATAAATACATTAACCAATACATTAAGGAAATAAATACAGTAACCAATACATTAAGGAAATAAATACAGTAACCAATACATTAAGGAAATAAATACAGTAACCAATACATTGAGGAAATAAATACAGTAACCAATACATTAAAGAAATAAATACAGTAACCAATACATTAAGGAAATAAATACAGTAACCAATACATTAAGGAAATAAATACAGTAACCAATACATTGAGGAAATAAATACAGTAACCAATACATTAAAGAAATAAATACAGTAACCAATACATTAAGGAAATAAATACAGTAACCAATACATTAAGGAAATAAATACAGTAACCTATACATTAAGGAAATAAATACAGTAACCAATACATTAAGGAAATAAATACAGTAACCAATACATTAAGGAAATAAATACAGTAACCAATACATTGAGGAAATAAATACAGTAACCAATACATTAAGGAAATAAATACAGTAACCAATACATTAAGGAAATAAATACAGTAACCAATACATTAAGGAAATAAATACAATAACCTATACATTAAGGAAATAAATACAGTAACCAATACATTAAAGAAAGAAAAACAGTAACCAATACATTAAGGAAATAAATACAGTAATCAATACATTAAGGAAATAAATACAGTAACCAATACATTAAGGAAATAAATACAGTAACCAATACATTAAGGAAATAAATGCAGTAACCAATACATTAAAGAAAGAAATACAATAACCAATACATTAAGGAAATAAATACAGTAATCAATACATTAAGGAAATAAATACAGTAACTTATACATTAAGAAAATAAATACGTAACCAATACATTAAGGAAATAAATACAGTAACCTATACATTAAGGAAATAAATACAGTAACCAATACATTAAGGAAATAAATACAATAACCTATACATTAAGAAAATAAATACAGTAACCAATACATTATGGAAATAAATACAGTAACCAATACATTAAGGAAATACATAACATTTTAAATTAAAATTAAGTTACACAATGTTATTTTCTATTTAACTTTTCTTTTTTTGTTTGTTTATGGCCCCGGCACACGCCGGGTATCTTTGCTATCTATAATATAAAGGGCAGTTTGTGTGTGTGTGTGTGGGGGGGGGGTATGTGTGTGTGGGGGGGGGGTGGGGGGGTGGGTGTGTGTGTGTAACTAAGGTAACAAACGACAAAACAAACACCCACAAAGTTGGTATATTCTTGACTGGGGTTGTCCTGGAAAAATAATATCTAAAATAAAAATAAAAATTTATTCATTCTTTGGGGTTCAACTGGACCAGGTTTCCCAAAGATAGGGGTCGGTTTTTCAGCCATTTCCAATGCCATCTATTATATAAAACAGAGGTGAATGATTTACATTATTATCGGCTGGGCGGAGGTAGAAAGAAGGTAGGAGAGAGGGATATGGAAAAACGTAGAAGATGGAAGAGAGAAAGATAGAGAGACGGATTGAAAGATAGAAGTTATAATATAAAAATGTTACATAAACTTTTTAACCTCTTCTATTTTGTTGTTTATGGTCCCGTGCAACGCCGGGTAGCCCTGCTAATATTATCATAAAAGAAGTATCGGCTCGTCTATAAGTGTTCAGTAACTGCAGCACCACCTATTAATGTTAACTGATAAATATATATATATATGTATATATATATGTATATATATATATGTATATGTATGTATATATATATATGTGTGTATATATATATATATATATATATATATATATATATAAATTTATAAGTTTGAAAAGACAGAAATAACGCAGGAATATTTTTTTTAATAAATATTCATTTATTTTAAAATAGTAAATTTTAAACCGCAAAGCAGTCCTCATCAAACATAGAAACAATTTCAGTTTTTTTAGTTTTTTTCTCTTTTTTGTTGTTGTGTGCTTTCGACATTGTGGTGGAGAGAAGATAAGAGTATGTGTTATGTTAACAGTGATAATTCAAAATGTTCAATCGGGACGAGAGATACGCGAAGCTTTTCAAACTTACAGGCTTTTGAAACTTACAAATTTATATACAGATTAACACAGCGCTTTAAAGTGGGGAAAATCATTATTCATATCCACGCGCGTCATCGCGTATCTCCCCTCCTGATTGAACATTTTAAAAGTATATTCATATGTATATAGGTGTAATCAGTCAACGGAAAATCATAAGCGAATAAGGGAGAGAAAAAAAACTGAATAAAAAACTGAGAATGAATAAAATAAATAAATAAATAAATAAATAAACGTGTAATTTACAATTTCGTGCTGAATTTATTGGACGATTTTAGAAGCAAAGTAAAGTAAATCACAATTTAAGTTTTTGTTTTTGCTTTGGGGGATAGTCTGTAGAAAATTTTCTCGAACCATTCCCTTTTTCAGGCATTTTATGAAGTGTTAACAGGGCTCTTGAAAACGGCGAACTAAAATAAATATTATTAATAAAGGGCATATATATTGGTGGTGTGGTGATAAGATTTGTAGGGACCCAAAATTCCGATGTCTGAGTTTATTCCCTTGGTATGGGGGTTAAATTTGTAGATCCATTTTATTTCGTGCTTTCTGTGGTGCTGTGTGTAATGAAAACCTGTCTTTAGTAATAAGTAGTAATATATATATATATATATATATATATATATATATATATATATATATATATATATATATATATATTACAAAAAAGTACATATTAGTGATTCTCATTCAATCCCGAGCAACGTCGGATCTCCCAGTTAGTAAATAACACACCTGTCGTTTTTTAAATAAATTTTGTTTAAAATGAAGTTAAATTTAACTAATTTGTTTTTTGATATCTTTTTTTAAATTTAGATATTAAAACTTTTAAAAACGTTAATATTTTAATTTAAAAAATGTTTTGGTTTGTTTATAAATAAAAAAAATAATTAAAATAATTTTTAATATTCATTTCGTTTAACTTTAACAGATTAGTAAATAGAAATTTTTTAATTAGTTTTAAAGTTTTAAAATATTTGAATTTGTAAATTTTCTGAAATAATATCGAGAAAACCTAAAGTTACAAACCGACACGGATTGAATAAAACGTCTCTCTCTCTCTCTCTCTCTCTCTCTCTCTCTCTCTCTCTCTCTCTCTCTCTCTCTCTTCCTATTTTTCTCTATCTCTCTATATATCTCTATATATATCTATCTCTTTCTTTGCGTGGCCATTTTTTTTTCGTTTCAGACTCGAGGCTAAATTTGGCCAAATAAAAAAAACATGGCGTCTAAGAATGATGAAGTGACGGTTAAAGAGTTAGGACGGCTATTCGGCGGCTTTCAAGATTTAAAAAAAAAAAGAAGAAAATAAAAGTCCCTGACGTTAGTCTCTCACGCTGGAAGAAGAAAAACCTAGTAAAGAAAGTCAAGTGGATTTGTCAGCGATGATCGATGCGCGGAAATCCTTTTGTACAATTCAATGTTGACCACAAAAGAAAATGGATGACTTTAAAAAAAAAAAAAAGAAAATTCATCCCTCGAGATATTTGTGCGACTGAAAATAAAAGACGAAGAAAGAAAGTATTTGCCTTTTTTTTTGTATTCACCGAGATTTTTTTAGTTGTTTCAGAATCTCTTTAAGAAGTGGTGTCCGCTCGGTCTATCACATTTCGATTTCGAAGAGTATGTTTGTCGGTCTGTCACGCTTATGTTTTGAATAGCATTTTCATCGGTTTGTCATGCTTAAGTTTGAAATAGAATTTTCATTGATCTGTCATACTTACATTTGATATAGCATTTTCTTCAGTTTGTCATACTTGGCACGTTTTGTCATACTTAGTGGTAAACGGTGCGGACTGAGGACCGTGGTGCGCCGGGTTCGAATCCAGTTCCTTCCACAGAAACACTTTCATCAAAATCCACACCTTACCTTGTGTTTAACCTCCTGGGGAGGAGGTAAATAAAAGAATTAGTGTGAAATAGCATTTCGTTGGTCTGTCATACTTAAGTTAGAATAGGCTTTTTCATCGGCATGTCACGCTTAAGTTTTAAACACCATTTTCGTAGGTTTGTTATGCTTAAGTTTGAAATAGCATTTTCGTTGGTGTCTCATACTTGAGTTTGATATAGTATTTTCGTCGGTATGTCATGCTTAAGTTCTAAATAGCATTTTCGTCTGTCTGTCACGTTTAAGTTTTAAATAGCATTTTCGTTGGTATCTCATACTTGAGTTTGAAATAGCATTTTCGTTTGTCTCTCATACTTGAGTTTGATATAGTATTTTCGTCGGTATGTCATGCTTAAGTTCTAAATAGCATTTTCGTCTGTCTGTCATGCTTAAGTTTTAAATAGCATTTTCGTTGGTATCTCATACTTGAGTTTGAAATAGCATTTTCGTTGGTCTCTTATACTTGAGTTTGATATAGTATTTTCGTCGGTATGTCATGCTTAAGTTCTAAATAGCATTTTCGTCTGTCTGTCTGTCTGTCATGCTTAAGTTTTAAATAGCATTTGCGTCTATCTGTCCCGTTTAAGTTTAAAACATAATTTCGTTGGTCTGTCACCCTAAAGTTTTAAATTACATTTTCATCGGTAAAACTGTAAAATAATGCGTAATGTTTTAGCAAGTTTGACTTTAAAATTAAGAATTTTTAGGAGCGCTTTTTTAGGCATATTGTAAGAATGCTATGGAAATATGATTGTGGAAATCTATGTATTTGTTTAAATCTGGAAATGTAACTTAGGAAAGTCTTTTTAGGCGCGTAATTGCTGATAAGCGTGGTGATTGATATGAACTGATCGGACAAACGGTGTAATACGAAAAACTGACCCTAATGAGATTTATACCGTATTTCTTTTACAATATTTTGAGTCAAAGGATGAGAACTTATTACTGTGGTGGTTAGTCACTACCACCTCCCGCTAAACTCAATAAGCAAAGAGAAAACGGCTGAGCTGATAAAATGTAAAAATTGGTGAATTCAGATGGAACTATTTTTTCGGAAGCACGTACAAATAATCAGACTAAAGCGCATACGAAGTATAATTTTATATGCACTTTCTATTTTTGAAGCTATATCTGTCAAGCAAATAGTGAAAGTCTAATTTTACTTGATATATAATAAGGTACATACATAAAACTGTTTCGATACAAAGATCTGTTTTCATTCCAAATATTTTCTTTAAACCATATATTTCCGAGCGATTTTTTTTTTCGATTACATAATTTATCCGCATGCTTATTTTCATTTTGCTTACAGAATTGTAGAGAGTGTTTGAGGAATGTTCACCTTAGTAAAATTATGTGCAAATACCATCACTCATAGAGACCGGGAAAAAATTTAGTAATATTTTGTCTAATCACCGGTAACTTCATATTTAAAGTGTTTAGATTGGCTATTCGACTGTGAACCAATTGATTTTGTTAAAAGTAACAGTCTTACTATTTAAAACATTTTTAATACAAATATTTACTGAAAAGAAAAAGGAAAATGATAATTCAATCTAGTATTGTATTGTTGTTGTTTTTTAATAATGTTTTTAATATTTTTTATTTACTTTCATTAAATCTCTTATAAAGGCACAAAAAGTATAAAAAGTCACACACAAAGCTTTAAAACCGTGATTTATTGGTGTCGTTCTTTCAATAAAACGATCATACAAGTATCAACTGAAATATACTATGAAAATCAATCAGGAGTTCATTAGTAACACCGCGTCAGCGATTCAGAACGTTGTTTGCAACTGTTTCGACAACACAAAATAGTTTTTTGTGATAATAGATGAAGCATGAATCCACACCTTCACTCAATAATATAAATCGTCAATGCGCTGAGTGGACAGCAGCAGGTGAAAGCCGTCCAAAGAGATCAAAGACGCAAACATAAGCAGGCAAGATTTTGGGATGTGTAAGGTATTTTTCATCGATTATCTTATTAAGAAAAAGCATCAATAGTGAATATTATAGAGCATTATTTGTGCGTTTGAAGGAAGAAATCGTCAAAAACAGCCACAAATAAAGAAGCAAAAAGTGTTTGTTCAATACACCGTGTCACAAGTAAATCAACGATGACAAAACTACATGAATTGCACTTTGAATTGTTTCCGTACCTACCCTATTATCCGACTCTAGCTCCTAACGACTACTGGCTGTTTGCAGACCTTAAAAACATGATCCACGGAAGGATATCTGGCTCTAATGAAAAAGCTTGAAGCGTATTAAGAGACAAAAGACAACTTGTTCTACATAAAAAGAATCAAATTGTGAGGGATTTATTAAAATTTATCGTCCTACATAGAGATTATGTTGATGAATAAAGTCGAATTTCCTCATAAAATTGTTATTTTATTAGTTAGGCCCGGGATTATTGATTAACGTATATATATATATATATATATATATATATATATATATATATATATATATATTATACTAGACCACCCGTGACCCGTTGGGTCAGTTTGTTATATTAGCTATGGAATTCATGTATGAGCGTGACACTTGTGGCATAAAGAAAATAGGGTTTTTTTACATAACAGAAGCATTTCTATGAAAGTATATTAAAATGAAAAAAGAATATAGATAGATTTCTATGAGTCGTTCTGTTTATTATAATTGTTTTTTTTTAAATTACAGTTACTGAATTATAAGTGGTTTGTTAGGGCGATTTGAGAAAGGAAGGGGGTACAGCAGGCTTTCTCGCGTACGTAACGAAAACAGAGGGAGTAGGAGTGGTGAAATCTATGAGAGGGAAAGTGGGAGGTGGTTTCATTCACCGACCGCTAGTATGGCTGATATTAATAATGAGTGTTGTTTTTTTGTTTGTTTGTTTTTGTTTTTTAAAAGGGAGGAGTTTTTTGGAAACTGCGACAGACTTTACGAAGTCCTCCCGTTGAATGTTTTTAGCCGTGAAGAAAACAAATAAACTATTTGATGAAATTAAATGAAATTGTTTAAAAATTTCCAGAATGAAAAATTTCATGCGTTCGTTAATCATAATAGAGAATAACGGAATTGGAATAACAGATTGAAGACGATGCTATTTACGCATGCGTAACCGGATGTTGAAAACCGGAAAGCTGAAAGCTGATTGCAAACATACAAGAACAATAGACTTTTAGTATTATATAGATATATATATATATATATATTTCAGATTTTCAATCTTAGCTCTTTGCCAACTTATCTATCCCAGCAATTTCCTCTGATGATAAGATTTTGATCATTGAAAAGCCTGGCTTAAGGAAAAAATTAATTTAATAATTGCTTTTTTGCGGAATATACCTTGCATTGAGCAACTGATTTGAAAAAAGATCTGCCTCCGTCGGGTTTCTAATTCCCTTTCATCCTTATATATATATATATATATATATATATATATATATATATATATATATAGAGAGAGAGAGAGAGAGAGAGAGAGAGAGAGAGAGAGAGAGAGAGAGAGAGAGAGAGAGAAACATATAAGCTCAGTACGAACCTATGGAATAAGTCTTATCATTTTCCATCAATGAATAACTGATGTTTCGAAACGCTCTTAAAAATTGCTTGCACAAATCTTTCTTTTCTGAAAATTAATTTAAATGCATTTAAAATCCATGAAAATGATATATATATATATATATATATATATATGGTCGTTTTGCCCATAGACGAACAATCAAATTAACATGTCAATTCTAGATTTTACGACCACGTGTTCTCCATGAATCCAAAATTCGCCTCCAGAAGCCAAAAAAGAAAATATAAAACAAGCAATGTACATTGAATCCAAGTATCCACGAGGAAAAACATTGATGTTACTAGCCTATTCAGGCAGCCATCTGTGTATTTTTGTTTATTTATATATGCTCGGTTATATGCGATGTTTGCAATCATATATATATATATATATATATATATATATATATATATATATATATATATATATATATATATATATATAAATATATATATATATAAACATATATATATATAAATATATATATATATATAAACAAAAATTAATATTATATATATATATATATATATATATATATATATATATATATATATATAAACAAAAATTAAAAAATCAAACGGCTTGAGAGCTTTAAATATTAGCTGCGTTTAACTAATATTTAACGCCTTCAAGCCGTTTTATTTTTTTATTTTTGTTTAAATTTTCTACCGGGAGCTGCTCGAGAAAATTTAGAACTGTCAAATTCTAAAAAACATAAAATAATTTTAGAATGTTCCCGTTAGACGTTTAATATTGCAGGTTCTGTTTCAAAATAATGTTCAAGCATTGAAAACTCGTTGTTTGATCAAAAAATAAAATTGAGGCTAAATCTTGTGTGAACTATACCGTTTTATTATTTACGAAATATTTGTTTGTCAGAATGAAAGTTTATTATTTCCTCGTCGGTCAAACTTTAAATGCGAGAGAAGATCATTCTATATTGAAGAGAAATCGCCGCAAACGGGTCAAAAGAGAATCAGATGTAATCACATTCACCTCCTTCCATCCGGCGTATGGCTTGTGTTTATCCTCGTGTTATTTTGAGGTTTTAGCGACCACGTGATAAAATATAAATTCAAATTTTAAATAGTTTGGTTGTAAAGTACGTAATTTTTACTATTTTATCTTAAACGATTGAAAATTAAATGTAAATATCTTGACATCGCTTCAAATATAAGAGAAGATAACTCTATACTCCTTCAAATTAGTTTAAACCGGGTTAAATGAAATGAGATTTACCCACTCGCAAAATTGTAAATAGATATATACTAGTAGTACCTTATTCGATGTTTTATAGTTTTACACATAAACAAACACGTGTTACATCAAGTGTCGAACAAGTTAGTACCTTGTTTGTTATGAAATATTAGTTTGTCCAAACATGTTCGAAATTGTACCTTGTTTGTTATGAAATATTAGTTTGTCCAAACATGTTCGAAATTGTACCTTGTTTGTTATGAAATATTAGTTTGTCCAAACATGTTCGAAATTGTAGTTCCCGGAAAAAGATATTTAGTTTGTAGCGTTCGACAAACGAAAGTTATTTTTAAGTTCGTGTTATAAAATGTAACGAATAAAATGTTTTTTATCTACTAAAATTTCTATTATTTCTCAGAGGAAAAGCTGACGGACATCGTTATTTCTAATCAGATGTCGCCATTTACGTTTTCCAGTTGTAACGAAATGGTGAATCTCGCGCAGTGTATGCCACTGAAAGAAATGACGGGCCAGATAGGATATGAAATCGTTTGAAATGTTTAATGCAATAAGTACACCGACTGAAAATGCTATCTGAGTCGGACTTCGAGAATACGATTTACTTAGTCTTATATATAGATAGATAGATAGATAGATAGATAGATAGATAGATAGATAGATAGATAGATAGATAATCCTTTATTTTCATTCTTTCCGAATATGAACATCTAAGTGAAAGATCACACTTTTCCCCGCTTGATAAGATCTTAGTTTCTAATAACTTTTGATCGATAACATCGACAAGCCAGTGTAGCGGCATTTTGTACATGTATATATATATATATATATATATATATATATATATATATATATATATATATATATATATATATATGTGTGTGTGTGTGTGTATATATGTATGTATATGTGTGTGAGTGTGCAATGCACACAGGGTGATGTGACGCGAAAGTGTGTTAGCTATAAGGTAGCGTCTTGGCCTACTCACCATCTCGCCCTCAGCAACCACCACTGGCCAGCCTTGCACGAAACGAGAAGCCGAGCGTGTAAGTCTTCTCCTGCCAGTACTCAGCCTCTCCTTCATCAAGACCTCTGCCGTGCCTCCTCGCGGCCACACACGGTAACTGGTTGTCATGCGCATCCAGGCGGAATCAGCAGAGGATCTCGGAACAGTAGGGAGTCCCAGAGGGAATGTGCTATGGCCCACCGACGTGTAGACATGCCCTGACACATTACCAATCCCTATTCCAGCCATGGGTCAAATGGCCTCACTGCCTTGTGAGAGCTATTGGAAATGGATAAGGCTAGGGGAGCAACCCCGACAGAAATGACGGAGTGGAGCCCCGTAGGCGGTTGGACGGCATATTTGCCTCCCTCCGGCAGCTCCTGCACCCTTGCTCGTCCCCCAGCCGTCTCGACTATGTTTTGCCGTTGGAATCGGGCGGGCCAGGACGAGAGAGTGAGGCCGATGCAGCGCAAGTCCCCCTCACTATAATCCAAATGCAGCGCAAGTCAGGGTGTCAAACATTGCGTCAACACCAAGCCCTGTGGCGATGGGCAAGCGGCAAAGCAGCAGGTGTGGAAATCACTGGGAGCTGTAGCTGCAAACCTGCACACAGGCGGTCCAGAAACTGGTCGTACTCCACTCGACCGAAGCAGCGAGGGGGTGCAGGCAACTGGCTGGTCGACCGAGCAGTCCTTTTCAGGATCACTCTGCTCGCCTCCATGGCATGAGGACGGGGCGATAAAAGGAGCCCTAAACATAGCTGCTTCACCATTACCTCTGGCCAGCATACCGCGGCTGGCGGGGTTTCCCTCACAGCGGTCGAGACATGAGAAAGAAAGGGTTGGTGCTTACCTTAGCATCATGGAACGTTCGTACTTTGCTCGACAACAACAGAGCTGACCGACCCGAGAGAAGAACTGCGCTTGTGGCAAGGGAGCTTTCCCGTTATAAGGTAGACATCGCAGCCCTCAGCGAGACTCGCCTCCCTGACAAGGGCCAACTAACAGAGTCAGGTGGCGGCTACACCTTTTTCTGGAGTGGACGCAGTAGCGAGGAGCGCAGAGAGGCCGGTGTGGGCTTCGCCATCAAGACTGAACACGTGAAGAAGCTGGCCAGCATCCCGGACGGCATTAATGACCGGCTGATGAAGATGCAACTCCCGCTTAGCAAGGGAAGAACTGCCACACTGATCAGCGCCTACGCACCAACTATGACCAACCTCAAAGATACCAAGGACCAGTTCTATGAAGATCTGGAAAGCCTCATCTCCACTGCTCCGCAGAGAGAAAAGCTCATCGTCCTCGGCGATTTCAATGCCCGCGTTGGCACTGACCATTCCACTTGGGACCGGGTCCTTGGCCACCATGGAGTGGGCAAGTGCAATAGCAACGGCCTGCGGCTGCTCAGCCTCTGCGCTGCACACGACCTTTCCATCACCAACACCATGTTCCGCCTACCCACCCGTAGCAAGACGTCGTGGATGCACCCACGCTCCCGGCACTGGCATTTGATCGACTACGTCATTATCAGGGCAAGGGACAGAAGAGATGTAAGGCTGACCAAGGCTGTGTGCGGTGCCGAGTGTTGGACAGACCACCGCCTGATCACATCCAAAATGTGCCTCTACATCCAACCTAAGAGGCGGCCTCAGGGCCAGAAAGTCACAAAGCGCCTCGACGTGGAGAAACTGAAAAGTCCAGATGTCACCCATGAGCTACAGGAAACAATCAACGACAAGCTATCTGTCCCCCTTACCATCTCGGACACTATTGAAGATCAGTGGGCACGCCTCAGAGACTCCACCTACACCATCGCTCTCGAAATCATTGGACCTAAGAAAAAGAAGCACCAGGACTGGTTTGATGAAAATGACTCTGAGATTCAACCCCTCCTGGAGGAGAAACGCCAACTTCTCCGTGCACATCAGAGTGACCCTAAGTGCTTCGCAAAGAAAGCTGCCTTCATCAACACCCGCGGCAAGGTGCAGGCCAGACTCCGCTCCATGCAGGATGCCTGGCTCAGCGCCAAAGCAGATGAGATCCAGGAGCATGCCGATAATCACGATATGAGGAAGTTTTACGATGCGCTGAGGGCTGTCTACGGTCCCCAGTCCTCAAGCTCCTCTCCCCTGCTTAGCTCCGATGGAACAACTCTCTTAAACGACAAAAAGCAGATCCTTGATAGATGGGCAGAGCACTTTAACAACGTGCTAAACCGGCCATCTTCCATCAACGATGAAGCCATCGACCGACTACGCCAGGAGCCTATCAACGAGGAGCTCGACATCCCATTCTCGTCAGAGGAAGTAAGCAAAGCCATCAAGCAACTTTCCTCTGGGAAGGCCCCTGGCCCCGATTTAATTCCAGCAGAAATATACAAATCTGGTGGACCTACACTGCTGGAAAGACTGACAGAACTCTTCCAATCCATGTGGGAGAGTGAAGAACTACCCCAAGATTTTCGTGATGCCACTATTGTTCACATTTATAAACGCAAAGGAAATCGTCAGTCTTGTGACAACCACCGCGGAATATCCCTTCTATCCATCGCCGGGAAGATCCTGGCCCGCGTCCTTCTTAATCGCCTGCTGGTACACCTTGAAGATGGTCGTCTTCCCGAGAGCCAGTGTGGCTTTCGAACGGGCCGTGGGACGACTGATATGATCTTTGCTGCACGCCAACTGCAGGAGAAATGTGTCGAGCAGCACCGGGGCCTCTACACCACATTCGTCGATTTGACCAAGGCCTTCGACACTGTCAGCCGAAATGGCCTCTGGCGGATCATGGGAAAATTTGGTTGTCCAGACAGGTTCATAGCCATCGTCAGGCAGTTCCACGAGGGCATGACCGCTCACGTCCTGGATGACGGCGACCCCTCAGAGCCCTTCCCTGTGACCAACGGAGTCAAGCAGGGCTGTGTCTTAGCCCCAACGCTTTTTAGCATGGTTTTCTCTGCCATGCTCCAGGACGCTTTCAAAGACAGTCACTCTGGCATTAACATCAAGTACCGATGTGACGGAAAATTGTTTAACATCAGGCGAATGCAGGCAGTCACGAGAGTGAGGGAAACAATCATCAGAGACCTTCTCTTTGCTGATGACTGCGCCCTTAACGCCCCAAATGAGACAGAGATGCAACATCTAATGGATGGATTCTCCACCAGTTGTGACAATTTTGGTCTTACTATTAGTACAAAGAAGACAGAAGTTATGTACCAACCCGCCCCAGGAGATGCATACCACGAACCCGGCATCACTGTCAAAGGGCAGAAGATTCATGCTGTGGAGCAATTCACCTACCTTGGCAGCACCCTCTCCCGTACCGCCAACATTGACATTGAAGTTAACCATAGGACCTCCACAGCGAGCAGTGCATTTGGAAGACTTAGAGACAATGTGTGGAAGAGGAGAGGTATTGCACTCGCAACCAAAATCAAAGTATACCGAGCAATCGTCCTAACAGCCCTACTCTACGGCTGTGAAACTTGGACGCTTTATAAAAGACATGAAAAACAGCTGAATGGCTTCCACCTCAGATGCCTCCGTAATATTCTCAACATCCGCTGGCAAGACAGAATTCCTGACACAGAAGTCTTGGAGCGCGCGGGGCTCCATACCATCACCACCATAGTCCACAAAACCCAGCTTCGGTGGGCAGGCCATGTCTACCGCATGCCTGACGGCCGAATCCCCAAACAACTCTTTTATGGGGAACTCAGCCAGGGAAAGCGGACTGCAGGAGGCCAAAAGAAACGATATAAAGACTGCCTGCGAACCTCCCTCAAGGACTTTGACATCAACCCCCAGTCTTGGGAGAGTCGCGCTGCAGAACGCTCTGCTTGGCGCTGTGCCGTCAGCCTGGGAGCCGATAGGGCAGAGGATCAACGCATGACCCACGACCGGCAGAAGCGCAGGAGGCGAAAGGAGAGAGCTGCCGGTCCACAGCCTGTCGATGCCGCCTTCACGTGTCCGGAGTGTGGAAGAGTCTGCCGAGCACGAATTGGCCTCATCAGCCATCTCAGGACCCACCGACCCCCGACGCCAAACTGATTGATACCTTGGTCATCGTCGACTTCGACGGACGAGCAAGAATGTATATGTATATATATGTATATGTATATATATATATGTATATATATATATATGTATATATATATATATATTTATATATATATATATATATATGTAAAGTGGAGAACAAAAAGTGAACTTTCAGGAAAGGTAAAACCTATTGTGAAAAGTATGCAGCTCAATATACAGCATAGAGCAGATAGATAGGTAGAAGGATGAAAAGGAATTAGAAAAGCAAAAGGCAAATCTTTTTTCAATTCAGTTGCTCAACGCAAAGTATATTCCGCAAAAAAGCCAATTTATTCAATTAATTTTTTCCATAAACCAGGCTTTTCAAAGATCAAAATCTTATAATCAGAGGATTCTAATTTTATCGACTATTCCCTCAATTATATATTTATTTATCTGTTAAAGTTAAATTCCAAAAACCACATCTTCAGGTGCGGCGTAAATAGATAGAATCCAGAGGGTAAAAAGTCCAATAGAGGGTTCATTCGTGGATGCAACAAGGCTCAGTAAAACGTGAAGTGGGGAATATAAGCCATTTTTAAAAAGTCTTCCTGGGCTGAAAATCATAAACTAAGTCCAAATTGACGAAGAGGCAGCGAATTAATATTTAAAGGCTAGGCCAAAATTCCAGATTGCCCGTTGAAAAACAGGACCGTCTGAAGAATGGCAAAAACTCATATGAGGACAACAGGCAAGTAAGGAAAGTGGGGGGTGAGGAAAGAAGAGGGTGAGGGTGTGATAAATAAATGCGATTTAAACTTAGATTGTGAATTGTA
>OY744524.1:81539667-81572167 GCA_963556195.1 Sepiola atlantica | reverse complement strand
ATTTTGATAAAAAGTTGAATAAGGAATCTAGAGAATCTATAAATCAGGTTTAGTATCATTATATCTTGATTTTAATCTTTGTTAATGGACATAAAATGTGTACAAAACTGTTCTGGTCTTGAATTAAGTTTACCCGTTCTGTGACGGGTATTCTTATATATATATATATATATATATATATATATATATATATATATATATATATATATATATATACAATTAGCATGATGAAGCAAACCATTAAAAGATGACCCTAATGTAATAGTACCAGCTGATGAAACCATGAACATTTATAGCATGTGTTTCGAAACTTCAATAATCTAATTATTAAAGACTACTGAAAAATACAAAAAGCTAATGTAAATGACTTCAAGAATATCAATTCAGCAGCTTCAGAAATATGCTCTAAAATCAATATGGATAATAACATAATGATATATACTCCCTAAACCCCAGATTTACGTTGAAGGATCACAAGGAGGATTTCAATAATAACCCTACTATCAGATTAATCTCCCCTTGTATATCGGACATAAAAATAATTAGCAAAAAAATATTGGATAGACTCATACCTTCCATCAAATCTAAGATAACTCATAGTCTGTGGTCATCGTCGGATTAAGTCATCAATTGGTTGGGCAAGCTACCCCAAGGGATTAATGGGAAGTCCATCATGTTTGACATAGATTCATATTACCCTTCAATTTCTACCCACACTATATAATCCTATAATATAGTCATGTCGAAGGAGAATTTATTAACTAAAAGACAGGGAGTGGTTCAGAACTGCCTGCATAGAACCGCATATGTTCTCCCCCGTCACAGACCTATATAGACACCCTTCATAAGTGTAAATATGAAAATATTTACGGTATAGGAATATTCTATGATAATGTACTCAATAAAAACTGTAAATCGAATAGTGTATAATGGAAAGTAATACTTCCTAATAAAACAATTAAATATAGAGAAGAGCATAGACAGCAAAAAAACCGAAGTGCCATTGTTTACACCTATCTTATATATAAGGAAATAGTAAGATAGCCAGATCATAAGCACATCAGGAAGACAACCTTTTAGGTAGAACTGTACTAATAAGCGAAATAAGGTTAAGTCAATAACTAGGATCATTTAAGGAAAGAAATAAGAACTAGTAATCAGTCAACATTCAAAATATAATGCCAAATAAATGCTAAATGTATATAGGGATTTATATAAAATATAAAATAGATTCACTCTATTATAGATATAGACATACAATTGATGTAAGGAGTTAATATGGGTATAGATGTTTGGGGTTACCTCCCTTATATTATCTTCTTTTCTCCCACTCTTCTTTTATGACCACTCAACATATCACTTTTTTCATGAATGTAAGGATAAATAAATAGGAACTATTTCGTAGATATTGAACTAAGTGGGGGAAATTACCCCGGGGGCCTACTAACCTAACACTATGGGGGATAGCCAGCCTCTATCGATTCAAGAATTTATAAACCTACAACAGAAAGTGGAATAATACACTAACTCAACGAAATTCATGAATGCATAATAATAGGATTAGACGCCTAGGATAACTTAAGAGGTTAAATGGAAAGAACCTATCCAGTTTCAAGTAAGAATAAAATAAATATTCTTTATTGAAAAAAAAACTCTATCAAATCCTAGACAACACCTAATTGATAAGTAATCGGTACCTGGATGAAAATACTTAGTGACAATTAGTCTAGCTTAAAAATATCATTAATACATTAATAAATATAGTGGACTCAAACAAATTTAGAAAAATGACACCCTAAAACTATACAAACTTGCAGAGAACGTAAATTATATAAGGAACCTCAATTATAAATTGCTAATTTTGCTTTATTTTCGTATGCGAAACTTTATGGAATCTTATCTAGCTTAAATATTATAAGAAAATAAACCTCATAACTAAAAGGGAACTCATAATCGGGCAAACTCCGAACTTTGTTTTCGTATTCAAATAAAGTAATTAAACACTCAAATACGAGTGAAGTACAGAATGCAATGACAATAACTTTGGGTATAGTTTTTAAAAATTTCTTTAATCCTATTAGTACTTTATAAAGAGGTAATGATCACCATTTAATAAAATAAAGCAAATCTACAATTGCCCCTTTTGGGAGTTCAATCTTGTCTGGTTAGCTCCAAACTGTTGCGTTTGAAAAGAATTAGCTCTGCTTTTAGCTTCGTATTCAAATAAAAACTTACAACTTGAGTAAAGTAATCTCGGCAATTAAATTTACCGTAGTGTTAATTTAAACAGTTTATAAATAAATACTAAACACCCTTCACCAAAACACTGGAATATAACAGAATAAACATTGCTCGAATGGGTGGCTAAATATGTCTGATGAATTAAAAAGAGATCAGCTCTGCACTTAGTTTCACATTAAAATGAGATTAATAGGCATTTGCAAGTTAAATACATCCCCCTCTTAGATAATGAATATACCAATAAAAATGACCCCTTGTTCCTTACTATAATGTTGCATGTGGTGTTATCTTAGTTTCACATTAAAATGAGATTAATAGGCATTTGCAAGTTAAATACATCCCCCTCTTAGATAATGAATATACCAATAAAAATGACCCCTTGTTCCTTACTATAATGTTGCATGTGGTGTTATCTTAGTTTCACATTAAAATGAGATTAATAGGCATTTGCAAGTTAAATACATCCCCCTCTTAGATAATGAATATACCAATAAAAATGACCCCTTGTTCCTTACTATAATGTTGCATGTGGTGTTATCTTAGTTTCACATTAAAATGAGATTAATAGGCATTTGCAAGTTAAATACATCCCCCTCTTAGATAATGAATATACCAATAAAATGACCCCTTGTTCCTTACTATAATGTTGCATGTGATGTTATCCATTCCAACCCGAGCAACGCCGGGTAACCCTTCTAATTCATATATGTATGCTTCTATGGGCACCTAAATAAAATCTATCAGAGAAACAAAGATAAAAATACACAATAAAACTTTGAGAACTCAGAATGCCGAGTGATCTAATTATTTACTATTAAAAATACATTTATTATTAATCAGTATTGCTTCCTGGCGTTGCCTCGGATAATAAAATGGGAGAATTAGAGAGTGTGTGTAACATCTTTCTTGTCTAGTTTCACCCTTTCTCTAAAACTCTTTATACCTATCTTTCTCTCTCTCTCTCTCTCTCTCTCTCTCTCTCTCTCTCTCTCTCTCTCTCTCTCTCTATCTATCTATCTATCTTTCTATCTCTCTATATCTCTATCTATCTCTGTGGACCTTTCTCGCTAGCTAACCCCCTTCTACCCCCCCTTTCGTTTCCACTCTCCACCTCTTCCCCTCCCTCTATCCCTTCCTTTTCCTCTCTCTCTCTCTCTCTCTCTCTCTCTCTCTCTCTCTCTCTCTCTCTCTCTCTGACAAATATAATTTCACACCAATGGTTAATGAAAAAAATATCTTTTGGCTGAGATCAAAGTGCAGTATCTGTTTCGATGGATCATACACTCCTTAGACAGGTACCATCTTAGCCTTCGAATCTGGATTTCGCCGGTCTAAGGAATTGTCCTCTGCAGTTCTAGGAGGTCCAAACACCCAGGCCTTGTCTTCTCACCCTTTGAGAAGATTGCTTATCGCCTGAGGCGCCTTTACCGGGGAATGCCGACGGGGCTGCCCAGGCATTGTTTATAGGCTAGAGTGTTCTTCTCTAGGGCGTTGGCTTTTCAATCTCACTTTCCGATCTCGTGTCACATCTAGCCGCTGTGGGAAAGAGATTAAAAAATATCGACCCTCTGAGGCAATGCTGAAAAATACTATATCAGCTTTGTAGATGTGTGTTGTATAGATTCTGACTTTTAGGTGAAACACACATACAAACACATATAACTGCTTTTTATATGATAGATAAGGGAAAATGCTTTTAACAAATTTTAAAATAAAACAATTAGTTTTCCTTTCTAGTTGTTTTAATTGTAATCACATCGGTATATAGCATCTTCTAAATTCAAACTCTTTTTAAAAAATCTCTTCTGAAAGCTCTCAATAATTTCGATTCAAACCCCACTATTTATATCATAATCACAAAATTTGTCAATATTAGTAGTAAATGCTAAGGTTCCATTTTCCAGTAATTGATTGTTCATTGGAGTGAGTTATCAAGGTGCATGATATATTTTTTAATATCGATAGTTTTAATGGCGAATAGAAATTTATAGAATTCAATTGGATTACCTCCAATTCCACATTCTAAATGTGTTGTGAGACCCATTTTTCCAATCTCTCACTATAACTCAAATGAGCTTCACCTTCAATAATCAATAATCGTGCTGAACTATTTCTGATAAACTTAACATAATATTTAGCTTAATATTTAATATTTGATCATTTTTAGTAATATTAGCCGCGAAAATATTAGCATGAACAACAACAAAGCATTGAAGAATCGTATTGTATTTTGCTCGCATGATGCGGCAAAGAATTAAGGTTACCATCCTAGTAAAAACGCAAGAAAAGATCTGCCTCGAACTAAAGTGTATACGAAGCATACTTTATTATCCACCTTCTATTTGTGGGGCTATACCGGTCAACAAGAGTGCGGCAATGGGACAAGGGCTGGAGCTATTAGGTTAGAGACTTTTGTGGGAGCCCTGTTCAAGAGGGAAAGACTAATGGTTGGTGCACCAGCTCAGATGTGGCAACAATACTCCACGCATGGATGAATTGTGGCTTTCTAGAGATATAGGAATACTTGGAGGTGTGAGAAGTTGTCTGGCTCGATAGAGGGAGGCAACATTCTTTGCAGCAGACTTGACAGTATCTTCTATGTTCCAATGTACGTTACCTGTGAATGTTAGGCCGAAGAGTTTAAATCTAGGACTTTCGGGAAGCGTGTTATAGGTCATGGAAATTTGTGGTTGGTAAGGGTTTTTTTATAACTGTTAAAGGAAAACGGCTTACTTAGCATTAAATGTAACTATCCTTTTTTGGCTCCATTCCACTACAGACTGGGTGTCACTTTCTAAGGATTCGGCCATTGATTTGGATATATGGGCCTTCGATTTGCCCACATGTCGAGAATAGAGCGTGATGTCATCAGCAAATATACTCATGTCAGACGCAATTGCATTAAGGAGGTTGTTTATTAAAACCAAGACGAATAAAGGTCCTCGGACTGAACCCATGGATACACCTTCATTTATGTGATGTTGTTTAGACATACGGTCATCGAGGAGGACCCTAATCTTTCTTTTAGTTAAAAAAAGATCTGATTGTATCAAATATTTGTCGAAGTCTTTGGATATATCAAGCGCTACTACCATAGTTGCATATGTCTTACTCAGTGTATGTGATATGCGTTCAGAGATGATTGCTAGGATGGCCGCAGTAAAACGACATTCCCTAAATCGATACTGTTTGTCAGAAAGAAGTTTAGCAGATGATTGGGTGAAAATTAGATTTTGTGCTGAATCCCGGACATTCATTAATGTCGTAACATTTGTCGATCACCATTCTAAAAAAATACATAACGATTGTTTCACGGTGAAAAAAGAATCGCCTATTTATGATATATCCAAAAACAAAACGGGTGTATTGAAATAAATACTTAAACATTTATTCAGAAGTACTTTTCCATCAATAGAAAATATGTTTAATGATGAGGAAATCATTTTCAGTATTACAATGCATCTGCTCACATAACAAAGAAGCTCAGATAAGGAATACCAGCTCAATTAAATGACCAAAACCGTTCATACATTCTGACGTAAAACTTATGCAATCACTAAATTTTGACGAAAACATTCTGGAATAACTAAATATTGAAGAAAGCATTGTGGAATCAGTACACTTTTAAGAAACAGCTGTGGAATCATTAGATTTTAAAGAAAATCATGTGGAATCACTAAATTTGAATAAAACATTGTGAAATCACTAAAAGTTGAAGAAAACATTGTGGAATCATTGAATTTTGAATAAAACATTGTATAATCACGAAAACAAATTAATAAAACCTTGTGGAATCACTAAATGTTGCGTGAAAGATTTAAATAAATATGTTTGAATCACTACATGTAGTAAAAATACATTGTGGAATCTGTAGAATCTGAAGAAAACATTTTGTGATCATTACATTTTTAAAATAAACTTTGTAAAATCACTAAAGTTTTGAAAGAAGATTGTGGAATCATCGAATTTTGAAAATAACATTGTGGAATCATTAAATTTTAAAAAATAGCATTATAGAATAACTAATATTTGAAGAAAACTTTGCGGAATAACTAAATTTTGAATTACTAAATTTTGAAGAGAATATTGTGATTCACTAAATTTTGACTAAAACATTGAGATTGACTAAATTTTGAAAAAAAGATTGTCAAGTAACTACATTTTAACTAAATTAACAAAAAAATATTATGGAATCACTAAATATCCAAGAAAACATCGTGAAATTACTTAATTTCGATGAAAATATTGTAGAATCATTACATTGTGAAAAAAACATAGGGAAATCACGAAATTTTAAAGAAATATTGTGGAATCACTATATTTTTAAGAAAACATTCTGGAATAACTAAATTTTAAGAAAACATTGTCAAATCACTAAATCTTGCAGAAAATATTGTCAAATCACTGAAAGAAAACATTGAAAAATAAAAGAAATTAAGGAAAACATTGTGTAGTTACTTATTTTTTTTAAGTGTGGAATCACTAAATTTTCAGAAAAAAAATTGTTGCATTACTAAATTTTTAAGAAGAAACTTTTACGAAAAAAACACGGAATCATACATAAGTAAGGTATTAGTACTTTATTGTCCCTGCTCTGGGTTTTATGACGCTTGAAATATGATTGACAGTCGACAAATATGAAAACATCCACTGTAATTTCATTTGTCCATGGTGATTTTGGTATCAGTATCAGGACTTCAGATTCTGAGAGTTAAAATTCCTCCATCTTTATTTATTTGTATCTAAAATAATAAAATATTTACCATAGGTAAATCCTAAAATCGATCGAAAATAAAATTGTTCGTATTGACAGCACGAACCAATATGTGCCGTAAAACACAGTGGGTTTTCTCCTAGTTATTTGATCACTAGACCTTTTAAATCAAAATCTGCAGTGTTAATCTGATTCGGCATCCATTATGCCTTCACTCCGTTCGGCTTAAGTAATATTTTACATTGTTTTCATCGCAACAGTTTTCATAACATAGTCATCCACACAGGAACTTGGGTGTATTTTCACGCTCAGAAGCTGTATGCGCCCCCTTCAACTACTATTCTACATACTTTCTTTTACATTACCGATTGATGGAATAAACGAATAGCAGATTGGTATTCAAATAACACAGGGATGTCTTCGGAGTCAAGACGATAATATAGGTCCCGCTAGTATATAAATCATGCTATTGTTGCTTAAAACAAGTGATTCTCAAATACCCACAAAAGATAACTAAGTAAATAAACAAATATTACTGATATTATTAGTAAGAGGGAGTGGAGCAGTATCCATTAATAAAGAGATGACCCTTGATTAAAAAGTGACGATCCCTACGCATAATGTGATCAAAACATAAGATTGCTCAAATACTTTCTACTCTCTTATCAACTTAAGACATAAGGAAATAATGATTGCGTTTCGAATTAGATGAATTAATATTTTTCTGTCTTCAATCCTACGAGGGAAAAACCGACATTCAAGTAACCCAAAATACCCCAAAAATGCTGGAAGCGAATTCTCTTTTCTAGATTTGGCTTATAAATCGTAGACTAAGACAAGTAATCATATTATTCATTGATTTACTTATCTACTTAATCATTGTTTTCTTTCTATCTTTGATCTGAAGAGAAGAAGAAAAAGATAAACGTCCAAGAAAGCGTCGCCCATCTTTTACAGAAAGAAAGCGTTTTGTTAATAGTGCAAGTGTTTTAAAGTATAAGAAATGAAGTCAATGTGTTGGAAAAGAACGGATAATTGAATAAGTGAATCGATAAATAGACCTTTGAACATCGCTACAAATTTTATTCACGTAATAGATCTCTTATATTTTCATCATTTGTCTGATTCAATCGGGGACTTAGGCCATTCCTGTTGAACTTTTACTGTGCAAAACATGGTAGGTGTTCGATTGAGCTCAAATCTCTGGACTTCTATGAAACTTTCACAGTAAAAACTCGTCTAGCAAGGAACTTTCCTTTCTTCCTCTGTGTACCTAAAACTAAACGGAACTTCTCAAGAGTTCCTCATCTGTATAACACAAATCCTCATCTGACTACAATATGGTCGTTTTCAAGTGCAATATCAACAAATACTTGTCGATCTGTCCTCTTAAATATTCAAATTTCGTCCTTTTCGTCAATCGTGTTCAATCCTCTCATAGGATTGGTCATCATCCAACTGATTTACTCTTATTATCAGGTGGTCTGGTGCCTGGGTAAGTGCTGAGTAATTAGCATTTAAAAAATGGTCAGATAAATGAGAAACTTAAAAAATCATTCGAAGTGTATTTTTGTTCAAATGATTTTTACAATTACAATTGTATTGGTATTTATCAAACTTTGCAAAATAATTTGTTGTTTTCTTTTCTTTTCTTTTGTTTTATGATTTTGTTTTGTTTTTTGATTTGTTATATTTTTGCTTTCTTGTTTTATTTTGTTTTAGTTGTTTTGCTTTGTTTTTTTATTTTGTTTTTAGTTTTTTTATTTGCTTTGTTTTTTGTTTTGTTTCATTTTGTTTTGTTTTTAGTTTTGTTTTATTTTGCATTGTTTTTTGTTTTATTTTGTCTTTGTTTTGTTTGTTTTGTGTTCTTTGTTTTGCTTCATTTTGTTCGATCTTGAATAATTTAAATATGTAAAACAAAATTGATCTTTTTATGAAAAATTGAAATATAACACGCCAGGCTTACTGACACCGTGTAAACCAATGGATAGAAAGTCGTTCTAACAATATTATAGTTGTAGTTTTATTATCATTGTTCAATAAGTAACTTTCAAAATCAATAAATTTGGTAAAAGAGAAAAAAGAACCAAAAAATAAAAACAAGAGACGGGCAATTTATAATAAAATAAGTAAAATGAGTCAGTAGTACAGTAAACACATTTAAAATAAATTTACATTATTACAATGAAAGATAAACTGTGCAAATACTTTTGAAGTTTATAGGAAAAGAAACAAACACCAACAATATAATGGAGAATTTTAAGAAAGGCAAAAATATGTAAATCTTTAAATGTGCTTTGATGTCTAAAAGAGAAACTAGAAAAAAGAGATTTAGCGATCGAAGTAAATTATTAAATCGAAGATCTGTGATTACAATAAACTGTTTACATAATAGAAGAATTACAGTAAAGAATTGTTAAGAATATTTTAGATTAAAACTAATATAGTTTGACATTAGATAATATAAACTTTACCAAAATTGCAGATACTTTATTAATATATATATATATATATATATATATATATATATATATATATATATATATATATATATATATATATATGGTCTATGTATTTGAGAGTATCTTTTTAAGCATGTGAGTATATATATATATATATATATATATATATATATATATATATATATATATATATATATATATGAGAGAGATGCATTTGGGCGGTTCAAAACATTTTTTAAATCAAATTCCAAATTAAGAGCATACTTCAAGGTATTATGGTTGTTTACAGCTGTTTCGAGACAGCATTTATATTACGTCATACAATGAATCATAAAATTATAAAAATACTCATCAGAACAAAAATATTTCTTTCAAATCATAAATACCGTAAATGCAATGTAAAATAAAAAAACACATTTGATATGAATGCTCAAAAAAGTTAAAAATTCACCAAAAACAGAATCAAATCACAAGAAAAGTCTCCTCAACAACTACTTCGGTAAGCACCGTCAATTATTAAACACAATTCTACATCAGAATGCATATTACATCCACAAACGAAGATCAAACACCACATACGACCGCCATATTGGCTAAAAATATGGTTAAAATCAAAGGGAAGTAACTAAAATAAAAGAAAAGCAACTCTCAAATCCTAAGAAATTGAAATAACCGTAAAAACGCACCGTAGGTAAAATGCATCTAAAAATTAACTCAAAATATTCCCTCAGACAGTATTCCATATCCCCACGTATAAATATATTGACAATTGCATAAACAGTAATATAAAAAATATATAGAAACATATATAATCTCCTCTCACCACTTTGACATGACTACCTCCCACTCTACCGTAATGACTCTGACAAACATATGTACGGGCTAAGAGTTTATGTTAGGAACACTCTCCCCCTGACTAGAGAATATGGGTTAGAATCGGATGACCAAGACTACATGTGCTTTAGATTGACTTTACATCACAGTGTTAGTTGCTTATATTTCTTATACCTTTCCCCCTTCGACCTAGGACTGTACCCTGCTCAACTCTATCTCTGAAAGCATAGATAGACCACTCTCACTTGACTGGAATGTCCATATACATGTACTTGAGGATTTTAATGCACACCACCGTGACTAGTTCGGATTCCTCAGCCTTACTGACGCAGCCGGCAACTCTACGCATAATTTCTCCTTAGCTCACTCCCTCTCTCAGACTGTCGATTTCCCGCCCCGCATCCCCAAGGGAGTAGACCAGCAAACCTCACTTCTAGACCTTTTCTTGACCTCAATGCCCGAGGCTTGTGTGACGAAAGCTCATAGCCCACTCGGGAATGCTGATCACATTGTGCTAATGATTCATATCACCCTAAAAAGTCGTCCAAAAGCTGATGAGCCGTTGCTCAAAATAACGAGATATTACGAGCAGGCTGATTTTGAGTCAATCACAGATCACATCAGCGACGCCACATGGAGGGAAACCTTCTCACTCCCTGCTGACCAGTGTGCAAATGAGTTAACTGAATGGGTCAAAGTAGGCATTGAAGCCTATGCCCCCATGCGAAAATTCTTTAGAAGCCCCACTCTCCCCAATGGTTCACCTCGGAATGTGTAGCTGCCATTTCTGAGAGGCAACAAGCATTCCGTAAATTCGGCCGCCATAAGTCAGCTACTAATAGACATAAATTTATAGAGTCCAGAAATAATTGTAAGGCCGGGATAGGTGAAGCAAAGAGAAGGTATACTGAATTAACAAAAAAAAACATTCAGTCACAGAAACTAGGTACTCGCGATTTCTGGAAAATCTACAATAGTGTGGTGAACAATGGTTAATCAACGATTACCCCACTATCAAACAATGATGTCGTTTGCACGGCAACTGATAAGGCTGAACTACTTGGCCAGCGTTTCGCCTCTAACTCCACTTTGGACTGAGAAAACCACCCCCTACCTAAATTCCCATTGAAGACCGAAGCCACACTTGATAACCTGGTCATCACCCCATCCCAGATCAGAGATCATAAAAACCTTGACATCTCCAACGCTTGTGGGCCTGATCTTATACTTGTAATAGTAATAAAGAAATGCTCTGCTGAACTGTCCCCTGTCCTCTCCAAACTCTACAATAAATGTCTAGCTGAATCTTCTTTCCCCGATAGCTGGAAAATGGCCTCTGTGGTACCAGTCAACAAGAATTATGGGAATAGACCCGATCCTCAGAACTACCGCCCAAATTAGTCTACGGCGATCTTTGCTAAAATCTTTGAATCATTATTCAATCTAGCGATAGTCCGGCACTTAATTAATGCTAAACTTCTTTCTGACCGCCAGTATGGATTTAGACAAACACGATCTACTGCAGACATCCTAACGGTCATCTCTGAACGCATGTATCATACACTGGACAAGGCAGGTTAAGCTAGGGCGGTAACGCTTGATATATCCGAAGCCTTTGACAAGGTATGGCATAACGGGCTTCTCCTGAAAATACGCTCATACGGTATTACTGGGCAATTACTTAATATAATTAGATCCTTCTTAACCAAGATCCAGGTTATCCTCGATGGCCGTTTATCTAAGAAACATGACATAAATGCGGGTGTACCCCAGGGATCTATCCTTGGACCTTTATTTTCCTGATCTATATAAACGATCTCCCTGATGACATTGAGTCTGAGATTGGTTTATTTGCTGACGACATCACGCTTTACTTTCGTCATGTTGGCAAAACGGACGCGATCATATCCTCGGCAATGGCTGAATCCTTAGAAAATGACCTCCAGGCTGTAGTGGATTGGGGTCATAAATGGTTGGTAACTGTTAATGCCCCAAAACAAAGCTCCTTTTCTTCAATAACTACAAGAAACCTCTCCCACCATCGATTGTCATGACAAATAACACTCTACCTGAGAGTTCAACATTCAAACTCATCGGCCTAACCTTCATAGGTAACATGAATTGGAACAAATACATTGAAGACATTACCAAGGCTGCAGCAAAGAAGGTGAGC
Source organism: Sepiola atlantica (assembly GCA_963556195.1). Taxonomy (NCBI): domain Eukaryota; kingdom Metazoa; phylum Mollusca; class Cephalopoda; order Sepiida; family Sepiolidae; genus Sepiola; species Sepiola atlantica. The sequence continues at coordinate 81,559,743 of OY744524.1, read as the reverse complement.
TCCCTCTACCGTGCTAGTAAACTTCTCACACCTAACATTATCCTGTAATTCTACAAAGCCACCATCCGCCCAGCATGGAGTATGGTTGCAACATATGGGCTGGTGAATCATCTACTAGTCTCTCCCTCCTTGACAAGGTCCAAAAAACAGTCGCCAACTTAATAGGTCCCTCACTGTAAACCAAGCTCCAGCCCCTGTCTCATCGCCGCAATGTAGCATCCTTATGCTTGTTTTACAAATACTTCAATGGATTATGCTCCGATGAACTGGCTACTCGACGTAAATTACCTAGACGAACTCGACAACCAGCAAAACCCCATCCATTCACTGTGGAGGTACCCAGATGCCGTATAGCCTTCTACTCCAATAGCTTCTTTCCTCGTGCTGCTGACCTCTGGAACTCCTTCCCTGCCTCCTGTTTCCCCTGATAGTACCAACACGCAGAAGTGTAAAACTAATGTAAACAGACATCTCGCTTCACAATGACACCCTAAACCTACTCCCTAATTCTCGATAGCCCCTTACGTCTACAGTGGCGTCCTGCCTTGTTTGGGGTGAAATATCATAAAAAGAAAAGAAATTTTTTTTTTCATATACAAACAAATATATATATATATATATATATATATATATATATATATATATATATATACGTAGACACACACTCATTTATACATATGTATATATACAGTATGTTTCTCGACTAAAACTTATGCAAAACAATAACGCATGCAAAATTATAAATGTTATTAGAATTTTAATTTTAATATTTCAAGCTATATTTTGCTATTTATCAAAATTAGGTTTCTTGATAAAACTAATACGTATGTATGTATGTATGTATGTATGTATGTATGTATGTATCTATGTATGTATGTATATATATATATATACATATATATATGTATATATATGTTTGTGTAGACATCTATGAATTTATATATGTATGTACGAGTACATGTGGAGGTATCTATATATATGTGTGTATGTTTTCGTGATGAGAAATCGTCTTTTTTCTAATAAATTATGTTTATCTCGGATAAAGATAAGTAAACTTAAACAAATCCCCAATCATTTTGCCAATCATTTTTGATAAGTAAATAAGAATGTAAACATGTATGTTAGAAATATTGATTTATTGTAGTATTATCTATAGACGAAGTTGAGATAATGAAGTATTAAAAAAAAATAAAAAGGATAGATAGATAGATAGATAGATAGATAGATAGATAGATAGATAGATAGATAGATAGATAGATAGATAGATAGATAGATAGAAATAAAGAGACTTAAGTAAATAGATGTGTCGACTCGATGTTCAAATATATTATTTTAAAATATTATCTCCAAATACAACACATTTTACTCTAACAAATTATTATTTTGTGTAAAGAAATAACATTGTTTTATTGTTTAGTCGAAAGAGTTGACTACCTAAAGATTATAAGAAATCTCATTAGAAAATATAAAAAACATTGACACCGCAACCATCACACAAGCCGGCATTTTTGCCACCCCTTACAATACATGCAGCAATGTTTAATTTAGAGAAAGACATAGCACATTGAACAAGACTATATACGAAAATTACCGATTCTGCTCTCTCTCTCTCTCTCTCTCAGTCTGTTTGCTTCTTGGACTTACCGAGTTCTCCATGTGTTATTTATTTTATTCAGAAATGTTACTTGATACGAGTTTTGTGATTTGTTAACTAATTACAATTGTGTTGCTTTTCTGCTCTATTATGAATGGTCAATCAATGAGACACTTATTTCAACTCAATGATTGAAAAATGCTTTGGTTGTACATACGTTTGATTTCAACCATGGATTTGAGTTTCCGAAAGTTATATAATAATAAAAAATATATATGCACAACTCTCATTGCGAACGTCGTATCGAAGTTTGTCTAATCGTTAACTCACACAAAACGATAAAGCAAAGAATGGAATATTTTCAAATTATTCCGATCCTGGTCAAACGTATTTGGCGACAAAATTCAAGTAATCTCGACACATTTAAAATCAGCCACTCGTTACTCCAGATATTCTTCACTCTCTCTCTCTCTCACCTCTCGTTCTTTCTTTATTCTTTCACCCTTTCGCCTAAATAATTGTACATTCTGCCAATACATCTTTTCCCCTTCTCATTCGGCACATCTAGATATGAACCATGATCCGATTTTCTTCTCCCTCTTGTTTTCCATCCATTTTGATTACTTTCACCTGTCGTATACTTCTTTCCTTTTCTTCCTTGTTAACTGTTTTGTTAAAAAAAATGTACAAATTTAGTGCTAACGAAAGTTATATGCGGAATTGGGTAAATTATTGCTTCTGTTTGCAATCAAAAAACCAGAAAAACTCGCCGTATAACAATAATAAATATTTATTGGAACACATCAATAATAAAAAACGAAAAGTTATGTTGCGATTGTTGAAGAAAACGCGAGTTGAGAAATTTGACAGCTGCTTGATTAGGGGACTTTGAAATTTAATTCGTGATTTTATCCCTTAGAGGAGGTTGAATTTTTAAAGAAATTATCTTAGTCTTTTGAATTTTTGTTTGTGATCGATCGCCGACTTCGGTCCTTCTCTCAATCTGTCTGTCTCTCGGACTGACCGACTGTCTTCTTTACCAAGTGTTAGTGGTTTTATTGAGAACCTTTCCAAGAGACGAGTTTTGTGTTTCGCTAACTAATGACAACCATGTCACATGTTCTGCTCTATAATGATTGGTGGAGCAATGAAAGCCTTTATTTCACCCAAAACGGTGAGCATTAATAGCCGATTCATTATAAATGGGGTGGGTCTTATTTCAAAATTAGCATGCCTTAGTATTTGCTGTTATTTTATTAATCCCTCGGACCTGAAAATTATCTACTGACAATTCTGTTAAACTCAAAACACACAATTTGTAATTCAAACTTCTAAACATTGTCATTTCAAATATAACAAAAGTTAGTTTGAATGTTTTTCTTTAGCTGTCAGTTCAACCTAAGTCACATGACTTTTCAAATCGTAAACACAATTTGTTTCTCTGCATTGCTTTGTTAACTCGCTTAAGTTATGAAGGGTTCCGCTGCATATCACTCCAATATGAAACATATGACCTTTTAAATCGGAAATTGAAACATTAATGTTTTACGATTACTGTCTGATAGTTTAATTCGAATTATTGTTATACTATTTGATACAAGAAAATCTACTCGGCGTTTCTCGGGAGTCATTCGTAAGTGGTATAAGTTAGTCAATCTAAAGTGCTCAATATCCTGGATAGAGCAGGTATGTTTACAGGCAGTGTTACTAGTAAAAATAACATCATTGTTTTTATTATACTATTTAATAGGTGAAAATCTATTTGGTTTTGGCCGGGAGTCATAATAGTAACATTACAGTATTTCATATGGGAAGTGGTATATAGTAATCAAAAAGTACTCAATATCCTAGATAGAGCAGGTGTGTTTAAACACAGCTATGCACGGGATAAAGAGCTTTATCGGTTTTTTATGATGTTGTATACAAGAAAAGGAATTGGCGTTTTCCGGGACTCATAAAATCATAATATATTATTACTATTGTTAAGTGGTATATCTTATGGCAAAAGTGCTCAATACAATAAATAGATCAGGTGTGCTTAAACAAAGCGTTGCCCGGTATATATAAGTTTACCGTTTTTTTATGCTGTTGTATACAAGAAAAAATATTGGCATTGTCCACGAGTCATGAAAACTAATTATATAGTATTACTACTGGTAAGTGGTATAGCTTATTGCTTAGTGCTTAATACAAGTGGTATAGATTATTTCTTTGTGCTCAATACAATAGATAGAGCAGGTGTGTTTAAACACAGTGTTGTCTGAGATTTAAAAACAATTACCGTGTTTACCTTTTCTTGTATACAAAATTTTTAAAAACACGGTAAAGTTTGTGTTTATGATTTTGCATACAATAAAAGGTACTGGCGTTGCCCGTGAGTCATAAAATTAATAATATAGCATAACTACTATTAAGTGGTATATCTTATGGAAAAAGTTTTCAATACAATAGAATTAGCAGGTGTATTTAAACACGGTGTTGCCCGAGATAATAAAAAAACTTTATGTTTTTTATGCTGTTATAAACACGAAAATGTATTGACGTTGTCTGGGAGTTATAAAAAATAATATAGTATCACTACTGTCAAGTAAATTGTCATTATTAACATAACTCCTCTTCATACTTTGATCTTAACTGTACTTTTGGCAGTGGTTTGAATGTCTCCTTACTCACATTACAGTAATATATTTGTGTAAGTCAAAATCTTCTATGAAACTCGGCGTTGTCCAGCAGCAATAAATGTAAGATTACAGTATTACATTTAAAACAGATAGTTCCGGGAAATTAATTAAATTATGATTACTTTTAACACATTAAAATAAGAGAGGAATGAGCTGAGTGGAGGAAAAACACAGCTTTTTCTACCTTGCTTGTCTACCCTATTTCCCAACCCTATCAACTACTCAAGCACTCCTCCCAATTTCTCTGTGTATTACACAAAACTGCATCCAATAGCAAAGCCCAAATTTCGGGATTATGGGGAATTTAGAGTCACCCATAAGTTAATACTACTCCCAGGTCCATTCGGACCCAGAGTAGAAGTACTTATAAGGGCTTGATCTATGCGTTAATAAGAGACAATCGTTTCCCAATTATTATTTTTAAATATACGCTTAAAAAAACAAATTAATCTACAAAGCATTTCAACATTAATGGCCCAACGATGGTTGACATGCCGTAACCCCCAACAACCAACTAAACGAACGGATGTATCCATTTCGACTAGTAAGGAATGAACGGATCTACTGACTAGACACTGGCTGTCTCTAGTTTTTAGGCACTTCGGTTTAGTTGAACTATTTATTCTAAGTACAGGACTTGGTATTCAACAAATTATTCCCGAAACAGTTTCTGAATATTCTCCTTCTGCTCCTTCTCCTTCTTCTTTTTCTACAAAATGTATTTTTTGTGCGTTTTTAAGACATGTTTTCCACCGAACATGAAATATGGATTAGGTTTCAAAATGGCGAATTCTAAAACATACACCTTATTTCTGCTTAAGAGGATTAAGGCATTAGCGTCGGCTTGAAAGAAAAGATTTCATATATATATATATATATATATATATATATATATATATATATATATATGCGTGTGTGCGTGATATGTGCATAATACACATATAGGGAGAAAGCGAAATAATGTAAATCAATATTGTCGAAATTAGTGTTATTAGACATATATACAAAGGTATTTACTTACAAACACAAACACATATGAGTTTGAATTACCTACTAGACACTATCCCCTAAGTTTCTTCGGTCTCTCTGTACAATGGTTTGTCAGTATAACCTGACATGAGGATACTTCCCCTACAAGTAAACCCTGACTAAATATTCAAAATAACATAGTATTCGAAGCCCAAATAAGATCCCCTCGACATGGCTATACACTGGCTAATACGAGGAATGGTGCGCCTTTTCTAAGTAATGTTAGCTCAAGTAACAGCACTTAGCTGGATACTCCACCAACCTAGATGAATTCTAGTCCTTGAATTCGGTAAGACCAAGAAACCACAAGATAGACATACAATAACATACCTCACGGGTCAATTGGAGAGGAAAATTAATATTCTTAACTTCTTTATAAACTCAATGTTTGAGAGGTAAAGGAGAACTTTAATGGAATATTCGAATGTCTATGTATCTCATATAGAGATCAAGTGTTAGCCCTAGGAAGGGGCCCCTTGATTTCTGTAAACTTCGACTGAAGTAAAATGAAACAAAGAATATATAGTTGGAATTACCTACTAGACACCATCTTCGAGTATATTTGGTTTCTCTATACAAGGGTTTGTCAGGACAACCTGACATGAGGATACTTCACCCTACAAGTAAACCCTGACCAAATATTCAAGACACAGCTATATACTGGCTCATACGAAGAAATGGTGCACTTTTTTCTAAGTAATGTTAGATGAAGTAACATCACTTAGCTGGATACTCCACCAGACTAGGTGAATTCTTGCCCTTTCAATCCGGTAAGACCAAGAGAGCACAATAGTGATATACTATAACATAGTTGACTGGTCAATTGGGGAGAGGAAAATGAATGTTCTTTACTTATTTACTAACTCAACGTTTGAGAGATAAATGAGAACTTTAATGAAATATTCGAATATCTATGTATCTCATATAGAGATGAAGTGTCAAACCCAGGAAGAACCCCTTGATTTATGAGAACTTCGACTGAAGTAAAATGAAACAAATATATATATATATATATATATATATATATATATATATATATATATATATATATATATATATACTAGTTTACACTCTCCGTCAAAAAATGACAGAAAAACTATGCTTCGCCACTATTCGCATTCTGTATATATTTAGGTATATTACTGAAATATCCATGTTAAATCATAGAATTATATCACTACTTTCATATTTCAGATATAAATTATTATTATTATTATTTCTGGTCTCCTAAAGAAAAAATACCAGCCGTTGACTTTTTATGATTGAGTAGGGAATTTCTTTCTAAATTCATTTCAGGCAGTGGTGGCTGCCTGACTTGCTTTTTGCTACCACGCTTTCCCTTACTTAAAATATAAAATGAAAAAAAATCTGTCTTGATTTTGATTTTTATATTCTGCATCCTCCGTGCTTTTGGGCGTATGCCTCTACTTTGTGCTAAATTTCTTAAAAGATGCTTTAAAAGAATATGAACTCCCCAATTTATATATATATATATATATATATATATATATATATAGTTCACCCCAAACAAGGCAACCTGCTACTGTGGACGTAAAAAGTTACTGAGAATTAGAGAAAAAGTTTTGGGAGATCATCCTAGATAGGGAGATGGGCAGCAGATGCCTGTTCACATTAGTTTTAAATTTCTGCATATCGGTACAGTCAAGGAAACAGGGAGCAGGAAGGGAGTTCCAAAGGCCGGCAACATGTGGAAAGAAGCTATTGAAGTAGAAGGATCTACAGCATCTGGTGGCCTCCACGGTGAATTGATAGGATTTAGCTTATTATCGGGTGGGTCTAGTGTATTTAAGTCGAGTGGGGTACCAGAGCTGCAAGTTCATCGGAACACAATCCATTGAAGTACTTGTAAAACAAGCACAAGGATGCAACATTGCGGCGATGGGACAGGGGCTGGAGCTTGATGGATAATGCGGGACCTATTAAATTATCGACTCTTTTTTAACCTTGTCTAAGAGGGAGAGATAAGTGGATGGTGCACCAGCGCAGATGTGGCAGCAATAATCCATGCATGGGCAGATATATATATATATATATATATATATATATATATATATATATATATATATATATATATATATATATATATATATATATATGGGGGTGTAAGGTTAGTAGGAAAGAATCTCAATTATTTAAAAAAACAAAAAATAAAAGCGTAATACTTATTAATGTTTGTATTACAGAAGATCAGAAAACGTTGGGAGATATTTGATATTGGATCAGATCAAACTTCCGAGAGTTAATAAATTAAGTAGAAGAAAATATTAAAATTGTTAAAAGTCTTTTTTATTCATACTAGCAAATATACGCTCTTTCTGGTCGAATATTTTTGCTAGGCTGCCGCGTCAGAAATGATAGCTTACGCGTAAACCGATGGAGCCCCAGTCATATTTCTAGGGTGGTTAGACATTGATTTTCTTAGTTTTTGACCAAGAATATTTTTAGTTGAACGTGAAGGGGAAAAAAATTCGATCCTACCCCGATTTTTGTTTTGACCTCCCCCATAAATAGATATTTTTTTACTTTGGTATTCACAGTTGTGAAAAAGTTATTTAATTCTTAACGATTGAAAAACGTCTTGCTAATTTTCATAATGCCCTTTCCAAAGTTATCGTCTGCTCGCATTTTTTTCCACCCCATTGTTTTGCGCGGAATCCACGTAAGAATTTACGAAATAATAAATAATAATTGTTTTAGTTGTTCAAGAAGGGAAAAGGAAGTGTACCGAAATTAAAAGTAACAATAAAGAAATACAGCGAATAAGATTCTAAAAACAGTTATTTAAGGTAAAAGGTGTCCCCACCAAAGTATCGTCTGCTCGCATTTATTTACATCCAGTCGTGTTGTGCCTAATCCACGTAAGTTTTATGTTTTTCAAAGAGGAAAGAAAGTGTACGTAAATTAAAATCAACAATTTAAAAAACAGAATACTGACCCTAACCGTAATGTACGTAAATTAAAATCAACAATTAAAAAACAGAATACTGACGATAACCGTAATGACGAGGTCTAAGTTAGCGCGGGTCCTAAAGTTGAAAACTAAATTCGTTATAATGTGTGTGTGCGTGTGTTTTAATAGTAATTTTTTAATCAATTATTATTTTAATTAAACAATTTGATTCAGTGAATTTGTGTTTAAAAACATAATAGTTTATAACATTAAGAAAATAAACTAACTTTTTAAAAAAATTAATAAGCACGGTGAATGCCAGCGTTAACGTTGGCTGTTTAATCAGTTGCGCCATATTAAATTACCGGAGGGAGGGAGGAAACGACTTATTAAACAGCCAGCGTTGTTAACTACGTAACGCATTACGTGTATGTAAATAAACAAATTGATTAATAATGGAGTTTATGTATCTGTCTGTCTAAATTATAATTTATAAATAAGATTATTAGCGTGCAAAATAGCGTAAATACCTGTTATAATCTGAAAGAACAAAACCATGCGTATATATTTGCGAATAGTAATTTATTAGAAGTTGATAAGCAATTGATTATGTAAATTGCAAAACGCGCATAGTGTTACCGGCGTTTTTTCTAGCAGAATATAAGGAAGCTGGCGGACTTAGTAAATAACAATGCTACTCTGATGGAGTTTCGGCTTCAGACAGACAGACAGACAGACAGACAGACACATAAACTCCATTATTAATAGATAGCAGGCGTTTCGTGGTATACTGTCCGACACAAAACGGAATAAACATGACAGCCGGTCGGACGAAACGGCCCATAGACGTATCTTTTAACAACTCTGCATGTACTGCAATCTTATATAAGCATTTCAGATTTTATGTTGATATTATATCACGAAATCGAGACGAATATAAGAAGGTTTTGATTCGCTGGAAAAGATTAACTTAAATTGTATTTCTTATGAAAAAATTAATGGAAAAATCCAAACGCATCTCTTTTTAACTTATTTTCCTCACGAAAATCGTTTTTATTTTTATTTTTAGCAATAATTTGTGTTTACTATTCCAATCACAGAAGACATGATTTGTTTGGGAGAAACTATTTTGGTTAATCTGGATAAAAATCTGGTTGCCGTGCAGAAATTACGACGTATAAAGCCGCATGCTAAGTTATTTATAAAAAAAGAAAAAGAAAATACATTAAAAAAAAAACAGAAAGAAAGAAACTCAGCTAAAAGACAAATAAAAGCGATTTAGGAACTAAACATTCATTTTATTTATTTTATAAAAAATAAAACACAACATAAAATATTTCTAGTCGGAAAACATTATTAAAATAAAATGTGATTATTGTACGTAATGTTAATATCGCTTTGTTTATTTTTCGCCTCAAGGTGGCGCTACGTACTAAATTGATCACGTGATCAAAAGAGTCTAATGAATACGGAATCACAATTGGATGACAGTTCGTGTCAAAATAACCGTTCTTCTATTTTGATCTTTTAAAAAGAATTAAACGAGAAATTGAGAAATTTCAATTTGCTTTCCTGAAACGACACACGCACTCGGAAATGTCTTCTTTTTTCTATCTGCGGAGGTAAGCGGGGCTGCAAATTCTAAGAGTTCTGAGGAACGAGCCTATGATCATTCCTGATTTTATTCTTTTGTTGTTGTCGGAGTATAAATGTATAAGATCATTTTTATTCGTTGGTTTTCTAAAGATTGAGAAGTTTAGGCCGTTTGGGGTGCTGTGCAGTGTGATATCAAGGAACTTGAGGATGTGATTATTTTCTAATTCGGATATGAAGGAAATGGTGTATTCAATTCTATTAAGTTTGTCGACTATGTCAGGGTGATTAATATGACGTGGTTAAACAAAGAGTGTATCATCAATTTATTTAATGTAGTGAGAGTTTTGGGGAAGGATTGATTTGAAGGAGCCGTTCTCTCAAAATTCCAGGAAAAGACAGGCAAGGACTTCGATGAGAGGGGCCTATTTCCCTTTCATAATATCACCAGCACAAATAACACCAACATGACTGAGAAAACTAAATCTAACCTAGGTCTCCCCAATAATTCCATATGCATGTCCTTACACAAACAATTCAAATCTGACATAAAAATAGTAATATCAACCTCTAAAACTATCAAAGATTTACTCAACACCAAACCTCGTCCTCCACTATCTCCTAAATATACCTCTTCCCTAGCCAGCATTTACAAAATAAAATGTGCAGCATGTCCAATGTGAAACAAACAGAAATATGAAATCCCGCATTTACGAACACAAACAGGACCGCAAACACATCAATCCCAGTAACGCACTAGTAATACACAGAAACACATTTACCCACAATTTTGATTTTACAAACTGCACACTCTTCAAGGCCAAATACACTCTCCTACGTCGCAAGTGCATCGAAAGCGCTATAATATTTCTCTCATAACCATATAACATAAACCTCAGACCCGGTCTTATTCATCAAGCAAACATCTGACAAAAAAAGCACTAAAACAATGCAACATATTTATGGAAGTCCAACACTGAGGTAAATTATGTTATGCAATTTTGATCAAAATCAAAACATACGTATTTAAATACACTGGATAATGTAGTATTAAATTATATATATATATTATTATGGCGGTCTATCTTCTAAAACATCGGAGATATTTATGAACAAACAAGCAACAAGAAAAGAAGTACAACTTTATATATATATATATATATATATATATATATATATATATATATATATATTCAACTTAATATATATACACAGCTTAATATATATATATATATATATATATATATATATATATATATATTTATAGGTGTGTATATATTTATAGGTGTGTATATATACATATATATATATATATATATATATATATATATATATATATATATATATATATATATATTTATTAGGTTGGCCAAAACTTTCGTTCGTTTCTTTAAGTCATTTTTCGTTTTATATTCCTATTCTTCAAATCCTGTATTTTGGTGTAGCCAGTACGTTGACGTCAGTGTGTAGCAGAGGAGTTCTTACATTTCTCTTGTATTTCAGGACCTGAAATGGCAGATCAAGCAGAGCACTACCAACATCTGATGCTTTTTTTTACTACAGAAAAGGACAAAAAGCTCCAACGATTAATTATAGATTTAAAGATTTTATTCTGAATTCGTTTCAAGCCTCGGGATAAATTTGATGTGATGGCTTGACTTGCTATTTGCTTTCTTGCTTCCCCTCACCACTTCAAATGGTTTCGTCCGGGGGCTAGAAAAGGGCACGTGTTTTACTCTATAATGTTGGCATCACAGGGTTAAGAGTACATACATTTATAATAAAATTGTAAGTGGATACCCACATCTAATCGCGTTCTCATCCCAGATTATTGTCTACTTTTTATAAGCATACACTACTTACGTAATTCTATCGGCCCATCTCGCCCTATCACAATTCCGTTATCTACCCCGCTAAGCTAATGGATACACCCATCCACTGATGCACGTAAAACGATTATATATTCAGGCTTGACCCTTCAATTCCTCAGATTCCTTCGGCATTCCTTCGTATCTTTTCTTGGGCAGTCAAATGCACTTTACACATAAAGGTAATCTCGCCCCATTCTCAAGTTGTTCAACTTTCTTTGAATTCACATAAATATCTATAAGTACAATTACTATTCACATATAACCGTGTATACCTACCCATGTAGTGATGTGATTATAAACACGGACTGCGGTCGACGTGCTAGATTCGAGTTGCGTGGGTTACTGCATATCTTTCATTGATAGACTGGGAAAGATATGAATCCATATATCTTAACTCCAGCTAAAGACTTTCAAACCTTTGTTGTGCAACTATTCTAAGACATGGAAAACTCCGAAATAGCACTAGTCTTTCTCTGCTTATCCTGGCATTGTGTCCAGTCGTCCTTGAAACTGGACTCTCAAGCAATGTCGGTCAAATGGACGTGCAATTTGAGATTGCACAACCCTTGCATTATTATAGACATCACGCTTAAGCACCCTAGCAAGGGCAATCTATCGTCTCTCGGGGAAGAAAACTTTTACCCATGTTTTAATTACCTACTGGGGAGTTTGAATTATCTACTGGACAGGGGAGTTTAGAATTACCTACTAGACAGGGAGAAAGAAAGAGAAAGAGAGAATATTAAGCATAATTCTAGTGACCAAGATTTTATTCATTTTACTGTTCATTTTTTTTTTTTCAAATCAAAACTTCGGTACATTTTTACGGATCGTTTCGCCTATAAACGACCAACCGAAATTAGTATGCCAATTCCGGATCTATCTGCCATAGGTTCTTCAGAAATCCAAAGTTCGCCTTCAGACAATCATATTGTAAGGCCGGAAAAAAACACAAAAACAAACAACTTACACTGAATAAATTTTCTCTTGAGGAAAAACATAGATGTTGCTAACTATACATGCGGCCATCTTATGGTAAAATAATGTATTAAATATTCAATATACTCCCTCCCCCGCTCTCTCTCTCTCTCTCTCTCTATATATATATATATATATATATATATATATATATATATATATATATATATATATATATATATAGATAGATAGATAGATAGATAGATAGATAGATAGATAGATAGATAGATAGATAGGATAGATAGATAGATATTGTGGGTAACTACATTAGTATAAGGATTGCTGGAATAAGAGGTTCCTAGCTTATAGCTGTTTCACACACACACACACACACATATATATATATATATATATATATATATATATATATATATATATATATATATATATATTTGTTTATAAGTTGTTTGTCTTTGTGTTTTTTCCGGCCTTACAATATGATTGTCTGAAGGCGAACTTTGGATTTCTGAAGAACCTATGGCAGATAGATCCGGAATTGACATACTAATTTCGGTTGGTCGTTTATAGGCGAAACGATCCGTAAAAATGTATATATAAGGAACTTCTTATTCCGGCAACCTTTATACCAATGTAGTGACTCATCACTGGAACACAGATTAGGGGCAAGTTGTCTTGTTTTTTAATCGGTTTGATTTAGAGTAAGAATTAAATTGATTTTTTTTTCTGGTGTTCCCTTCTTATGTCTGCTATGCCGGATTCCTCTATATTTGTCGAATCTTGGCGTACGCTTACGAATTTCTAACAGTTTTCCCTATTTGTATGCGAATAAAGATTTTCTGATTTTCCGATTTATTCAGAAGAGTATGCCTAATTTCAGCGTCTTGAAAAATATCAGACATTTAAACTTATTCGCACTCAATTCTGAGAGCTTAAAATCAACACAAATGTAGTGTAATCTTCACTGGTTAAATGCATGCACTTCCATCTCTTATGAAAAAGTGAAGTTTTAGGACTAAAAAGTAACACACACATATATATATATATATATATATATATATATATATATATATATGTGTGTGTGTGTGTGTGTGTGTGTGTGTTATCTAATTATTCTCCTTTTATGGTAGCGAAATCATGAATTCCAAACTGACTTGGGGAAATGTTCGTAATTCAATGATCTAATATGTTTTTCTGTTTACGTTTGGGAAGAGTCAGATCGATAAATCAATAATTCATTGTCGATCAATGTTTACACACAAATTGATCGTTCACACATAAAACAAGAACACAAGTCAATCGTGAGAATGCATACCTCTGCCTCACAGCGTAAATATGAACCGAAGTCTTATCTGAGCCTTACTTCTCCATATTGTAGGAAGTATTCCCGAAGTTATGCCATGAAAACCTTTATTACTAAGATAGATATTTATCTGATTAGGCTGAAATTGTGCATGGTGGTTATTGTTATCAATGAGCATCGGTTCTATACATCACATTTGGAAAAATCAGAAATTAGAATTCTGTCAAAATTACGACCATGACTAAACTTTTTAAAGTCAAAGTCAAAGTAATATAAGATGCGGGAGGTAAAGATACACCACGCTCAACTATTTATTTTATTATTCATTAAAAACATAAACAACCATGAACTTTGCAATTCAGGATATGTTTGTATACCTTGTTTTTCTAGAGAGATGATGAACAACCATAAAGTATGAACGTCTACACTGATAAATTAAGATATAGTCGCTGGAATTTGCATTCTATTGTTTATTTGTACATGGTTTGGAGTTAAAAAAAACGAATATCTATGTAGAAAGTTTAACTACAAATAATAAATATATTCATATATATATATATATATAAGTTACACCGGCCGTTCTTACACAGGGGAACCTGCACCGGTTGTCACTATAAATAGTGCGAGTCACCAGAGACAGAGAGAAGACAAAGCACAGTCTTGTAACTGTCTAGCCAAGTGCTAGTCACTTTCTTACTTTGTTAATACACTTGTTAAACCAACCCTCGACTTGACTTCCTTTATTTATTATTTACTGTTGGACAACTTCACAACAATATATATATGTATATTTCGGCAGCAAGTCATTTCTTATACACGCGTCGTTAAAGACCACGGAGTTTTCTCTCTTCGCTATCTTTCTTGTTAATTTCTCGACTCGGCGAGCGATTCGTCGGTTTTCTGGTGTTAATTGGTGGAGTATGGCACCTAACGTTGTATCGTGGGTCATTCCTCTAGCGCTTCCGGTCTCTTGACCGTCTTCAGGAGACGATATTTAACTCCTTCCCACAGCAGTAATATGTGACACAAAGTCAGGAAAGTGGGGTTTAAAAAGCCAGCGCCCGAGAAGGTGAGCACTCTGGCCTACAAAAAATGCCTGGGCAGCCCCGTCGGCATTCCCCGGTAGGGGCGCCTCAGGCAGTAAGCGATCAACTTACTCCACTCCAAAGAGGGGAGGCAAGGCCTGTGAGGGTGGACCTCCTAGAACTGCACAGGACAAACCCACAGACCGGCGGAATCAAGACCCGAAGGCCAAGACGATACCGGTCTATAGGGTGTAGTATCCATCGTAACAGATACTACACTTTGATATTGGCCAGTATTATTACTTAGAGCCGTATTTATAGTTTTATTATTAGTTATATATCTATTAATTTACATATATATATATATATATATATATATCTTTATTCATTTATTTATTTATTTTATTTTTATTTATTTATTTATTTATTTTATATTTCCATTATTATTATTATTATTGTGTATTAATTGTCTTTAACAATTAATACATAATAATAATAATAATATTTTTGCTTTTTGTTTGAGTTGAACGTAATTTAACCAACCCCCCTCCCAAAAAAGTAGCTAGTCACGTTAGAGAACAACATTTACCGTTATTTTTCAGCAGCCGATAAACATTTAAAGTCTCGAGCGTATCAATTGAAGACATTTTTTGGTAGATATACAAATGTTATATTTATTGTGAATTTTAATGTTAACTAATAAGAAGCTTCTGAGATTTCAATTCGGGGGTCGGGAGATAATATTTCTGCTTTTTGATTGAATTGAACGTAATTGAACCCCGTCCCTTCCTCAAAAAGTAGCTGGTCACGTTAGAGAACAAAAGTTAACGTTATTTTTTAATTTCGACCGAACGTTTGATAAGTTTGCATCAATTTATTAGACAAACATAGGAGGGGAATCTATCATCTTTTCTATTTTTTTAAGAATGTCCTGGAAAACTTATACTATGTAATTAGGTAACACTATATATATATATATATATATATATATATATATATATATATATATATATATATATATATATACATATATGTATATATATATATGTATATAATTATCATCTTTTTATTTATTTATTTATTTATTCATTTATTTTATTTATTTATTTATTCATTATTATAATTTATTATTTATTTATTCATTATTATTATTATTTATTAATTATTTATTTATTCATTATTTTTTTTTTTCATTTATTTTTTATTTTACATTTTTGTAGTATTTATTCATTATTATAATTTTTTTGTTCGTAAATGTTTCTTCATGTGTGTGTGATAGTGCACTTTGAACCTCATGAAAATAAGAGAAACACTATCCCTGTGACAGGATCACAGGTAAACAAAGCCTGGGCCTGGTGTTGCCACAAACACCAAACCATGATAAGTGTCTATAAATACAAATAAACTCCGTGGGACTCAGAAGAAAGATCTGAGTGGCATTATGGGCAGGTGCTCCATCGATGGCCAACATGGGGGGACCTGGTCCGCATCCTGCGAATGTTGCCCCCTTGAATTTCAGGAACAAGACCACTGACAAAAAACAGGTAGGTAACCCATCAAATTCCAAATATGATAAGTACACTGACCAAACACAAGAAATCAAGAATGAAAATAACAGACCAAAAAGCCATATAAAGAAATGGACCACAAAAGAGAACAGACTAGTAATGGAATGCTACTACAAAAGCCGCTACCCCACAGAAAGAGGATATCGGAAACGAATGAAAGATCTATGGGAAATTTCTACTGACTACCATACAACGGCACAAAGGATATCAGATCAAGCAAGACAGATACTCAAGAGGGGATGGTTCTCGGAGATGGAATTAACGGAAATTAAACAAAATATAAATGGCGTGACAGATCAAGACACACCACTTGACGAAAACTCCAAGGAAGAAGACGGGAAAAACATAAACACAGAAACTGAAGAAGGCGAAGACGACGAAACTATAGAACTATCTGAGGAAGAAGCAAGAGAAGTGGAAAACATCAAACGATTAATGTCCGAGAACAAAACAAAACTTCCATCCCTTAGGAACGAAGACTGGAAGAAGTTAAAAGTTGAAACAGAGAAAGTAAACAGAGTACTCACGTACATCCCAACAGACACTATCACAGATCTAAACAACTTGATATATGCAGGGGCAAAATTATTAAGTATGAAACTAAAAAGGGAAAAGAAGACTGACCAAAAGAATGGACAGACGAAATCTGGATGAGAAATCAGACTGGAAACCCAGATCACCAAACTTCAAAAGGAAGCTAAAACCGTAAATAGGATGAAGGAGAACAGTAAACGATGGAAGAGCAGAAATCCGAATCGCAAGAAAAGACTAAATAAGAAACATGAAGAACTAAAACAAAAAATAGCAGCAAAAGAAGGAAGATTGAGACGATACAGATACACATCGGAACAGTACAAACAGAACAGGACCTTTGAAAACAATGAAAGCCAGTTTTACAAAAACGTAAACGGAGAAAGAACAACAACATAACAACCGGATCCGACACAAACAAAACATTTCTGGAGCAAGATATGGGAAAAGGCTGAAGATCACAACAAAAATGCTAAATGGCTGAAAGACATGAAAGATAAACTTCTAGAAATTGAAGAAGGAACGGAAACAGAAATTAATGAAGAAACTATTAAGACAACACTAAAGAAAATGGCAAACTGGAAAGCACCAGGTCACGATGGAATACATGCGTACTGGTTCAAAAAATTCACGACCCTACATGAAAGGCTAGCACAAAAACTGAGAAGATGTATCCATAAAACAGACGTACCAGAGTGGATGACCAAAGGAAGGACAACGCTCATACAAAAAAACCTCTAAGAAGGGAACGACCCCAAGCAATTATAGACCAATAACCTGTTTACCGACAATGTGGAAAATCCTAACGGCACAACTGAGAAAGCAAATTTACCATTCCCTGAACAGTCATGGACTACTTCCCGAGGAACAAAAAGGATGCTAGAAAGGGAAAAGAAGGACGCATGATATGTTATACATAGATCAAAAGATCCTGAAAGAAGTTAAAAGCAAGAAAAAGAACATATCTATGGCATGGATTGACTACAAAAAAGCGTACGACAGAATCCCTCAAGCATGGGTAATTGAATGTTTAAAAATGTACACGATACCCGACAGGATTATTAATCTCATCAAGAAAGCAATGGAAACCTGGAGATTAAAACAGACAGCTAGAGGACAATACTTGACGGAGATAAAAATACAGAGAGGCATTTTCCAAGGAGACTCCCTATCACCACTACTGTTTATCATAGCCATGATGCCACTCAACTACATACTCAGGAAATGTGATGCCGGATACAAGTTCACAGAGACAGAACAACGAATAAACCATCTCATGTACATGGACGACCTGAAGCTATTTTCAAAAGGCAAAAAGGAACTGGAAAAGCTGATAAATACGACCAGAATCTTCAGTCAGGACATTCAAATGGAATTCGGAATGGAAAAGTGTGCATTGCTAGAGATTAAAAAAGGAAAACTGGAGACGACTAAGGCCATGGAACTACCCAACCAAGAGCAGATGAGGGCGCTAGATTAACAAGACAGCTATAAATATTTGGGAGTTTTGGAAGCAGACATAATCAAATCAACAGAAATGAAAGAGAACATTGGAAAAGAATACATGAGAAGAACAAGAAAGCTCTTAGAAACAAAATTATATAGCAGAAACCTAATCAAAGGAATAAATACCTCGGCAGTATCACTAATAAGATATTCTGGACAATTCATTAGCTGGACTAAAGAAGAACTCGGGCACCTTGACTAGAAAATTAATGACTATGCACAATGCACTACATCCAAAAGACGATACAGACAGACTCTACGTGAAGAGAAACGAAGGAGGAAGAGGACTGGTAAGTATAGAAGACTGTGTGGACGACATTAAAAAAGAGCTGGAGAAATACATAAACCAGAACACAGAAAGGCTGATCACCGCAGCAAGAGATACCGTCCCAACGAACAACGCATGAAGCATCGAAACTGGACACAAACAGATAAGAAAAGAAAAATGGGAAGAAAAACAACTACATAGACGCTTCCTAAGACTCACAAGAGAAGAAACCAACGCAAATAGCTGGACATGGCTAAATAAAGGAAACTTGAAACGAGAAAAGGAATCTTCACTGATGGCTGCACAGAACAATGTGATTATGACAAACTACATTAAAGCTAAAATAGATAAAACCCAGGAAAACAATAAATGCAGACTGTGTTTACAAAGAGACGAAACAATAAATTATATAATAAGTGAATGTAGCAAACTTGCCCAAAAATAATACAAGAACAGACATGACTGTGTTGGGAAAGTAATACACAGGGAACTGTGCAAACAATTGAATTTCGACTATGCAGACAAACGGTACAAACATAAACCAGAAACAGTACTGGAAAACGAAAAACACAAACTCCTCTGGGATATGGATGTACAAACAGATTGAGTTTATCTGCAAGGAGACCTTATGTTATTATAATAGACAAACAGGAAAAATCTTGTAAAATCGTAGACTTCGCCATTACAGCAAACTATAGAGTGGAGATCAAAGACACGGAAAAACGAAGTAAATACACAGAACTAGCCAGAGAACTGAAAGGAATATGGAGCATGAAGAACGTTAGTATAATACCAATAATTGTAGGAGCACTAGGAACAATCCTAAAAAACTGGAGAAAAGACTGGGAGAAATTGGAATCAAAGGGACCATCGAAACCATACAAAGGACGACATTGATCAAAACAGCTTCAATCTTAAGGAAAATCCTCGCATGCGGAAACTAACACGCATAAGCTACAAAGGCTAACCAGTCATAAGGAATTTACAACAGGGAGAAAACAAAACCACACGAAGAACACCACAACAAGAACCCAGGAACAGAAACTGCAAGAAACAGCACTTCATAATCCCCCCCCCCAATAAATTACACCGGCCTCAGCTATCACTACACAAAAATGAACCAAAGAAACAGAATTTACACCCACCCACCCCCAAAAAAATTTTTAATTAAAAAGAATTAAAAACTATTTTTTTATTTTTTTAAATAAGGAAAAAGAAAAGGAAAAAATTAAGGAATTGAAAGGAAAAAAGGGGAAAAAT
>OY744524.1:81524667-81537167 GCA_963556195.1 Sepiola atlantica | reverse complement strand
TAGTAGTAGTAGTAGTAGTAGTAGTAGTAGTAGTAGTTCATCTTAAACTTAGTATTCACAGGAGCACTAATATATCTAAACATCCTTTTTTTGATTTGAATTTGAATGATTATTTAATAATAACTATTATCATTATTATTAATAGTATTACTTTTTTCGTTGAAATTTATTAAATATTTATCGATGCTATAAATAAAAATTTCACAAACATCCGTATACGCTTCATTAATAAACAAAATAAACTAAATATTTTCTCATTTACTTTTTACCATAATTATTATTATTGATTATCATTAGAATTTTATTATAAATTTTAAGACTTAAAAGTAGTTTGATTGTAGTATTTATACTTCAAGTTTTATATATATATATATATATATATATATATATATATATATATATATGACATATTGTAATTAAAATTTGTAATCATTATCACTGTAATTTTGTATTAGTAGTATTAGTATTATTAATATTTGAATGAAAATAGTAAGAATTACACATCCTAGTATTAGTCATATATGATGTACAGTATAATTAAAATTATTTTTTATTTATTAAAGTTATCATGAATTATTATTTGAATTATTATCATTACTATTGACTATTATTATTACTAGCAAATATATGCTACCTCCGGTCGCATATTTTTGCTAGGCTCCCGCGTCAGAAATGAACGCTCACCCGTAAACCGATGGAGCCCCAGTCATATTTCTTGGGTGGTTAGACATTGATTTTCTTTGTTTCCAACTAAGGATATTTTTAGTTAAAAATAATTTTTTTTTAATTTTCGACCCCACCCAAATTTTTTTGCCTTTCCCCATAAATAGAAATATTTTTAGTTAAAAAAAAAAAAAAATTTGTTGCCCCCCCCCAAATTTTTTTACCCTCCCCCATACATATAATATTTTAATTAAAAAGATAAAAAGAAAAAAAAATTTTGACCCCCCAATTTTTTTTTACCCTCTCCCATACATAGTAATATTTTCAGTTTAAAAAATTTAAAAAAAAAAAAATTTTTTGCTCCCCCCAATTTTTTTAACCCTCCTCCATACTGTGGTTTAGTGCCATTTGAGTTATCCTCCCTTTGACTGTTTGGAGTCTCTAACCGCTAGATGACTCTGGTGGGGAGTCAATTTGCATAGGGGTGGATTGAACAGTATAAAAACTGTACTCTTTTGATTGAAGTGTTGTTGTTGCTCAGTGAGCAAAGTGAAGTGGAGAGAGAAAGAGGTGCAGAAGGCAGTTGGCAGTTGGTGGAGAATACATAAATGTTATTTTTCAAGAATGTTCCTTTTACGGATAGACCAGACATACATAGTATTTTCAGTTAAAAAAAGATTTTTAAAAAAGAAAGAAATTTTTACCCCCCCCAAGAAAAAAATGTTTACCCTCCTCCATACATACGAATATTTTTAGTTAAAAACAAATAAAATAAAAATTTGACCCCCCACTAAAAATTATTTTTTACCCTCCCCCATACATAGTAATATTTCAGTTAAAAAAAGAAAAAGAAAAAGAAAAAAAATGTATCCCCCAAAAAAAAAGAACAACAGTTTTTTACCCTCCCCCATACATAGTAGTATTTTCAGTTAAAAAAAAAATTGACCCCCTCGTAAAAAAAAATTGTTTACATAGTTAATAATAAGAAAAAATAGGAGGCGCCTCGGTCATATCAAAGACCGAATGTTTAAATATGCTATTGAAGGCGCCTACGTCATATCAAAGAACCAGTTTTGTTATTCTTTCAAAATGGTTACCCATTTAGTAATGGCCGAGATATTTGTTGCTTAACTTCAATTTACAACAAAACACCTTGTCTTAACAACGTAATGAAAATAAAGTATGATAATGTGAAAAAATCCTCTCACAATGACGTCACTTCCGGAAGGATGAGTCAGCAATTAATTTCTCCAAAATGGTCACCCATTTAGTAATGGTAGGGATATGTATTGCTTAATTTTAATTTACAACAAAACACCTTGTCTTAACAACGTAATGAAAATAAAGATTGATAATGTGAAAAAACCTCTCAAAATGACGTCACTTCCGAAAGGATGATTTTGCAATTTTAACAGTAGTGCCATTCAAAGTATGGTTTAAAAAACACGCTGGTTTCTTAATGAAATGTGTTTAATTAATTGTATGAATAATTTTTATTAATATCACCTTATCGAAAAATATTGTAAATACATATGTAAATTTGATAATAGCAGTTATAAGTGTATATTTGTAAATATGAATTTAATTGAAGTTTAAAAGGAATGAATTATATAAATGGCAAAAACCGTCTAGTGTTTGAGCGACTTTTTGTAACAGTATATAAGGAAGTTGAAAAAGTATTAGTTTAAGTAAGATTCTTGAAACGTTTTCTGTTCTAATTGCAGTCTCATCTTGAAATTTCTTTCTACTTTATTTATGTTTACGGCGGTTTTTGTAGTACTATATATAGAAAATGGCAGACTAAGTAAATAGTAATATTACAGACAGACAGACAGATACATAATCTCCATTATTAATAGATTATTACTATTATTAATTATGGAAACTCTTAATATTATTATTTACTATTAAAGTTTAACATACTAATATTTAATATATATATATATATATATATATATATATATATATATACATATATATATATAGAGAGAGGGAGAGCGTTAGAAAGAGGGAGAGGGGATCTGCGGACTTTGCTTTTGCTTACCATATCTCTTGATGTAAATATAATCTGGAATTTGTAGAAAATATGCTTCTGCTTTTACGTAAATGGTGAAATAGGTTCAGTCCACTACGCAACATAATATTTTTTATATTCATCTGTAAAACAATAAAATATCAAGTCTTAACTGTACTGAAGAATAATAACAAATTCTACCGGAAGTTAAAATAAACAATGCCTATATTTGCTAGTTCGTGCGATGTAGACAATTCGGGAATTAAAAAATTGGAAAAAATGCGTATGAGAAAAAGATAAGTTAAGTTGATTCGGATATATATATATATATATATATATATATATATATATATATATATATATATATATAGGTAGGTAGGTCAGTAGGTAGGTAGAAGGGTGAAAAGGAATTAGAAAAGCGAAAGGCAGATCTTTTTTTCAATTCAGTTGCTCAATGCAAGGTATATTCCGCGAAAAGGCAATTTATTCAATTAATTTTTCTTTAAGCCAGGCTTTTCGCGGAATATATCTTGCATTGAGCAACTGAATTGAGAAAAGATCTGCCTTTCGCTTTTCTAATTCCTTTTCATCCTTCTACCTATCTATCTGCTCTATCCTGTATATTGAGCTGTATACTTTCACAATAGGTTTTACTTTCCTTAAAAGTTCCTCTTAGTGGTCCACTTATATATATATATATATATATATATATATATATATATATATATATATATATATGGGGAGTTCGTATTTTTACGATTTAACCATTTTTCAAATGAGGAAACAAATGAAGAGTATACACAAAAGTATTATAATTGTTTACATCTGTCTCAAGGCAGTGTTCATTTTAAGTCATAGAATAAATTTTGAAATTTCAGAGAAATAAGCGTAGGTGTCTAAAAACACGCATATAAACAACAATTTTCAAAAAAAGTTATAACAAAAATCAGAACAAAAGATACATTGTAAAATACATTGGTAAAATCTATTATTAAAAGTAATTTCACATAAAAATGAATATTATTATAATCAAAGTGAAAAATTCCACAGACATGAAAATTCGCCATATTGTTTATATATATATATATATATATGTATATATATATATAAACAATATGACGAATGTTCGTGCCTCTTGAATCATGTGACATCTAAATATTTGTTGAGTTGTAAATTACTAGCCGTTATAGGAATATTTGTTTTACCTCAACAATAAAGACGTTTTTTTTTTAAACACCAAGACTAACACCGCCTTAAGATGATTTGACGAATCAAATCGAAAGAACCCGTTAAAAATGAAAATAAAATGGAACAAGAAACTCACGGAACTTACATACACCAATTTAACCGAAACACTAAATGTACCATTCGGAAAATAGAAAAAAATTTTTTTAAGTCTTATCAAGCAAAAACACTCCGTGTTATTTAATGATGTTCGCCTAAATGAAAATATGCTGCCTAAATACACACAATATATATATATATATATATATATATATATATATATATATATATATATATATATATATATATATATATTAATGCTACTTTAATTCCTATATAATTTTATTTCTAGCTACCATATCGCAGAATGGTTCTTGCGTGTAGTGTTTAGATAGCATTTTATTATTATTATTATTATTATTATTATTATTATTATTATTACTAGTATTACTATTGTTATAAAGAATTTTATTTGATATGCAAATTACCATATCGCACGGTAGTCTTAAGGGTAGTATATTATTATTATTATTATTATTATTATTATTATTATTATTATTATTATTATTATTATTATTTTGATTATTATTATTATTATTATTATTATTATTATTTATTTATATATAAGTAACATTTTAAGCTGAATTATTTCGCCACTTGATTGGGGAAATGGTAGTTTGATCTGTACCATTGTAGAGCCATGCATATAACTGTCCTGTTTTTAAAAATCTCCGAAACAGTTTCATGGTAAACAGCTGATGATCCCCGTGTTAATATTAGATGCTTACGTTAAGGTCTCCTGTTTTTGTTTCACTGTTAGATACTTAATCCCCCTTTTTATTTTATTTACTTACTATTATATATTTTATTATGAATTTTTCAACGAATGTTAAGTCTGCACTATTTTTGATTTAGTTAGTTTCTGTGGGAATTTAAACTGCATTTTCCTTCTTTTTTGTCTTTTTGTTTAAAATAACTCAAAGCTTCTTTAGACTATATATATATATATATATACACTATGTATGTATATATGGTTGCATATATGTATATGTATGTATGAATACATATATAGATATACGTATGTGTATATATTTGTCTATATATAGCTGAATATGTATATATATTTTCTACTAAGAGTGTTTAGTAGAAAATACCAAAATCTTATAATTTAGTACTAACAAAGAAAAACTCAATATATTAGAAGCCCTATATATAAAAATCAAAAAAACTCTAATTAATAGAATTAACTTTAATATCAGTAATAATATTCTAAAATGTTTATAGCTCCAAATATAGTTTCGTACTTAGTACATAATTCCCGTTTAAAAACCTTATATATATATATATATATATGGGAAATGAAAAAGGAAAAAACAAGAGATATTTTTTTTCATATTTATCAACGTTTCGTCTTTATTTGTAAGACTTCCTAAGGATGATAATTTTAAGAAAAATGTCATGCAGGTAGATCGAAATATTGGGTAGACATGATGGGTCGATGAGAAAAAGTAGTAGCCGTGGCTACTGACAGCACTTGGCCATGGTCCGGGCTGAGAGAATTCAGTGGCAGGGAGTGAAATGAATGTGGATGGCTGTAAGTGAAAAAGGGCGCAGGTGGGAGTGTTAGTGAATTTGTCTTAAGGTTGAAGATAGGGGAGGGGTGCTGAGGTTTTTTGTCGTGGTGAGGTGTAACATGGATTTTGAAGGCTAGCTAAGACGTATTAGTTTCCTTTAAATTATCTCCCTTGATAAGGATTATTTTAAGAAAGGTTTTTGGAATTTTTTTTTTCATTGAATTACTTTAATTAATTACTGTTAATATCGACGAAACTATTGCAGATATATAGGAAACATAACACAATAAAATTTAAAATAAATAGCAGTAAACATTAATTTATGATAGCTTTTTTAAAAACAATTATGCAAATTAGACAGATCTATGAATCTTTAAATGTAATTCATCAATACTATATATACCGTATTTCAAAGTATTCTTTTGTAATTGATTTAAATAAGAGTAACCGGTTTATATGATAATATAGTAAGGATTGATAAAAAAAACAAAAACTTTCGCATTTACTCATTTAGATATATGCATGCATATATACATGCACGTACATATTTATTATGTATATATATATATATATATATATATATATATATATATATATATATATATATATAAACTTTGTGTGTGTGTGTGTGTGTGTGTGTGTGTGTGTGTGTGTGTGTGTGTGTGTGTTTCTCCCTCTGGGTATAAGCATGAGAAGCTTATCAACGACGGCAGAGAAAACAGACTGATAATTTCGGAAGAGCAAAACGACCCAAGATTTTCAGTGCGCTTTGCTGGCTTTGGGTATATTATTGTTGTAGAGAAGGACAAACGCCATTACTCAAATTATGGCAAAACTATCGCACGCGTACTGTATCCGGCGCGTGAAACTATTTTATTGCGTCACAGCGAGGAGGCGGTAGTTAAGTTGATACCGGTGCGGACTTACGATTAGGCGTGCCGTATTCAGATCTTGTCGGATCTACAGCACCACTTTCACGATGGATGTTGGAAACTTCAGCCCGATCCTTCCTGTGCGTACCTTATTGCAACAAAAAAAAAACAATAAAAAGAATCGTGGAAAATAATGCCAATAATAGAATCCCACAGCTTAAAAAAGGAACTTAACATGTTGATTCATACAAAAGAAGAGCTGGCCCAGAAAATATATCTTTTAAACGATATCACATTTGAGTTCAGCCAATGTTATTTGCGTCATATGAAACGCAATACGGTTTCTAGAAATCGCTTTAAAAGCAAGTATGATTGTTAAAACATGATCTTTAAAATTATTTATTCTTTATGACGTAACGTCAATGTCTATCTCATATATATATATATATATATATATATATATATATATATTATAAGTACATAAAAGTAATCCATTGACACGTGTTTCTGGCTCACAGCCGTCATCAGCATATCTAACTTAGACAGAGATCGAACCTTCGATATTGATGTCTATATTCCAGCGTTCTACCACTGGACCAAGACGTTCTGTCTAGAAATATGTACGATTTTTATCACCTAAATATTTAGTGTATTTTTATGTAATTATTTTTATTGGTGATTGTAGCGTTCGTTGTTATTTTGCTTACTATTATTTCGATTGTCTCACTTCCTAAGTGATTAAGATGCAGAAAATTGCATTATTAGTCGTCCTAAACTTCATAGGACGTATATTTCGTTAATATATATGTTTTTATTTATTTTATACGTACATAAAAGTAATCTATGGACACGTGTTTCTGGCTCACAGCCGTCATCAGCATGGCTAATTAATAATGCTGGACTATAGACATCAATATCGAAGGTTCGATCTCTATCTAAGTTAGCCATGCTGATGACGGCTGTGAGCCAGAAACACGTGTCAATGGATTACTTTTATGTACGTATAAAATAAATAAAAATATATATGTTAACGAAAAATACGTCGTATGAAGTTTAGGGCAACTAATAATGCAATTTTCTGCATCTTAATCACTTAGGAAAGTGAGACAATCGAAATAATAGTAAGCAAAATAACAACGAACGCTACAATCACCAATAAAAAAATAATCATATATATATATATATATATGAATAAAAATGGGTATAAAATGATCTGACGTAATGGAAAATGAAAAGAGAAAAGCCAAAAACTATATTATTTATGTATTCATCAACGTTTCGTCTTTACTAAAAAAACACTCTCAGGATGAACAACAATGTAGAAAAATGATGCAGATATTAATTTTGATTCGCCAGAAAATTGTCCAAATTTCGGCATTTCTGTGGATGAGAACAAGCGAAAAATGAAAATCACGATTTTGGTTAGTCCGTTATCATCAACAGTCTGTATCTTTCAAGTGACGCGAGAAACGAATGGGATGATGGCTTGAACTTTTTAGCTTCTCATATCTATTTTTTGCTAGGGAGTTTGTCTTGGTCAAAATATGTCACATCCACAGCAATGGCGAAATTAGGACAATTGTCTGGCAAATCAAAATAAATATCTGTATGATTTTTTGACATTATTACTTCATCCTGAGTTATGTTTTTGTACATCTACAAAACCATAACTGCCCTCCGTCTGATTTAAAACAAATTCTAGTTAATAACACTAAAATTATACATTCCGAAACCAATTTTAAAACATTAAAAAATACTGGAAGCTATCTACATAAAAACACAACAACCTAAAATTAATAACATCACATATGAAACCAGTGGTAACATTTTAAGATGCTTAACGTAATCCGATTTTGTTCTGTGATGCCATCAAGCGTTGCTGAATTTAAATTGTCAACGACTTCCTGGAACAATGCGAAAACGTTCTCTGCACGTTTCTTCGCTGTCGTTTTAAAATTCTCTTCTTTCTCCAGCTTTTTTGTTCATTTGCTTTTAGCACCTGAGGATGATTCGACGAAGAATCGAAAACGTTCGTGAAACCTGTGAAACCCATGGAACATCTATTAATTTTTCTTGATTTTAATAGTCAGAAAAATTTTAAAAGAGACAAATTCTGTTATTTTTAACAATGTTTGCATTAATGAGAAAATGCTGCCTAAATACACACACAATATATATATATATATATATATATATATATATATATATATATATATATAGGAAATGAAAAAGGAAAGCCAAAACTATATTATTTATGTATTCATCAACGTTTTGTCCTTATTGTAGACTTCCTCAAGATAAAGTAAAAACCCAGAAAAAAATGTAAATATATAGGTGTGTGTGTGTGTGTGTGTGTGTGTGTGTGTGTGTGTGTGTGTGTGTGTGTGTGTGTGTGTGCGCGCGTATGTTTTTTTTAACATAGTTCACCTCAAAGAAGGCAGGGTGCCACTGTAGACGTAAGGGGCTACTGAGAAAAAGGGTGACAGTTTGGGGTGCAAGTCAACCTAAATTGGGAGCTGTGCAGCGAGATGTCTGTTTACATTAGTTTTAACTTTCTGCATGTCAGTACCGTCAGGAAAACAGGGGGCAGGGAGGGAGTTCCATAGTCCAGCAGCACGAGGAAAGAAGCTTTTGGAGTAGAAAGCGTTTCGGCATCTGGAGGCCTTTACAGCGAATGGATGGAATTTGGCAGATTGTCGTGTTGTACTAGTGAATTTCAGAGCAGCAAGTTCATCAGAGCACAATCCATTGAAGTACTGACGCTTTCCCACGCCTTTCGGGTAAGTGTACGTTAATTTCAATTACTGTTTGTGGCGATTTCTCGTGGCCGTGTAGGCATAGACGTTAGGTTTGTGATTCTTGGCTGAATCTACGAACTGCGTTCGATTCCATGCGACCGCCTGCAACCACCACTCCTGGACTGATGAGGATAAAAAATGTAAAAAACGATATCGTCTGTAGGTTCAAAAACACTGTAATATTTAAAACTATTCACAGTATATATATATATATATATATATATATATATATATATATATATATATATATATATATATATTATGTGTGTGTGTCTACATGGTAATCTCATGAACGAATCATTGAGAATTTTAGAATATATATTCTAGAAAATACGGTCAGTAATATGGGTACATTATTTCTTTTGTAACTGTTTATATTTAGGGAGTGCATATAGATATAAACTTTCTCTTCTTAATTTCTAAGTTTTTTATGAAACGATTATTATGAATTTTTGAATATATATTCTCGTCAACATGGTGAGTAACATGGGCACATTATTATTCTTTTGTAAACTTTACTATTTTCGAGAATGCGCCCACACGAACTTGCGCCCACAAAAAAACTTTTAAATAAGTTAGATACAAAAGATTTAGAGAAAAGAATTGCTCTACATCAAACGTTGAGTTAAATTAAGTAATAAACATTTTATAAAGAATCTGTAAGCGCGCATGAGCGTCAATAATATGTATGTGCGTGGTAAAATCTTAAACTATTGAACTTATCATTATGAATTATGGAATATGTATTCTAGGTAACAGGGTGGGTAACGTTGGAACATCATTTTTTATTTATATTTTTTTTTTGTAGACTTTTCCATTTAGGCGGGGGGGGGACGAAATCGTACCATCTCTCGCAACGAAAGAAAAAAACATTAAAATTTAAAACTAATGCTTCCGCCCTGGGGCGGGTATGTTTCTAGTATATATATGTCATTTATTACTATTTCATATACGCACTTTTATTATAAAATAATATATTTCGTATATATTTTTCAGTATTTACTTTAACGGTGCTCAATGCATCAGGAGAGCTTAGTAGTAGTATAAAATATACTTATGGAAAGTAAGCTACGCAGAAACGTTTATGTTTCATTCCCCAAGGAAATTCTCAGCTAATTAGCCCAAGAATTAAACACAGACGTTTCTCTGTAGCTTGCCATACGTATATTTTTATACTTTATATATATATATATATATATATATATATATATATATATATATATATATATATATATATATATACAAATGTGTGTATGTGTTCTATGGGTATGTATAGCGAAACGTTAGTTACGGACATACAGTAGCAATTAGAAGAATGAAAAAGGAAATTATGAATGAATTTAGATATAAAAGTATTAATTTATACACATACACGCTCGAATACATGTGCGTATACTGTGTATATGTATATGTAGCATGTGTATGGATGTATGTATATAATAGGATGTGAAACCGAGTTCTCATATAATGATCACTAGAACCGCCAAAATCGATTTTAATGTTTGTAGTTTCGATTTCCGTGGAAAATTTCTCTGTTATCTTTTCCTGAAGAAATATCGTTGGAAATACAGTCAGGTCAACCTTTAGCTAGCTGAGTGTTGTCTGTTTCATTGAAACAGATCGCAAAATATCAATTTCCTATTTCGGTTGCACTGTTGTGACAAAAGCATTTTTCTGTTACGGTGATTTCTGTTTTATATGTAAACAATTTATATTCATCCATTCACCAACAATAAATTAAATGTCGGAGTCTGTAACGATGTAAAAATCTAAACATCATAAAAAAAAACTCGATTGCTCTATGTTGAAAACGGTGCACAACTAAAAATAATTCTCCAATTAAATGTTTTAATGATAACAAATTAATTTTATAACTACTCATGGTTTTTATTTTCATTGTATCTGTAAGTCCATTATATTAGTGCATTGTTTTTAAATATTTTGAATGTTTACATATTTACATGTACATAATTCACTCCTAAACTAATAAATCGATCATTATGAATGTTGTGATGCAAAAGTGGTACAGAATTATTCCTGTTTGTGGAATTAAGTTTACCCGTCCTGGGACGTGTATTCTTCTACTAGTATATGCCAGACCATGGTACTTTATACTATAGAACTCTATGTTCCAGACCAAATGGCTCCATGTGTCCTGTAATTCACGAAATGAGAGAAAGTGTCCAGGGGTCAGTGATCGTGTTTATGCAAATCTATCCATCCAATTTCCGCCCGCGGATTATTTTTCATTGGCACATTCTTAATTGTTGGAATTAATCAAACGACAATTAAAGATGTACAAATGAATCATGTCAAACGAATTTCGGTAATGTTTACCATCGCCATGGCACACGCACAATTCGTCTCTGAGATGCTGGCAAATATGGTGGCACCAATTTAAAGATCAGCGAGAATGTGAATATTAAAAATCCGGATCACATTTTAAAATGCACCTTTGAACACTTGGTGCTAAGAACGATGCGACAAAGAAATTAAATGTTTAAACTTCCAACTTCTAAAAGAACCAGTTCCATTAGGAGATCGTTTAACTATTAGTTCGAATGACGCTTGAAGAACATCGAGAAAACTTTAAAATAATACGTTCAGTTTAGTTTGGTTGCTTTGTTTTACGGCATGCAAACCCTTTGGGGGTTATTTGATTCCGAATACGGTCGTTTTCGTAAATATTTCTATATATCTTCAAATATTTATTCATGGTTTGGTTACTTTAGGGTTTTATGTACTGTTATCCTAAAGAAAATGTTATTCAGAATAAAATTTACTTTAGGATAACAATACATAAAAAAAAAAGAAAGAATTAAAAAGATTAAAAAAATAATAAATAAAAATGAAAAACTGAAGTAAACTAACACCTAAAAAATTTGTTTAAGAAATCAATAAGATGGCACGATTCTTTTTTTATATAATAAATCAAATATTTCAGGCGGACATCCGTCCTTTTTCAATGAAAATAAGAATCCGACATTTTTATATATATTTTTTTTTTAATATTTCACCACGCCGACCGTTTGGGAGCGAACTCCCAACGACGACGCTCTCCTTGGTGTAATTATGTCGAAATATTTGGCATCTTATCGATTTCTTAAACAACATTGTATTTCATTAAAAAATGCCTTGTAATGTGAAAAAAAAATTATATATATATATATATATATATATATATATATATATATATATATATATATATATTATCGATAATCAATTTATTACAAACGTAGGTTCCGTTATAGTATTTGGCCGACAAAATCTGTCTCTGTTATAGTATGTGGCCTACCTTAAAAACCATATTATAATGAAGTACAATTACTGCCTGGTAATATATAGTTATAGAACT
>OY744524.1:81512167-81514667 GCA_963556195.1 Sepiola atlantica | reverse complement strand
GCCTTGGCAATGTCTTCAATATATTTGTTCATATTCATGTTATCTGTAGGTGTTAGGCCGTGGAGTTTGAATGTGTGTGTGTGTGTGTGTGTGTGTGTGTGTGTGTGTGTGTGTGTGTGTGTGTGTGTGTGTGTGTGTGTGTGTGTGTCATTAGAGAGAAAAAAGGAAAGGATTTTATAATGAATATTGACTGTTATTTATAGACTTTATTTCCCCTTGTTTTTCATTTTTTCATTGTTCTTTATATAATCAGCACTGAGGATCACCACACCAAGAAATAAATGCAGAGGAGCATTTACATATATCTTGGTGTATGTCGAAATAATTGTATGCTAAATAAGAAAATAAATTCTGTGACATATGGGAATCTATATTTAAAAATATTGGATATGATATAAAATCGAATAAAAAAAGAAATATATATATATATATATATATATATATATATATATATATATATATATTGAATAGCTTATGTTAAACACTCGAACTATTCCGATATTTGAAGGAGATTACATAACAAAAAATGTATTAATAAGTAAGATATTATGAATCCCAAGGATCTATTAAATACTGCAGATAAACCTCAATGGTTAACACATTCTGTCAATCAGAGTTTTCATATTTTAATTCGGTAGATTACAAAATATACAACATAATAACTATTTTGTAATCATTTTCCAATATTTATCCATATGTACACGTGTTTCGGAAGATTTTCATGAACAGAGTAAACTTGATAAATTTATGCTTTTCTTCTTCAGCATATGGACTTCATCAATTCCAATTTAGATAATTTCCAGTGGATATATTCGCAGTCAGTTAAAGAACAAAAAATATCCAGATGGATAGACCTTATACAGACTTTTTTGCAATAATGATGACAGATATTACAAGCGAAATTAATATTAAAGCACACATATTTCAAGATGAGATCTATTTAAAGATCAACGAATGGCTTGAAATCAGTCTCTAATCGATGTTTCCAATAAACATATATCAATATAATTTCGATTCTGGGAATTGTTTAAAATTTAAGGGTTAAGCTTAAGGGGTCTTAATAAGAAATTTAAAGTCAGGGAATCTTTCTTAATGCCTAATGACTTTAACTCAAATTTAATGCAAATGTGAAATATTTGAATTTTCAAATCGGCGGTTGTGCCAATATTATACCTCTTAAAACTCTTTAAAATACCCCGAAGAAAATGAAAGTTGGGGAATATTTATTAATGCATGTCTAATACCAATTGTTAAAATGTCACAAAAATCGATATTTCAGGACCAGACCTACTAAACACTTTTGATTTCCGCTATATTTGTGTGATAAACGTTATTCTTAATTTACACCCTGTTCGCCTCTGTTTGTCATTATTTATTTGCCATTGTTATATTTTGGCTTGTGTATATCTATAGTTGTAAGACAGATCACCAACATATGACCATGCAACAGTGGTCATTTGCGAAATAATAGTCTTAAGAAAAGTTTTGAACCGGCAATTTCCCTCCAGTTATGGGTCAAATAGCAACATATTCAATCAAGCGTATACCATGAATCGTTTACAATGGACATTTTACTTCAGCATTAAATAACCTTAAAAGAGTTGATACGTCGTCAAATACAAAACTTTCAATCGGGCAACGCCGGGTTATCTTTTGGTAATAACTGAAAGTAAATAAACATGTTTTTACGCATTTATTTTTTTTTGTGGTTTTTGTTTTCTCTTAAATTATAATTTCATTTATTTAATGTTTTAATCTGTTTTGAAAGAAATGCTGACCTACTTTTGTTGTTTGAACATTTTTGTTATCCGCCAGACCTTTTTTCTTCTTTCTTTTTCTTTCTTTTGTTGTCGTCTGCTTTCTACGCATTGACCGACTTACGGAAGAAGGAGAAAATATTAGCAACGGTAAATTCATATAAAACACATGTGTTGTGACAATGTCCATATTCATCTGCCTTCCCCACGAGGACAAATTTAGACACAAGATCGTTTCTTTAGTGTAGGGGATATTCAACTCCTCCAAAAGGAGAACTAGATTTGGGTCAGAATACAAACTTCCCCAGACGAAAGGGATTTTTTCAGCTCTGACGAAGGATGGAACGGATAGTTCACGTTAAAAATAATTTGCAAAAGTTTTTACAAAATAAGCACAAGGCAATCAAAAGTGTTAGTGTGGTGGTCCTGTCTATCCTACTCTGTACTAGACGCATTCTGACCCTTTCGCACAAGCATTGTTCCTTTCATTCTTTCACTATTTGTGCATCACTTCTGCGATCCCGCAATACCACATTTACTCTTAAAATATCTCCTAAAAATTTAAAATTAGCTAATTTAAAAAATATTTACAATTTTATGAAAAACTTTCAGGGCTACCCGGCGTTGCCCGGGGAAAATGTGTAAATATTAAAACTTCTATATCTCTATCCGTCTACCTATCTTTCTCTCTTCCCCCTCTCCCGCTTCTCCCCCTCTCTTTCAACCCCCTCTTTCTTCTCCAC
>OY744524.1:81402167-81492167 GCA_963556195.1 Sepiola atlantica | reverse complement strand
GGTATAATAAGACTACTCCGTCCTTAAAATAAAGGGGTTAAAGTAATTTAAGTGGCATGAAAAAATTAATTTAGTAAAATACATTCTTTAACATCTATTTATTAATGAACTAACATGACTACCCTGTGTTACCAGGGGGAGGGGGAGTGAATGGACCACAAAATAGAAGAGTTAAAAGTTTGTGTAACATCTTTCTTTTGCCCTCTCTTTCTCTCTTCTTTCCGATAATTCTTTGACTTCTAGTGTGTTTTTTATTCAATAAAGGGTATTTATTTTGGGGTAAAAAACAAATTATTTTTACTTCCATTGCTCGATCCTAAATAGAAACTCTACTCATCAAAAATGAAAATAGCGCCGCTTATGTTAACCAGGAAACGTAAACGACTTAAATAAGTCAGAGGGGGGGGGCAATAATCCGTGTGTTCTGGGAAAAACCTCATCCGACTTCGTATGCAACCGTTACGCCTTGCTGCTCTCGGTGTCGGGGGTGAAAACCTGCAATTTTTCAGGTTAACGAATAACTGCAATCAACGATGAGGACTTCATGCAGACCAGACAATCCTGAGGCACGACCTTCGTGAGCTCTATGCAGAAGTCTGACTCGCTTAACAACAACAATCAGCAACAAGATAAACATACCCGCCTCTGCCACCGCCGCACTACACAACACGTACATACATTATCTTTTTTTTATTATATAGACTAGCAAATAGATGCTCTCTCCGGTTGCATATTTTTGCAAGCCTGGGAGGATCCTAGCGAACGAACATATACTATACTATCCTCCAAAAAAGAAGATAATGCCTGCGAGGATGGTCTTATGACAACAGAACGTATACTAAACTAGCCCCCAGGGGAGGAGATAATGTGTGGGAAAATGGACTGATGACAACAGAACAGATACTACACTACCGTCAAAAGTAGGAGGCAATGCCTGGAAGAATGGTATCATAACCACAGAACAGATACTACATTACACACCCAAAAAAGGAGGAGGTAATGCCTGGAGGATGGTATGATTACAACAGATCATATACTACACTATCCCCTAAAGGAGAAGGTAATGCCTGGGAGGATGGTCTCATGACAGAAGAACGGATACTACACTATTCCTCAAAGGAGGGAGTAATGCCTAGAGGTATGATCTCACGACCACAAAACAGATACTAGACTACCTCTATGGGATGAGGTAATGCTTGGGAGGATGATATCATGGTTACAGAACAAATACTACACTATCCCCTATACCACCACCCCCAAAAATAGAACTACATTTCTCTTCAAAGGGGGGGGGGTAATGCCTGAGCGGATAGTCTCATGACAACGGAACAGATACTACAGGACTCTCTTTGAATTAAGCATTGAAACATAATATATTAGTCCGAAATAATATAGTAAATTGAATAGTATAGTTTCGGCTTCAGACAGACAGATACAAATTCTCTATTCGTAATAGTTTTAACCTGTATCAAAATATAGGTTGTGAGTAAGAAAGAATAAACGCAACACAGTTTTATAAAAAAAATATAAGCGTTTCTTTATTAACTGTTGATGCACATTAACGAAGTAAAAATTCTTTTATATACAGTATATATTTTTTTAATTTTCGTAGCCAGTCGTCTCCAGTTTAAGACTGAATAAGGGGGAAGCTAGTGTCAGAGATTGAATGACAGGCGGGAGGGATGCTTCTGTAGTTATTTACATTTTAGCGTTCTCTGGCGTATTCGTTCGTCAGTTATTTTATTTAGGCCTCACGTGATTTTTTATGATTTCTCACGCTTGCTTTACCCATCCGAATTGTTAGGGTATATATCTTGATATTAATTATCCTTAAAATCAGCCGTTTTTTCGTCAGTGCACTTGACTTATAATACATTGACGTTCGCATCAGCCCAGTCTAGTATGACGCCATACACTATTTTATCAAATTAAATCATAAATAGTTGCTTATAGATAAATATGAATATTCATTTCAGTATTAATTTAATTCCATTGCGTTCTTTTGCAAATCACCTTTTTTTCATTTACTGTTTTTTATCTATCATTATACTAAAGATGAGTCAATCAACGTTTGTTTCCCTATATACGTTAATCACACAAAATACATGCTAAAATATGACTTAATGCTGTGATTGAGTTATGTCTAAAAAATGTGTTTTAATTGTTCTAATTCGACGTAATTTGTAATTAACTGAAAGTCACCCATCTCTCACTTAGCTATATAAGTATTTCTCTCGCCATCTTTCACTCTATGTTGATTCAACAGCTCTCTTATATTTTTTATGTCTACGTGAGCATTTTCCGAAAGGATGACTTTGGGGGGGGGGGGCGTTGCCATCTAATTTATATAGTGGATGTAGACACCACAAACATGTATGTAAATTAGATGGCAAAATTAAAAAGTCTCTTTACTTTTATATTATTATTATTATGTTGTTAATAATAATAATAATAATAATAATAATAATAATAATAATAATAATAATAATAATAATAATAATAATAATAATAATAATAATAATAATAATAATAATAATAATAATAATAATAAACTTAAATGAATACAGTAAATCGAGGTGAAATGGGCTACTTTTTTGGCGTTTTCTTTATTTGACATTGTATAACTTCCCCTAAAACTGCATGCATGAAGGTGGAAATGTGTTCAGGGTAGAAAATGGGTTCTCAGCACTGAGTCAAATAAAGATAATGATGGTAATGTTTCCTATAGTACTAACATGTACTAAATTGTATGAGGTACTTTACGTATCTTGAAAAAAATACCTGGGTGAATAAGGCCATCTATATTAATGAAGAGCATTAAGTATTTTTTCATCAACACATCACGCATTTTTAATGAAGGTACTTTATTCTTGCATGCCTTTTCTTTACAATAAAAGTCCTGTTAAAGGTCAGTGTCACTTGGTAACACATAGGGCACACATAGCCTCGGATATAAATTTTACTCATAGGGAAATCAAGTGTTAGCCTCAAGACGGGGCCCCTTGATATCTTTAGATAAACTAAATTAAAATGATTAAAAAAGTGAAAAAACTCATTTGTGTGAAGTGTGTTCCTCAGCATTTTCACATACATCTGCTTTAAAAATACACATGCGGACACACACTGGTGTCTGAAATAGCTGGTGAATGTCTGGCATCCGGTAGGATGCCCCATCTCCAGCAAAAACGGAAAGATAAGAAAAATAATTTTAAAAGTCACAGATGTCACATATCTACCCACTCATATCATAAAGTCACAAATGTGAAATAAACATAAAATTTGCTAATACAATGTTTAGACACAATCACACCTGGAATATTTCAAAACAACAACCAAAATCCCATATTGGCGGAGTTTTGGTTGGCAATGGAAATCATTATGCAGCTTTTGAGTTCTATATCACTCTCCTGATAAATTTGATATGTAAAAATGTACTTAATTCTTAGAGAAATTTTGCTTCCCATCAAAAAATTTTAAAAAGGGTTTGCAAGTATACTTATATGGTCTTCCCACTTCAAGAATATCATACACTAGAGTTCTTACGTGATATAAACAAAACTCAGCACAAGGTTTTATTAGATAGTGAAAAAATGCACACCTTGGCATTTACACTGTGCAGGGTACAGAGAATTATAAAGTTTCAATGGTCATATAATGAAGGCAATGTCTGATGCAATCCATAATGGAAGCATCAAACTCTGGGGGAAATAAGTTGGGAGAAAATAGGGATAATCATTTGTGGCCCATTTCGCCATGGTGACCTACTTCACCTCGAGTTACCCTATGGAACATGAAGAAAGTCAATATAATAACAATAATCGTATGAGAACTAGGAACAGTCCCCCAAAAAACTGAA
The DNA here is from genome assembly GCA_963556195.1 of Sepiola atlantica. Taxonomy (NCBI): domain Eukaryota; kingdom Metazoa; phylum Mollusca; class Cephalopoda; order Sepiida; family Sepiolidae; genus Sepiola; species Sepiola atlantica. The sequence continues at coordinate 81,488,311 of OY744524.1, read as the reverse complement.
AAAACAAGACTCGAAGAAATTGAAATCAAAGGTAAGACAGTGTACGGCAATGATGAAAACAACTGAAATCTTAAGGAAAATCCTTGAATGCGGAAACTAACCCACATAAACCACGAAGGCTAACCAACCACAGGTGCAACAAAAAAAAAATTTTAACTAAAAAAATAGAAAGAACACTACGCAAACCAAGGGAAACTGAACCTGCTAAAAATCTCATAAACTACCCCCCACCACCAACAACAAAACACACACACGCGCACTTCGAGTGCATCAGCCTCGGTTGATACAACATAACATGATAGTGAAGGGCCAAAGAGGATGGAAAGACCAAGGAGGGAGAGTACTAACCAGAACCCCACTTGAAGGGTGTGTAGAGTACTGGAACCTTGGGAAGGCTTATTGCCACCCGGATTCAATAGAAGATCAGTGGTTGTTACCAGCGAGAAATCAATGGCAAGCGGCTATTGCGATAGCGCAAAATCCTTTGGAATGGTTATCGAAATAGGTGGAGAGTTCTGGAAATCTGGAGAGACTTGTTTTCATTCAAACTCCAGGGAAGAGCACCGATTATCGTCAGTAAGCAATCACTGGTGATAACCAGTGTGAAAACTCCTACTGAGTGAGATAATATATATTATTATTTTTCAGTTCTACTAGAAGAGTGTTTTTATTCAAATCAAAGTGGGATAACTAGTGGTAGTGTTTGTGACCCAACGGGTCACAGGTACGTCTAGTAGCTTTCTAACGTGTCTTCCCTTCCTTTTGAAATGTAAACAGTTAAATGTTTAGACGAAATACAAGAATTTTGGAATTTCTTCTATGAATTCGAAATATGATATAAGCAAAACAGTTTGTTTTTCGGGCGTTTCCGTTCTGGCGTTGCTAGACCAGATTTAGAACTAAAAATTCCGGCAGTTACCTGTCTGCTCGAAGGATTCTCAAGATTCGCTTTTCTTTTTCTCTTTCTTTTTTTAATCGTAAACTTTTTCCCCCGGACACAAATAACGTTCGAAATAACTAGCGTAGTTAGATAATCTTGTAGTCCCTCAGAAATCTTAAGATAGCATTGTTCAATTGGACCGTTATGTGTTGTGATCGGCACGTGACTACATAATACCATTTTGAAAATACTGTCAATTTTGTGTGAAAAAAATCTTTTTTATCTTAGAATTCTGTAAAAATCAGTTATCTGCGTACTTTGATTCTTTTTAAATCAGAACCGATGTAAAAAGATATCAATTTTCAAAAAGTATAATTACAAAATCCATAGAAATGTTTGTGTCATACTAGCCTACCCGATTCGACGTTGCTCAGTAGTCTGTTTAATTCCATTTAGCCTAAATGTTAGTTTAAATCAGACCTTCACCTCTCAAAAAAAATGTGGTTAGGGCGTAGGAGAAAAATGTTCGATTTTATAGTTAGACTTTTTAAGTACGCGTTAAAAAAAGTTTGGTATCCGAAAAAAAAAACCATTAAAGTAAGAATTATTTTATGTCCAAATAAATGATCGTTCAAAAATTCATAAAAAGAAAAAAATTAAAACGAAAACGTTATTAAAAGTAATGATCACAAACCAACTTTGATGAGAATAATACAAATGTACAAAAAGAACTTCGAGGTTTTAAGTTCAAATTAATGCGCGTTAAAAAAGGTAAGCGTAAAAGTAATAATAAAAGAACTTCATGCTATTAAAACCAACGACAACAAACTAACTTCTAAGAGAAGTATCCAAACGTACGTAAACAAACTTCCAAGTTTGTGTGTGTAAAAAAGAGTATTCTGAAAGTAAAAGTAAAAACACGCCTTGTTATTAAAACCATCGCCCACAGAACAGACTTCGAAGTTTTAAGTCCAAATTAGTGCGTATTAAAAAATCCTAAAAGTAAGAAAAACACGGAAACGTTAATGAAAAATGTATAGCATACCTGTAGTTTGTTGTTTTGTATTGTTTTGTTTTCTTTTTGGAACAAACGGCAAATGAAAGCGTGTTTGTGCATGACAATAATTTTGTCGGCGGATTACGTCTGATAAATTGGAGTTAAATAAAATGGAAATAGTTATTATAAAATATTAATCAGATTACTAATATTTAATAAATTCATACATTGTTAATTGTCGCCGCTTAGTAAACGGTGCATGGGAAAATACATTCCTTCCTAAATATTTGAACCCGGTGATTTAAGTAGCAAGAAATGAAGTTGAGAGATAAAAAGAGAGAGAGAGGGAGGGAGAGGGATAGAGTTATCTCTTTCGACTTCCTCTATTACTCATCCATATGGGAAGCGACGGTGGCTAAGTGGTTAACAACACGAACTGACAACCAGGTTCGAATCAAGTTCGTTCCACAGAAATATTTTCACTTAGGATGTTAGCAACCTTCACGTGGTCCCTCCTGTAAGTACCCAATGTCTTTCTTGAAATAATTCTAACTGAAAAGATATCTGGGAAACGAATGTCAACAATAGAATCATCTGATTTATACGAAATGAATGAATGAATAATCCAAACGAAAACTGTTGATCGGATTAAATATAAAAGGTGAAAATCGATTGCACAAAAATATTTTTTTAGTAAAGAATCATTACTTATCAAGGGTTAATTAGTTTGTCAGCTAGACGGTGATATAACACCGTGATGATTGGATTGCTAACGATGGTTGAAATTGGACAGAATTAGATTATTTAATCGGGCGGCTCAACAGGAATTTATTTACATTAGACTTGAAAACAACCATGCTGTAGTCAGCTGCGCAGCAGCTCAGTGGTATTGTGTTAGAACACGAACGAATATTTACCCTATATATTATCTAGTATATTATCTAGTATTAAACAGTACATTATATAGTATTAAACATATTTTTATCTAGATTTTGGTTAGAAAGCTATTTCCGTCGGTTTCTACTTTATATATAGGATGAGTTAACACCTCTCTTTTAATTTGAAGAATTTTATTTTTGATCGGGAGCTCAAACTTTTTTCAGATATATATATAAATTAAATTATAGATTCCATCATTTTGCCGAACATGTTTTAACCATTTTTCGCGGTAATAAAACTTAATAATTAAAACTGAACTTAATACAAATATGTTTCGGAATTTTTTAGATGATGATTTATAATTTGTATTATTTGGATTATTCAGACTACTGTTTTCATCTTCGATGTTATTCTCACAACGTTTCGACCTTCTTCATCTTCTTTTTCTTCTTGTTGAACTTTGGTATCTGTACGAAATGTCGAATAGAACCCTTTATTTAATCCACGGTATAGCTTGCTCTCATTCCGTCAGCCATAAGTAAGGGTAAGTAATTAGTAATTGTATTCTTAGTAACGCACTGAGGATTGAACCTTCAACCTCCAGAAGACTGTCTTTTAGATTATTACTTAGCACTTTATCCGTTACGCCACGGGTACTAATGCTTTGTTGGTCCGTGTGATACTTAAATGATAATATATGATAAGTACGTTGATATCTGAACATACTAAAAATGCCAATTACGATAAAATATCAATGTGTTAAGCGTTTACTACTGCTTTGTACGACTCCGGGTGCTGACCATGAACAAAGATGTAGCGTTGAACTCACCCATGTCCGAAGTATGTTTGCCTCAAAAGAAAAATACACGATAATTTTTTTTAGAGAGATGTTATCATATTTTTCAACGATGTTCATTGAACTATTGTAATAATTAATTTAGTTTACATGCACGTCGAAAGTGTAAATCATTCTGTGTCCGATGCTATAGTTTTTTTTTCTGTTTAACAAAATACCATTTCGCCTGATCGCCAGCTACTTCCTTCGTCTTAGAAAGATTTTATAATTTAAAGGATTTTTTTCTTCTTCACTGGGAAATACAACTTCTCTGTTCGCTTTACACATTTTTTTATTATAATTAAAAATTAGACGAGTAGCATTCTTTTACTTTTACATCATTTTATTTACACAACTAATTCGCTTCGTCCGCTCGCTATAGCTTCGCAATTTAATTCTAATTCACTACTTTAAATCATTGAAACAAAATTAATCTATAAGAAAAAGAAGACAAATTAAATTAATTAAATAAAAATAGAAATCACGAAATTAATTAAATCAAGAATTGAAAGTTGTCCTTCAACGAAAAATCATTCAAGCAAGCAAGAAAGAAAACCCACCACTAGCCAAAAAGTGGACCTTTCAAGAGGCCTATAAAAAAGTGTATATGATTTAGCGTCTGGCTAAGACTACGATAGTTTCCCGTTATATAGGAGCAAAAAGTAGTATTTGTTCTGATACTGCACTTCATCGTTTCTGTTCTCGGTCAGTGAAGTAGATGTAGATATCCTTTTAGACTTAGGAAATTTTAATTTTTTCCCCTAATCCAGAGTGCCCTTTTGGGGGAAGCTGGATTTTCCCCACATTAAAAACCCACGTTGTATCTTACTCTGCTCTCGCGGGAGGGGGGGGAGAAAATAGGGACTACAATAATTTAAATAATATCAATATCTTTATGTTTATGGAAGGTGCTCGACTGAGCTCGAATCTATGCCTACCCCCGGAAAACATTCACAGCAAGAACTCGCCTAGTTACAATTAAAACAAATACCTTAGCTTCTTTCCTAGAACATCCCATCTGTGGAACAAAATACCACAAAGATGCTCCCCAACTGACTACAACATTGTCGTCTTCAAGTCTAATGTTAACAAATACTTGTTGAGCCGTCCTCTTGGATAATCAACTTCCCTTAAGTAGTATTCTGACCATTCCACTCATTGTTTCAACCCCTCTCGCGGTGGTTATTATCGTCCAATTAGAACATACCTTTGGCCCTTATCCTCGAGTGGGTCTCGGGATTTGATAAACGTTGACCCATTAATGAAAAACAAAAACAAACGCCCCTAATAAATAATAAACCTTATTTCGAAGTGCGCATTTCGTTAAAGACTGCACTGGATAGCCTTGCTTATAGCTACGTAGAAATGACGTCCATAAACGCCGTGTGAAAAGGTTACTGCTTGACCTGGATTTCCGTTACGATGCCACAAACTCCCCATAAACCGGAAACGAGAAGTCATCGCGTTCGACATCATTCCGCGCAGCGTTTCCTAATGACTGCCAAAGTCGTGTAAGGGTGTTCGGCAAGGCAGACGCCAGAAGGACAAATGCTTTAGTAAAAGAAATACAAATAAACATGTATGCATCGCATCACCTAAAATGTGTTCACCCACTGCGGAACGGGCGAAATATTTATTGCGAAACAGAAACAGTTAAGCACAAGGTGGGGCAATTTGACTGAGTGGGTTGTTCGAGAGTTCATCGAAAGACTATCTTACTCCTTACTAGAGAGATTCAAGAACTCGTGATCAAAGTGTAATATCTGTTCTATTCTCGGTCAGAAGAGGAGAAATGCTTCTAGACTAAGGGAATTTTTATTTTTGTCCTAATCAAGAGTGCAATTTTTTAGGAGCTGGATTATCCCTCATTAAAAACCGTCCTTGTGTCTAACTTTTATCTCGTTGGAAGGATATAAATAGGGACTTGTGAACCTATTCAAACTTACAATGCTATCCATCATAAGAATTCTCGTATCCTATTCACAATTTTCTGTCGCCATAATGTCGCATTGTCTTCGTGTACCAAAATACAAAATTATAATTAGACAATTTAAATTACAAATTTCATAAAAACAGATTGAGGGCCGCAAACCCAAACCTTACCCCCCCCCCTCCCCCAAACAAAAATTAAAAAATAAAATAAAAAAATAATGTTATACATATTGGTTATACCCGTCCTGGGACCGGTATGCTTCGGGAACACTCTACGGAGGCTGACTGCATTCATTTAATGAATATAGGTATATTTATCTTTCTTCGTTGTATAGCTGTCTCAGTGGCAGTGGGGGAATAAATGTTAAATAAAAGTCCAAGGGGTTCGGATCCTGTGACCGGTGGTACAGTTATATCTAACAACACTGATGATTCTTGGTTGAGATGAAACATGTATGTGGATATTGAAAAGTATTTATTGTAATAATTATATATTTTTCTTTATCCCCACGACCATCATAAATTATCACGCGATACAGGACAAATTAAGTTCTATTCATGCCTAAATACAGCAGGCAGTAAACAGCAGACAGTCTAGAAGGTTCGACGAACGTTATCGGAACCTGGCAGTCTGTTTTTAATATCTCCGAATAGTGCCTAACTTCAATTTATTAATTGGGCTTTATAATAATAATACTTACAAATATATATATATATATATATATATATATATATATATATATATATAAATGTTTTTAGAGATTTCTAACTTCTTCCATTTTAGAATAATTAAGTCACTGATACAGGCAGTGTATTTAATATTTTAACAATGATTCTGTTACTCACACACACACACACACAAATATATATATATATATATATATATATATATATATATATATATATATATATATATATATATATATATATATATATATATATATGCCAAAATATAATTTAGTTCTGGGATTGAGTTATGGTTGAATTAAATTATGTTTTAATTGTTCTAGCTAGCCATAATTTGTAATTATCTAAACAAAACTTAGCTATCTATATATTTCTTTCCCCTCTCACTCTATGTTGATACAACCACTTTCAAATATTTCTTAATGTCTCTGTTAGCATTTAGAGAAAGCATTGCCATCTAATTTACATAGTGTCAGTACACACAACAAACATGTAAATTAGATGGCCAAACAATAAGTCTCTTTACTTCTGTATTATCTATAAAGATAATACAGAGGTAAATAAACTTGCAACAAGGTAACCATTACGAAAGTAAAGGAGCTCTTAACTCAAAATCAATAAATTATGTCATCAAACAATATAAAGAAAAAAGTTGAATCACCAAAGACCGTTTTATAAATGTCACTCCTTGGAATATTCCTTTTAAAAATGATAAAGGAAATTAAAGTGACTTCAATGATGACTTGAAAATGTGTTTAAATCTCTGACGAGGCTCGTTACACCGCGTGAAATTATTAGAAAAAAGTCAAGATGAAAAAATAAAATTATTTTGATTTTAATAAAAAATATCTGCATCTAACACATGATTTTTGAAAACATTTCTTTGCGTTTTAAATTTTAAAATGCTTTTAAAAAAATTTAATTAACTTGCCAAAATTCATACCTTTTTGCGACCATGCACGATTTTAAGTTCATATTTAAAAGAGACATTACACAAGACCAGAAAGGACTCTTACGAAAAAAATAAAGTTAATACATTTTATTTGCTTAAATCTCTGACGAGGCTCGTTATATCGAGCGAAATTATTAGGAAATAGGTCAAGATGAAAAAAAAACATTATTTTAATTTTAATAAAAATATCTGCATCTAACACATGATTTTTTAAGGCATGTTGCCTCTTTCTTTGAGTTTTAAATCTAAAATTATTTTAAATTGACATCAAGTTCCTCATATAAGTATTTAGAATGATCTGCATATGCAGATTAAAAATTCCCATACCTCACAGAAATCCTATTTGTTTACATAAATGCATTCATCGTTTCATAGAGGTTTGCTCATATGCATTCACAGAAGATTATTTATAGAAGAATGTTCTTGTTGGACAGGACCAAACACACATTTTGCGCCATAACCCTGTTCATAATGTATGGAGAAAAATATGGATGCATCTATTATTTAAAAAAAATGCAATCTAAATAGTAAAATATAATAATAGACATACTATGATTTAGATGTGTTTCTAGATGTGGTAGAAAATAAATCGTGAATTGTGTAAAGTTGTGAAGTATTTTGAAAGATAATTTGTTGTCTTTGGTTCAAAATCAGTTTTAGAACATTTTGGTTCAATTACTTATTACATTAGAAAACAAATATTCGGTAAAAAAATAAAACTAAAAGCAAAAAAAAACAGAGGAGTTTCAGAGCACGTTAATTATTTTACAACATGTTTAATATTGCTTTTACAGCGTCGGGTTTATTATTACTGTGTAACAAGTGTAATCGTTTCGTTAACACTGACGTATTTCGATATTCAACATTGACTAAAAAATAAAAAGTAGGGAGACAGTGAGAAGTAAACAGTTTATTTTCTTTAAGAGAGGGAGATATTACTACAGCTACTATAATCATAACATGGCATTCAGTTCGAAAATCAATTCATCTATTTTTTAATTGTATTTAGCATTTCATTGTAAGGAATATATAGTTTTATTTTCAAACGAAATTACACAGTAGGACATATGAAAACATACTAAAAGTGACAACACAAGTTAAAGTCATTTAAAATCAGATATAAGAAGTATTACTACTTCTATTATATAAATGTATTGAACAGAGACAGAGTGAAAGAAAGAAATAGCTACAGAGGTATGGGGGGATATAGATAGAGAGAGAGATGGAGAGAAAGACAGAGAAACGGAGAGAAACGGAGAGACACGTAGAGAAACGATACGCTTTATTTACGATTATCACTGCGATGGAGTATATTCTCTTTGGGTGCCATTCTCTAAGGCATTACCTTCTCTTTCTTGAAGTAAATTTTGGTTTATAAAAATAACACTACTGGCACCGCCCTTTTTAGCTATATTCGAAAAGAGTGTGTTTTCTTTGATTCTGGGGAGGGTATTGCTGGAGAGGGTAACATTGTACTTATACAATCGCATAAAGAAAATAATTTTAAAACCGAATAGGTTTTCTGGAGACAAACTAGTAATTGAAAGTAAATTGGATACATTAATCCTATCGACATTAAACATATTTATTTTGAAAAAAATGATAAATTCACACATGATAACGATGTTGATTTCTTAGATACAAGTGAAATACATGTGTGAACATTTATTGTGTCAATTTTGCTTGACTTTTGGGGAAGTTAAACTTTAATTACAACTAAAAATTACATTATCCATATAATAAAGTAAAGTCGATTATCCCCTACTGCATTAGATATTATAGATTTAGAACCAAAAGCTTTATATGTTAATCTGTTCCGCCGGCCATTTCGGCCAATTTCTTATGTGCCTTTTCAGAAAATATGCGTTTTTTTTATTTTCTACCAAATTTTCTTCCACTTTCTCTACATAAGCAGCCCCTCCCAACTAAGTTTTTTACAGAGAAGGTCGTAGCCATTTTTACTCTCATCATAATATCTGCTCCTCCAGCCTATTGTTTATGGAATTATTTTTCACCGCTAATACCGTTCGTGTTTCATTTTCTACGCTACGTTTTTTCTCTGTAACCTACTATACATTTTCAACCAAAATAATGAACGCTCCCTTCAAGTTGCAGGCGTTCTGATTTCTATTCAGAATGCTTTCTTTCACATTACAGTTTCATTTCATTGAACATAAGAATAGCAGTTTTGTAATGCTAATAAATTCACTTTTTTATTAATACTTATATATATATTAACTTCATATATTTATGTTATTTTCGCATTTTTACATCATACGATTCATATAGCAACAAAAAAATAACATGACCGAGTCACTCAAAAGAAATTAAGCTAATTCAATTACTTTTGTAGAACTTGAATTTTATTCGAGAATAGCAGATTACGCTTCAAATTCTCTTTCCGAACGGTTAACATTCACCTGCCTGAATAACAAAAAACTCATTTCTTACTTAACTTTATATATTTAGTGAGTTTTTTATCATTCTACCTCGATTACAGACATAATAACCAGACGTTTGTTTCGGTAAGCTTTTCCGTTGTTTTCGTTTTAGAGTTTACCGATACATACATTCGCTTGATCATAAAAATATTTTTCGTGTTTTTCCTTTTAATACATAACAGAATCATTCTCGTAGTTGAATATTGGGGCCTGGAATTTCTTTATTAAATATACTTTCCCGAGCAACGTCAGGACACGGGTCCCGCTTATATAACTATAATACAATATTTCCTGTGTCTATGTGTGTGAGTTCCGCACATATACGTTACTTTGAATAATTTTTTAACATTAATCGAATATTTATTGAAATCAACAATAAAATAAAGGAAAGCAAAAACGAATTTTTAAAATTCTTATATTACAAACATGTATGACTATAAGTCCTCCGACCGAGCAATGCCGAATATATACAGATAGTGTATATATATATATATATATATATATATATATATATATATATATATATATATATAGAGAGAGAGAGAGAGAGAGAGAGAGAGAGAGAGAGAGAAAGAGAGATGATTGTTTTTATTCAAACAGACATTTACAAAATCTGCGACACTGGCATGTCTATGTTTTCGGTCTGCGGCAGTTAAAAGCTGAGATCTCATCAGGTAGCATTAGAATTTGATCCTTCCCTCTGATGGCAGTTGGTCTCTATTTGCTATTGAGCACTTGTTATAAGCTAGGTGGAAATTCTTTGAATTCCTATCCCGTGGATATTTACTTTACCTAGATTACTATATATATATATATATATATATATATATATATATATATATATATATATATATATATATATATATATATATATATATATATATATATATAATTCGATTATTTGATATAACATTTTCAAACACTTATAAATTAATAGGCAAGAGAGTCTGAACCGAATGGTAATTATATGATGATCCTATCGGCACCGATCAGGTTGGCTGCCGAAGAGTTAAACCTTAAATATCGATGATTGGTTGAAGGGAAAGTCATTTTTGTGCAAATGAACGGAGAACGACGAGTGAAGGGGGCGCGACGTTAATCTGTTTACGACAACCAATGAATGTGATTCTCAGACCTTAAAGTAATGCTTTGTTTTTTGTTTTTGTTTTGGTTTTTGGTTTTTAGCCAATCCTGTCCGTTACAATTAAGATTGTCTATGAAGCAACCACACCTTAATAACAAAAGAGGGGGGGGGGGGGGCATTATAGGAGGACGTTTATTAAGTTTGGCATAAACATAAATCTATACACAAACTCATTTATGAATACTAAAACTAAACTTAATCCAGGAATTATTGCTCGAGAAAATATCTTTTAAGTAACTACTTTTCAAACAACGTAGTATATATATATATATATATATATATATATATATATATATATATATATACATACATACATATATATATATATATATATATATATATATATATATAAAGTTTATATATATATATATAGAGAGAGAGTATACGATACACACACACACACATATATATATATATATATATATATATATATATATATATATATATATATATATATATATATATATATATATATATATATATATATCGAGTATCATACATATACATATATAAAAGGAGATTGCTGGGATGCTCTCAATATGTCATCTGGAAGATAATAAGATAAATTTGTTAGAAACGATTTCAAACTCAAGATAATTTTTAGCTATAAATATCAGATGAATAGGGGCCTTACTTGCAATCAGTTTGCCACTTCTGGTGAAAATTTCAATAGCATTGAGTGATACAGGTCTATCTACCTTCTCGAGCCAGAACACTCTCAAAAGTTCATCGGTCTAGATCTGACTGAAGGATACCAATTTCGAAGCCACTACTAAATTTCAACTGAAACGAAAAGGTTTAATCTGGGCTATAGATTATCGAACTTTATCCATAAACAATGGATACATGACATTTTCAATAATTAATCAGGATTTTCGATTTCCTTCGATGGGTATAACTCCCGCAATTGGAGAAAAGTTAAAAGAGAGATATGATGTGAAATGGGTGAAAAAAAGAGTAAAATTCCCTCAATCTGCGATTATTTGAGATTGTCTCTGCCGCTAAAGTCATAATTATTAATACTATCAAAATGCCAGAAATCATTTCCTTATATCGCTTATTAAGGACAAACGTGGGGAAATGTACGTATCTTTCAGTATAATATTTATAGTTTAATCTATAAAATAACGTTTTAAGAAAAAGATTCTTATAAATTGGCCTGCAAATAACCAAAATACAAATCATATACAAGAAATTCATGTGGAAATCATCGAATATATATATATATATATATATATATATATATATAGGGGCGTCTCAGGCAATTGGCAATAAACCAACCCTTTCCTAGGACTACCCAAGTCATAATACCTCAATCCTCATTATCTCTTTTACGAATTCTCTCAACAACAGCTGCACTCTGAGCAGTTTAGGGTCTGCCAGAACGCTGGACACTCTCCGTTTATGTGCGGCCATTTTTTAATCGGTTGAACCACTCCTTAATTTGTGTTACACATAGCATCTTCTCACGCGACGGCGGAGATGAACACCATTCCATAAGAAGACTTCCACAGATGTTTCCGGCAGTGGATGGATCGGTTGGTTAAGTGTGTGCAAACACAAGGGACCTACTTTGAAGGGGATTAGTGTCCCAACTCCATCACGTATTTGAAATATTCTTCTAACCTAAAGTCGGATACTTTTTAAACAGGCCTCGTATATATATATATATATATATATATATATATATATATATATATATATATATATATATATATATGTATATGTGTGTGTGTGTGTGTATTTTTTTTATTTATATTCAGAAATCTTTTTATATATATTCAAATATAAATTTTATAACATAAAGTAATTATAGACCTATGCTATGTTCAATATTTGAATGTAATTTTATACCATTACAATGTTATAAAGTACAGATTTACGTCATTTCATAAAACGTATTTTTTATTCAGCATGCAATTTTTTTGGCGAACACCAATATATTTAGTAAATGCTCCTGTGCATTTACAGGATGATTCATAAGTCACTTAGCTATTTAAAATGATTACTATATGAAGCACAAACATACTATGAACTTTTGATAATTGTTATCTTACTCTCTAATTACTGCTATTTGTTATTTTAAATTTGTTCGTTTATATATTTGTTTCTATATATATTTATTTTTATTTATTTAAATTTGTGTAAATCATCATATGTGCTTTTTTTTTTCAGGCAGTATGTCATTTACAATTGAAGAGCGAATTTTTATTGTTATTCATATGGCCAAATTCGATGAATCTCCCACACTTGTTGAAAGGCGATGGAAACGTGATGTGAACAGAAAGCCTCCTTCGCACAACACTATGCGCTCAAATTTTAAAAAATTCAAGGAAACTGGAAGTGTCCAAGATGCTCAAAAACGAGGTGCTCCGAAACGTAATGATGCAAAAGAAGAAAAAATCCAAACCTTGTTTGAAACAAACCCTTCAACATCAATTCGCCAGGCTGCTCAAGTGTTATCGACATCATATAGCTGCGTTCAACGAACCCTTCAAGCTGTTGGGTTTAAGAATTTTCATGTCCAAACAGTGTAAGCAATAACAGAGGTAGACAAAACAACGAGACTGGCAATGTGTGAAGAAACACTTCATCGTCGAACTCTTCTTATCTCTCCAACGTTGTGTTTAGCGACGAGGCAACTTTCTTCGTCCAAGGAACTGTGAAAAAACATAACTGTCGTGTTTGGGGTTATGAAACCCCCATCTGACAATGCCAAGACCTTTTCAATCTCCTAAGGTAACTGTATGGGTTGCTTTGACAAGTAAAACTCTCATTGGCCCTTATTTTTTATATACGAATGTCAATTTAAAAAAATACCTGTCAATGTTGCAAGAATGTTTAATCCCTCAATTAAAACAGCGAAGAATAGACTAAAAATCCATCTTCCATCAAGACGGCGCTACTTCGCATTGGGGACTCAATGTCCGAAAATTTCTTAATGAGAAGTTCCCAAATCGATGGTGGGGTCAAGATGGGCCAATCAATTGGTCTCCGCGAAGCCCTGATTTGACGCCGTTGGACTATTTTTTGTGGGGATATTTACGTGACCGAGTATTTGCCACGCCAATAACTAACATCGACGACCTCAAATCAAAAATCACTGCCGAGTTTGTTAAAATTAATCAATCAAATATGCTACAAAGAGTCGTAAATTCCTTGCAAAAAAGAATGGAGCTATGCATGCAGAACGAAGGAGGAAAATTTGAAAATTTACAGCAATTTTAAACTCCCATACTTGAATTTATTGAATAAACTTTCTGTTTTGTATTACCGTATTTTTTTACTTTAGAATTTCAAAAATAAATAGCTAAGTGACTTATGAATCACCCTGTATTTCTTGGTCTGGCTATCTATTTTGTACAAAATAAAGCAAAAACGCAAAAACAAACATGAAAAACTGGGCGATCAGAGCCTGAATTACAATCAAGACTAATTATCAACATTATATATATATATATATATATATATATATATATATATATATATATATATATATATATATATCACGTGGAATTATGGTCCCCTTATATCCATGTGGTAACATATATGTATTCTATCCTTTGATCTATTTGCATTTCTAATCATTCATCATCAGCTAAAGTTATTAATCTTAAAATATTATTGAATTAAAACATATTTTCACTGACCATCCTTTGTTGTTTTACCCAGTTATTTTCTTTTTTCTTCGGGTTTTAGTCATCTTATTCCTTATTTTCTTTTCCTTTGTTACCTTATACTTTTATATCCGTATATTTATATATATATATATATATATATATATATATATATATATATATATATATATATATATGTATATAGCATATATATATATATATATATATATATATATATATATATATAATCATATATCATATATCATAAATTAGTTTTTTTTAATTATAAGGTGCTCGATCGTAGGTTCTACAAGTGTTAGTATTTTATTTAAAAACTATACATAACATTACTAAATATACAATGAAAGCAGACGGCTCTTCACAAACGCAAATTATCGGTAATCGTGAAGGATAGAAAAACAATGTGTATAAAAAACTTTAAGCAAATACACCTTGACAAACTATATAAAAAATAAAAAGGCTCTAAAATGTACATAACATTAAATGTAATAAAATAAATGTTAAAACCATATTTTAAAACATCCCCCTAAACAAACGGTAACATCAGACTTCACGGGCGAATTTATCTTTTATGAAGGATCATAAAACGCTGGCGCCGCTTGTCCTGGTGCAGTGAATTGTGTTACTTTTCTCTGTGTATTCCCCTTTTTTCTCGAAGTTACTGACTGCTGAACGTTGCTAAAATTGGGTCTGAAACCGTATAAAAGTAAAATACACAACACAGACGCCGTTATGTATAGTTTGTAAATAAAATGCTTTACACAACTACATACACACACACACATATTTTTTACAAATATATATATAATGATTTTTTTAATTAATTCATCAATTAATTTTTGTATACAGGTTTATTTTATTATATTAATGCTTGTATACAAATTAATTTATTTACTTAATTAATTAATTTTAACGGTCTTAACCACGTGACTTTCAAAGTTAGAATTTTAAAATTTCTTTTCTTTTCTCCCCATTTCATTTTTTCCAAATATGATCTATGGTTAAGATCGGATTTTAACTCTCCCTGATGAGATTTCAGTTTATAACAGCTGTTGATCGATAACATCGACATGCCAGTGTCGCGGATTTTGTACATGTATGTGTAAATAAAAATAATCATATATATGTGTGTGTGTGTGTGTGTGTGTGTCTGTGTGTGTGTGTGTGTGTGTGTGTGTGTGTGTGTGTGTGTGTGTGTCGTTTTAAACTATCTTAAAGTATATTGAGCTTTTTGCGGGTCTAAAGTCTGATGCCTTTATTCGGTTCGGTTCCGATTTTAAGTTCATTTCGATTAATAAATATATATAATTTCATTTTTAACTCCTCTCTTTTTCTCTTACTTTCTCTCTCTCTTTCTCTCTCTCTCTCTCTCTCTCTCTCTCTCCTTCTCGCTACTTTTAGTTGTTCGCTATCTTATATATATATATATATATATATATATATATATATATATATATATATATATATATATATATATATATATATATATATAAAGCTCTCGTTAGATGGAGAACTTTAAGTAAGTTGACAACAGGTCGTTATTTACAGTGTAATGCAATACTCTAGGTCACGCTTATTAAGTGCTCTCGATGGCCTGTTTATGGCCGCCGAATTTTCCACTTCCAGAGAATTTTCATTTCCAGATAATGCGTGGTGGGCACATCAGTACGCGCTCCTACTACTAAGTTAAATATGACTTTCGTATTGGTGTTCTGAACCGTGTGACCTGCCGGGATCGTCTCCTCTCATACTGATGATTGTAGGTTTGGCATGAAACACATGTGTATATGGGTTAATTTGAAAAATATTATTTATATATATCTATATATAGTTTGCATACGCCAGAGAATTATTCCGACTCTCGGAGAAGCGTGCCAAAACCAGCTGACAGATCCACTTCCTCAAAAGATGCCTCAAGCACAACATAACACCCAACACTATACGAAACATCCACCTACCCGCCTGCCTCCACCTACCCATACTTTACCCAGCCAGAAAATTCATACATAACTATTGTATCAAGAAAATTATCCAATACCTCCATTGTAAACTTCATCAACTCATCAACACCATCACAGAGATCAACTCCTCACTATCCACACCCACAGAACAATCGACACGCAATATATCTACATCTGTCAATGATGCCTATCACCATTGCTTAAATCTCGAGAAAAACCGACTTAAACAGAAAATCCACTTGGCTTTCCCAGAAATATTCTCAACCTCACATCACCAAGAACACTAGTACCACCAGAACCTACAACTCCAACAACCACTTCACTAGCCCCCCATGGTCACTGACCTCACCGGCTCCCTTACTACTGCCGAGACTGAGCTTCTCAGCCTTGGCCCCACATTCATCACCATCAAAAAGCTAAACGACCACACAAAACTTAAGATCGAGACTCAATTCTGTAGAACAGCTTATCACCTCAAATGGCTCACAGCATTTAATCAACCTACCCAAGACATCCCTAATAATACAACCAACGCTACTAATTCTTTCCCTGTCTACCAGCTTGACTACCCACTACACCCACCACCTAGTAACCACCTAATTGATCAAAAACTTTCTAGATTAAAACAGAGGATCCTTGATATACTACAAGAACAACCCCACATCACCCCTAACATCACCAGATCCCAACGCCTTACCCTAGAAAACCTGAAAAATAAAAACCTAGTTTACTTACCCTCTGATAAAGGTAAGGAATTCTGTATCATCTCTCAAGACTCATGCAATACACTCGCCCTCGAACACCTTAACAACAACAACTTATACACCCCCCGCCCCCAACATTTCAGCCACATTAGTCCAAAACTCCATTAACAACACCTGGTCCCAAATCTGTCTCACACGTAACCTCCCCAAAAAATACAAAATCAACTTCACCACCAAAAACAGCAGACTTCCCACCTTCTACCACCTCATTAAAACACACAACATCAACACACACACACAAATTAGACCTATAGTCTCTAGTATTGACAGACCACTCTATAAAATCTCTTGGCTTCTCTCTCAACTACTCAAACCACTACTCTCCACCTTCCCCGCACATGTCAGCAGCTCCGACCAAGTAATTAGCAGACTACACTCACTCCAACGCCAACAACTACAAACAACTATATATTTAGCCTAGACGTAATCTCCATCTACACCTCAATACCGGCACACCCAGCCATAGACCTCATCACCGACCACATATCTTCCTCTGACAACCTAGAGCTCTTCGGACTAACACCTACTGACATTCACAATCTCTTATGCATCATCATCGACAACACATACTTTACCTTTCAGCAGCACACTTTCAAACAAATCTCCGGCCTCCCCATGGGTTCTAGCCTTTCCGGTCTCTTAGCTATCACCTACATGAACCGGTTAGAGCAACGAGCACTTAACTCCTGCCTCTCCTATATATTCTTCTCCAGATATATAGATGACATTCTAATCCTTACATCCTCTCAAGACGAAGCCACACAAATATTCAACATCTTCAACAACACCGACCCCCACATACAATTCACCATAGAACACCCCAACGAGTTCAGCTCACTCTCTCTCCTTGATTTCAACCTTAACATCACCGAAGACGGCTCTATACATACTAACTTCTATAGGAAACCTGCCTGCAAAAACCTTTTCATACACTTTAAGTCTGCCCTGCCCACAAAAGCCAAATTAAGTTATGCCCATAATGAAATACAAAATAAATGCTCTTCTGCTGCTGACAAAATATTACACACTAAAAACTTCCACCAAACCCTCCAAACTAATGGCTACCCCGCTCCCACCATAGCCCACCTAAATAAGCCCAAAACACGTAGACACCGCACCCTCTCTAACTCATGCTTCTTAAAACTCCCTTTCTTCAGCGATAAGATCACCACCTCTATCCGCAAGACAATACATAAGGAAAACCTTAACATACAACTAACACATATTGGCACCTCCTTACGCCAACATCTATCTAATAAACGTACTAACCACACACCCGAACCCTGCTCCCTGGCCAATTGCCCTATCCCCAACACAGGTCTGTGCCATCGCACTAACTGTGTTTACAAACTACAGTGCAATAAATGCAAAAAATGTTACATCGGCAACACTACAAGACCGCTACACTTGCGCATATAGGATCACTTGAATACCCATATATCTTCTTTCCACAAACATACAGAGATTTGCTCAAACACTCAGCGTGATATTCATGTCTCCATCTTAGCGTCTGTTAGAAACATTGGTGACCTTAGAATCACAGAATCAATTCTCATCTCCAGATTAAACCCCTCACTCAATCAGCGTCACGAGCTCCACTCACCATTCATTCTATAATATCTACCCCTCATCCACCGACCAACCCTCATATCTAACACTCAACAGACTCCGTTTCCACCACTTCACTCATTACTTACCTCCTATAATAAATCACCACACACCCAAACAATCAAATAGGCCCCTCCCATATGAACTTCCATCCTAACACGCTTTCAACCAAAAACCAAAAACCATATTCAATATACTCTTCTAACCCACCAAAATAAGTCACCCCATAACCTAGCATTATTAATTAATTAATCCAAACACATATAAAATGTATACAAATAACATGTAAATATTAAATGAATAAATAATAAAATAAATTTAAAAACAAATAATAATAATAAAAAAATATGTAAAAAAGATGAAAATGAAGAATATAGAAATAAACAATTAAACAAACAATAATACATAAATATGTATATATGTATATATGTATATATGCATGTATGTGTATATATGTTTTATATATATATACTAATATTGTTATACAGATTTCCACCTAAAAAAAAATCCAGAGGTATTCCCCTTTATCTTATAGTAAATATATCAATGTAATTCGATAAACTAATTTGACGAAACTCACAATTATTAACACTTCTTAAATAGATGATAATCGATAAGTTTGATAGATCTAGAATATTTAAAATGAGAGATTAATTACTTTACTTCATATTAAAATTCTTAAAATACGAAAGAAAGATAAAGAAATAAAAATATGAAGATAAAACACACTGAAATAAAAGTAAATAATCAAATATAAACTTAATAAAAAAAACATTATTAAAATATATATATATATATATATATATATATATATATATATATATATATATATATTATTATTATTAAAACTAACAGTTTATCAGGCACCATACACTTAACCAACATTACACAAATATTTTTGAACACCAAATCATATATGTAACATAACCTTAAAATAAAATTTAATTTACATTCCCTGCGAGACTGTTTTCGTTTTCGCTGCGGTTTACATCTGGCAGCCATTTTATTTTGTAGTATTCTCTACATAGTCGGAGAAAAAAATGTTCTTCTGGTTTAATTATTTTTGACAAAGGGAAGTCTTTTCTCGAAATATCAAATAATGATTTTTAATCACCCGGACATCACACGAACAGCTAAAATCACTCTTGCTATTATGTAAGATTTTAGAAAAAAAGGAAAAATAAATAGTAAGTCATATTTCGTATTTGATTTATTGTTATTGTTTTTGTTCCTTACAACTTGCATCTTACCCGGAACTTGCATTGCCCACAGCCTTTCAAAAAATTACTACTATATATATATATATATATATATATATATATATATATATATATATATATATATATATATATATATATATATATATATTAATTTGGTGTAAGTTATCAGAAACCAAGGGTTTCCTTCCTGGGCTAACACTTGATGATATCTATATGAAATACATAGATATTCGCGTGTTCCATTAAAGTTCCCATTTACCTCTAAAATAGTAAAAAACATAAATTTTCTTCTCTCCAATTAACTACGTTATAGCATATCTTTCTTGTGGTCTTTTAGTATTACCTGATTCCAGGACAAGAATTCATCAAGTCTGGTGGATTATCCAGGTTAATGCTATTACTAGAGGCAACATCGCTTGGCAAAGGTGTATTATTCCTCGTATATGCCAATGTGTAGCCATATCGAGGGGATCTTGTTTGGGCTTCGAATACTATGTTATTTAGAATATTTAGTCAGGATTTACTTGTAAGGGGAAGTATCCTCATGCCACGTTTTCCTGACATATTCCTGTACAGAGAGACCTTAGACGCTGGAGGAGGATGTATAGTAAGCATTCAAATTCTCTTCTGTGGGCATTGTGTGTGTGTGTGTGTGTGTGTGTGTGTGTGTGTGTGTGTGTGTGTGTGTGTGTGTGTGTTCTGAATTCAATGTGTTATATTGAATCATCACAATTCCTTGCCCATCCACCCCACGACCGTTGGAAAAATCAACTAAGAAAAAAAAATTAATTGAAATCTGTCCGAGTCAGCTTTCAGCACGAGATTTTCCTATTCTGGTTTGCCGCCATTTTCACCCTATTCGAGCGATCGGCGGTTATATTTAGACAGGTTTTCGCAGAAACACAAATGGCCACTTGACTAGCAGACAAAACAATGAGAAACAAAAGAAGAAAGAAAAAATATTTTAAGACGACAATGAGAAGAACGGCAAAGGTGAGGTAAGACTTTTATACTCACTCATGTTGTTCTTATTTCCATATACTTTCAGCAAAATAAAAAGGCCATGTAAACTTCTTTATCCGCGAGTCTGTCGACTCATGCTACCAAATAATACGGAGACCCTAGTTTCGGCCATTTTTTAGGGTGGCTCGTTCTCTGTCGGTGTGATGTATAGTTCTTGTCAGTTCTAGGAGGTCCATCTTCCCAGGCTTTACCTTCTTGCCTTTTCAGAAGGCGTTAGTTTATTTTGTTAATCACATGAAATGCCCCTATCGGGTAATCCCGACGGTGCTGTCAAGGCAATTTCTGTTTGGCCAGAGTGGTCTTCCTCTACGGCGCTAGCTTTTCAAATCCCACTTTCTATGACCTTGTGTCTAATCTTCCCGTCGCTATTCATAATCCATCTTTGTGAATATTTTTTAATGCAACTATATAATGTTATTGCTAGCTACCATATTGCAGAATGGTTCTTGGGTGTAGTGTTTAGATAGTATTATTTTTTTATTATTATTATTATTATTATTATTATTATTATTATTATTATTATTATTGTTATAATTAATGTTATTTGATATGCAAATTATCCTATCATACGGTAATCTTAAGGGTAATATAGTATTATTATTATTTTATTATTATTATTATTATTATTTATTTATGTATATACGTATTAGTGAAATTTTAAGCTGAATTATTTCGACACTTGGTTATTGGGGAAATGGTAGTTTAATCAGTACCATTGAAGAGCCATGAATATTATAACTGTCCTGTTTTTAAATCTCCGAAACAGTTACATGGTAAACAGCTGATGATCCCCGTGTTAATATTAGACGCTTAAGGTCTCCTGTTTTTGTTTCACTCTTAGATACTTAACCTCCCCCCCTTTTTTATTTACTTTTTTTTTATTTATTAATTTTCCAACGAATGTTAAGTCTGCAATATTTTGGATTTAGTTAGTTTCTCTGGGAATTTAAACTGCATTTTACTTTTTCTTTTTTTGTTGTTTAAAATGACCCAAAGCTTAATTAGACTATATATATATATATATATAGTCTAAAGAAGCTTTGAGTTATTTTAAACAAAAAGACAAAAAAAAAAGGAAAATGCAGTTTAAATTCCCAGAGAAACTAACTAAATCCAAAATAGTGTTGACTTAACATTTGTTGGAAAATTCATAAATAAATAATATATAATAGTAAGTAAATAAAATAAAAAGGGGGATTAAGTATCTAACAGTGAAACAAAAGCAGGAGACCTTAACGTAAGCATCTAATATTAACACGGGGATCTTCAGCTGTTTACCATGAAACTGTTTCGGAGATTTAAAAACAGGACAGTTATATGCATGGCAGTTATATATATATATATATATATATATATATATATATATATATATATATATATATATATATATATATATATATATAGGTGACTTGTGTCAAAAGGTTATTTCGTTCCGAAATTGTCATTAAATCATAGAATGATATAATCTAGATTGAACACTGTGTGTGGGGGAGTGATGATGATTTGAATAAATGTCAAGGTACTTAAAACCTATTGCTTAATCAATGCTAAGTACATCCTTCAGCCTTACCCAAAAAATTGAATTTATAAAATTTAAAAGAATAATAATTCGTTCATTCTGTATAAATCAGATGATTCTATTTTGGACATTGGTTTTTCCGATAACTTTCTTGTCAGAACTGTTTTCAAGACAGACATCGGGTACTTACAGGAGGGGCCACGTAAAGGTTGCCAACATCCTAAGTGAAAGTGGTTCTGTGGAACGAACTGGATTCGAACTTGGCACACTCAGGTTGTCAGTCTGTGTCGTTAACCAGCAAGTCACCATCACCTCCCAAAAGAATGATAATAACGGTAATATGGTGTTATGCTCTAGGAGCGGAGGTACATAGTGTTCCTCATTCAATCCCAAGCAACACCAGATCGTGTGTGGGTGTGTCTAAGTGTGTCTCTGTGTGTCTAAGTGTGTCTCAGTGTGTGTTAATACTTAAGTGCGCATAATAGATTCGATTCCGACTAGATTCAAACTCGGTTTATTGGATTATTTTGTTCTTTTCTAGAATGGTTCCTTAGAAAAATGCTGTTTACTTTGATTAAGGAGCACAACTGAACCATAATACTCGACTTTCGCCTATAGATTTTTATTGTAGACAAAAATTACTTCATAGCTGCTTTATAATCACTTTCGAATGCCCAAGTCTACAACGTAAACATCGTGTCGGACATCTTTTGGTTCTATTTTTTTTCATCATATATATATATATATATATATTTGTTATATTTTATTATCTATGTACGTATACGTTTTGTCCTTTTTAATAATCGGGACTCATCAGCATAGAGATATGACTATTCACTACCGGTCATGCGATTCGAAACCCCGAATTAAAAGTATTTTCCAACTCAAATCCGACGCCTTAACCACACGGCCAATTTTAAATAGCGAATAAACGGTGATAATTTTAACACTTTATCGACGTCTAAAGCGTTCTACTTCTTTAGTGGAAGGAACGATGCATTTAAAGCTAGGGACGTCATGCTGTGTTAATACTACACTTACAGTGCTCTACTTTTTCGAGGAGCGACAAATAATAATAAATATTTGTTATTGTTTATTATCTATGTATGTGTACGTTTCGTCCTTTTTAATAATCGGGACTCATCAGCATAGAGATATGACTATTCACTACCGGTCATGCGATTCGAAACCCCGGATTACAAGTATTTTCCAACTCAAATCCGACACCTTAACCACACATCCATATATATATATATAAGTTAGATCTGTGCATGTATTTATATTTATCTTTATATCTAAAATATACTCTTAAACTAATGAACTGATCATTATGAATAATGGAATATATATTTTAGGCAACACGGTGAGTAACGTGGGCACATTATTACTTTTTTCATAAACATTACCATTTAGGAAATGTGCCACCCTCAAACTCACACTAATCAATTTAATTAAGATTTTAAAAATAATGCAATACATATTGCTTATACCCGTCTTGGGACGGGTATTCCTCTAATAATATATAATAACTTTCTCGGCCAGTGATTTCCACTGGGTCGTGGGAAATTCGAAAGTGGCTTTAAGCCTTTAAATTGGCGGATATGAAGTAATTTTTGGATAGAATTAAAGTTTATAGACGAAAGTCGAGTGTTATAGTTTAACTGTTCTTCTAAACCAAATTAAACCAATATTTCTTGAACGAGACCTATTATAAAAAAAAAACTGATTTCTTCTTGTCTGCACTAGTAGCCATTTGTCCCCCGGAACATTTTCAGTTTGAGCACTTTTAATTAATTCTTCTCTTTTCATTCATTAATTGAATCTTGCTTACATATCCGGGAGTCAAAAAACGTTACAATAATTGACGTTAATATCAAATAGAACAAGGGAGGATTTTAATTTGATTCTGGCTAAGTCGGTCAATATTAAAAGACGACTTTAATTTGATATTTTTTATTTCATTTACGAAATAAGTTTCCAAAACGAGAAGATGAAACTTGCGTTATTTTTTGTATTTATCTTGTTGAATAAAACACGGATTTAAACTTTTTAATGGAATTAAAGACAGTCTTCATACAATTATTATTTACTTTTCTTTTATGTTGCCACGCATCTCTAGCGCCGAATTTTCAGGAATTTACCTCATTAATTCTCCGGAAACTCCGAGTGTGCCTCGAGGGGTGTAAAGCTATGAATTTACAAAAAGATGATTTCAATAAATATCTCTGTACTTACCCCCTCTTCTTGCTAAATCAATGCTGAGTGCATCCTTGAGCCCTACCCAAAAAGTTGAATTCATAAAGTTTTAAAGAATAATAATAACGGTAACATGGTGTTATGCTCTGAGAGCAAAGAAAGATAGGGTTCCTGATTCAATCCCAAGAAACGCCGGATTCTCCTGCTGATACTATAATAAAGGCTAAAGGGTTCATTCCTCTCAATCGACCAATCGCGGACATGGGCAGGCTTCTTTTTTTTTTAATTCTTAGTTTGTTCCGAAAATACTGACCGATTGTTCGACTCACCTTTAAAAAGTTGAATAAGTTGCGATTTTTTTTTTTGCCCTGTTTTTACACAATTTCTAGAGTTGTTTTCTACGCAGTTTTACATGCATACAGATGGAATACTGCTGCCACATATGGAACGGTGCTGCATAGAGCACTCTTTTCTGCCTTGACAGAATACAGAGTCGAATCGAAATCTAGTGGAGGTGATCTCTTCTTTTCACTACAACCACTTTCTCACAGAAGAGACATCGCTAGTCTCTCTCTAAACTATCGTTATTGCAATGGAAGGTGCTCGACTGAGCTCCAATCTTGTTGTGGCTTTATAAGACATTCGCAGTAATAACTCGTTTTACTACCACATCGGAAAAATACTTTCTTTTCTCCCTCCATGTGTCTAGCGTCAGATGGAATGTCCATGAACAGATCTTGATTGCAAGGGCTTCCAACTTTGTAAAACATTATCACGGAACTGCTTCTCTGCTGATTACAACTTGGTCGTCTTCAAGTCTAGTGTCAACAAATTAATGTCAAAAACCAAATCAATAATTAATAATCAGTTTAAACCACTGATCTACGTTAGTACTCCCATAGTGTTCTTCATCTTTCGGCTGGCTATCATTTCCGTCTCATTAATCTTTATCGTCGAGTGACTATTGGCCTTGATAAATTTGTAGTCTTATAACTCTTCTACTCAATTCATGGGGACCGCTTGTTAATATAATATTCCCTAGAAAGTTCTCAATTCGGAGGATACTCCGATAGTGGTTATCATCTTTCGGCTGGCAATTATTTCCGTCTCATTAATCCTTATCGTCGAGTGGCTCTTGGCCTTGATAAATTTGTAGTATTATAACTCTTTGTAGTCTTATAACGCTTTTGTAGTCTTATAACTCTTCTACTTCATTCATGAGGACCGCTTGTTAATATAATATTCCCTAGAAACTTCTCCTTTCGGAGGATACTCCCATAGTGTTTATCATCTTTCAGCTGGCAATCATTTCCGTCTCATTAGCCATAATCTTCGAGTGGTTCTTGTCTTTTTGTAAGTGGTGACCCAATAATAATAATAATAAATGGGTATGTTCTCTATAATAGATTCTTAATCATTTCTTTCAGGATACAATTTTGAATCATATTTTTCTTCTTTGCGTGTCTTTGACGCATGTGATCATATGACGGTTTCCCACTTTTCCATGCAGTCCTTTCCAATAGCGTTGTACTCTATAAGATCTTTAAAGCTACACCTGTTGGGCAGTAGGGGACAGACCAGGCAGTGTTGCATCTTACGGTCCTCCTCTCCACATTCACAGATGGTTGGGTCAGTTTTGTAGCCCCATCTACTCATAGCAACTTTTGATCTGGGAGGGAGTTCCCCAGAAGCAGAGATTCTCATGTCATTATGAGAGGGGGTGCATTTTCTAGCCGTCTGGTCCACAGCTGGAGTCTGGTTTCTTCCTGAGATGTTGTTTGGGGTTCGACATGGCTGAGGAAGCTTTTCCTTGACCTCATTCGTTGGACCGTTGGTTCACGTCCATGATGAAGATAGCGTTCATCGCTGACAGCCTTTGTGATCTCTATCGGCTGGCAACATCCTGAATCATATAAACACTTAATAACGAAGATGAAAAAGAAAAAAATGTGTATACTTTTTTGCACAAGTTCAACCCCGGTCAGAATGCTTTCCAATTAAGCGCCAATATCAACAGAGCATTAAGAGAAATGGCAACACTTGATCGGACAGTACGAATGTGGTGTCAAATATTCCGTAGTGGTAATGAGAGATTTGAAGATGAAGGTAGAGGACGGCCATGCACTTTTGACAACGAACGTTTGAAAGTAATTCTTGAATAATGCCTACGTCAGAGAAGTGTCTACGATACGTCGGGGTCACCACTTTGGTGTTTTATGGACAATTGGACAGCGACCGGTCCGTATTTATTTTATCGTACAAGCAACACATAAATCAAGGAAGAAAACGAAGACGATCTGTTGAAGATACCACATTCATTTAATGTGAGTCCAGATAGGTTCACTGCCAGTTGAATTGTGTACCTAAAACACATACATAAATCCGGGAAAGTCTGAAAAGAATGTGCGAAAAAGTTGAGGGTATGTGTCTCACATTCCTGGGTTTTTTCGCGTACGTTATATATTAGGGCACGTTTTGTCGGCGATACGTGTGACCATGAGTGGTTTACTGTGCAGTGTCTCAGAATCTGTTTGTTTATAGTTTCATTGTCTTAGCGCCATCTAGCGTGGCGAAAAGAGAGATCATTAAAAATCTAAGCGCTCTCTGGTGTATGTATGTATGTATGTATGTATGTATGTATGTATGTATGTATGTATGTATGTATGTATGTATGTATGTTCGACCATCTGATGCAAGTCGGTAATTTGAATAAGCTTGATAAATGGGAACCGCATGAACTCAATGAATAAAAGTTTGTTTCTGAAATTGGTCATTATTTTCCGAACAACCTAATAAATAGATACGAAAATAAAACTATGTGTATGAATGCTGTCTGCGTGTGTGTGTGTTTGTGTGTGTATGTGTGTATATATATATATGTGTGTGTGTGTGTGTGTGTGTGTGTGTGTGTGTGTGTGTGTGTGTGTGTGTGTGTGTGAGTAATATGTGTTGCGTTTTTTACTGTGTATTTATTCGGTCATGTGAGTTTGTTTATCTGCTCTTTTTTCTTAAACTCTTCTTTTCTATAATTTCCCGCCTTTCTATTTAGTCTTCATATCCTTTTTACAAAAACATACACACACACATACACACACATACATACACACACACAAGTGCGCGCGTCGTTTGCGGGTGTATACAGCTGTCAGATTCTTTATACATATTGTATGCGCCATTTTTTTTTTCGTTCTTTCTCACTGTCGACCGGTATGATTATTCTGTTATTTTTCCAACTTAATTCTCTCAATTTTCTTTTTATGTCTTTATTTTTTTTTTTAGGGGGGGGGGGCATAATTTCTATCGTCTGTTTTTGTTGTTGTTGTTTTTGTTGTTGTCTTTTATTTGAATCTTTTTCATTCCTTCCAGCTATAATTTCCCAATTACTTTACCGCAAACTGTCCATCCTACAATCTCCGAGTCTATTATGTGTAGATAACATTATGGAATGCCATTTTATCTTTCGTTACTGAATAATCAACGATAAGGTGTGAGGTATTACGAATATCAAATTCGTTTTATTTAGTTTAGTTGTTAGCGACACAATTTGTTTTCTGTTGCTGTTGCTGCTGCTGCTGCTTTTCTTCTTCTTTTTCCATTTTCTTCTTCTTTTTTTTATTCATACGTTTTATTTAGTTAAATTGTTTTCTCTTTCTTTTTTTTTCTTTTTCTTTTTCTTTTTCCTTTTTTCCATTTTCTTCTTCTCTTGATTCATGCGTTTTATTCAGCTTAGTTGTAAGCGACAGATTTTGCTTTCTTTCTCTTTTTATTCATCTTCATACTTTAGACTGGCGTACTTCAGCTGGCACATAAATACGTGTTTTCTGTTCGACTCAGAGTAAACTTAAAGTCCGATGACTGAAACCGAATCGGACACTAATTAGCATTATTAGCTCGATGAGACAATAAACATAGGTTATATAAGTGTTTGCTTCATTATGGGTTGGAGGTTGTTATTATCATTTTTAACGTAAGATCTTCCTCTTCTTTCTTTCTTTCTTTTCTCCTTTTCTATTTAGTTTCTTCTTCTTTTTCTTATACTTTGTCTTCGTCCTAGATCTCTTTCCTTCTTCTTCTTCTTCTACTTTTTTTCGGTAGTTAATTCTTTTCTTTGCTCTCTTTTTTTTTAAATAGTATTAGTCTTCCTTTCTTCTTGTCCTCATTCTCTTTTTCTACTTCTTCTTTTATATGAGTTTTTTACTTCTTTCCTCATTCTCTTTTCTCCTTTCTCTTCATCTACCTTTTTCATTCTCTCTCACGTTTTCTTCTTCTTCTTCTTGTCCTCCTCCAGTCTCTTTTCTTCTTTATCTTGTTCTTTTTCTTGTAGTGTTTGTTTCATTTTTTTCCTATCACTCTTTTTTCTTCTTGTAAATGTTCTTCTTATTTTTACCCATTTTCTTCTTCTTGTCTCTCTTTTCTTCTTTTTCATCTCCTAATTTTTACTTTTTCTTTATTTTCGATTATTTTCTTCTTTTCATCATTCTTTTATTTTTCATCTTTTTCTACTTCCTATCATAATATTTTTCTTTTTTCTTATTTTACTTGTTTTCTTTTTTCTTTTTTCTTTTCTTTTTTTCGTATTCTCATAGATTTGCTTTATCTCTTCTTTTTTATGTTCGTTATCATAATTGGTTTTCTTCTTTTTCTTCATTTTTTTACATTATTGAGGTAAGTCAATAAATACAGAGTTTCCTCACGGAAGAAAAATACTTACTCACTCACAGAATGTGGAACGTTGTTACATGACTCCCCACGGGAGTTGAAAAGTTCAATTATCCAGAGAATGTCACAAGTCATAATCACCCGAGCTCCACACTGATCTTTAGATAGAACAGTCATCAGCAGATATCAAGATATAAGTGTTCATAAATCATGTATATACGGATGTAATCATGGAAGTCTCAAATAGGCATTATGCAATCCTTACCGTATTCGTCATCTCGACGGTAATGTAATATATTTACAATCAACGACAGATTTGGGGATGCAGTCTCGAAAAGTCTTTGTTTTCGTCAAATTAACTTTCGGCATGCTTAAAATATTTCGGTACAATCCGCTCAGTTTATGTAGTCAGATTGGATCTCTGCTTCGTTCTTATTATTCTTATTCTTCTTCTTCTTCGTCTTATTCTTCTCCTTCCTTTTCATAGCTCACAGTGCATACGTTGGTGGTAACTGGTTTCTTCGACCGGCAACAGCTCACTCTTCGACTGCTAAGAACTAACTGGTCGATTCGACAGATCACTTTTTATATATATTCTCTGCTGAGAAGCGTTGGGGTGTTGAAAGGTTTTGAGTTATCAACCGACAATACTTTGCACTAATTTGGGGTCAAGGCATTCGTGGATGTTAAGAGATGGCACGAGATATTTGGCCGACAAGAAACGACATTTAACTTCCCTTCCCTTTTTAAATTTAAAAACAGAGAACGTCGAATTACAACAGCACTAGCAAACCACTATTGGGAGATGAAAGAAAATGGACGCTCACCAATAATTGAATGGAAAATAATACGACAGGCCAGTACATGTAAAAATTTAGACGACTCATGTAGATTATGCCTGAATGAAAAATTTGAAATCCTAAACTTTAAAGATCCCCGAAATCTATTAAACTGTAGAAGTGAGATAGCAAACAGCTGCTAACGATAAATAAATAAATAAGTAAAAAAAAAAATAAATAAACAAAAACTTAACAATTAAAAAATTAAAACGTAAACTAGAAATACAAGGAACTGCGTGTTAAAATAAATTCACTCATTATATTGACACAACAAAGGAAACAGGATATAGGCCAATCTATAGAAAACAGAAGAATAGAACAGGATATAGGAAGTAACACTAACAAAACCTTTGTTCGCAGAAAGCCCAACGATTGGCTGAGAGAACAAAAAAGAATCTGATTGGTCAACTAGCTAGCCGTGTATATAAAAACACCCGGCAAAATTAACTCCATGCATTTTAGCCTGAAGATTCCCCCGGGGATGAACCGCGAGAGCCTCTGTGTAACTTAATTGCCATATATATATTTTCATTGCTTACTACCTAGCTCTACATACGTATCGAGCACTTTTGAAGTAAATACTGAAAATTGAAACATAAAAAATTATATCTCCTTATAAAATTTTATGTGGATACATGAAATACTAATATATATATATATATATATATATATATATATATATATATGTGTGTGTGTATATATATGCATATGTATATATATAGATAGATATATATATATATGTATGTATGTATGTATATATATATATATGTATGTATATGCATATGTATATATATACATCTGCATATACATACATATATATATATATACATATATACATACATATATATATATATATACATATGCATATACATACACATATATATATATATATACATATATATATATATATATATATATATATATATATATATATTAGTATTTCATGTATATATATATATATATATATATATATATATATATATATATATATATATACATATTTCACAACGATAATATCCTTTTTGGGGAGCTACAAATCCCCACGTTTAAAAGACCTTGTACCAGGCTTTCTATTGCTCTTGCGTGGAAAGACGTAGATTCGAAGCGATTGCACTTCAGAATGTCCATACAGAGGGGGTTTGCTGTCAATCAGAGTTGGGCAGCTCGATGTTCACAAGATGTTTATGAAATCCAAGGTTAACAGGTGTATAAAATGGAATTAAAGGTCAAATCGGGTGTCGCATTGTGGACTGAGAGCGCCGGTGACTGTCTCTTTGCCTCACTTTCTTTTTATAATATACTTCTCTCTGTCACTTTCTCTCTCTCTCTCTCTCTCTCTCTCTCTCTCTCTCTTTCTCTCTCTCTCTCTCTCCCTTCTCACTTCATTGCAGCGAGAGAGATCTAAAAACTGTTAGGCGTTTTCTCTTCTGACGATCGCGTCGCGTGTGGCCCAGCTGACCTAAACAGCCGACTTTTGATTTCTTATGTATCTTCGGAAATAAATGAATATATTTTTCCATGCATAAAGTAATGTGTTTTTTTTTCTCGTGACAAGCCTTCTTTTCTACAGCGGTCCAATACAGATAATTAATTCTGAGTACAGAATTAATAAAGCAAGACTTAATGATAATGCTGAGATACCGAACTCGGTATAACCACTTACTTTTTGTTGGAATTTCACGATCGGTTTTTGGGGAGCTGCTGTCGTGTCGTGCCAAGACGTAACAGCCCTTCCAGAGAAGTATCCAAGGTGCACATACACCAAGTTACTTTCTCTGGCAAACGATCGGATCACAAGATTTAGGGTTACTACGGACACAAGCTGAAAAAACCCATGCACACAACAACTAGAAGTTCACAGCCACATTTTGTACCAAGAAATCATCCACGGAAGAAAACATCCAAAGGACAGCCACAAAGACCCAGGAAGACCCCACAAGCATGCACAGAAAAAAATAGAAACACACGTAAACCCTAGAAAGCTAAGCTAGATGACAATTTTTTCTGCTCTCTTTACTCTGCTAAAATATGTTGGTTTAAATAATTTATGAAAATTATTAGTGAATAGAGCTTTTTGTTTAACGTCAGCAACCAAAAAAAAAAAAGAAATAAACAAAATGGCTAAGACTTACCTACCCCTATTAAACAGAGTTCTCACAGGTAGATCGAAGATCCCAATATTTATTTGGAAACCGTCTGACTTAAGGTCATGGCTAGCTGCTCGGAAAAAGAAAGAGCGGGTCTACATCCTAACAGATCCAAAAATAGTAAACCTGGCGTATGAATTTTGGACGGTCTAGCATCGGAATGGATCAGGGGGATATCTCGACGATCATCCAGCTAGCACTAGTAAAGGCCTGTTGGATGAAATAGCGGCACACTACGGCGAGTTTATAAATGCTGCCGAGGCCGCTAGGACTTTAATTCAAATAAAGCAGAATCGAGGTGAGGTACTCGCGGACTTAGCAAATAGGATGAACCGACTTGCTAAGTTAGTATACAGGGACGCCGAGTTGAGAGAATGTTCAGCTACACAAGTACAATTAGCTGAATTCTTTATAGATGCTCTAATCAACCCATTCATTAAGGAGGATGTGGCCAGATCCAATCAGTCAACATAATTGGAAGTAAATGAGTTCGGTCCAGGAAAAGAAAAGACTAGGGTACCCTCGAAACCCACTAACTACCACCAGTATGATCAGACGCCGGGTACCCGGACATGTAACCATGTCAAGCACTCAAAGAAAAAAGGACAGCAGAGAAATATGAACCCCAGGGGACATGGATGTCAAGGAGGTGGTAAAAGCGGTCCGAAACGGGCCCACCGAAGAAAAAATAAACAGGGAAAAACTGTAAAAGTTGAGGATCCGAGGAACACAAATCTCGCACCCAGGGCTCTAGAATGGGTTTTACTATTAAAATAAAGAGACATTGATTGACACTGGATCGGAGGTCTCGCTTTTCAAATCATCACTTTTTGAGGAGTTAAAAACGAAAAAAGGTGACCTGAGGGATTCTGATCTAATATTTACCCTGGCAAATGGGCAAAAGATAGTACTAGATAGCATGGTCATTCTACCCGTTAAAGTGAAGAAATGAAAAGATTCGTCGAGGTTATATATCACTCCAGACTTATATCGGAAGTTGATATTGAGCACAAACTGATTGAAAAAGAACCTAGCCTAAATAAGCTTTCATCCTAACCAATTAATGGTAAAAGAGGTGAATATACCACTTGTTATTAATACCAGTGGTAAAATCGACAATTTCTCCCGGGAAAAAATTGAGTTACTGCCACGCATCGCCACCGTAAGATCGGTCTCTAATAAACCGCCGAGAAAGAATCCCCCGTCGGTATAAAACCCCAGTCCAAAAAATGGAACCGGTGATAGAGGCAGTTAAGGTGTTCCCCCACCTACCCACACCACAGATACATGTGGACCGTAGTAGCCCCAGAAATGATGTTACTTTTCCACTGAACTTGGTCAAAAAGTGAATTATAATGAACAAAACCCCATCAAAAAAGGCCACTAATATCCAAACTCGGATTAAATATCTGGACAAAAAACCTATGTTAAAAGATTCATGAAATTACCCCCCACACAAAATTAAATAAGCAGTAGCAGGAGGAGAAAAGATTAATCTTTTTGAAAAAGCCGAAACATTTATGCAAAATTAAGGAGGAAGAGATAAAAATTACCTTCTTTTTCAAGATAGTGAAAAAAGAAAGAAAGAATTAAGTCAGTAGTTAAAACAACTATTACTTAAAAAAACGAAATGAGAACTGCACAAATTATATCGTTATGCTAGGAAAACAGAAGACGTTATGACCTTTGCTAATCAGAGCAAAGGTCACAAAAAGGTCGGGACGATTATGGGGTTTCTGCAACTCCCCACATTTAAAAGCAATTGCATCAGGCTTTCTATGGCCCTCACGGGGAGAGATATAAGAATCTAAAAGATTGCACTTCAAAATGTCACTACAGAGGGGTTTGCTGTCAATCAGATTTGGGCAGCTCGTTGTTGACAAGATGTTTACGAAATACAGGGTTGTCAGGTGCATAACTAGTTAACGGTCAAATCGGCTGTCGCATGTTGAGACTGAGAGCGCCGGTGACTCTCTCTTTTTGCCTCCCTTTCTTCTTCAAGTATACTTCTCTCTCCCTCCCCTCCCCTCCCCTCCCTCTCCCTCTCTCTCTCCCTCTCTTTCTCTCTATCTATCTATTCCTCTCTTTTTCTATCTATCTCTTTCACTCACCCTCTCACTTTATTGAAGCTAGGAAGATTGCATTTGTACAGAACGGGCGCGTGGCCCGAGCCAGCTCACCGACACAAATTTGGGTTTTGTTATCATGTTTCAAAAATAAAAAATAATAATTTTGATATATAAAGTAATGTTTAGTTCCCTCATTACAAGCCTTCAATTTCTAGCTGATGGTCCCAGCCAAAAGTAATTCTCGTGGGAGAATTAATGACGCCTAATGACGCCGCCGGCTATCCAGACCGAATACCCGATCGGGTATAAGCCCATTGGTTCAATACGAATGTAACCATCGTTTAGTCTGGAGAGCTGGTGTGCCGTGCGCAAGACGTAACAGTCATTCCAGAAAAGACCTCGGGGCGCAGACACCAATATACTTTCCTCGGCAAGCGATCGTGTTGCATGTATATATATATATATATATATATATATATATATATATATGCGAGAGATATCCGTAATTCCAAGTTCTTTGTTACTTTTCAAAACGATTATTGTGTCAATAGAGAACACGTTCCAAGACTAAAATACATTACGGGTATTTCATGTCGATCTAAACTTTTTATACTCTGTCTACCATAAAAGGCATTTTTAGCTGCTATACAGTCACTCTCTCACCCCTACTGCCGAAAAAAAAAAGCAGGAGACATGTTGTGTAGTATTTTTGCCAAAAGCTAACAGAGAACATGAGCAAAATGGCGGACGGCGTCTGTTGAACCTCGATGTCAGGCCGAGAAGATGACGATTAGATTGTGCGTTAAATTAAGCCCAGCCAGTGGGGACAGGCCAAAGATAACACAAATCTGTCAGTAGACAATTGTCCAATGAAACGATGGGAGAAAGAAAGAAAGAAAACAATTAAGGAAGAGAAGAAAAAGAAAATAAATGATAAAAGAAAAGTTAATTAAAAACAGGTAAAAGAAAAAGTGAGAAGACATGAAAAGAGAAAAGAAAAACAAAGAAAAGAAAATCATGAAGAAAAAAGGGGAAAGGAAAGATAAAGAAGGAATAGTGAAAAGAAAAGAATGAAAAAAAATGAATGTTGAAAGAAAGGGGAAATGAGATAAGGTAAAGGTAAGAAAACAAAAGGAAAGAAGGGTGGAAAACTAAACAGAAGAAAAATAAAAGGGCACATAAAGATACGGAGGCATGGGAAAATAAGGAAAGAAAGAAAGAAAGAAAGATAAGAAAAGAAATGTAGAAAGAAACAAGGAAGAAATATAGGGAGAAGAAAGAAAGAAAGAAAAAAGAAAGAAAGAAAGAAAGAAAAGGAAAAGAAAAAAGAGAACGAAGAAAAAGAACAAAAAAGAAAGGTAGAAAAGAAAGAATATAAAAGAAAAAGAAAAAGTGAAGAGAGACGAACGTGCTGAAGAAAGAAAGTGAAATCGTTGGACAACGAAAGAGGGATTGAAAATAAAAGATACAATAAAATCAGAAAAGAAAAAGAAGAAAGCAAAACAGAGATAGCTAATAAAGCATTGAGAGAATGAGAGAGATAGAGAGTTGAAAAGTGAGAGGGAAAGTGGGAGAGACAATGAAGGGCTGTAGATGAAGTAATTGAAATGGATAAAGTGTTTACGAAAAAAATATAAAAGAAAATGGAGATAAAATACTTCAAGTTGGAAAAGTGATTTCTGCCCGATAAGACTTTTTAAAAAAAGAAAAAGAAACAAACATATAAAAAGTATTTCGCGCGCGTGCGCATTCAGAATATAAGACTGACCCAGGAAGGCCAACTGCAATGGCGGACAACGGAACTAAGTATGGTAAGCGATTTCTTAAGGAAACGAAAAATCAATAATGGATCGAGCATCATTGAAAGTAAAGATTGTCGACAGGTCAAAAGGACAGAACAGAAAAACGTTGCATAATTTAATGATAGATGACCTCGACGAAAATGTCTGCTGTCGGGGAGAGAATATTGGAAAAACAACAAACTCTACAACAACTGCCTTGTCGAATCTTGCTTCCCTGAGAGCTGAAAAAATTGCCTCTGTGGTACTAGTCTTCAAGAATTCTAGAGATAGAACTGACCCTCAGAATTATCGCCTAATCACTCTACTGCCGCTCTTCTCTAAAATCTTTGAATCCCTAATCAATCTAGCGATAGTTTGGCACCTCGTTAATGCTAAACTTCTTTCTGACTATCGGTATGGATTTAGACAAGCACGGTCTACTGCGGATACCATAACGGTCATCTCTGAACGCATATACCATACACTGGACAAGGCAGGTGAAGCTAGGGCGATAGCGCTTGATATATCCAAAGCCTTTGACATGGTCTGGCATAAAGGTCTTCTCATGAAAATTAATTCGTATGGTATTACTGGACGAATATTTAATATAGTGAGATCCTTCATAACCAAAATTAATACCCAGGTTGTCCTCAATGGGCGTTCATCAAAGCAACATGACATAAATGCAGGTGTACCCCAGGGATCGACCATTAGACCTTTATTGTTCCTGATTTTCATAAACGACCTCCCTGATGACATTGTGTCTGAGATGGGTATATTTGCTGACGACACCACGCTCTACTCTCGTCATGTGGGCAAAACGGACGCGCACATATCCGAGGCAATGGCAGAATTCTTAAAAGTCATCTCGACTCTGTAGTGAAATGGGGTCATAAATGGATGGTAACATTTAATGCTGCTAAGTCAAAGCTCCTTTCCTTAAACAACTACACGAAACCTCTTCAAACACCGATTGCCATGGCAAAAAGCATCCAACCTGATAGTTCAACCTTGAAACTCCTCGGCCTAACATTCACAGGTAACATTAATTAGAACAAATACATAGAAGACATTGCCAAGGCTCCTGCACATAAAGTGGGCTCCCTCTACCGTGCTAGAAAATATCACACCTGAGAGTATCCCATATCTCTACAAAGCCACCATCCGCCCATGCATGGAGTATTGTCACCTCTGAGCTGGTGCCCCATCCACTAGTCTCTCCCTCTTAGACAACGTCTAAAAAAGAGTCTTTAATCTAATAGGTCCCTAACTATCCACCAAGCTCTAGCTCCTGTCCCATCGCCGCAATGTTGCATCCTTGTGCTTGTTTTACAAATACTTCAATGGAATGTGCTCCGATGAACTTGCTGTTCTGGTGCTCCCTCGGCGTAAATACACTCGACCAACCCGACAATCAGCTAAATCTCATCTACTGACTGTGGAGGTTCCCAGATGTCGGAGAGCCTTCTACTCCAATAGCTTCTTTCCTCGTGCTGCCGGCCTTTGGAACTCCTTCCCTGTTCCCTGTTTCCCCGACTCTACCGACATGCAGAAATGTAAAACTAATGTGAACAGGCATCTCGCTGCACAGCTCCCAATTTAGGATGACCCCTAAAACTTTTACCCTAATTTCCAGTAGCCTCTTGCGTCTACAGTGGCAACTTGCCTTGTTTGGAGTGAACTATGTTTTAAAAAAGCACAGTGCATTTAACACTTTCTCAGAAAAACGAATTCAACGTATATACTTGTCTATAAGGTGAACCTCACGTTTCGGTTTACCCTTGTAATTTGCTTATAATAGTCTAATCATTAAAGAAGCAACAGTTCAGACTTAATTCAATTCATACCTTGTTTATCATCAACCAGCTTCTGAATGTCCCAGAATGGGCTCAAAGGGGACTTTTCAGACTATGTGATTTGTTTTAAAAGCTGATTTTGATTGGGCACCTCATAGCCCTAACCTTAATCTCTTATATATTTTCTTAAAGACAGAGCTATGCATGGAGAACCAGAACTATCACGGAACTGAAAAATGCGACTAGATTAATTTGTG
The DNA here is from genome assembly GCA_963556195.1 of Sepiola atlantica. Lineage (NCBI taxonomy): Eukaryota > Metazoa > Mollusca > Cephalopoda > Sepiida > Sepiolidae > Sepiola > Sepiola atlantica. The sequence goes on along the minus strand of OY744524.1, from coordinate 81,450,087 downwards.
TTTCCTTTTGTCATTTGCATACATCTTGTCTTCACGGCATTTCATTTTATGATGATTAGTGTATTTTATCCTAATATATATATATACATATATATATATATATATATATTACGTAAAAATTAATTAATATATATATATATATATATACATATATATATATATATATATATATATATATATATATATATATATATATATATATATATATATATAAAATAAAAATTATGGCACGTCCTATTAACAAGAGCACTTAATGCAATATTCTTTACCGCTTAGGAAGTGAAAATACTAAGAAAACAGCTCTGTTTCTATCGTCAGTAAAAACAATAACATATATATGTATATATATATATATAATTTATTTTATACGTACATAAAAATAATATGGATGTCTACAGTTCAGCGTTTTACCATCGGACCAAGACGCTCTGTCCAGAAGCATGTACGATTTTTATCACCTACATATTTTAATGTATTTTTATGTAATTATTTTTATTGGTGATTGCAGCGTTCGTTGTTATTTGTTTGTTTGTTTTTTGCTTACTACTATTTCGTTGTCTCACTTCCTAAGTGATTAAGATGCAGAAAATTACATTATTAGTCGCCCTTAACTTCATAGGACGTATTTTTCGCTAATATATATATATATATATATATATATATATATATATATATATATATATATATTATTTATTTTATATGTACATAAAAGTAATCCATGGTCACGTGTTTCTGGCTCACATCATTAGTATGACTAACTTAGACAGTGTTCGAACCTTCGATATTGATGTCTATAGTCCAGCTTTTTACAATCGGACAAAGACGCTCTGTCCAGAAACATGTATGATTTTTTTCATCTAAATATTTTAATGTATTTTTATGTAATTATTTTCATTGGTGATTGCAACGTATATATATATTAATGTGAGCTGATTTTCTATATATTAATACGATAGCGTGTATGTTCGTGTGTCACGCTTACCTCAAAAGCTTTGCGACTGCGTGCCGCACCTAGATTTGGAAAAGCATTCAAGTCACCTAATTTTCATAATATTTTTTAGTATTTCTCTTTGGCTCAACGGTGATTTTGACGTCGGCCCGACTAGTGTATAGTTCGATCCGAACCAACATTTAAGATTATTTTTCTACATTGAAGGGGGAAGGTAGGGAGGGGACGACCTGGAATATACATATTAATATGATAGCGTGTGTGTTATTTTGTGTGTCACGCTTACATCAAAAGCAACGACCATTCCGAATCTTTGTATGCTACTCATGAATTGGAGCCGAATTTAATTTAATCTAAAGCATTTACAAACTAAGGTTTAGTCGTCGAAATATTACCTTCACTAGAAATATTGTATACAAAGAAGTTTTGTAAATTGTTTCATGTATTGTTCATTTTTTTTAAATAAATATACAAGTCAAATCTTATCATATTTTATTCTAACATGTATAGGTTAGGAACAAGATAATTATTATTGAAAATAACATTTCATGTAATTTACACGGATCTCACTAGTATATGATTATTTCCACAATCAGACAACGCCACCAACCCAAACCATGAACGTCACAGATCAGAAGTCTTAGACTCGATTTTCGTCCTCATTTGAATTTGAACCCTGAGACTCCAAGCTGGTCAGCATGGTGCTACTTTAAAATCAGTAAAATATAATCGAACTCATTGATTCACCATTGCAATTAAAAACCACTTCGGAAAATCAGGAATTATGAAAATTATATCAACACATTTTAAATTACGAAAAAGAAATAAGTTAATGTTTAATAAACGCATATGAAAAAAAAACATAAACCGTTTGCATTTAAAAGCAGGAAGTCTTCACCGTTTGTAAAGTCATAATTATTTAATTATGCACTTAATGGCTTTCACTAGATCGAAGGATTGGCTTACAAAACTTAACGAGTGAGCTTCTATAGTGAACGCGTGGTGATGAGATACCAATTGGCCTGTTAAAATACTACCTTTCTTTCTCTTCCAGTTCTATTCTTAATATGTCCTTTCCATTCCTTCTTTCTTTTCCGTACTTCTTTTTCCTTGCGAGAAAAGCAGCTCGCAACTAAGACAGTGGAAAAGTACTGGACGGTTTGGTCAGTTAACTAGGATAAAAATTCAAATATTTGGATTTCGATTAATGGACTAATCTCAGAAATGAAAAGTGTTTTTGGAGCCGACCGTGCGATGAACAAGTGATGTCGACTCACTGACACGTGGAGAGACGCCCTTCGTGGACAAAGGATTGCTGTCGCTTTATTAGAAGTCATGACCACGTTCATCAAGTCTTCAGAGCCAGCTCAATCGCCAAATTTAGATACCCAACTGGAAATAGATGAAGTAAGTGCCAGCAAGACGTCCATACCAGCGACCAGGATAAGTGGCTTTAAAACAACAGATTTTAGTGAACTTCCCACAAGACAGAATTTCTCATTTACATTTACTGAATTTTTCACTACAATTTTTTACAGATCTCAAGCGCTTACGTGTCCTCATCGTCATTAAAGAATCAGTAGTACCACTTTTTGTGGTATTCGCCCAGAGTCGGGCACTCCGCCATCTCACTGAAAGCGGGAGTTTATGAGGAATACAAATTCACATACGGTCCCCAATCAGCATGTATATCCCGGTTAGGGGAGATGACATACCCAGAAAACAGCAATTATTTCCCTTTGTCAGAAACATCGCTCATCGAATGTGAAGACTAAAGGACAAAATAAGGGAAGCGAGAGTTATGAGTCTGATGAGGCTGATTTAGGTCGATAAAGTCGAGATTGTTTATCTTAGCGATATCAGATTAAATACCATCTTTGCTGATCAGACAATCTCATTTTTAGCGTATTATTATCTAGATAGAATAAATCTTTAAAATTTATATTTCCTAAAGATTTGTGTTATTCGACTTATTTATTTTCAAAAAAATATGATTAGCTTTACTGAATTATCTCACATCAACTTTGTTTTGTTTTTTTAGATGTATTCATCTACTTTGTACTCTCCGGAATCTCGTCATGATTTTAATGTTTATTATTATTTTTGTTACTGTTTTATTAGATTGTTTATCCTGTTGTTTATTGTTTTAAATAAATAAATGTTTATTTAAAAATATATATTTTTTTGTTGTTTTGGCTTCTAAACTTACAAAGTTCAAATTACACAACGCTTGCACCGACGAAACAATTTCTAACCAGCGCTAACCCCTCGACTAAAACCTTTTTTTAATCCCCGTTAGAAGACCATACGGATTTTTCTAGTGACGTCATGTCACAAAAAAAAAGAGAAAGAAAAAATGTTACTATTCCTGAAGAAGACTTTATATCGTCGAAACTAAGTTTAGTTTAAATAAATAAATATTTATTTAACAAAAATATATCTGCGTTGTTTTTAGCTTTTAAACTTACAAATCTATGATTAACTTTGTTCTTTTTAAGATGTATTCATTCACGTTGCAGTTTCCAGAAACTATTTTTATGTTACTGTTTATTAATAATGTGTTTTACTGTTAATTATATTATTGTATTATATATATATATATATATATATGCTTTGACAACGTATTGTTTATTTTGGTAAAACTTGAGATATAAAACGAATCCTTTTTAAAATTTCAAATAAAAAATAAGTGTTAATTTTCCCGCCTGCCCGGCAACATCATTTCAACATCCCTTTCTTGTTCTTTTATTTTTGTGTTTACATATTTTTTTTCTTGCTTGTGACATAAAAGAATATAAATATTAAGAATATTAAAATATCCAACCTACTAGCGGGAATACTCATCCGAAGCTGAGTTCATGATACGTGAAGCCTTTAAAATTCTTTAAAAGATAATTCAAAGTAAAATAAAACAAAATAATTTGTTTAAAATAGAGTTTACTTATTTAAAGTTATGAGCTTCGAAAATATGTAATGTGATTTGACATTCGGTAAAAAATAAATGGCAATTTGGTCACATATGATATTGGTGAAATATCCATTCGGTCAGAGATATGATATCAGATAAAATGTCCATTCGGTCAGATATTTGATATTCGGTTAAATATCCATTCGGTCAAATCTCTGATATTCGGTAAAATGTCGATTCGGTTAGATATCTGATAGTCAGTAAAGTGCCTATTCGGTCAGATATCCGATATGAGATGAAATGGTCATTCGGTCAGATATCTGATATTCAGTGAAATGTCCATTCGGTCGGATATCTGATATGAGATGAAATGTCGATTCGGTCAGATATTTGATATTCGGTGAAATGTCCATTTGGTCAGATATCTGATATTCGGTTAAATTTCTATTAAGTCAGATATCTGATATGAGATTAAATGTCTATTCGATCAGATATCTGATATTTAGTGAAATATCCATTTCATCACATATCTGATATGAGATAAATGTCCATTCGGTCAGATATTTGATATTCGGTCAAATGTCCATTCAATATTCGGTTAAATGCCGATTTGACAGGATATGTGATATTCGGTCAAATATCCATTGGTCATATTCGATTAAATGAAATGTCCATTCGGTCAGATATCTGATATGAGATGAAATGTTCATTCGGTCAGATATTTGATATTCGGTTAAATGCCCATTTGGTCAGATATCTGATATGAGATTAAATGTCCATTCAGTTAGGTATTTGATATTCGGTCAAATTTCTATTCAATATTCGGTGAAATGCCGATTAGACATGATATCTGATATTGGGTCAAATGTCCATTTGGCATATTCGATTAAATGAAATGTCCATTGAAGATATGCGATGAAATATCCATTCAGTCAGATATATGATATTCAGTGAAATATCGATTAGACTAGATATCTGATATTCGACGAAATTGCTATTCAGCCAGATATATGATATTCGATACAATGTCTTTTCAAGCAGATAACAGATATTCAGTGAAATATTCATTTTTAATTATATTCTTAGTATCGCCTGTACTGGGTATTGAACCTTTAACCTTCAGAAGACTATCACTTAGAACTAATTAGTGAGTGTTAGTTAGCACTTTACACAAGGCGTCACAGGTAAATAAGAATATAATTAAGAATTACTTTAATCGACAATGGCTGACGGAACGAGAACAATCTACTCCCATGAATTAAATAAAAGGTTCAGTTCGACATTCCGTACAGATTGCCAGAGTTCAACATAAAGATTCCCGAGTTCGATAGGACAGGCTTAAAAAAGGTCGGACTTTACATCGGCCGAAACGTTGTAAGAAAAACATCCAAAATGAGAACAGTAGTCCGAATGATTCAAATAATATAAATTAGATTTTATTATTTATTATTTTCATTCTCCTCCTCTATTTTTCTGTACGTATTCTGTTTGTCCGCGTTCCTAATTAGTTTATTTCTCTAAAGCACAAGTCTACATATGTTGGCGTGATGGGGAGGCTCGAACTCACTACATTAATTAATGAATGAAAGGCGCGTTCGTTAATTGCTGCCCTTGCGTGATGTGACCAAAGATGGCGGATTGTGACAATCGATGTTGGTGTTTTCAAAATACTGTTGGGAAAAGAGTGAGCAGTTCAGAAGTGGGTTGGGAGGTGGGAGAGAATATATTTAGATGATAATGTTGAAACTAGAATGAATTTGGGTGAGGATGTTACCATGAAGATGTTACCATGGAATATTCGGCGATATGGATGGGGGGAAGGGATAAATAAAAATGCAACTGGTTTATCTTCGATTCAAGGTCGCTCAAAAAGCATTGTGTTAAAAATGATACAATATCAGAAGAAAGAAACGAACAATAGAAGAAGAAGAAGAAGAAGAAGAAGAAGAAGAAGAAGAAGAAGAAGAAGAAGAAGAAGAAGAAGGACAATACAAGTTCTAAGTCTGCAATATTCGGATTTAGTTAGTATCCTTAGGATCCAAACTTCTGGAGGTTGTATATTGGTGTTAGGATAGTATCGCTGTCACTAGGAATATGTAAGAGGGAATGCTTCTGTACAACAACAACAACAACAAGTCACGAACGAGAGAGGAAGATGGGTGAAGGAGTATGTAGAGCAAGAGAGGAAATAAAAGGAGAAAAATAATAAAGAGCACGGAAGTAAAGGCTATGAAGAAATAAAAGAATGGGAAAAGGTGAAATTCGGGGAAGATGTGCAAGAAGGGGAGACGGAGAAGAAAATTAAGGAGAGCCGGAAAGATGACAATGATGAAAAATAAAAAGAGGAAACGAAAGAGAAAAACAAGATGAAAAGACAACGGAAAGTGGAGAGAAAGGAGGCAGGATAAGGAGTGCAGGGGGGGGGGAAGAGAAGGAGAAAAAAGAGGGGGATTATGTGGATAAAGAAGGTGTATGAGTATACGATAGAAGGAGAGAGAGCGGGAAAATAGGACAAAGAATATTAGGAAAGAAACGATAGAAAGAAAGGATCAGAGAAAAAGAAGATAGGTAAGTAATAGGAGACTGAGAGAGTAATGAAAAGAAAGAAAAAAGAAAGAAAAAAGATAATTCATAGAAAGAATAAGAGGAAAGGGAATAGGAAAAGTGGGAGGATGAGGAGGGGGAGGAGGAGGAGGAGGAGGAGACGATAATCGGTCCGGGTTCAATGACTTGTCGTAATTGCAATGGATGTATTATATTTACTTTTAATTTTAAATTATCGAATTAATACTTTTTTATTCATTTTCAAATTGTTATGACTACAGTGGTATGTGAAAAAGAATAAATTAGCAATCAATTAGTAGAATACTCGACTAATCAACAGTGAACTAAGCTTGTGGTACATTTAAATCCGGTGAGAGATGGGGTACATACCAACAAATATAATAACCAGTGCATTTAATACTATCTTCTTTTAAAAAGATATTCCGAATTTTGGTTACAGACAGACATATATATATAAAGCTAAATAATTTTTAACTCGCAGGGTATCCGGTGTTGCCAGGGGCCATGGTAAAAAATAGAAGACAAAAAAGTGCGTAATATCTCTCTCGCTTTCTCTACTCCCTCCTTCCCTCTACTCTTCCCCTTCCCTCACCCCCTCTTCATTCAAAAATAATTCCCCTTCCCCATCTTCCTCCTCCTATTCTGATCAAAGACAGATCAAATACTACACTTTCTTCTTGCCCCAAAGGCCAAGAAAGTACATTTTAGTTCGAGTGTCAGATCAGATCAAAGTTCGATGAAAAAAATTCGTTCTAAATGTCGACCCCCCTCCCCATGGATAGTTTTGTTTTTGATAACCCACTAACTCACAAAATAATGAGTATAAAGAAAACAGGTCCATATCTTGTCCGGGGCAATACTGCAACAGCATATAGCAGGGTGTGTATTGTAAAGATTTTGGCTTTTAGCTGGATACACGCAGACAACTGCCCATTTATATAATTATTAATAATAGAAGATTTTTTAATGACTGGTGATGTCATATAATTATTATATAACGTCATCTGACCTTTTTTTTTCATTCTTTTACAAAAAGTGACAAATTCAAACTGATTATATTAATCTACTTACGTTGTATTTAAGATTGTGTTTTCTCTTAAAACAAACATATATATATATATATATATATATATATATATATATATATATTCCATGAAAAATGCCAGTATACTGAAATCATATGCCCTTAATAAAGTTAAGATGAAAATTCATATACACTAAACACTAAATGTACAAAAGCAAAGAAATTTCCAAATTTTTACACTTTTTTTGTCATTAAGGGTATGCGAGCACAACAGGGCTATGTATTTTACTGGTAGGAATTTTTCTTATAAAAACATAAACATTGTTACTATTTTAGCACTGTTAATATAAGCATTGGCAATAAACAGTTTAACTGGTATTTTACTTACCTTTATAGTATCCTTATCAATCACGCCCGAGTGGAACCATTATTCATACGACACTAGCAGCATTGTTATGTATTAAGGAAAATGAAGGTATTCTTGTTGTATATAAGTCAATTTTATGTTTCACACTTTAATTTATTAGAATTTACAACTTTCACCATTTTTTTAATATATAAATGATTTTACTGTATTTTTTCAACAATACAATACATTTTTTTATAATTCAGATTGAAGATCCGCAAACAAGAATTTTAAATCTTATAAATTAAAAAATGTGAACTGTAAACCTTGATATTTTTCATTTCTCTGAAATGTTCGTTTTCTCTGAACTAAAAACAGTACTCTACGGTTCTAATATCACAAATATAGGCAACAGAATGGCACTTTATTTCGGTTCTTACTTTGTAACCTTGCCAAACGGTTCAACACGTAGGCTACAGCCAAAGTCTAAGTTCTTACTGAATCGACCTAGGCCCAGTCGATATCAGGTAGCTTCCATAAGAACATCAGATCGATCAGAACGTTTGTCAATAAAAGAAGGCGATGAGTTCCAGCCGAATTTCCTTTGGAAAAGCCCAAGAGATTTTGTATAAACGATTAATTTTTGTTCGATGTTTTCCGCTGAAAAAAAATGCCTACCAGTAAAATACATAACCATGTTGTGCTCGCATACCCTTAATGACAATAAAAGTGTAAAAATTTGGGTATTTCTTTGCTTTTATACATTTAGTGTTTAGTGTATATGAATTTTCATCTTAACCCTATTAAGGGCACATGAGTTTAGTATACTGGCATTTTTCATGGAATGTCACTACTTTTGTAAAGGCTATGCCTCAATACAATGGTCACCCCATTTCACCGCTACTTTCTAATTTTGCCTTTTGCGAAAGCTGTTTCTTCCCCACCATTCCTCCTACGTTGCCCAGGGCAATAGTATAACATATTTCTATAAAAAGTATCACCTCTGTTTGCGCCTTTTATATAGGTACTTATCTCAACCCCGGTGTTCATACTATATACGTAATTATCGCCGCCCAAGTGCAGATAATATATAAGTACCTATAACCGCCTGGGTGCAGATACTAAATAAGTACCTATCGCCGCCCTGTTCAGAAGCTGAATACGTACCTATCACCGCCCCGGTGCGAATGCTGAATACATACCTATCGCAACCCCGGTGCGAATGCAAAATACGTACCTATCGCCGCCCCAGTGCGAATGCTAAATACGTACCTATCGCCGCCCCGGTGCGAATGCTAAATACGTACCTATCGCCGCCCCAGTGCGAATGCTAAATACGTACCTATTTCCGCCCCGGTGTGCAAACTACATAAGTACCTATCGCTTCCCCAATACGAATACTAAATATGCACATATTGCCGCCCCGGTGCGAATACTAAATAGGTACATACCGCCGCCCCGGTGCGAATGCTAAATACGTACCTATCGCCGCTCCAGTGCAAATGCTAAATACGTACCTTTCTGCTGCCCTGGTGCAAATGCTATATACGTACCTATCTCCACCCCGGTGCGCGTGCTATATACGTAGCGATCGCCGCCCCGGGGCGAATGCTAAATACATACCTATCACCGCCCCGGTACGCATGCTATATGCGTACTTATTGTCGCCCATGTACACATGCTGTATACGCTCCTATCGGCACCCCTGAATGCTAAATACATACTTATCGCCGCCCCGGTGCGAATGCTAAATACGTACCTATTACCGCTCCGGCGTGCATACTACATAAGTACCTATCGCTGCCCTAGTGCAGCTAAATATGTACATATTGCTGCCCCGGTGCGAATGATAAATACGTACCTATCGCCGCCCCAGTGCGAATGATAAATACGTACCTATCGCCGCTCCGGTGAGAATGCTAAATACGTACCTATCGTCGACCCGGTGTGAATGCTAAATACGTACCTATTACCGCCTGGACGTGCATACTACATAAGTACCTATCGCTGCCCCAGTGCAGCTAAATATGTACATATTGCCGCCCCGGTGCGAATGATAAATACGTACCTATCGCCGCCCCAGTGCGAATGATAAATACGTACCTATCGCCGCTCCGGTGAGAATGCTAAATACGTACCTATCGTCGCCCCGGTGCGAATGCTAAATACGTACCTATCGCCACTCCGGTGCGCGTGCCATATATGTACTGATCGCAGCCCCGGAACGTGTGCTATATATGTACTGATCGCCACCCGGTGCGCATGCTATATAGTACTTATTGCTGCCCCTGTGCACATGCTATATACGTACCTATCGCCCCCCCTATGCACTACTATATACGTACCTATTGCCACCCCGGTGCACATACTATATATATACCTATCGCCACTCCGGTGCGCATACTATATACTTACATATCTCTGCAAGGATGCATATACTATATATGTACCTATCTCCAGGACAGTTCGTATACCTAAGAACTCATATTAATGTGCCCCTGTAGTGTCAGAAAAAAATAGTGTTCATTAATGTAGTGTCACTATCATAAATTGAAATATTTTTAGGTTAAAAAAAGAAATTTTTTTGCCTCCCTCAATTTGTTTTTGTATCCTCCTCCATACATAGAAATATTTTTTATAAAAAAAATTTTTTTTAAATTAAAAAATGTTATCCCCCCCCAATTTTTTTTCATCCTCCCCCATACATATAAATATTTTGAATTAAAAAGAAAAAAAAAAATTTTGACCCCGCCCCAAAATAAAATTTTTAGCCTCCCCCATAGATAGAAATATTTTTAGTTTAAAAAGGAAAAAAAAATTACCCCCCATACATATATTTTTAATTAAAAAAAAAAGGACCCCCCCCCCCATTTTATTTACCCTCCCCCATACATAGAAATATTTTTAGTGAAAGAAAGAAAAAAAATAATTCCGAGGCGCCTCGGTCATATCAAAGAACCATACTGCAGAAGCCTCCGGGTCCTATATTGTAGAAGCACCCCCGGTGCTGGGTCCGTATACTGTAGAAGCACCAGAAGCACCCCCGGTCCGTATACTGCAGAAGCACCCATGCTGGGTCCTATACTGTAGAAGCACTCCTGGTCCCTATACTGCAGAAGCACCCATGGTCCCTATTCTGCAGAAGTCTCCGAGTCCTATATTGTAGAAAGACCCCCAGTGCTGGGTCCTATACTGTAGAAGGATCCCTGGCCCCTATACTGCAGAAACAGCCATGGTCCTTATTCTGCAGAAACCTCCGGGTCCTATATTGTAGAAGCACCAGAAGCACCCCCTTACTGATCCCCCTCCTTTTCATCTGCACAGTAGCTCTATCTAGGACATTGAGCACTTTTCTCCCGGACACCACCGAGTACTTAGAAAATCAAGGAGGCATCCAGAGTACTACTAAAATCACTCTTACTGATTCATCCTCCTTTTCATTTGCACAATAGTCCGAAAAGAAGCATATATGCTGTTAAAATATTATAAAAACTTATCACTACAGTACCTCTATCTAGGACATTGAGCACTTTTCTCCCTGACAACGCTGAGTACTTAGAAAATCCAGGAGGCATCCAGAGCACTACTAAAATCACCCTTACTTATTTCCGTTCATTTCCATGTGCACAATAGTCTGGAGAGAACGTAGATGGCGTTAAAATATTATACAAACTCATCACTACAGTAGCTCTATCTAGGATATTGAGCACTTTTCTCCTGGACAACGCCGAGTACTTAGAAAATCAAGGAGGCATCCAGAGAACTACTAAAATCACTCTTACTGATTGCTCCTCCTTTTCATCTGCACACTCTTAACGTAGCCGGACAGAAGTTATGGTATGACCTGATGCAACCGGACAGAATTTATGGCAAGACCGGGTACATCCGCAAGGGATTATGGGACGTTTTCAGTGACTCAGCATTTTTATCGGATTAGTACATAAATACATTGGATAATAAGGGTTTTTGGAATTTTCTGGAAAACTAAGTTATATGGTAAACTGATATTTAAATGCCGTCAACTAGACCCTAGAACCTCTATCTCTGCCCAAAATCAGCTGAATCCATCAAATAGTTGATGAGATACAGGGTGGCACATACTACGTACGTACGTACGTACGTACGTACGTACACACGGATAACACAAAATTATGCCTGACCTTTCTGGATCTCTGGGTTGCCTTGACTAATGATGCTGAAATTCTACACACTTATAGAATCTATCAAAAAAATGTTGTGCAAAGTTTTAACTAATTTGGTTCATTGGTTTTTGAGTTATGATTGATCAAAGAAATGAGATTTCTAGCATAGGCCGTTTTTTAAGTCTATTAAGGGATAGAGCACTATCGCGCCTCCCTTGATATATATAAAGTTAAGTACAACTTGTGGTAATGTATATACAGATGGAAACAAATATCCGTACGCAGACAATTGTTTTAATTGTTTTTCCAACTAATGAATAAATAATATTTTTATGTGAATAACTTTACACATATAAAGGTGGGTTGTTTTTTCATACCAAATCAAAGATACGTCCTCAACAATCAGTCCGACAGAATTTGGGCCATTTCATTTTGCGGCCTTTTTTCTGTGCAGTCCTAGGAAGTCCACCTTCCAAGGCTTTACTTTCTCTCTTTGAGAAGGGATTAGTTCATTACTAGTCACCTTAGGCGCCCCTACTGGGGAATGCCGACGGAGCTACTCAGGCATTTTTGTAGGCCAACGTGCACGCGCCTCTTATGCACTGGCTTTTCAATCCCCACCCTCCGACCTTGTGTCACATCTTCCAGCGAGGTAAATACTAACTTTACAAAAATGCATAATAAAAATACTTTTCTTTTCTCCCTCTATGCACCTAGCGTCAGGTGAAAATTTCATGGACAGAACTTCTTTGCAATGGCTTCCAATCTGTTGAACACATTACCACGGGACAACTTTCCCACTGATTACAACTTGGTCGTCTTCAAATCCAATGTTAACAAATTCTTGTCAAAACACCGCCCCATAAGTAATATTGAGTTTATACCATTGATCAATGTGAGTACTCTCATAGTGTTCCTCAAATTTCAGATGACAATCATTTCAGTCTCATTAACCCTTATTCTCATGTGGCTTTTGGCCATGTCAAATTCTAGATCAATAATAAATAAAGGCTAAATATGCATAGAAAACAGAAAAATATTATTTACTTCTATGACAGGAAGCCTTTTTTTGTAGTCCTTAATGATTTGCCATTTCTCTTCGTAGATGGTCTTCAGATTCTATATCCCACGCATACAAATACTTATACACGATATCTCTCACGTGCACACACATTCTCTGAATCACATACACACACTATATTTCACGCACATATACACACAAACTCCCACACTGTGTCTATCTCACAGCCACATTCTGTATATCTCACATATTCACACAAGCTCTCAATATATGTATATATCTCACACACATGTACATACGCCGTATATATCTCGCACAGACATAAAACACTCTTGCGCACTTACACATATTAAACATGCACACAAACACTCGTTACATCTCTATTTAAAGAACATATAAACATGGTGTCTCACTTTTATAACCTCGTAATTTAGGTTAATTATAAATAATAACTTGTAAATAAATCGATGAACTATCAAGAGAAACGTTTAACAGATTTATTAAAACTGAACACAGAATGAATTAATGAGTTAATTGGCCACTGGACGCGATTGACATATTCACAGTCTGACGCCGTGGTCTTTGTTTTCTTTCTCTCCGGGCAGACGACCCTTTCCCAAGGGCGATAACTCTTAACTCCCGAAATGGTTCAAGGGAGGTAATTCCGTTTTCGTTAGGTGTCCTAACACTCACATGCAGACATACACCTCCTCTTTCTCATACATACAGTTTATTTCCAGAACTCCCAATCTGTGGAACATGCTGCACAAAGATTGCTTTCCTGATGGCTACCAGTTGAAATCTAATGTCAATAAACACTTGTCATAAATCGTCCTCATAAATTATTAATTATTATTCTCGAGTGACTTTTAGCCTTTATAAGTGATGATTCATCAGTAAAAAAAAAACTCACACACATGCACACATACAAATACATAGACGCATATTATATGTGCCTCACGCATTCACAAACACCATCAATATCTATCTATCTTATACAGATATCTATAGTATACGGCATAATCACGTTGATACACCGGTTCTCGTTAGACCACCGAAGTTAAGCAACGTTGAGCCTGGTCAGTACCGGATGGATGACCATTCGGAAATGTCAAGCGCTGTATGTAGGAGAACGTCGATACCTCCCAGCAAGAAGTGCAAAAACCTAACGTCGTTATTCCACCTTGTCGGGATATACATACGACTGGGGGCAGCTTGTGAATTTGATACTCCCATCAACCTTCTTCCTTCTCAAAGAGGCATGACTTCAATTGAATTACTGCTGAAGCAATTACGCCCGGGGTAAATATCGTATCAGGTATACGGTGAAGGAGGTGGTATCTTATACACCCACTTTTCCTTTGCGTGTATTTGAAGCATGTGGTTATACGACAGTTTCCCACTTTTTTACGCAGTTCTTTGCATGTTTGCTGTACTCTGTCAGCGTCTTCAAGCTGCACCGGTTGGACAATATTGCATCGTATGGTCTTCCTCTCCACATTCGCAGATAGTTGGGTCAGTTTTGTAGTCCCATCTATTCATAGGAACTTTTGGTCACCCAATTCCCGTTCTCAAGCGGTTGAGCATTTTCCACTGGACCCAGTGTTCTTGTGAGCAGGGGGGATCAGAAGAGGGGATTCCCATGTTAGTAGGAGGGGTGCATTCTTTAGCCGTCTGGTTCACAGCTGTAGTCTAGTCTCTTCCTGGGATGTTGTTAGGGGCTCGACGTGCTCGGAAAGCTTCTTGACTTCAGTCATTACACTTGCAGACACACTACATACACACACACACACACACACACACATATATATATATATATATACAACCTCTCCTTATTCGTCACTTTTCATGCACTGCTTATTTGTTTCCCGTTGGCTGTTTCTGTTTCCTTATTGCATTTTGTATTTAGTATATAGAATGGGCCGTTTCATCATTAGTCCACTTTCTATCGGGTAAGCTGACACCATGGCCAGTCCAATACTGGTAACACGATGGGGTGTTAGTGTGAGTGCATGTGGATAATGTATATGTAATTGTGTATGGGTTTATACACATCAACTCTATTCCTCTCTCACCACACACTGTCTCTCACATACCCATACACAATTACATATACATAATGTACCACACGCACTCACATAAACACACCATCGTGTTCCAATACGCACACACACTATCTCTCATATAAGCATTCTTTCTCCCCTCTTTGTGTTATATCTCTCACACTCTCTCTCTCTCTCTCTCTCTCTCTCTCTCTCTCTCTCTCTCTCTCTCTCTCTCTCTCTCTCTTATATTTGGTATCTAAATTTTTTATTTTTTCACGCGTATTTTTTAAGGATTTTGACTGATGTTATACATTGGACTACAGTTCCATCTTGACTAATGTTATACATTTTGACTGATGTTATACATCGGGCTACAGTTCCATCTTGACTAATGTTATACATTTTGACTGATGTTATACATCGGGCTACAGTTCCATCTTGACTAATGTTATACATTTTGACTGATGTTATACATTGGACTACAGTTCCATCTTGACTAATGTTATACATTTTGACTGATGTTATACATCGGGCTACAGTTCCATCTTGACTAATGTTATACATTTTGACTGATGTTATACATCGGGCTACAGTTCCATCTTGACTAATGTTATACATTTTGACTGATGTTATACATTGGACTACAGTTCCATCTTGACTAATGTTATACATTTTGACTGATGTTATACATCGGGCTACAGTTCCATCTTGACTGATGTTATACATTTTGACTGATGTTATACATTTTGACTGATGTTATACATCGGGCTACAGTTCCATCTTGCTCAGTAACTTCCGTGTAATTGCTTCGGCGGTAATTCAATCAGAGTCAGGCCTCTTTTTTCCAAAAGAAGAAATCCAGTGTTCAGAATGAACGACAAACACGCTAAATGTGAGGTCAAAACATGACCTCGGTGAATGGCGGAAAGCGAAACATAGCGTCAGTTCCGTCAAAGGGTATTCTGATAACTTACTTTTGTCAAACTTCGCCCATATTTGGCCAATGATGTCCCAATGACTGTAGTCTTTGACCTATAAAAGTTAGGTCATGATCAAAATTCTTATGAAATTTCTCGTAAGAATTTTGATCATGACCAAACTTTTCTTGATTTTCCATAATTTAATGTATAGATCTGATGTTTTTTAGTAACAGTAACCACCGTGCAAAATGTCAACCTAATCAGATAAATAGGTTTTGAGTTATCAACGTTTTCATGAAATAATTTCGGGAATACTTAATACAATCTGGAGAAGTGATGCCCAGATAAGACTTTCGCACATCCTTACGCTGTCAGATGGAGGTATGCAATCTCATCACTGATTTATGGTGGTGGTGGTGGTGGTGTTGTTGTTGTTGTTGTTGTTGTTGTCGTCGTTTTTTGTTGTTTTTTTGCCTATTAATTTTTTTTGTCTTTATGGTTTTCTTCCCTTTCTTTTTATTTATTTTTTTTTTTTTGTTTTGTGTTTTCAGTCTTTTGTATTTTCATTTTTTATTTTTGTGTGTGTGTTTCTTCATTCTCCTGCCTGTACATTGAAATCAGCAAGAAACTTGAGGTTTATTTAAAATCTGTCAAAATCCCCCCTCAACCAACGTCAAAATCCAATCCCTAACCTTTATCTGCCAAGATAATCCTTGTTCCGTTCATTTCTTGTATATTTCCTTTACTCTTGTGTTTCATCTCATGCGCCTCTCATCAAAAAAAATTTTTCTTCCTTCGACCCCTATTTTATTTTGTGTCCATTGTTTCTGCGATTTGCTCCCTGCAGAATTAAGAATGTTGGATTTTGTTTTTCAAGGACAACATCGCTAAGAATATCAGAAAGAAAATGCCCATTGTCTGGAGAGTTGTTAAAATAACTACCGAACCAGGTTTTAAATCTGTAAATTGTATTATGCTAAATAGTGCATAAAAACAACTGGGAACGGTATGAACCCCCAACCTCATTTCACGGTGATGAATAAGATAGCATTTCGTTTACAATAGTTGAAATATCGATAAAAGTAGAGAATAGCTAACACGCGAGAACTTGTAAACCAAAATAAAATAGAAACACATAATTTATATAAAACGCATTAGAATGGAATTCTCTACTAAACCCGGCTGGTTTTAACTTGATGAAACGATTTGTAAGATTTTTTGCCATTTAAAAAAATAGTTACCACACTTAAAAAAAATGGCGGTTTCGCTATATTCTTTTCCGAGTTCTCAAGTGTTAATGTTATGTAATTTTACCGTTTAAATACATCTTTCCACGCGTTAGAATTAGCTGGTCTCGGTAAAGAATTTCATTCTAATGCGTTTTACATGAATGAAGTTGTTATTTTTTTTGCGTTCTCGACTGTTTACTATTCTGGACTTTTACCAAATTTTCGAGTCCATAAATCGACATTTTTGATCCAAGAACAAATTGAAAATATTTGAAAAAGTAAAAACAATAGAAAATATCTGCTGCTTTGAATAATAAATGTTTTATATGTCCCCAACCCCGTTCATGGGTTGAGCATTGTGGGAAGGGAAATCGCCAGGTGCTATTAGCAATATTTTAAAGCTCTTTGTAAACACGAATCGAGCACTTTTTTGCTGCTGATATTGTTTATAAAAAAAACCGACTGGGTTTTAATCTCAGTCTGAAGAGATTGCATGCTTAGACACACTAGTGAGCTGTGATACAGCGATACAGTCTATCTGTAGATTACTATAAAATAATTTAATTCTCTCAGTTATCATTATTGTAAATTAGTAAACAAATAAAAATGTTTATATAAGCGATATAATTTCTTCCACTACCAGCAGTAGATTCGTTATCTCAGATGATTCAAATCTCGTGATTGATATACGTCTAGCCACACTGATGAATCGTGTCTGTGGGTGACTTTATTATATACTAGCTGTCCATAACCGGCGCTGCCCAATAGTCTTTAAATTTAAATGTTTGGTTTGGTTTTTACCATTCGAATTTTGAAAGTTTAATTAAAATGCTTTCAAGTTTATTTCAGATTTCCAATGATCATGAAATAAATTCTTCTTCAATAATAGACCTAATAATAGACATTCTGGTGGTGTAAGATGTTCAAATAAATAATCAATAATCGATTAATAGTAAAATGAAGTATAAGTGTAAGTCACGTGACGGAACATATATATATATATATATATATATATATATATATATATATATATATAATTTTCAAGTATCATTCGGGCCTAAATGTCCGGGATTTTCTTTTAAATGGAAATCGCTCCAGACAAGACATGAAGCCACTTGATGTAAGGAGCTAAATAAATACTACTTAAAGGTAAAAAAAAGTGTTTGATGAATAGCTTCCGACCCAGAAAACAGCAATTATTCCCCCTTTGTCAGGAAAAATCACTAATGGAATGTGAGGACTAAAGGACAAAATAGGGGAAGCGAATGCTACAAGGATGCCAAAAGTTAACCCAAGGTTCACTTTCTACCTCCCTGTACCATTTCGAAATAAAATAGAACATTATTCGGTTTCTTTGTTTGGAATGTTTTAACAGTTTGGATAATTAAAATTTGATAAAACATTCTGCGCCTAGTTCGAATCGTGTTTGATCCGTTTTAGGACTTACATTGAGACATTTTTCCCTTATAATGTTTTTCAAAAATTGTTTTCACTTTTGCATTTTCAACTTATTAATTAATATTTAATTGTTATTGTCATACCTTCTGACGATAAGAGCGTTATCTTTCAAAAGCTATGTCTTAAATGTAATTTTGTATTTGTATTCCTCGTTTGAAAACTTGATGAGTTAATAAACTTGTAAACTATGCAAATGTTATCTATTTCCTCACATGGTGTTTTACATTCCAATGACCAAGTGTTTATTCATTTTTTCTTGCTGAATTTCAAAATAATTCAATGTAACTTGAGAATTGTTTCGCGCACAAACAACCGGAAATAAACATACAATCATCAGGATCTTTCGTTTATGCAGCTTATCACAAAACCATCAGATCACTCCCAGAAAAAAAATCCTTCAGAAAAAAATAATCAAAGTACTTTTACATGCCATTCTCACAGAAAATCAGTACATTAAAGGAACCAATGATTCCATTCATAGACAACCGAACATTTTCTGTATATATATATATATATATATATATATATATATATATATATATATATATATATATATATATATATATATATATATCAATGGTTTGGTTCCGTTTTTTTTTCGTTTTTTCGACCCTCTCGGTCTTTTATTGTTGTCTTTTGATAATGAAAGTTTTTCTTTCGAAAATTTAAGATTACCTTTTGCCGAACTTTTTATTTACCTGTCAGTATTTACTATTCTGGTACTTAATCAGTTTTTCGTGAAATATTAATAAATCGTTTTGAGATTCGTTTTCTCTTCTCGTTTATTTCTGTTCACCCTTTCCACCTTCCGGTAACTACATCGCATTGCTACAGCCTCGGACAACTAACCTGCACTTATATTTACCAGCAATGCTTCAAGCAAACTACAATCTCCTTTCATATATATATATATATATATATATATATATATATATATATATATATATATATATATACATATATATATATATATATATATATATATATATATATAATTTAAATATCAGTGTGACTGAACGTTGCAAGATTCAAACCAGTACCCATGAGTCTGAAGCACACGAAGCTCTACAACTGAGCTAACTCGCGCTGATGCTGGAATGTATCGCGTGTTTTTATAGATGTCATTTATTTGTTTACTTTGTTTGCAATCATTTTTAACGAATTAAATTATTTATACGAAAGAAATGCTGTTTCGAATTCAATTATCTATACGAAAGAGCATTTCTTTTGTATAAATAACTGAATTCGTTAAAAATTATCGCAAACAAAATAAACAAATAAATAGAATCTATCCATCTATCTATCTATCTATCTATCTATCTATCTATCTATCTCTCTCTCTCTCTCTCTCTCTCTCTCTCTCTCTCTCTCTCTCTATATATATATATATATATATATATATATATATATATATATATATATATATATTCCAAATAAGCCGAAATGCGTAAAGGGGAATTTATTAATTAATTAGGATAAAGAAGACAATATATTGAGTATGCGTTATTGAATTTATGATATTTGAAATTCTATTTTATACTATTGCCATGTTGAAATCAATAAATATGCGAATAATAATTAAAAAGGGAAAAGAAAAAAGAATATCGAATGTCTAAACCAGGGGTAGAACCAGGGACCTTTCGTTCTTCAGTCTAACGTTCAACTGTCTAGCGGTCAACTTTATCTCTCAATTTTCCTAGCGCCAGGCGGAATTTCAAAGGACAGAGCTTCTTTGCAAGAACTCCCATCTGTGGAATACATTACCACGGGACTGCTTCCATGCAGATTACAACTTAGCTATCTTCAAACCCAATGCAAACAAATTCTTGCCTGTAACCGCCCCATAAGAATTCAAACATATTTTATACAATTGATCAATGTTAGTACTCCCATAGTGTTCCTCATCTTTCTCGTCTCATTAACTCTCAAACTCGAGCGGCTCTTGGCCTTGATAAGCAATGACCCCAATAGTAAAAATCGACTGAGCTATCATTGCCGACGTAAAGAATAGTTGCAAATGAATGTCTTTATTCGTGTCAAATAAAGAAAGAAAGTATATTTAGCATACGTTATTACATTTATGATATTTGAAAATCATTACATGTTATGCTATAGGCGTGTTGAAATCAATAAATAATCGAATAATATAAAAAAAGGGTATCGGATGCTCAAACCTGGGATTGAACCAGGTACTAATAGTTCTTAAGTTTACTGCTCAACCGGTGGCGTAAGAAACGGTGAAAATTAATGTTTCTTTACATTTACTGCGACTGGATTTAAAGAGTTTTGTCGGAGGCAAAGAAGTCGCTGAAAACAGGCGAATGGGTACTTATGCAGTTTACGGACCGGGCTGAAATAATAACGTTATTATTTAGAAAACCACTCTTACCATGGGGAGAGGGGGCCTTATCGACTATGTTGTACTTTCACTTAACAATTTAATAAACAAAAGATATCGTAAAACTTGAATTTAACTTGAAAATCCTATCTAAAAAATAGCCCGGTCCGTAAACTGCATAAGCACCGGCGGATGTCCCAATAAAAATGGGTTGTTTGTGGACGGAAGGATAGCGTAAATGTAACTGCTCAATTTCCATGATGTTTTCCACGGACGCAAATTTTATATTTTTATTTATTTAAAAGGGTATGTTTATCGAGTTAGACCGGTTAAAAATAAAAACATGAAAGAAATAATGAAAGAAATCCTCCACGAAGAACTATTCTTACGTCCGCTTGCGAAGGCGATCAAAACAATGCCGAGTGTCACCATTTCGTTTTATTTGTAGTTTTTTTTTAGTGCAACTGAAATTACAATTACTTTTAACTTTTTAAATTCTGATTTATTTGGCAAACCACAAGAATAACCGACGCAAAGTCAGCAGCAAATGGTGTTCGGTCAGATTTAGTTTCTGATATAAAAAGGCCATTCTTAACATGGGGAGGGGTCTTTGTTAACTATTCTGTACTTTCACCTAACAATTTAATAAATAAATTAATTAATAAAAATTAGTACAAAACTTGGCAAACCAGAAGCGTAAGCGACCCAAAACAGGAAGTCTTTAATATCAGGAACTAAATGTGATCGAACACCGTTTGCTGCTGACTTTTAGTCGGGGACTCTTCTGGTTTGTCTTTTAGTTTGATAATTTTTCTATAAAGTAATGTACATTTACGCGCTTCTTTGTTTTAATGTACGTACCATGAATGAAAAAAATGATTAAGTCCATGATAGAAATACAACAAAATAAACAAAAGTCGCATTTAACGTTTGAAATATTTGTTCTAATTTATAGTTAATAAACTATTTTGATATGCAAGTAAGTTTTAGAAAGACTAAGTTTAATATTTAGTGTAAACATACCGATCATAAATAGGGAAATGTGAAAAAATATGAACGTAATTAGTAAAAAAAATGGCTACATGTTAACAAGGTTCCGAGCCAGAGTAAGTATTATATCAAATAAAGTGAATCGAAATACATTTTTTATTGAAAAAAAACATGATTCAATGAAAAAATGGCTACATGTTAACAAGGTTCCGAGCCAGAGTAAGTATTATTTTTTTAAACTGAATCGAAATACATTTTTTTATATAAAAGAACATAGTTCAATGAAAAAATGGCTGTATGTTAAAAAGGTTCCGGGCCAGAGTAAATATTATTTAAAATAAGCTGAATCGAAATAGATTTTTTTTATAAAAAAACATCATGATTAAATGAAAAAAATGGCTACATGTTAACAAGGTTCCAGGCCAGAATAAGTATTATTTCAAATAAGTTTAATCGACATACATTTTTATTGAAAAGAACATGATTACATTTTTTTAAAATTGCAACATGTTGACAAGATTCCGGGCCAGAGTAAGTATTATTTCAAACAAGCGGAATCGAAATACATTTATTATTAAACAGAACAGGATTCAATAAAAAAAAATGGGTACATGTTAACAAGGTTCCGGGCCAGAGTAAGTATTATTTCACATAAGCTGAATCGAAATACATTTATTATTAAAAAGAACATGATTCAATAAAAAATGGCTAGTTAGAATCAAATATTTATTTAGCACATTAATTGCTATCGATAACAAACTCTGAATATTCGACAAGATAATTATATATATATATATATATATATATATATATATATATATATATATATATATAATTTCTCCGTAAACAAAAATCCAACACACTTGACAGCTGATATTGTATATCTAAACAGTAAGATTAAATTTTATCGGTTTTTATACAATGGTACAGTGGATAAATGATTTGGCTGGCAAAAAAAAGAAAAAATAGACTGTGTTTCAATCTAAACCTTTAGCACTCGCGTGTCTAACCACACTAAAGAGATGTGTTACAGCGAACCTGTCTGTTGGTAAGTATATATCGAGAGATTTTTTAATGACTTTTTTATTTAAGCAAAACCTTCATGATTCAGAATAAGCTAAAGAAATGATTAGTTTTCTTCAAAATCATATTAACTATTAACTTGAAATGTAAAAGTGTATTCTCGTCTACGCCGTTACATAAGTCTGGACATCACGACGCATGCGCCAAGCAGAACCGAAACGCAACATAATGCAAAATATTGCGCGTACATACAAACAAAATTTATTTGTCATGCAACTGCTACAGGCTAAAGCCGGGTTTTGTTTCCGCAGAAGTTTTAGTCGTTGTTCTGAGTGGCGTGAGTGTGTTGGGTAAATTGGCCTTCTCGCTAGCTAACTGGTCGGAAAGTACAAACGCAATTCTTTTTTTAACATCTGAGAACAGTTGCACGGCCCAAGGAGAGATTGTTTCTGATTGGTTAAAATCTCTAGCAGACATTGTCTCGTGTGTCTGTGTGTGATTTTTTTAATGAGTCACAACTTACCAAGGCCAAACGTTTAATGAAATTGTCAGTTGGATGAAGACGAATACTATGAGAGGATTGGAAACGGTGAATGGAATCGGTAGAATTTTATTACTTAAGAGTATTGCTCGACAAGTATTTGTTAACATTGGGCTTGAAAACGCTTATATTGTAATCAGCTGGAAAGCAGCACCGCGGTGTCGCGTTCCACAGATGGGAAGTTCTTGGAAACAAACTCAATTTAGTTTTAGGTATACAGAGAAAGAAAGACAAGTTATTTGCGGTGGTTGTAGATATACGAGTTTTTGCTGTGAATGTTTTACATAGAGAAACAAAGGTTGGAGTTTGATCGAACACAATAAAAAAAGATGATAGAGTAGAGAAATACTAGCACGTCTCTTCTGTGAGAAAGGGGCTGTAGGTAAGAAAAGATATCACCCGCCACTAGACTGATAAGTCGATTTTGTACGCTGTCTATGCAAGAAAGAGTGCTATCAGCTGGATCTCGCCAGACATGGTGGCAGTACTTTATCTTAGGTCGTATCTTTTTCGTCTAAGCGTAACTCTTTATTGAAATAAAAAAAGAAGTGCTTCAATTTAGTGATGCATGAAAACATCTTTTGCACATTTTAAAAACCCACAGCTAAAGATGGGGAATTTTCTCCGAAATATTATGCTATAAGGATCCGACAATGAGCCACATTGAGGCAAAGTAAGATTTGTAATTATAAATAATAATAATAATAATAATAATAATAATAATAATAATAATAATAATAATAATAATAATAATAATAATAATAATAATAATAATAATACACAGGAAGAAACCGAAAAACTCATTTCATTTTCACTTTTGTATCTGCTTATATCCGTTAAATTCTCTACAGTGGAATCGCTTCCTATAAAGTATCTCTCTCCTTCTCTCTCCTTCCTCTCTCTCTCTCTCTCTCTCTCTCTCTCTCTCTCTCTATATATATATATATATATATATATATATATATATAGACCTAGCAATTCTAATATCCATCCTCTACCTCAGCAAACCCCGATAATGAGTTCCCAATAGAAGGTAACGATAACAATAATATACAATCAATTAACCAACCTAATCCACGTCATGAAAATACAGTAAATAGAAATAGACCCGTGAATATGAATATAAATGGCGCAGGAACAAGAGTAAATCCTAGGATACACACATATATTGGGGCCACAGCA
The DNA here is from genome assembly GCA_963556195.1 of Sepiola atlantica. NCBI lineage: Eukaryota > Metazoa > Mollusca > Cephalopoda > Sepiida > Sepiolidae > Sepiola > Sepiola atlantica. The sequence goes on along the minus strand of OY744524.1, from coordinate 81,425,406 downwards.
AATTTAATTAAATCCCGCATCTCCATGCATAATTACTCCTTCAATAACGATGTCGGTAAGAACAAAACATCACTGACCACTTTAGTTAAAAATTTAAGATCAAATAATATTCCACACAATATAAAATGGTCCATCCTAAAAAAATCAAACTCCTATAGCCCAGGATCCAGATCTTGTGGTCTATGCAATTCTGAAGCCGTAATGATAGCTATTGCACCTAAACATTTAAATCTGATAAATTCTAGAAGTGAATTAGTCTCCAAATGTCGACATGGAAGGAAATTAAAATATGCAATATGGAAACCATCACCAGTCTTGCCGTAGCTGATTGGGTGAGCAATGAGACCGGGGGTGTCTAGTCTTCGAGATGGGTCCTTTTTAATCTTCTTTGCCTAAAGGATTTAGACTCTGAGGTTGTAAAAGTTTATATACCTAATTTTTCAGTTTCTAAATTTTCAGTTTCTAAATATCTTTACAACTTCTTAATTAGGAAAAATTAAACCTTAAATATATTTACAACTTCTTAATTAGGAAAAATTAAACCCTAATTTAGATTAAACTCCTTGATTGGGCAAACTAAACCTTAAATTAAACTTCCTAATCTGATAAAATTAAATCTTAAATTAAACTATTAAATTATTAAGTTCTAATTATTCTGATAACTTCGTAATTGGGAAAATTAAATCTTAATTAGGAAAAATTAAACCTTAAATCAAGTTAAACTTTTTAATTGGGGAAGGTTAAACCTTGAATTAGAATTCCTGAGCTGATAGGATTGAATCTTAAATTAAACTATTAAACACTTTAATAATTTCTAATCTGATAAAATTAAATCTTAAATTAAACTATTGAATTATTGGAATTTAATAACTTCGTAATTTTTAATTTCATAAATATTCTAGATTATTTGATAGGGCGAGATTTGTGAAATCGGTTTTTACTGTAAGCTAGATTTTAAGTAATAATTTGGGCATGTTTACGTGATTACACGATCTGACCTAAATTTCCTAACTCCCTTTTCTTTTAACTTCTTAACCCCTTTCCCCTTTCCCCTTTGACCCAGACAGGTAGTATCCAATCTTGGCGGGGTGGATGGCGGGGTTGTATGTTGCTTTCTTCGTTAAGTTTATCAAGAGGGCCTAAACAGGATGCTTTGCTTTCCGCCTTGATTAAAAAACACACACATAATTTCCGATCTATTAAAGTCATTCAGAGAAGTAGACAATTTAATATCGCCTTCTGTTCGTTAGGGATTTGTCATATCTGGTTGAATCGCTGGGGAGAGAAGATTACTTATTTTTTCGCTCTGCTTGCAAGATGCGACCGGGATTGAATCTTATTTTTGATCAATTCGGATTTGACGGATTTTCTAATTGAACAACGAACTTTGACTTGATTTGGGTTGCCCATATAAGGATTTTGGAATTTTAAGTGAGTTTATTGAACTTTCTATATTATTTGATTTATTTATCGTTGTAATAATCAACATTAACATTGAATACTTTTCACTTCATCGATTATTGACACATTTCGCGACTGGATAACTCTGTCAGCTCCTTCAATTTCTAGTATATGGATTGCTATTTATAACTTGGAGTAATCCTCGGTCAACCCTCTGAATGTCTTTCCTGATTATGTTTTTCAATTTGTATGACCTGGATGGATTGTATAGATTCAACAAAAAAGTATGTTTTGGGGTTGATATATTTGATGTTATGTATTTTAATGTATTTGTGTATATAATTTTATATATTTTCAAAGCTTAATTTTATTACCTGTAGTAGTATAACTGCGGTGATGGTCCTCTGAAGAGAAGAATTATCTTTGAAAACTCATGAGCTAAGGACTTAAGGATACTTTGCTTGAACTTTGAATTCTAATAAAATTTGATTGACACCTTGTTTTATTACTTCATTTTATATTATAATATATATATATATATATATATATATATATATATATATATATATATATATATATATATATATATACTGCACACAATGAATCAAACAAATTACATCAACCCCTTTATCTTTATAAATATTATACAATTCCAAAAAGCAAACATTGTTTTTAACAAAAAAAATTTTAAGATCAAATGTTATTACGTATCAAATGTTATTACGTACAATAGTGTGACACTTCTTCGAATCAGCTTGACATGTAAGTAACAAAATGTAAAAAACAAAGTTTTATGTAAACCTCGTGTAGCTGTAATAAGGTTACAATGATTGTCCAAACTTCTGAAGAAACTCCTATCTATACCACACCGTAACAACACTGAGAAAATATCCAACACCAACACTTTCTCTCAGCTGTCAAATATCGAACTGCCAGTTTGCTCTGTTTAAATCGGCTGGCCTCTACACATGCAAATAACTTGCTCACGCCTGTCAATTAGTTACAAAAATCCACAATTATGACTAAGTCTTTTCTCTTTAGGAAATGGCCGCCCGTCACACAAAACATCTAACACACTTTGAAGCTGATAAGCTTTCATATGTATTGTTACAAAAATAGATATGCATAAATAAATAAAAAAAACAACAACTCCAACCCTAAGGTTACCGACTATTCATTATAGCGGGTATTTACAAAAGATGTGGGTTGAAACGTAAATTGATATCACATCTTGCCATGATGAAATAGAAAATTGACTACGCAATCTAGAGGGGATGTATACAACCCCTTTCTCACAGAAGAGACGTTACTAGTCTTTCTCTACTCTAACTGAGCTCCAATCCTTGGTTACTCATTGTGAGGCAGTCACAGAAAAACTCGCGTTATTACAACCACTGCAAAGTACTTTCGTTAGCTGCCTATGTTCCTAACAGTTTCTTTTCAAGAACTTATAATATGTGGTACACCTTGCCACAATACTGCTTCTCTGGGTCTACAATATGGTCATCTTTAAATCTAATGTCAATGAACACTTATCATAAACCGTTCTTATATGTCATCAAATTTTATTCGTTCCATTCATTATTTTCAATAATATGCATCATCATTCAACTGTTATCTCTTGAACTCTTAGCTTCAAGGGGCTTTTAGCCTTGATAGGTAGTGACTCATTGGTAAAAAAAAACATCGTGTTGACAATTTTGCATACCATTACACAAGAAAAACAAGAAGAAGGAAACAGTTGGTCAACTGCAAAATAAACTCTAAAATGGCGATTCCATCTTAACCTGATATCTGTTAAAGTAATCTTACTGCCTCGAGTCGAGTTGGATCTTGCAATGCGCCACTCGACCTAATCTGAAAATGGAAGGAAGTGTTTATCGGCTTAGGAGAGAAGATCTCGAAAATGTCAAAGCTTCAAGCATTGTTGTGGAGTGTTTAGGGATAAGAATAAAGGAAAAGATGGGAGTTGTTGATCAATGAAAGATGTTGAAATAAGAGGAAAACCAAAAAGAATGAAATGTTTGAAAAAGAAAATTATAAAAGGTTGCTTGAGTGAATGAGAAAGAAAGAAAGAAAATGGAAAAGAATGAAGAATTATGAAGTTAAAGGAAAAAGAAAAGTATTAAAGAAAGCAAAGAAATCAGACAAAAGAAGGAGAAAAGAAAGAAAGAAAACGTAAATTAAAAAGATATGATTGACAAAAAAAATGATTAGAGAAATGACGAGTAAAAAAAAAGAAAACAAAAGAAAGGAAGGGAAACAAGAGAACAAACATAAAGTGAAAAGAAACGATGATTAAAACTGAATAAAAAAGAAAGAAAGAAAGAACAAGAACGATAAGGTTAAAAGAAGAAAACGTACGAAAAAAAAGAAAACTTACGAAAGAAAGAAGAATCTCAAGAAAAGGAAAATAAATAATAATGAATGAAAGAAAGAACGACAATAGTAGACATGGTGAAAAATAGAAAAAGGTTGAAAAATAAAAAACTAGAAATAAAAAAATGTGATGAAAAGAAAAATATGACAAGACGAAAAAATAATATGATCATAAAGAAGGGAAAATAGTAAAAGGGAAATATACAAAAGAAGAGAAAAGCATCAAATAAAGAATAGATAATAAAAAAAAGAATAAGAATAAGAAACAGAGACCCTAAGGAAAGCACGAGGTTCATTTAGATAAAATAGAACTTTCATGCCTACACATCAGTATTTGTAATGGTCTATTTTCTTTTATGTTGTGAAAAATAAAATGACGTTAAAATAGTAATATATATATATATATATATATATATATATATATATATTACAAAATCAGATTAAATAACCAGATGAGTAGATACGAGATTTGTTTTTAATAAATGAATTATATATTTCGAAATGAACATGCCATCCTCAATGTATACAGACATATTTTTTTCTTTTCGTTTTCTTTTTCATTATCGAGATATTTCGATTGGCGACGTTGACGAGAAATTACAAGATCTCTTTTAGTAATAGAGTGAGTTTTAAAAAGTCCGAGCCAGTGTAGCCCCACGTTGGTACGTGATGTTTTAAAAAATCAATTGTGTTACTTATAAGAATCCTTAATTGAGAAGTACGAAATCAGATTGAAAAACAAGATTAAGAGATGAAACATTTATCTTTTATATTAACTATATATTTCGACATAGATATTGCATCTTCTCTCTTTCTCTCTCTCTCTCTCTCTCTCTATATATATATATATATATATATATATATATATATATATATATAAAGTTCAGTGATTTTTCCCGTGTCACTTTACTTACAATAAGAAAATAACCGAACACTTCTTATGCAAATCTTTACAACTTAACACCAACAGTATTTCCACGAGCGTGTTTCACGAAACTATGCTTACATTTCATCCCCGTTTGCAAATTATTACATTTATTCCGAATAAACTGCCTCTCTCCCACAAAAAAGTTGAAAATAATTTCACTCTCATATCATTAAGTCCTAACGCTCTACTCACATTCACCGTGTTATGTCTTTAACCGGTATAATTATCATGGATTCACCGTTCATTATTTCATTTTTTAACTCATACTATTCCCTACATACTAGAAAATCTGTAAAGGTATGCTCCAAGAGGAGTGGGGAGAGGAGAGACCAGTAGTGGGGAGAGAGGAAATAGTACATACTGCAGACAACAGAACTCGCACAACCAGACAACATCTGGAAACTACAACAGAGTCTGTAGATCCAGGATATGCTAGCACAGTCACGGCAGACGCTGCAATTCGGCAACGGACTAATCTGGGGCGCAGAACTCCATTTTCTTCTGAGACAGGCAGATGCCGACAATATAACACTCCGCAAACAGCTAAAATAACTATTTCTCTACCAGTAAAGTGTACTCCTTGCAACCACGAGGGACACTCTCACACACACACACACAAACTATTATACCAATGAAACACGGACACAAAAAAGACAAAAACGTATTTCTCTAAATAAAATAGTATTACGTTTTCAACCGCTGCTTTATCGTAATTTATTCATGACTTGATCTCCCGCTTATTTCTATATTTTTCTTGTTCGTGGGAAGTCGTGCTACACTGAAAGACTAGGCAACGTTATCTGTGTCAACGAACCTGCTACATGTGTATGTGCATATGCGTGTATGTATGTGCATATGTATGTGTTTTTGTTTTCGTTTTAGCCGATGCTGACCGGAAAACGCAGTTAATATTTCTGTGTTTTTTTTTAGATATTTTCTTTTATGGAGGGTGTGAGGTAATCAATTTCCTATCAATTGTTTTCCTCAATTCGTTTCTTTTTCATTTTCTATTTACTATTATATCAAAAATATTTCCTTTTTTTATTTTAGTTTTTAATTTATTTTTCATTTGTTCCATTTTATTTCTCTTCAAAGAAGTGAAAATATAGTTTCTGTTTTTTTAAGGAGAAAAAGCTGCATTGAGTCATCTTTTGTATTTCTTCTCCGTGTTCCCCTTCTTTGAAATGTGCTAATTTAATAGATTCTCCGCATAAAAATAGGCGTCAATGTTGTTTGTTGTATCTGATCAAATCCTATTCTTTCAACAGATTCACTTCCTAATAAAAAAAACAAAATTCTCTGTTCACACTTATTTATTTTTCTTCTTTATTTTCATCGCAGCCAAGGACGTTATGTTTTACTCGGCATTTATTTATTTGTTTGTTAAGGTGTCGGGTTGGTCTAATGGATACCGACGCAAACTATGGAATCTATTGTCTTCAAATGACACATAAATACACATCTAAAATGGATTTATGATGATAATAAATTTAATGAAATCGATGAATGGTCACATATGTGAAATGCACAAACCGATCCTGAATACGACCCTAAATTACATTTGCTGTTGAAGCCCCAATTTGGGATCTTTAGGGAGTCACCTCTTATATTACATAACGAAGGCCGTTATTTGAATGGCGGAGTGATTGATGGAGGAGAGGTCAGAATTTAACCTGACTTCCGGAAGAAGGGAGATCTTCCCCTTTTCGGCTGACTACTCAAGCAGTCGGACGCGTAATGTGGCCTCTCCCTGAACAGCCTCAGTGAAGGTGGGAGCTGTCGCGCACAAGTTAGCTAAATGTAACAAGACAAGCTATATATCTGTCTATCCATCTGTCTGTCTATATATATATATATATATATATATATATATATATATATATATATATATATATATCTTTCTCTGAAGGGCAACCCACAATTTTGAAACTCCAACGATCCCTGACCCTGTTTGTGAATGTGCTAAGTTGTCTATATTAATAAACCTCTTTAAAAAAAAACTAAACATTGGCGTCCGAGTAGTTGTGTCCACAAACGATGAAAGAACCCGAGTCCCCGACGATACCGGGTGTATAATGGTTTATACAGTCCATGGACAACCAAAACTTTCCCTACAGAGAAAGAAAGATGGAATTCCCGTAGTTTTGTCATTACATTTAACCGATGACATCGTCGTCTATTTTCATGCAAACTGAGTGGAAAACCTTGACACATTCTGATTCTAGGGTCATGTTCGCTAGGTAGCCGATCTGTTGCCTTCGGTTCTCTAGCATTATCTTTGCCTTTTGGAAGAGGAATGTTTATTGCACCTCTATCGGGAAATGTCGGCGAATTTGTTTTCGGCTATTTTTGTATGTTTCCATAGACCCCTCACATGGGAGACTAATTTACTCCTTATGCTGAACTGACTTCATATCTAACCACCTGTTGCATTCTGATCTGGGGTGGTTGTACCTGTCAGGGTAGCATATCGCAGTTTGCAGACTATTTGTTTTAAATATATACGCTTACAAAAATTAATTAATCTGTAAATATTTGACGATATTAAGAACTTGAATTATAAGAACTGTTGAATAAAATTATCAAACTGACATAATTTAACATAAAATAACCGAAACGGGTTGATATGCCGTGAAAATAATAGAGTAATGTTATAAACTAATTAGAATAAGCAAACCGAACGGAAATTTTTATTAGGAATAAATAGTTAGTTATTAACAATTTTAAGAATAAAAACGACGACTTTAAAATATCCGAAAAGGGTTTATATACCTTGAAATAAAACAACTAATCGACTAAAATGATTGGATTCGGAATTGAATAAACCGAAAAGGATTGATATGCCGTAAAATGAAACAAATAAAACAAATGCACTCATGTTTATTTCTAGAATCGAACATGAGCGCATTGTGTAGTCTTTTAATACACACACATATGCGGTGTATGTGTGTGTGAAATGAGTTGGTAAGCGTGTACACAAACTAGTTAAAAATATTAACATAGAAACATGTTTAAAGCGTTCATGGGTTCTATTATTTCGATTTGCATAGTCAAATCTTCATCATGGCAAGAGAACTTTATTCGGATGAAGTTCATTTTTAAACAGAGCAAGAAGGAGGAAAATAAAATGAGATATGAAAGGGGCACTTGATTTAGCGATCATGGCGATTATGGCGATTGTACGTACATGGAAACGCATAAGTGTTAAGTGTTTGTATCAACCAAGTTGCGATAAACGAGGAAGATAGACGAGTAGGCTAGATATGAAAGGAGAGGGAGCGAAGCGGAGCGAAAGGAAAGAAAAGGGGCAAGCGGGCTAATTAATTTGAGCCTTCCAGTGTCAAATATAGTAAATTTTTGTTCATTGAGAATTTTTTTCGCGATTATGGTAGATTTTTGCGAAAAAAAAAAACAGATTTTTGTGTTATTCTGTTTTCAGTTTGTGCAAATTAGACATGATTTAGTTAAGAGTCTGATATTGGTGTCACACTGCTTTTTGGTTGACATTCGTGTTTGTGTAGGACATACCATTATTATATGAAACGGTTCATTAGTCAACGGGGACACAGAAAATTCATTAAAAAAAACTGAAACCCGTACAGGATTCGAATATGTGTCTTCAAGTGTTGTCTAGCTGAACAAATGTACTAATATACAAATGGCTTTCAACAAACAAAATGGCGAAAAGCAGATATACTGTTATATAGAACGCGTGTAAGAGTTACGTGTTGCATTCGTTTTAAAATTAGTATCAACTGTATTTTAGTTTTGTTCTTTTTTCTTCTTGCGTGGATTATTTACATCCATATAAAGTTGAAAATATATATTTATAATGCTTGTTCATGAATAATTCTGTTCCAATGTGTTATTATATGAAATAAATAACGAAAACACTGCAACTCACTGATTTGTTCATTAAATTCGTCTTTTTTCTTTCCTCATTGAAGAAAAAATAACAAAAAAACAGTTCAGACCAATTTTTATACGGATGCCGCGGAACTCTTGCGCGCGTTTCTAAGTAGTAGACACATATCTACTGTTTTCCGTCATTTCGGAATTGGTAGAAAAAGCGATAGCAATCGCCAAAAATTCGCCCTACTAATGGGAAAGGAAAAAAGAGGAAAAAGTATATTTAACAATATCTTAACCATACTTCTAATAAATGACCAAAAATATTGAACATATTTAATAAATAAAACTGTGAGTTACAGTGATCTGTAATCAGTTAGTCTTCGTTATTTATATATATATATATATATATATATATATATATATATATATATATATATATATATATATATATATATATATATATATAACGAAGACAAACTGATTACAAATTTATTACTAAAGTAATATAATATATTACGGATACATTTTTTTTCACAACTTACTTTAACAGTGCTTAATACGTGAGTAGAGCTTAGTAGTATTATGAAAATATATTTATGGCAAGTAATCTACACATAAACCTTCTATGTTTCATTGTCAACAAAAATCATTATGTTACTTGTATGAATGAATGGTTCGTGATTTCTTTTATATCTAAGTAATCTATACTTTAGTTTACTAATCAATCAGATACGTTGGTTTTATTATCCCCTCCCTGGTTATAATTTCCATCAGCCAACGGGTGTCAAGCCCTTTGTTTGCGAGGAATTTGGGAACTCCTAAGTAGGTAAAATAAACAACGGTTATCTTACTCTGACACATGGGAACTAAAATAATTTATCTGTTCTATTTTGTTACCTATCCTCATTTTAGGTTTATTTCTGAGTTACAGTGTTTGTATTTATTTAGTTTAATTTTTAATTGTTTTATGAATTATCTTAAAGTTATGTATATTCTGTGTCTACAGTTAGTTGTTATTTCGCTTCTACGATTTACTGATTTTCTGGTTTCATTAAAAATTTAAATTTCTAGTTTCTCGTTTAAAAATTATCTGTATATCTACATGTCCTCGACCATCGTAGTATTTTCTATTCACCTATAGGTAAACGTCCTCTTTCTTTAAGACTTGCAGGGCTACCCGGCGTTGCTCGGGGTCATAAAGACATATAATTGAAGAAAAATCGCGTGTGTAACATCTTTATATTCAAACTTCTATTTCTCTCCCTCTCTCTATAGCCGTCTCTTTATCTTTCTACCTTTATCTTCCCTGGTCGCCCCATTTCACCGCTACTTTCTAATTTTGCCTTTTGCGAAAGCTGCTTCTTCCCTACCATTTCTCCTACGTTGCCCAGGGCAATAGTATGACATATTTCTATAAAAAGTACCACATCTATCTGCGCCTTCTATATAGGTACTTATCTCCGCCCCGGTGTTCATACTATATACATATCTATCGCCACCCCGGTGTGCATACGTACCTATCGCCGTACCTATCGTGTTTTCATGTGTAAATATTGTGGATTGGTAAACGATGCCTTTAGTTAAGCAGTTATTTTGAAGTTTCGACTTTTGAAGTTACAGTTTTTCTCTCCATTATTAACATTCTTATTTCTATTTTGGTACTGACTATTACTGTCTGAGTTCTTACTATTTCTGATGATTATATCATTATTGTTATTGTTGTTATATTTATCACTTTTTATATATTCATTTTATTTGTATTTTTCTCTTTATTACTGTCATTTACTATTTTGTCACTGTAGGTTTTGAATTTATAACATTAAAAGTAGCTCTAAAATATATGGGTATAATAATATTGCTATTAAAAGTAGCTCTAAAATATATGGGTATAATAATATTGATATTAAAAGTAGCTCTAAAATATATGGGTATAATAATATTGATATTAAAAGTAGCTCTAAAATATATGGGTATAATAATATTGATATTAAAAGTAGCTCTAAAATATATGGGTATAATAATATTGATATTAAAAGTAGCTCTAAAATATATGGGTATAATAATATTGATATTAAAAGTAGCTCTAAAATATATGGGTATAATAATATTGATATTAAAAGTAGCTCTAAAATATATGGGTATAATAATATTGATATTAAAAGTAGCTCTAAAATATATGGGTATAATAATATTGATATTAAAAGTAGCTCTAAAATATATGGGTATAATAATATTGATATTAAAAGTAGCTCTAAAATATATGGATATAATAATATTGATATTAAAAGTAGCTCTAAAATATATGGATATAATAATATTGATATTAAAAGTAGCTCTAAAATATATGGGTATAATAATATTGATATTAAAAGTAGCTCTAAAATATATGGGTATAATAATATTGATATTAAAAGTAGCTCTAAAATATATGGGTATAATAATATTGATATTAAAAGTAGCTCTAAAATATATGGGTATAATAATATTGATATTAAAAGTAGCTCTAAAATATATGGGTATAATAATATTGATATTAAAAGTAGCTCTAAAATATATGGGTATAATAATATTGATATTAAAAGTAGCTCTAAAATATATGGGTATAATAATATTGATATTAAAAGTAGCTCTAAAATATATGGGTATAATAATATTGATATTAAAAGTAGCTCTAAAATATATGGGTATAATAATATTGATATTAAAAGTAGCTCTAAAATATATGGATATAATAATATTGATATTAAAAGTAGCTCTAAAATATATGGGTATAATAATATTGATATTAAAAGTAGCTCTAAAATATATGGGTATAATAATATTGATATTAAAAGTAGCTCTAAAATATATGGGTATAATAATATTGATATTAAAAGTAGCTCTAAAATATATGGGTATAATAATATTGATATTAAAAGTAGCTCTAAAATATATGGGTATAATAATATTGATATTAAAAGTAGCTCTAAAATATATGGATATAATAATATTGATATTAAAAGTAGCTCTAAAATATATGGGTATAATAATATTGATATTAAAAGTAGCTCTAAAATATATGGATATAATAATATTGATATTAAAAGTAGCTCTAAAATATATGGGTATAATAATATTGATATTTAAAGTAGCTCTAAAATATATGGGTATAATAATATTGATATTTAAAGTAGCTCTAAAATATATGGGTATAATAATATTGATATTAAAATTAGCTCTGAAATATATGGGTATAATAATAATATTGATATTAAGTAGAAGTAACCTAGATCTCTTCACTAGCATTGTTCCTTCAGATGTGAGACAGGAAGTTTTCAGCCGAGTAGAGATTACAAAGATTATCAGTGATGAACGCCATCTTCTTCATGGACATGAACCAACGATCGAACGACTAAAGTCAAGGAGAAGCTTCCTCGGCTAGAGCATGGCCCCCTCTTACTGAAATGGGAATTTCTCTTCTGGGGAACTCCCTTCCGGTTCAGAGGCACCTTGGCTCAAGTGGAAAACACTAAACCGCCTGAGAACGGGAATGGGGCGATCAAAAGTGGCTATGAGTATTGATTTACTCCTCTCCAGGAGTTAGGCACAAGGCCAGTTTTTATCTTACTCCCACAAGTAAGATGTAACCCAAGGTCGGGTCGGGAAAGTGGGGTTTGAAAAGCCAGCGCCCGAGAGGTGAGCACTCTGGCCATTAAAAATTGCCTGGGTAGCCTCATCGGCATTCCCCGGTAGGGGCGCTTCAGACAGTAAGCAATAAACTTACTCCTCCCCAAAGAGGGGACGCGAAGCCTGGGAGCGTGGACCTCCTAGAACTGCACAGGACAGACCCATAGACCGGCGTAAACCAAGACCCGAAAGACAAGACAATACCAGTATGGGGGTGCAGTATCCATCGGAACAGATACTACACTTTGATCTTAGCCAAAAGGCCAAGAGATAGGGCTACAAAACTGACCCAACCATCTGTGAATGTGGAGAAGATAACGATACGATGCAACACTGTCTAATCTGTCCCCTACTGTCCAACCGGTGGAGCTTGAAAGATTTTACAGAGTACAACACTATTGCAAAGAACTGCATAAAAAAGTGGAAACTGTCGTATGACCACATGTTTAAAGACAATCAACGTAGAAGAAGCACCGTATAACCAGATGCTAAAAACTAAACTTTTCAAGAAATTCCTAAATCTTATCGAAAAATATTTTCCTGAAACTAATCCATTAGATAGAATATTCAATGAAAGATTGCTTAAAATGTCTTACAGTTGCTGTAAAAATTTAGAAATGATTATCAAAGCCTACAATAACAAACTACTAAATAACAGTAGTAAAGAGAAAAATTAAAAGTAAAATGCGTAGAAAAAATGATCAATATGACAACAATAACAGTAACAATAACAACCACTCTATAGTTATGTTAGCTGTTGGGAGTTACTCCGTCTTGTTGAAACCATTCTTCCTCTTGCCGCATGCCTTTTAATCACCATAATGCAACGTTCTTTATTTGGTTTCACGGCTTTTCGAACATAATGTTCAAACCAAAACAGTCCAATTATATCATAATGGCGACCATAATGTGCACTTCATAGAGTGCAATGGCCTCTGAAGAATTTTAGTTCACGATTAAGATCAAAAAAATATAGAGTTCTTATTGTTGACATGACCTGATAGAGAAAGGGACTTCATCACTGTTTGGGGTGATTTTCTAGCAACCCTGAAAAATACATGAATAATATTATTAATATTAGTGGGGTTATTAATGGCCAAATGGGTTACACTTATACAGTCCGTACTTCAATTATCATTCGGGCAATCAGTTATTGTTATACTTTTACACAACAACAAACTACAAAGTTACAATCATAGTCGTTGTATGATATGATGCTGACAGTGTTTTTTTGTATATCCTGTGATGTATATGCTTGTCAGTTGAGAAGCAATCTCTCATGTATACATCGTGTGTTCTACAGCGTATATCATCCTCTGAAAAACACTTCGATTCTGCTATCATTTCTGTGTTGACTCATTCTTATTTTCCTTTTTATATTGTCATCTGCAATGCTCACATAAAAAGGTTTCATGATCAAACATAATCTGTATCATAAAAATTCTATCCGGGTTCGTTTTCTTTCCTTATTTAAATAAGTTCGAAATATTTGTTGTTGTTGTATTTTTGCAATTTTTATTTTCAGTTTTACATGGAAACTTTCTAAAGCGATATACACTAATATAATTATAGACTTTACACGAAAATGTAGAATCTCTCATGTGTTAAATTGTTTAATTTTGTTCTTGATGTATTATAACATTTTAGTATGCTGGTGACGAAGTGCGTGAGTGGTCATATGGATACCATCGTGGAGCATGGAATCGGATATTTATACAGATTTAAAGTTGTGGCGGATGTATTATGGTTATTTAGGCATTAATACTGTTAAAAGAGGTATGAACCCGCAATTCACTCCTCGTGTCTATATATCCCTCATGTATATATATATATATATATATATATATATATATATATATATATATATATATATATAATTTATTTAAAAAACTATCCATTATATATTTTATAGTCATACTGCGGTTTCATCCAAATCGACGTGCTTTTTTAATTTTTTAAAAACGTCTATCGCTCATAAGGAATCCTCATCGTTTTTTTTAGATATAACCTTTTAAAATATAACCTTTAAAATACAACTTTTAAAAACTACACAACTATAAATGAATTTTAAAAATGCATAAAATAAAACACGTAATAAATCCCACCCAACAAAAATAGAACCCTGATAACGGTACTTTCTTCAAAAGGGACGCTTAAGCAAGACCGGCTAACGGTCGATCCAAACGCCCTTTCAACCTGTTGTTTACATTTCTTATGGGCTATAGACTTTTTTATTTAAAAAGCCAGTCCATCTGGATGAAACCGCGGTATTACTCTGAAATATACATATATGTATAGGTTTTTAAATAAATTATTTGTTTTTAGCTCTCACTTTTTTACGATCAAGCACTTTATTGATTTCTTTTCAACATAACCTGACGTACTATATATATATATATATATATATATATATATATATATATATATATATATATATATATATATATATATATATATATAAAGAGAGAGAGAGAATATTAAGCTGCATTCTAGTTACTAAGATTTTATTCATTTTACTGATCTTTTTTTCGAAACAAAGAGACTTCGGTACATTTTTACGAGCCGTTTCGTTCACAAAAGAATATCCGTCAATTAGTTTGTCAATCTGGATCTTTCATCCATGGACTCTTCAGAAACCAAATAATTCTCCTTCAGAAAAAAATCATAGTGGTTACATTTCCACTCGAGGAGAGACATAGAATCGCTACCCATGAAAGGATAGCCATACAAAGAAGGACCGAAAGCTCAATGGTAAATTTATTATTGATATGAATAGCCCTAAATATCAGAGTTCAAATATAATAAAATAAAACAAAATATGAACAAAATAAATTATTACATAAATCCCTCTCTAAATTTACATCATTGGCTTGCACTATAAGAGATCTGAAGGATAAAACATTCCATACAAACTTAGATGGCTAATAGTTCAAAAGATTAGTCTGCAGGACCCTGGACAAGTACTGTAGCTAATGCTTGGATGAATCTTTATATATAATTAAACATATGGGTCCCTTATTAACTAAAAAAGATGAAAACCTTTCTATCTGTGTGCATAAAAATTGGTTCAAATATGACCTTGTTACGGTTCCATACCCCCATATTAGCCTTCCATTACACTATGTTGTGATTAGTAACACTTGTGCACTATTAGTAATTTATAATCCTGGGTATTACCACTTTTAACCCCCTGTTTGACATGAAGAAGTTTCTAATGAATACTGTTTGATTTACTTTTAATGGGCGTTGGTTCAAGAACTACTAGACAGATTGTTTATGATTTTTGAAACAGAGATAGTAGATATTAAAAGGGGGTGATGAGTTATGCTTGATTTATTTTTAGAGGAGCAAAGAGAGCCGAAAGGTCCTCTTTAAAATACAGGTGTACAAATGTTCCAAAAAAATATTCAGATTTTTCTGAAATTTGGAAAAATAGATAGTAGACAGGAAATGTTCGTCGTCTACGACTCATCAATGTGGCTAGACGTAGCAAGCGTGCTCACGCCGATATTCGAAACTTCGAACACCAAGTCACATCAAAATATGATCAGCATTCAAGTTACTTATCTACTGCACCAACAACCCCGCCACTATATTGAAAAAAATGATAACACTAGATGTATTTGTTTGTCTAAATATTTTTACCAGGCTACTAGTAAACAAGAAAACTCTATACTTCACAGAATATTATTGTTTTACGCTAAGGGGAAACCGTTATTTTCTCTAGTAGAAAACTCTGCCTATAAGTAGGGGCCATATTTAATTTTATATATATATATATATATATATATATATATATATATATATATATATATATATATATATATATATATATTCATTAAAGTAATTTTTACCAACATACGCCAGCGTTTCAAGCTTACACTATCATCAGTGTAGGAAATGATAATTTCAGACGCTCGCAAGATTCGACCCCAGTTACAGAATCACCTGAAACTCCGCAAGCAATCGCTCTAAACACGAGAAATTAGCACGTAAAGAAAGGGAATTAAGTTCTATTTATGCTTAATCACATACAGTAGACTACCAAGACTGTTCAACGAACGTTGTCGAAACATAGCATATAGTGACAGTCTATTTTTAACTCCCCGAACAGAGCTCAACTTCAATTTTCTTAAAGGGGCTTATAACAATATCTATTAAAGTAAATATTAAATTATCTTTCAAGATTAAGCTATCATCAGTGTAGGAGATGATAATTTCAGACGGTCGCAAGATTCGAACCCAGTTACAGAATCACCCGCAAGCAAGCAATCTAATCAAACGGCCACGAAAAATTAGCACGTAAAGAAAAGGAATTATGTTCTATTTATGCTTAGGCACATACAGTAGACTACCGAAAGTGTTCGACGATGGTCCGTACAATACACACACACACACACATATATATATATATATATATATATATATATATATATATATATATATATATATATATATATATATATATATATATATATAAGGAAATGGTAGTTTGTGTACGTTTTCAGCGTCTACCATACTCTTCACAGCTTCTTTTAGATATAATTAAGTAAAAAATAGGAATAAAAATAGTTTTATGGGCTTTGGGGGTGGGAGCAGGATTTTCTTTGGTTTACTTAATTTTCTAGGGCGCCGTCGATGTACGGGGCCTGCTGGTATATAATAAAGGAAGAGGCAAGACTTATATATTTTAAATATCACAAAAGCTAAAGAAACACGATGATCTACTGATCGTTTTTTTTTTTGTTGTTGTTTTTTATGATATTTAAAATATATAATTATTGTTTCAAAATAAATAAAAAGGTAAGAGAAACTACAACACGAAATTATCAAATCTATAGAAAAAAGCTGTAATGAAATTATGAATAACAGAATTACAGAATGAAAGATTGTTTATTAAAAAAAAAACAGAATACATTTAGAAAATAAGAATAACCTGTTTTATTTATCTTGAACGTATATTTCGAAATCATTTCCCGCGGTGTTATTCTTTTTATCTGGGACGGCGAGTGACAAATATCAATTATATCAAGAAGAATGACGCTGAACAAAAGAAGATTTATTTCAACGTTAAAAAAAAGAAGAAATAATGACTCACTAAATCCATTTATGGATCGTCACACAGGCAAAATGGCGGCGACGGCGTCCTTATAAAACTGAACTGTTATGACATTCGTTTATAGATTCTCTTGTAATAAACAAGCGTTCATTGATCGAAAAGGGCGAACAGCAGAGAACTGAATGAGCAATCGTCTTTTCGTTTCCCTTCAAGTGGTGACTTTTAGCTTTCTCTATATTATCTGTTTTCGTTTTCATCTTTTCTATTCCCTCTCTTCCTCTCTTTCTCTCTCTTTCTATTTCTCTCTCTCCCTTTCTCTCTCTCTCACACACACACACACTATATATATATATATATATATATATATATATATATATATATATATATATATATATATATATATATATATATATATATGTTCAAAAGAAGCTTTTAGTCATTTATGGACGAGAGAAAATGCAGTTTACATCCTAGAGATACTAAATCCGCATATTTGATGTCGCGTTCAATAGCCATGACGGGTCGGAGTTAACATAAATATATATTACTAGTATTACTATTACTACTAGTAGTAGTAGTAGTAGTAGTAGTAGTAGTAGTAGTAGTAGTAGTAGTAGTACTTCATTAAAACCAAATAACCTAGTAGTAGTAGTAGTAGTAGTAGTAGTAGTATATATTCCTGTAAATTAGCATACCTCCGCAACATCAGAGTAGTATCCCCTCCACGACTCACCTGGCAATTAACGGATGATTCATGCCAAATTTGGTGCGATTTTGTCGAGTAGTTTTGAATCCTGTATGTGTTTGTTGTTTTAAGTCGTAGCAGTAGCAGTAGCGATTGTATTAGCAATAGTAATAATAGTAATAGTGTATCCCCTTTTCATCAAAGAACGGATTTTAATTCGCTAAGCAGTATGTAGATATTTCTATTGACGACATACAAATATTAAAACATCGCAGAAAGAACCAATGTTATTTATAAGTTTAAATGTTCTTTGGGAGAATGTAACTCACATAATAATAATAATAATAATAATAATAATAATAATAATAATAATAATAATAATAATAATAATAATAATAATAATAATAATAATAATAATAATAATAATAATAATAATAATAATAATAATAATAATAATAATAATAATAATAATAATAATAATAATAATAATAATAATAATAATAATAATAATAATAATAATAATAATAATAATAATAATAATAATAATAATAATAATAATAATAATAATAATAATAATAATAATAATAATAATAATAATAATAATAATAATAATAATAATAATAATAATAATAATAATAATAATAATAATAATAATAATAATAATAATAATAATAATAATAATAATAATAATAATAATAATAATAATAATAATAATAATAATAATAATAATAATAATAATAATAATAATAATAATAATAATAATAATAATAATAATAATAATAATAATAATAATAATAATAATAATAATAATAATAATAATAATAATAATAATAATAATAATAATAATAATAATAATAATAATAATAATAATAATAATAATAATAATAAAGTTAATGGCTACATTAGTTTTACAACCATTACCCTATCCCGCTGCCTCGTCATGCATCTTGTAAACTTTAGCTCAATTCACCAATATCTACAAAAACATAACTACCCCCTCGGATTTAAAACAAATTCTGGTTAATAACACTGAAATAATACATTCCAAAACCAATTTTTAAAAAGTAAAAATACTCGAAGCTATCTTTATTAAAACCCAACAACCTACAATTAATAAGTTTACGTATGAAACCAGTAACAACATTTTAAAATGCTTAAAGTAATACAATTTTATCTTGTGACGCTAATTCTAGCGTCCCGAAGTATAAATTGTTAATGTATTTACTCGAACAGCGTGAAAACGTTTTCATGGCGTCTAACTGACTTCTCGTGTCTGTTTATCGGCTATCTTTTGAAATTCTATTCTTTTCTCCATATTTTTGTTCATTTGCTTTTTTCACATGATGATGATTCGCCGAAGAATCGAAAACGTTCGTGATACATTATAGTTTTTACACAAAAAGATCATTAGAAAAATTGAAAAGGTATAATAAAATAGAAGAATTCTGTTATTTAATACAATATTTGCTAAATTAAAAAATGCTGTATAAATACCCCCACACACACTATATATATATATATATATATATATATATATATATATATATATATATATATATATATATATATATATATATATATATATAGTGCGTCGAGGTATGTTGAAAAGAAATCAATAAAGTGCTCGATCGTAAGCTAAAATACAAATGTTTTTTTTTTTAAACTATACATTACATATTCCAGAGACGTATCATGATTTAATTGACATGGATAGACCTTTACTGTTTAGAAAAAACCCTTACAATCCATCTCAAATCCTCAGCGACTCACGAAATGAAGACAGTACGAACTGTCTTCATTTCGTGAGTTACATCTATAATCAACAAAGAAATTATGAATATAAAACATAAATTTTACAATCTTAAACACTTAGGTTTTGACATAGAAATAAAACTTAATCTAAAGGAATGTATTTGTTTGGCTATAAGCTACAATTTAAATAATGTAACATGATTTATAGTAAACCAAACCACATCGCAATTACTAATAAACACTCTAACCATTTTCAAACAATTTTTAAGGTCAATGAGCCATAGACTGGGCACTAATTTCATCAATATACATATAAATTTAATTTCTCACTAATGAATACATTTTTAACAGCTAACAGATGAATAGCAACAGTAAATAATAACATCAACAGTGAACAAAAGTATACATAGGAGCCACAGAAAATAATTTCAAGTGAGGGTACAATCGTCACATGATGATATTCAGTTGTGAAAGATATAGAAATGGCACTACATAGTCTAAATAAATATATATATATATATATATATATATATATATATATATATATATATATATATATATATATATATAAACAGTGGCTCTAATATCAATTTATAAAGCTTAAAATTAAATCGCGGTTGCAATACAAATAGTAGAAACTGTAATTTGCGCTTAGAGGAAAAATATCAAAACATAAACTTCAAAAATCAAGTTAATTTATTAAACAAAAATCAAGAATGTATAGCAAACTGCAGACATATGAACAAATTCTTTTTTATTTAAGCACTTTGTATTATTGTAGAATGAAAAGGATAATTGTCCAAATAATAAACAATTAATACTATATATGAAACAATAAAAAAATTATGTGTTTATTAGCGAAAAACTAATAAATAATTAATTTATATAAAACAAGAGTAAATCCATAAACAATTGTATAAGAAAACAATTGTCTATTAGTTATTGAATAACTAAAAAAGAGTACATTATATTTAAGAACGAAGAAAAATACCCGTCCCAGGATCGGTAAAATTAATTCCCCGAACAGAACAGTTTTGCACCACTTTAATATACCGTTACGAAGATTAAAATCAAGATATAATAATACTAAACCTATGTCTAGAATCCTTATTCCAATGTTAATCAAAATTCATTACATGTTTCTTATTCTAGAAAATATCTAAAATTTAAGGCTTAAGCTTAAGGAGTCTTCAGAAGAAATTGGAATTCTAGGAACCTTGCTTAATTGCTGTCTTCTTACTATGGATACAATTTAATGCAAATCTGAAATATTTTTATTTTCTAAATGTGGCCATATTATTCCCCCTGAAAAAAGTTTATAATACTTTAAAGAAACTGAAGTTTGGGGAATATTTATGAATTGATGTCTTATATTTATTCTTAAAATTTCACAAAAATCGGACCTATCGGAATTTTCACAAAGGACGTCCACCTCACTGTTACCCCCTTTGCATGAAACTAAATTAAACTAAATATAGTCATGATCTGACTAATGAAATACAACACTTTTTCTAGCGGTAATTTAACAATATTCAAAATGGTGTTAATCGCATTTTGCATCCAAACTCTTTACGCCTTACAGCTTTGTGCCAAAATTTATAATAATCGGTTAATTAGTTTATGAGTGAATATTATATTCATAGTTGCCAATCCGACGCCGCCTCTCTCTCTCTCTCTTTCTCTCTCTTTCTCTCTCTGTCTCTCTCTCCCTCTCTCTCTCTCTCCCTCTCTCTCTCTCTCTCTCGCGCCAAGGTCCACATTGCCTAACCTGGATTTTGTTGCACCTTTTTCTGCAGCGTCCCTACAAAAGTTGTTGTGTGAACACGGTCATAACGCCTGCAATGATTTTTCCTGCTAGCCACTGATTCCACATCTCCGTCGAAATTCTCCATCTCTCATCTCACAGCCTTCAAGGTATTCAAGGAGTATTGAGCTACAGCTAAGATTTCCGAATTTTTTAATCCAGCGCGAATCATGATAATTGCACGTCCCTCCCTTACAATATTCTGGTGCTTTCCAGACATCCATGTTCTCCAGCTCCCACACCCACCAATAGTACACAGAAATAGATATCCCTTGAAATTTACCGCTCTTCGATACTTTTAATAATCCTGAAATGAAATAATATCTAAAAAAAATATCAAATTTCTCTCGAACACCCTGTAAACAAACGTGTGTAGAATCATCGTACGAGAAAATCAGAACAAAAACAATAAAACACACAAATATGTAATTTTTTTGTTTTGTTTATTAGTATCTGTTTATATTTGAGTAATCAAACGCAGTTTATACCATTGATCAATGTTAGTACTCCCATAATTTTACTCATCTTTCGGCTGATAATCGTTTTTTTTTTAACTTAGTTCACCTCAAAGAAGGCAAGCTACCACTGTAGATGTAAGGGGCTACTGAGAATTAGGGTGAAGGTTAAGGGGGTCATTCCAAATTGGGAGCTGTGTAGCGAGATACTTGTTCACATTAGTTTTAAATGTCTACATATCGGTACAGTCGGGGAAACAGTGAGCAGGGAGGGAGTTCCAAATACGGCAAATACGGCTCTCCGGAATCTGGGGACCTCCACAGTGAATACTTTTGTGTAAGCCAGCATTTTTTTGTACAGAGAAACACAAAAACAGAAAATACAAATGTTTGCTAAGAAAATAATTATTGGACAAATAAAAACACCTGA
Source organism: Sepiola atlantica (assembly GCA_963556195.1). Lineage (NCBI taxonomy): Eukaryota > Metazoa > Mollusca > Cephalopoda > Sepiida > Sepiolidae > Sepiola > Sepiola atlantica. The sequence continues at coordinate 81,402,995 of OY744524.1, read as the reverse complement.
GAACGACAGGGAAAAGATAAAATTGTTTAATTCCAAACAAATAGCTGAGTGGCTCTTGGCTTTGGTAAGTGGTGACCCTACAGTAAAAAAAGATTTTTTGTGTTTCCCATTGAGATCTCTGGTAACGACTCGTGAAAGAAATAATAATTACTTCGGCTATGTTTCAAAATGAACAGTTCGAATGCAAAATGCGATAAATCCAATTTCATAAAATTGAGAAATAAGAATTAACAAAGATGAATACGCCAAATCTAAAATTAGAACGTCAAAGTTTATTTTAATTAAAAGCAAGAATATCAGGTAAGTATCACATTACTTTAACAAAATGATTTGAAGTGTGTTAGGCTAATGAAATACAATACTTTTTCTAGCAGTAATTTAACAATGTTCAAAATGGTGTTAATCGCGTTCTGCATCCAAACTCTTCAATGTTAAAAGCTTTCATACGTTCACTAAATTGTTACTCTATCGCTCATCGCGTAGGGTTCTTTCTTTTTTCTGCATCATTCCTTCATCGTTTTCTTTTTTCCTTACCTGTCAAATGTCCTGCATTTCCTTTCTATGCCCTTTGTTCCTCGCATGACCGCTGGGTGGCGCCAAGATTTCTTTTTCATCTTTGAGGACTTTCCAGTGTTTATGCACTTCACACGCAGCCGCTGACTTTCTTTATCCTATGTATATGAACGATACTTTTATCTTCACAATACATTTTCTCAATGTGCCTTTTGATGAAGTTCTGATAAATAACGAAACCTCTCGGCAGTAAAAGTGTTCATATTTGTTTATTTATTTACCATTATCTTATATATATATATATATATATATATA
>OY744524.1:81382167-81399667 GCA_963556195.1 Sepiola atlantica | reverse complement strand
GCTTAACAAACTAGGCATTCCAACAGTACAAACCACATCTCAATCCATAAAACAAACTTTAAACACATCCAGACATTTCCAAAAAACACCCACATCCCATGCCGGCTTATATACTGTCCCTTGCAATGATTGCCATCAATTTTACGTGGGAGAAACACAACGTGAATTAAAGAAACGATTAAATGAACACAAAAGGGACATAAAAAACAACAACCCTCTTAGTGCACTTTTCTCCCATGCACTAGAACATGGTCATGCGTTCAAATTTGAACAAGCCAAAATCACTAAATACATCCACAACAAATCTCGGCGAAGATTATTGAAAACTGCCCTCATCACCGCCCCCACCACCATCAAGCAACGAAATGGTTTCTTTAACCTATCACCCTTAATAAGCAAGATCATCCTCACAGAACAAAGACTCTTGCCTGATCATGGTTAACTTTTATTTTCACCTCCAACCTTTATAACACTTTTCCATTTACTTTTCCCTTCCTTTTTTTTTTTTCTCCTTGAATCTTCATTTTCTCCTTACTTTTTTCCGTTTTTTTTTGTTTTTTTTTCCTCACACTTTTAATACTGCAGTCCAAATAAACTTTCTCAATCCCTCACTCATTGCTATCATTTTCCAAATATTTCAAATATTTCACACCCTATCACAACAAATCCTCCCTCTCCCCCTCTCAACTATTTTCTCCCATACCCCTTCTTAAATTCCCTCATTTTCTCAAAACGCTCTCTAAGACCATAACTTTCGCCCATCCACCAAAATCACAGCCCCCCCCTCCCTCTCTACCCATCCTCCTTTCCCTGCATACACCCCCCATACACAAACATTCCAACTTACTTTTCCCCTTCAATCTTGACCGCAGCCATCTGGTCAAACACCTCCCTCCCCCCTCTTCCTCCACTCCCTTTCTGCCATCCACTTTACCCCTGCTCATCCCCCACCTCTTTCTCTTACCACCAGCCACAGTAGTCCTTGCTCACCCCATCCTTCCATTTTTCCCCCACTCATTTTCTTCAACATTCATTTCTATTTCTCCAACAAATACGGACGTCCACCCAGCAGTGGCCATTATTTCATTCTATTTTTCCTCCCAATATGTCTACCCTACATGTATCTGTACTTGCATGACATTTTCTCTCTATTTTATCATCCTGATGAAGTCTTATAAATAAAGACGAAACGTTGATGTACACATAAAAAACATCCATTTTTTGGTTTTTCCTTTTTCATTTTCCTATATATATATATATATATATATATATATATATATATATATGTATGTATTCAAGTTCGTTTCTACGTGATTTGTTGAACACTGTTAAGACGGTTGACTATGTTTGTCGGCCTGATTTGGCATAAATAGGGGGTATTTCTCTACTCGTCGCGTAACGCTCGCAATTAAATTAAATGTGACTCGTATTCCGGGGTTCGAATCGTGCGACTGGTTTTAACAGTTGTCTCCACACTGAAGATGCCGCAAGAATGAAACGTATATATATGTGGATAATAATTAAATATTTATTGTTAAATACTTCATATATATATATATATATATATATATATATATATATATATATATATATATATAATAGTGTGGATGTGGGTTATTGGTATCTTAGACAAGACTGTCACCGTCAGACACAACGGACAAGCAAAGAAGAAGAAAAGATTTGGTGGATTGACTATAAAAAAACATGGCGGAAAATAATGCGGTTATGATATGATTAAAAATCGATTAGTCGATGTCAAATTGTGGATTGATCGACTCTTGGATGTCACGGGTGATAAATAGAAGATTACATGGGTATGCGACGACGGGTGGCGGGAAATAAACGTAGATCTAAGGTAGGTAAACATCGAGGTGAGAGGTACGTACAGAAGGATAATGGAGAACGGGGAAAAGAGAGCTTGGTGAGGGGTAAATAATAATAAAATCAAGTCTAATACTTTTCGCCGGTAACAATTTTTAGATAATGAATTAGAGAGGAATATATACATAAAAACGCGCGAACACACGCCCACACATTATACGTATATACTAGCGCCCTGGCCAACCTAAGGCCTATATGGATGCTAGAAACATCACACTCGGCTCAAAAACCAGATTGGTGCGCTCCCTGATCATTTCCATATTTATGCCACAGAGATGAGATGCTTCCGAAAGATCCTCAACATCTGTTACGAAGAGAAGATTACAAATAAGAAAGTGAAGAACAGATTCAGACAAGCAGTGGGGCTATATGAAGATCCACTGATCACTGTGAAGAAGAGGAAAATGAAGTGATACGGCCATGTCACACGATTATCAGATCTCGCAAAGACAATTCTGCAAGGAAATGTATAGAGAAGAACAAGGAGGGGCAGACAAGCAGACAAGGTGAAAGGACGACTTCCGAGAGATCTGAAAAAAATCTGAAAAAAAAAGGTTGCCAGGTAAATATTCGTGCCTCTGTGGTACAATTATAAGCACCATTTTAGGGCAGCTGAAGTTCCCTACATTTAAAAGCCTTGTACTTGACTTTTATTGCTCTCATGGGGAGACACGTAAAATCAAGAAAATGTTATTCTCGCATCAAAATATCACTACACTATAGCGGTCAGTAGAAAAGGTGTGGCGTCAATCAGATTTCAGCGAGACATCAATGGTAAGCGGTTGTTGCGATATTGCAATATCATTTGCAATAGTTATCGAAAGAAGTGGAGAATATTTGAAATCTGGAGAGATTTGTTGTCATTTGCACTCCAGGAAACACCAGTATGCAATCACAGATGATGATCTGTGTAAGAACTCCTAGTTGTTGTTGTTGTTGTTGTTGTTGTTGTTGTTAACAACAACAACAACAACAACAACAACAACAACAATAATAATAATAATAATAATAATAATAATAATAATAATAATAATAATAATAATAGAAAACGAAAATCTATCAAGCAAGAAGACGGGGCGAGATAATAGTCAACAAGAATGGAAAAAGCTGACAAATCGTAAATTTCGCTATTCCGACAGTTCACAGAGTGAATATCAAGGAAAAAAAAACGTAGCAAATACACGGAACTTGCCAAAGAACTAAAACATGAAGAAAAACTTGTCATACCATTAATTGTAGGCGCACTAGGAACAGTTTCAAAAAGCTGGAAAAGGGACGGGGAGAAATTGGAGTCAAGGGAAAGATCAAGACATACAGCGAACGGCAATGATGAAAACAGCCGAAATCTTGAGGAAAATCCTCGAACGCAGTAACCAACCTGCATAACTAACGAACGCTAACCTACCACAGACAATTTGTCCAAGAAAAAGAACAAAACATATAGAAAGACATCACACCCAAAATAAACAACACGCTCACTCACATGTGGTGGCCTCAATCTCGGTTGATAGCTCAGAAAATGGTCGAGAAGGGTCAAGGAGGATGGAAAGACCCCCAGTTGACGAGTGCGGAGAATACTAGAACCTTGGGGAGGCTTGTTGCCATTCAAATTCCAGAGAAGACCAACTGTTGTTGTTAGCGAGAAATCGATGGTGAACGGCTGTTACAATAATGCAAAATAATTTGCAGCAGTTACCAAAAGAGCTGAGAATCTTGAGAGACTTGTTGTCACTCAGACTCCAGGAGATACTATTTGTTATTACCAGTTAGCAACCACTGAAAATGAATTGTGTGAAAACTCCAAGTGAGTATATAATAATGTATGAATACTTGCTTTTTTTATTCCAACCAGAATCATCAAATTAAAACAAAAAGAAGCTGACAAGTATTATTTTAGACTTGCGTTTTTACGATTGAAGATTTTACGTGTTTTCTTTTATTTTTACTTCATTTTTGTTGTTGTATTTTTCGTTTTTGTTTTCAACAACAGTGGAAATCTTGCGGTTATTCAGTTTTCTTGACAATTGCCGACTTCAAGGCTTGAAGTCAAGTAAAGGCCCTTGAAGCTCCTTGGTTTGGTTGTAGGGAGTTGAGTGGGTCGTTTGCGTCTACCTGTCCACATTCTGACTGCTTGGTCCATTCTACCGGTGACCTTCTATGAAAGAAGTACATCTGAGCGTAGATAGCATTCCATACGAGATAAAGGTCATTGCTCCGGGTGTGCAGTAGAAATACATGAAATAATGCTGAGATTTTTTTAATAGGAGACAGACAGACAGACAGACAGACAGACAGACAGAAGGGGAGTGCGCGAACTGACATACAAATATAGATACAGAGAGAGGGGATGGCGAGATAGAGGGGTAGAAAAGAAGCAGAGAGGGTGGCAGAGAGAATGGAGAGAGAGAGAGAGAGAGGGGGGGTGAAGTTTTTTTGAATCGAGGCGAATTCCAGAAAAACGAAGAACGCGAACTTTTTTTTAAAATTCAATTTGATGGTTTATAATACGCATTGGAATCGATCAGTTTTAAACGACACATTAAACACAAGTTGCTATTTTACCCATAGCTAAGGGTGTTCCTTCATACCTCGCCCAATAATAATAATAATAATAATAATAATAATAATAATAATAATAATAATAATAATAATAATAATAATAATAACTTTGAATACTAACTCTGGCATATCCTCTTGGGAGAGCTTCACCACAGGATTAAGAACAGAACTTCTACTCGGGTGCGGTGGTTCCGTTGTGTCAACATGTCTGGATTAGCAGGTTATAGTGAAGTACTTGCTGTAGACATTTTCAAGGCTTTTTTCTACAGGAAGATTTATTCGACCTCCCACTGTAAAGATGTCGTTACTAAAAGTTCGATATACTTGCGTGCTCACTTAATTTTTTTAGTCCTTTTTATTGTCAACGACAAGCGTCGAAATGTCGCTCGTATAACTATGTGTGCGTGAAATGCCTTTTTCTTCGCTTCTTCGCTTCTTTCTCTGTCAACTGAGTCGTCGTCCACTTTTCGTCTTCGCCACCGCATTAATTCTTACGTCTACTCGTTGCTGCGTTTTTTTATTCTTCTTTTCTATGACTGATGATCGTCATCAGTGTGGCTAGCAATTCCTTTGCAAATTATGCTCCAATGAATTGGCTACTCTAGTGCACCCTCGACGTAAATTCACCATACCAACTCGACAATCAACTAAATCCCATCCATTCACTGTGGAGGTCCCCAAATGCCGGAGAGCTTTCTACTCAAATAGCTTCTTTCCTCGTGATGCTAGCCTCTGGAACTCCCTCCCTGCTCCTGTTTCCTCGACAGTACTGACATGCAGAAATTTAAAATTAATGTAAACAGACATCTCTCAATTTAGGTTGACCCTCCCAACCTTCTCCCCTTTTTCTTTCTTCTCAGTAGCCCTTTACGTCTATAGTGGCGGCCTGCCTTGTTTGGGGTGAACTACGTTAAAAAAAATTTAAATAGAACTTTTTATCTCGTATAGAAAGGAAATCAAAGACGGCAGAGTTTTTAAGTTCTATTCTGGAAATAGATATTAATGTTAACAGATTACACAATACTTCGAGAGAGAGAGACTAAATTTCTAATTCTTAATTACTTAATAGCTAACTAGTCAGATGGATAAATTGATATACAGAATAACAAACAGACAGACATCTTGGGGACACATTTTCGCTTTTGGCGATTATCAAAGTTTTCCTTTCAGTGATTATATCCTCTTGTTAAACCTCCGTCCAGACGAGGCTTCCACCACGAACTCATTTTAAAGCCTTCGTTCCCTGTCAATTCGACATCCGTGACGTCATTACTTTATGCCCACTCACATATCTTTGTGTCTAACCTACTTTGACCTCAACTCTGCCTGCCATTTTTCCTGGGAACTAGTTTGTTTTGCCAGCTTTCGTGTCACTACACCCCGCACTGTTCGACCGACCTAAAGATTTATCTAGCTCTTTTAACCGCTATCCGACATACGTCCATCCACAATGTAACACCGCATACAACAATTGGTATTCCCAAATGGTCACCCATATGTTCTTGACCAGACACAACGTCACTTAACTTCGGTAATCTAATGAGAACCGGTGTGTCGATGCGATTATGCCGTAATAATAATAATAATAATAATAATAATAATAGAGAAGAAACCAACGAAAATAGCTGGGCATGACTAAGAAAAGGGCACTATAACAGAGAAACGGAATCTTTACTGGCGGCTGCGCAGAAAAATATGATCAGAACAAACTACATTAAAGCTTAAATAGATAAACCCCATGGAAAACAGTAAATACAGACTGTGTCGACAAAGAGACGAAGCAGTAAATCATATAATAAGTGAATGCAGCAGACTAGCCCCCCCCCCCCAAAAAAAAAAATACAAGAACATACACGACTGCGTGGGGAAAGCAGTACACTGGGAACTGGGAAAACGATTGAATTTCGAATACGCAGACAAATGGTACAAACATAAACCAGAGACAGTACTGGAAACGAAAAACACGAAAAACACAAAATCCTCTGGGATATGGATGTAAAAATAGATAAACTCATACAAACAAGGAAACCGGATGTCATAATAATCGACAAGAAGGAAAAATATTACCAAATCGTAGAGTTTGCCGTTCCAGCAGATAGAGTGAAGATCAAGGAGACGGAAAAACGAAGCCAATACACGCAACTTGCCAGAGAACTGAAAGGAATATGGAAAATGAAGAAAGTAAAAATAATACCAATAATCGTAGGAGCACTAGGAACAGTCCCAAAAAACCTGGAGAAAAGACTGGGAGAAATTGGAATCAAAGGGATCACTGAAACTATGCAAAGGACGGCGATGATCAAAACAGCTGAAATCTTAAGGAAAATCCACGAATGCGGAAACCAACCTGCATAAGCTACGAATTGTAAGTTACAATAAGAAGTAAACAAAACTACAGGTGAAACACTAGCGCATGAACCAATGAACAGAAACTGCAAGAAACATGATAAGCTTTCCCCCGCAAAAAAAGATGGCGCTGGCCTAGGCTGACACCACACAAAATATTTGTAGAGGGTCAAGGAGGATGAGAAGACTGAGGAGGGACAGCACAAACTAGACCTCGACTGGAAGAGAATGCTGGAACTTTGGGAAGACTTATTGTCACCCAAATCCCAGAGAAGACCAATGGTCCTTACCAGCGAGAAATCAATGGTAAGCAGATGTTGCGATACTGTAAGGTTATTGGCGGTGGTTATCGAAAAGAGATGAAGAGTACTGGAAATCTGGGAAGGCTTGTTGTCACTCAGACGCCAGGGAACACCACTGGTTGTTGTCGGTGAGCAATCACTAACGATGACATGTGTGATAACTCCTAGTGAGTACAGATAATAAAACTAATAATAACAGATAATAAAACTAATCCTCAAAACAGTCACAACAGCAATGAACAACTCCTTTCAACAAGACAATGCAACAACATCTTATAGCTAAATATTTTACTTAGAATCAAAAGAATATCGGGTGCGCGTGATTGTCTTAATGGATACCGCTTAAGACTATGGAATTAACAATTCCAATTCCTATCGTATGTATTGTGGTCGTTTTCTTTACCAATGAGTAACAACGTATTATGGTTAAAAGCCACTCGAGGATAATGATTAACAAGATGTATGGATTGTCAGTTGAATGATGAAGAATATTATGAGAGGATTGAAAATAATGAGTGGAATGAACAAAATTTGATTACTTATGTGGACGGTTTATCACAAGTAGTTGTGGCATTAGATTTAAAGACGACCATGTTGTAGCAAGCAGGAAAGTATTCCCGTGGTAATGTGTTCCACAGATTGGATATTCTTGGAAAGAAACTCTGTTCATGGCAATTACGTTTGATGTTTGGCACTCGAAGAAAGAAAGGTAAGTTATTTGTAGACAAGTTTGTTTTTTTCTATGAATATTTCTAAAATGTTTTTCAATGTTAAATAAGTTGGTTTGCTATAAAACAAACCAGCTAATTGTTGGGTTTTGCGGCACGTTAACCCTTTGTGGAATTATTTTAATGTCAAACCCGCATCTATGTTCTATATACGAATGGTTTGTAGATTCATTTGTTTTGTAGGCGTATCGTTTTGTATCTCAGAAGCCTTTTCAGACATACAAACACACAAACAGACGTTTGCCCTTTATATAATAGACTATATTCCATAAATCGTCTCTATAGTTAACTAATAGATTATTTCATGGGCAATTGGTTTCCTTGTTCAACTCGACACACAAATCGTGGGATGGGAGGCAATCATGTATGAAATCGTAGCACTAATAAATATGCATATACATGTCCAGTGTCTGCTATAGAGGACGCAAGTAGTTAAAATAATTGTTTCCCTATCAAGTAGTAGAGTCCGGCAGGTCCAGATTTGAATATGATGATACTCTTATATTTGTAGTGCTAACCAGAACGAATAGCTTGTGCCAACCCTGTGACAGGGAAATTCAATTATCTTCTAAATTACCCACCGTTTAGATGTGTCAAGCTTATATACATAATTAAATGTTTGCATTTTTTGTAAGCCAAAGCTTTATTTTGTTACTTTTCAAAATAGATTTTAAAAAACAATGTTTCTTTTAATTTAGAGTAGGTGATTAGTTGCGCATATAAATTTAACGTAAAATGATCCCCCTCTTCCGGGCCATTCTAATCTTTTAGGGCATGTTAACTAATTTTTTTACCACTAACTCTAAGTCCGACCGGAAAAGTTGTAAAACCACACGTACTCGCTTTAAAACGTAGAACCAACCCACCCCGCCCGAAAAATAATGCATCGAATTTATCTCCCATCGCAAAAGAAAATTGCTTTCCTGACCTAAAAAGTTAGAATGGCCTGGAAATGGTAGATCATTTGATGTTAAAATTATATGAAAAACTGATCCCCAATTTGCATTCTAAAAGAATTGTTTTTCTTTCAATTTTTAAAAGTATTTTTCGTTTTACCACCCGGACTTAGGGTTAGTAGTAGAAAGGGTGCGTGTGTTTTTATGATGTAATCTTTAAAAGAAAGCAGTATTTACAAAGTACCGAAAAAAATGTTTCAAAATGAAATTTAAAAAATTTGTCAAGAAAAATACATTACAGACAAAGAGTTATTGATAATTGTAAAAAAATTAAATATAAAAAGTCTTTTTTATTTCAATTAATTTATTTTTACGTTGGTTTGCTTTTGTCAAGGTTTGAATTATTTTAGTGGGATTTTGTCAGGTGGGCTTTTGTCCGGTGGGCTTATGTCCGGTGGGCTTTTGTCCGCACACCGAGTAAACAGCAGAATTTATTTGTTTTCAATTTTGAAGAATTACATTCAAGACAGCGGCGATAATCATCATTCAAAACAGCAGCAGACAGAAAACAACCAATAGATTCTCGAAATGCGCATTTTGCAGGATTTTTGAAAACTCGTTTTTACCATTAATTTTTAAGCCTTTAAACTGTCGACATTAAACAATTAAACTCTCCCTTCTTTTTTATAAAGAATTTGACTCGCTTGTCGTTACCGCGTGGGCCGATGTGATCGGAGTTTGAGGGCTCTTTTAACGGGGACTTTTGTGGGTGTACATTTATGCAATGACCAAAAGTTATTGCAAACATCTTAACTCCTTTTCTTAACAATTTTCTCAAACTCTTTATATTTGTTATATTTTACCTTATTTCGTCTGGCCGTAATTTCACTCTTCGTCGTTGAGTGGTCTACTGGTTGAACGTTGTGTCGTGGGTTTTCTTCGTATTTGTCTGGACGTTATCTCTTTCTTGGTCGTCTAGTGGTTTAACGTTTTGCAGTGGGTGTTTATGTTCTGAAAATAAACACTCTTGGGTACGACAAAAAAAACGCTTCGAAGACATTTCGAGAGGTTCAAGAAGGTTTTATTTACCTTGAGTGACGCCTGGAAGAAAGTCGCTGTCTTCGACTGTTGTTACTTTTTGGTTACCTTACTAAACTGCTGTTAGGATCGAGGGTCGTGTTCCCCCGATTATAAACGTGCAAAGTTGAATCAAGCAATGTTGCATGCAAAGACAGAGTAATAATTAATAAACAAAATGAGGTAGTTCAAATAATGTTTATTGAACGTGTGTGTACGTGGAATGATGAAGTGTGTGATGTATGCATGTGTGTCGATGGAAAAACAGTTCTTGAAAAAGGTATAAGAAGAAATGAATCCGGCGTGAGGAAAGTCTTTGAAAGCCGTACACAAAGAAAATGAGTTGAGAACTCTTACCGTTGTTTGACCACGTGTTGACGGAAGAAAAGTGTGTTGGTTGTTGTTTTGCCGAGACTAGTTGAAGAGAAAAGCGTGAGACGAAACGCTAGTGTGTTAGCGTCGTTCATGCTGAGGCCAATCGACCAGAAGAGAAAAGTGAAACGGAACGCTAGTGTCAGCGTCGTTCTGTCAAGGCTGGTCAGTGAAAAAGAGAGGGATTTTCCGTTTGCAACGGTTTTTATAGTCAGAAGGGCAGATAACTCTGGTGTCGCTTTACAGTGCCACCTGTCGGTGAAAAAGCGACACCTACCGGCAAACCGGTGTAGTTATGTTTTGAAAGGAGGAGGTAACTGCTACACTGCTAACTAGATGGGGGGGGGGGAGATAGGTTGGTTTTTGTCTCATCTTAGAGACCCAGTCCTAAACTTTTCCGACATTTTTTGGAGGGGGGACAAACCGTCCGCTTTTCTTCCACGACAAATCGTTCTCGACAACTGTTCGCTTCGGCTTCCATGGCGAACTGTCTCTTAGGACATCTGTTCCCTTTCGCTTCCATGACGGGATTGTTTTTGATTGTCGCTTCGACAACAACAAGTGACCTCCCAGCCCTTTGTGTTGTTATGAATGAACATCCCTACATTGTGTCTGACCTTTATTGACCCCAAATCTGTCAAACCTATTATGATTTACAAAACGAATCATTCGTGGTAACAGACTTAATCATCCAAAATATATGTCAGTTTAACCTGCACTGAATCCAACAAATTCACCCCGGTCACAATTAATACTAGTTGACCTACACTCTTTTTACATTTACCCAAGTGAACAAGAGCCCTTTTGTGTGTGGGGGGGTACATAAGCTGCAGGGCTCCAATAATACCTAAATATTATAAATACATATGGAAATTTGACAATTTGACAGTACCAGTGTACACGCGTTCTGATATTAAATTTACATGTAATTGTCTTAATTCTTATTTCAGTCACGTAAATTATTCCGAGTGAAATATGTTAAAACAGCTTATTTTTACTGTTATAGTAAATAATTTAAAAAAACATTAAAACAGTAAGTTACCAATATTTGGCCTTTTCGCTAGGAGCAAAGTGTAGTAGCTGTTGTGTGTGTTGATACTACACCCTTCATCTGTTTTAATCTGAAATGTTTGTTAGTAAATATCCGAAAAGTCAATAGAAATTTGAATTGTTTTAAAAAATAAATTCTCTTTAAAAGAATGGCTCGTTTTATTTTAAAAGAACAACCGTTAGTTAAAAGAGGAAAAATCCTTCTCGACTGGGGCAATGTTTATAGGTTAACTCCTATCTCAGTCACGTAAATTATTTAGAGTGAAATGGTTTATTTGTACTTTTTTTAATCTAAAAAATTATGAACTTGAGTCATTATTCGTTCTTAGCTAGACTCTTTCTAAATGTTTATAAAGATGGCGACTATATTTTTCTGATCGACTTTTCATTTCGACGTTATACGGCAACGGTGAAGTTTGCTGTAGTTGTGTTTTAGAAGTTTCGTATGCTGAAAATTATAGTCGCCATCTTTCTAAACAAACGAAAGAAGCATTTAAACTGTTGAAGAGAAATTACTTTAAACTTGCATAAGGGTCTCCTAAGAATTTATAATAAACTCAAGTATCTTCATTCATAACAAAACAAAATTGTTTAATTTAAATATATTAAAAATTCCCATTATTAACAAATTACGCACAGTAATGACGTATCCAGTACAGAATATTGCAGACGAAATTTTCGAAGTGGACAAAATTAGGTGCTTCTACAGAATTTGAACCGAACCAAACTGACTCAGAGTCGAATTTTTTTTTTTAGTGCTATATAGTAAGATGAGAATATTAGTCCGAATGATACAAATTCGTAAGTGAATTTGAAGAATTTAAACCTTCATTTCGAAAGAAATAGGGGACCCATATCGGCTCGAATGTTTGTGATTTATGGAAATGGTCCAGCTGTCGCCGAACAGTCAATTAGCTTAAAATTAGTACCGACATTGAATGAGACAACTTTTTCATCTTTTCCCTTAACATCCTGCCTCCTCTTGTGTTAAGAATGGATTTAATCGTTTTGGTGCGCATTCTGAATTATTTAATAGAAAATTCCCACTCCGTCATGGCCGCCATATTTGAAATCGGAAATTTCGACAGGTGTTACACCCCATATTTTGCAAATCATTTTTTTTTTAAGTTCAATTTTTTTAATTATTAACAATTAACAATAATAAAAACATCGATTTCTTCGTGCCGAACCGAGACACGATATCTCTCGGGGGGGGGGGTATACAATGTCATCGTTGTACCCTCGTCTAGACCCTTCGTTTTGCTCCGGGGAATGAGAAGAGGTAACAAACAATCTAACAAATAATAAATTCAAACTGCTTTTTAAAAATTAATTTTTTTTCCTAGTGTACTATAAAACTTAGCATTCGAAAAAAAAAACATGCGAGCTGAGCCGACAATATTTTTCCCGACTTTAAATTAAAAATACTCTCGTACTAAAATGGATGAAACGCGGGAGCCTCTGTGTGGCTTAATTGCCATAAATATATTTTCATAGCTTATTAAAAAACACATGAAAAACAAATCCAGGAACTCCCCATAGAAAATCTTATTCTAAAAACTTGAAACGACTCTTCGAACGGTTTCTTACAGCCAAATCCAACTAAAATAGCATCAACCCACCCGACTGCGAAGCAAAAAACTCTGATAAGAAGACTCCCCCACAAAAAAAACTGGAAAAACCGATTGATCAATTATTATTAATCCTGAAGATAAAATCCACTTATCACAAAATTCCATATTCATACTAATGCTTAATACGAAACTACAATTAGTACAAAAAGCCATCCAGAATAAGCAACAGCTTCACAGAAAAACGTACCTAAGCTAAAATTCATAATGAAAAATATTTTCCACATGGAAATTAATTTTTATATCTTTTGCTGGATTAAAATTGAAAATTATAGCTAATTAGACTTAATTCCTAAGTATTCATTTTATGTTTTCTAGTTAAAGTCCAGAAATCAGTCAAAAAGTTTAATCGTTTCATTACATCTGTAATTAGACCAAGAAAAAAACCCAAGAGCGATAATTCCGATTAAAAACGCATGATTTATCTCCCATTAGATCAAGTTTTTAATACTCTGTTAAAATCAAAATAAACATAAATAATTAAAAATAATTAAAAATAAAAGTAAAAATAAAAATGGAAACAAGCAAAAAAAATTATTTTTCTATACTTAAAATAGGACAATCTTCTAATGAATTTACCAGATATATCGTAAAGTTTCTGTAAAGAATATATGAGTTATGGTTGTGGTTGTCTGACGATATATGAAGATAAGGAAATTGAAAAAACAGATAAAAGTTATGGTTATGGATTGATCGTTCCTATGGTCATTCAAATACAACTATAAAATATATATATGCTCTGAAGCTTGTAATACAACTTCATTGAGTTTGTAATTTGAAACATGTTCAGATATTATAAAAAGTATATACTTAAATATGTATTTTTGTAAGAACCCATAAATATATATATGTGTGTGTGTGTGTGTGTGTGTGTGTGTGTGTGTGTGTGTGTGTGTGTGTGTGTGTGTGTGTGTGTGTGTGTGTGTGTGTGTGTGTGTGTGTGTGTGTGCATAGAGGGAGAGAGAGATTGATATAGATGGGTGGGGGTATGTCGGAAAACGGTTACTGCGGTCGATTGTTTTGTCAGTTATTTTGCTGGCTCATGTCAGAAAGAAGTTATTTGGTCGACTTGTTCGTGTCATGACCTTTCTTAATCTCTTCTTGCAACATTCAGACGTGAATGATTCAAGTATCCATTCACCGCAAGAAGGGAGCAGTGAAGGGAGAGTCAGATAAATGTTGATTTCGAAACAAATAATTCCTTTTTGAGTGAGATCTGCCTGCACCAATGTTTTAAATGGCAACCACCATTATCCTATCAGGAATGAAAGAAAAAAGGCGCGCTTCTTAGAAGATCGTGCGTGTGCAGTTTCGGGTTGTATGGTTCAGTGTAGTGGTTACCGGTACGGTCTATGGGGGTTATTGTGTCACGTCCCAGTTCCTCGAGGATATTGTGTTACTTTCACTAATATCCTTGAGAAAGGCATGAATCCATCTCTCCTCACATCAAATATGGATGTATTATAGACTGTATTCTAAAGTCTTGATATGACAACTAGCCTAGGAGAAGGAAAACTCCGAAATGACGCCAGCTAATGGTGGTGGCACTCCAAATGGATTTCAAAGTACAAGAAATCTGGATTTAAAACTATTGCTGGTCGAGTACGATAAGCAACAGAACCACAGAGGAGCAGTCTCTTTTAGCAGGTAAAAATTGATGATGATGATGATGATGATGATGATGATGATGATGATGATGATGATGATGATGATGATGATGATGATGATGATGATGATGATGATGATGATGATGATGATGATGATGATGATGATGATGATGATGATGATGATGATGATGATGATGATGATGATGATGATGATGATGATGATGATGATGATGATGATGATGATGATGATGATGATGATGATGATGATGATGATGATGATGATGATGATGATGATGATGATGATGATGATGATGATGATGATGATGATGATGATGATGATGATGATGATGATGATGATGATGATGATGATGATGATGATGATGATGATGATGATGATGATGATGATGATGATGATGATGATGATGATGATGATGATGATGATGATGATGATGATGATGATGATGATGATGATGATGATGATGATGATGATGATGATGATGATGATGATGATGATGATGATGATGATGATGATGATGATGATGATGATGATGATGATGATGATGATGATGATGATGATGATGATGATGATGATGATGATGATGATGATGATGATGATGATGATGATGATGATGATGATGATGATGATGATGATGATGATGATGATGATGATGATGATGATGATGATGATGATGATGATGATGATGATGATGATGATGATGATGATGATGATGATGATGATGATGATGATGATGATGATGATGATGATGATGATGATGATGATGATGATGATGATGATGATGATGATGATGATGATGATGATGATGATGATGATGATGATGATGATGATGATGATGATGATGATGATGATGATGATGATGATGATGATGATGATGATGATGATGATGATGATGATGATGATGATGATGATGATGATGATGATGATGATGATGATGATGATGATGATGATGATGATGATGATGATGATGATGATGATGATGATGATGATGATGATGATGATGATGATGATGATGATGATGATGATGATGATGATGATGATGATGATGATGATGATGATGATGATGATGATGATGATGATGATGATGATGATGATGATGATGATGATGATGATGATGATGATGATGATGATGATGATGATGATGATGATGATGATGATGATGATGATGATGATGATGATGATGATGATGATGATGATGATGATGATGATGATGATGATGATGATGATGATGATGATGATGATGATGATGATGATGATGATGATGATGATGATGATGATGATGATGATGATGATGATGATGATGATGATGATGATGATGATGATGATGATGATGATGATGATGATGATGATGATGATGATGATGATGATGATGATGATATTTTGGGAGGGACTGACAACCTGTGTGTGCCAAGTTCAAATCCAGTTGATTCCATGGCACCGCTTTCACTTATGAATGTTGGCAAACATCACATGGCGACCTTTACGTAGTTCCTTCCGGTAAGTACCTGTTTTTTTTTCACTTGATCTTTCTACCCCTCCAGAAGGTGTATGATTCTGACACGATCCTCTTCCTGCATAAGAGTCAAATACATCTTAAGATGGAGTAATGTTGCAACATCTGGTGCAGCGATGCTCAGATAACTCTTTTATGCTTTGACAGATTGTAAAACCGGCTTCGCCACCTAGTGGAAGATGATCTCTTTTCTTCCCTAGAACATCTTTCTCACAGAGACGTTGCTAGACTTTCTCTACTCTATCGTTATTTTCATGGGAAATGATTTAGCCAATCTCTGGTTTCCCACTATTATGATTCACGGTTTTCAAAGAATGATACACGGTTTTTGCGCCCTTTTGGGGAAAATGAATAAATATTTTAAACACTACAAAGATCAATATCAAATTGTACTGGCATACATTATACTATAAAACGCAAAGCTATATTTCAAGGAACCGTTATTCATCCAATTATTATATTTTTAATTTATTATGATTTTTAAAACTCTGTTTTCGTTATTTTATATTTAAATATTCAATATGATTTTCTGATCCTGTCTGTGATTGTATGGGTATGTGAAAGTTGTGTGTATGTGTGGTATGTTTGTTTGTGAGTCTGCATATATTTGTTTGTGTGTGTGTGTGTGTTTTGCTTGCATATTGTAAATACACTGTCTCTATTTAATTGCTTCTTCGGGAGAGGGGCCAAAAGTCGGTTATTAATGTGGTGGAAATCCATTTCATCAGAAAGGAGCACTCTGGATTGGAATAAAGACATTTTTAAATACCTCAGTCTCATAACTGGGGGCAGAACAGATACTACACTTTAAGCCAAGCACGAGTCCATTATTCAGCTAATTGAGCCGGTAAATCAGTGGAACTCTTCTCATTGTCTTTTTGTTCCCGTTTTACTTTGCCGACGTTCCATAACAAATCTAGTTTGAAATGTTATCGAAGTTAATATGCAAAAATATACCTAAATAAATCAAGACTCAGTGTATCTTTACGCAACGTTTTCTACGTCACAATTCCGTGGATGAATTTGATTCAAGTGACTTTTATTGTAACAATATGTAACGTAATAATAAGAAAGTTATGCAGAGCAAGCAAGTTTCGTTGCTGAGAAACGAGTAGTGAACTACGAACACAAAGTCGCTTTCCGGAAGTTATGTAGAATAAAGAAAAGTGACAAAAAGAAACATGGGTTATTCTCTCTTAGTTTCTATTTGCGATAAAAGACGGGCGTATTTTCGAGGGACTTCTTCCCTCCTCTATTTCTTAAACTCATGATGTGTAATTCTCTGCAGACGAATGTAAAGGGAAAAACTAAGAAATATATTAAAACCATAAATAGATAGTTGTTATTCCTGTCTCGGAGCGGCACGCACTTTGGCCCATTTTAGCTGGCTTCCTTTGAAGTTTCTGTGGAATATCAAATCTATAAACTGCTCAGACGAGATGATTTTAACGCCGTATTATTTTACAGGGTTTTCTTTTTGCAAGAAAATGTCGTCGTCTCCCTTCCACATACAGCGCCTGGT
>OY744524.1:81037167-81379667 GCA_963556195.1 Sepiola atlantica | reverse complement strand
CTACCTCTGTTTTTAGATTTGCTAGCATTTGTAGTTGTATTCTTATATTTAATATCAGCATTTTCGTACCCGCTATTCTTTAAGGCAGTATTGTAAATATTTTTATAGTTGTTAAACGTTGTCTCATCTGATGAGTTATTGCTAATTCTACTTTCTATTGATATGGGTATGTGTTTAATTATTGAAGGAGTGTGGTTTGATTGTGGATGTATGTATATTGGGTTTGAGTTTTCTTTCATAAAGGGTTTATATTTGTTTTCAGTTAAGTTAAACGTAACATCGAGGAAGTTAACTTGTTTGACATTTCGGGTAATTTCAACCTTAAGTCCTAGTTTATTCATTTCTTTATGTATTATCTTTCTTATCTTGTCGCATTTTGTGCTAGTGGATTCCTTTACTACCATTAGACCATCATCCCTATATAAACCTATGTCCCCTACATCTATGTTATTATTCATTGTTATATTCCTTAATATATTAGTCCTACTAGGTTAGATGCCTTGGCTGAGTCTAACGCCCCATGGAAACATCAAAAGATCCGTTTTCCCTGTTTTTCGTCCATTGCTCACCGTCGCTAATTAGAACCGTGGTACAGCAGCTTTGTATAATATTAATATCCTTTTGTGAAATATCTACGGAATTCCTTGCAAATTCAATTGCATGTCCGAAAAGGATTTTTATCCGATACTAATTCATAAGTAATAGAAAATGACTAAACCCCAAAAAGATTTATTTAAGAGAGAAAATTCTTCAAATCCATCCATTTCTCTGAAATTCTTGGTCTGATGAGGTTGACTTTCTGGGAAAAGTGCAACCGAAATATGTATGCACATATGTAACCAATAATGTTTGTATAAATAAAAATTTATACTTATATATATATATATATATATATATATATATATATATATATATATATATATATATATATATAAGAAGGAATAGGTAAATAAATACCTTTTGAAGCATTAAGATGCGATATCAATTTTTTTTTTTATAAAAAAGAAAAATAATAAATCGAAACCGATTTTTTTTTTAATTATTATTATAAACTAGCATTTTTTTTGTTAGTTTAAAGTGATACAAATATTTCGCCAAAACCTGGCATCCTCGGTGTGTAATATATCCTGATGTCATCGGATTTGTATTTTTTTCTCTTACCGGCTTTTTGTTATTACAGCCGGGCCAAATGGGTTAGCTGTTGTTTCCCACTATCAAATATGAAAAACAACAGCTAACCCATTTGGCCCGGCTGTAGTAACAACAAGCCGGTAAGAGAAAAAAAATACAAATCCGATGACATCAGGATATATTACACACCGAGGATGCCAGGTTTTGGCGAAATATTTGTATCACTTTAAACTAATGCTAGTTTATAAAAAAAAAAGAAGAAAAAATCGGTTTCGATTTATTATTTTTCTTTTTTATCAAAATTTTTTTAAAAATTGATATCGCATCTTAATGCTTCAAAAGGTATTTATTTACCTATTCCTTCTTAAATTTAACAATAGATGCTTTTTTACAAAAAAATATGAACCTTAAAACACTTATACAAATCACGTGCTGCATTCACGTTCTTCATATTTGATAGTGGGAAACAACACAGCTAACCCATTTGGCCCGGCTGTAATAACAACAAGCCGGTAAGAGAAAAAAATACAAATCCGATTACATCAGGATATATTACACACCGAGGATGCCAGGTTTTGGCGAAATATTTGTATCACTTTAAACTAACAAAAAAATGCTAGTTTATAATAAAAAAAGAAAAAAAAATCGGTTTCGATTTATTATTTTTCTTTTTTATAAAAAAATTTTTAAAAATTGATATCGCATCTTAATGCTTCAAAACGTATTTATTTACCTATTCCTTCTTAAATTTAACAATAGATGCTTTTTAAAATAAAAATAAAAAAATATGAACCTTAAAACACTTATACAAATCACGTGCTGCATTCACGTTCTTCATATTTGATAGTGGGAAACAACAGCTAACCCATTTGGCCCGGCTGTAAGCCGGTAAGAGAAAAAAATACAAATCCGATGACATCAGGATATATTACACACCGAGGATGCCAGGTTTTGTGCGAAATATTTGTATCACTTTAAACTAACAAAAAAAAATGCTAGTTTATAATAAAAAAAGAACAAAAAATCGGTTTCGATTTATTATTCTTCTTTTTTATAAAAAAATTTTAAAAAATTGATATCGCATCTTAATGCTTCAAAAGGTATTTATTTACCTATTCCTTCTTAAATTTAACAATAGATGCTTTTAAAAAAATAATATGAACCTTAAAACACTTATATATATATATATATATATATATATATATATATATATATATATATATATATATATATATATATATATATATATATATATATATATATATATATAGTTAGGTATGTGTATTTATTTATATATACATATATATGTACAGGGTAATCTCTTAAACTAATGAACGGATCATTATGAATATTGGAATATATATTTTTAAAATCCAGTGAGTAATATGAACACCTTATTTTTTTGTCAGTATAAACATTTAGGGGTGCATATATATACAGTTATTTTTATAGGTTTTTTATGAGCCGATCATTATGAATTTTAGAATTTATATTCTCGGCAAGCCGGTGAGTAACATTGGCACATTATTCTTTTGAAAACTTTTCTATTTAGGGAGGTGTGCCCACCCAAAACTGCCCTCAAAAAAGACTTTTAATCTCCTAAACTAATGACCGGATTGTTATGAATTTGGGAATATATATTCTCAAAACTACGGTAAGTAACATGGACACATTATTTCTCTTGTAAATGTTAACATTTAGGGGTACATTTTTTTTTAATTATTTTTTTATTAAGCGATTTTTTTAATGTTAAAATATATATTCTCAGAGGGCGCTGGCTTTTTAAATCTCACTTTCCTGACCTTGTATCTAATTATCCCGTCGTGAGAGGAAGATAAATAATAACCCGGTGAGTAACATGGGTACATTATTTTTTTTTTGTAAACTTTACCATCTAAGAGATGCGCCAAAACAAACTCGAACTTACACCCGAACCTCCACCCCAAAAATATTAATAAGTTAGATACAAAAAATTAATTGAGAAAAAATTTCTTTACATCAAATTTTGAGTTATATTTGTAATACGTTTTAAAAAGGATCGGTACACGCGCATCAGCATCAATAATATGCATATGCTTTGTGAAATAAAAACTATTGAACTTATCATTATGAATTATGAAATATGTATTCTAGACAACAGAGTGAGTAACGGTAATATTTGGGGGAGTGCCACCGAAACCGTACCATACCTCCCAAAGAAAGGATAATCATAAAACTTTAAACTAATTCTATAGTTATTGATTATACCCATCCTGGGACGGGTATTTTACTAGGTAAATTATACTCGGCTTTGGATAATATATGAAATGTGTCTAAAAGGTAATGGAAATGGTCATAAGTAATTTATGTCAATTAAAAGCAATAAACTACAGTGTTTACTTTTCAAAATACTCTCCTTAATTCTAATGGACTTTTCCATCTTTCTCGTCTATGCTTCTATGCTCTACTATAAGGATTCCTCTGGGATTCCTCTCAGCTCCGCCGTTACTCCCCTCTTACTAACCACCATATCTTGAAAATGATCCTCTTAAGCAGGATAAAATGAAGTTCTGTCCAATACGGTGATATTCTTTTTTTCTTTTTTTTTTTTCATTTAACAAGGCCAAAATCTACTCGAGAATTAGGGTTAATCAGATGGAATGTCAGTTGAGAGATGAATAACCTTATGAGAGTATCGAAGAATTATTGATGGGTGAACCGTGTTTAAATACTTGCAAGAACGGTTCATAACAGGAGTATGTTGGTATTGGATTTGAAGACGACCATGTTGTAATCTGAAGGTAAGCAGTCCCGTGGTAATGTGTTCCACGGACGGTTAGCCCTTGCGAAGAAGGTCTGTTGATGGAAGTTCCGCCCGACGCTAGGAACTCGTAGAAAAAAAAGAGTACTTACTCTTTGTTCTGTATTCATCGTTTGTTCCTCAATGTTCATAACTTAACGACCCGAAGACGAGAAAGTGTAGACAAAAGCATATGAAAAAATAGAATGGTTACAGAAAGCTAAGATGGCGTTTTATATACTCCCGAAATATTATCTTAGATGATAACACTATCCGTTTATCCCTCTTTCGCCCATAGCTAATACAGCACATGTCACATTCAGTACCGTTACTTTTTAATTGGTTAGCAAGAATAAGTATTTACAGAAAATATAAAAGTAATGTGTTGCCGGATTGAATTCTCTCTCTCTCTCTCTCTCTCTCTCTCTCTCTCTCTCTCTCTCTCTCTCCCTCTCTCCCTCTCTCTCTCCTCTCTCTCCTCTCTCTCTCTCTCTCTCTGTAGCCACTGCTATTCATATGTCGGGAAGAGTTCATGTAGTGAAGTAATAGAGTAGATCATCATTACCAATAACACAATTCCATTACCTCTCTTTCGCCCGTAGCGAACACAGCACACAGCACATTCAGTCCCGTTACTTTTATACCAAACTTCTTGTTTGTATAAATCTAGAGAATCAAAAACTATTCTCCAACGCAAAAAAAAAAATCCTAAAGCGATTATTTTACATTTTGAATTACTTCCGGTATTGTCATTGTTACTTCCGGTATTATGTTATCGATTGAACATTAACTCCGCTGATAGACATCACGCTTGGGAGTTTGGGTTTTGAGTATGTCTACAAGAAATTGAAATTCGTTCAGGCGTCTCTTCTCCTGTCTTTAATTTATGTCAGAGCACTTTTAAAAGTGTCTGCAAAACTTCCCATTTAACCTTCAGAGCTGTTATATGTTCTGTTGCAAAGGTCGTTGCAAAAATGGTCTGATCATTCTACCGCTCCAGAAAGTACCCGACTCCTGACGCAATCCTTTACCTATATAAGAGTCAGATACGTCCTAAGATGGAGTACTGCTGCCACATCTGGAGAGGTGCCGCTCAGAGCACTTCACAGAGTACAAAATCGACTTCGAAATCGCGCGGGGTGATCTCTGCCTTTTCCTACGATCCCTTTCTCACAGAAGAGACGTTGTTAGTCATTCTTCTACTTTATCGTATTTCCATGGATTAGTTTAGACTGAGATTCAATCTCCGGCTCTTCCTTGAAAAACATTCACAGCAAAAACTCGTCTTCTTACCACAACCGCAAAGAACTTTCATTTCTTCTTCCGAGTGCCGAACATCAAATAGGATTTCCATGAACAGAGTTTCTTTTCAAGAACGACTCAATAACACATTACCACAGGACTGCTTCCCTGCAGCAACAAATTTGCTGTCTACAAATGAAATATCAACAAATACTTTTGTTGTGGACTGATCCGGATTCACCCATAGTGACAGTATGGATTCGTCACGTCAATATGAAGTCGACACCTTTTCCCTTACCAAGGAGATCCGCTTAGCAAGCCGCTTAGCACATCTGCCTAGAACCGGTAATGGCGATAAACTTATCGAAATTAAGTATTTTTAATAAAATTCCTATTCTTTTTTAATTCCTGTCTTGGGTTTCTTACTTATCGTTATTCTTACGATGTAACAAATTGGCGACGAGAAATTACGATTTAAAATCCAGTTTATTAATACATAACAAATTGACGATCTTCAATCAGGACTCACGTAAAAAAAATTCTGAACAGTGGATTTAAACCTCTCGATGGTAACATTACAAAGACACAAAGAAAACGCTTATTTCTTCTTCCAAAAGAAATTGCAAACAAAATTGTTTTTACAATTTGACAGTGACTTTTTTAAAGGATTTGAGAAGAAAAGATATTTTTGTTTTCATTGTATTTGGACTGTATGTATTATTTTTTCCTTTTATATAAGGCTACAGCGTATTTTAAATAACTGTTGTCTGAGGAAAAACAAAACAAAATATTTTTAAATGGAGGAATTGCAGCAAACTATGGTCTAACTTTTAAAAATACAAGTGGAACACGAGCAAAGAAATGACAAAAGGTTTGAAAAAATGTTGGAATTTATTGTCCAGCGAACACAAGAACCAAAGCAAGCTGGATTCTTTTCACCAGATACGGTTGCGAATTCGATTGGAGAATTCACATATGACCAAGATAATGGTTCGATTTTTTCTGCCTACTTTAGGAGGTTTGCCGACATTTTCAAGGAAGAATGTTCAGAATGGTCGAAAAAAAAAAGGTTTGCCTACTTCTTCAAAAATTGAACCCAGCCTGCCATGATAGGTACTGCAACTATATTCTACCAAGGGTACCGGTCGAAATTTCATTTGATTAAACTGTGAAAATTCTGACAAAAGTTTTTTTGCGAAAAGTCGTCCCTTTTCAACCTACGTTGGAAATGTTCAAACCTAACAAAAAGAGACGATGAGGATTTTTTTAGCTATGTCGGAATCGTAAATAGAGAATCCCACCAGTTTAAATTGGAAGAACTGACTGCAGATAGATTCCTATGCCTAATTTTTGTGCAGAGCTTAACCGCAAGCAAAGATTCTGAGATAAGGGCGAGAATGTTGATAAAGTTGGAGCAGGACCCTAATTTAACGTTGTAAACGATTGTTGACGAATGTAATAGAATCGTGAGCATGCGACACAATTCGGCGAAGATCGAAGAAAAAGACGTGGGTCAGGTCCGATATGCCAGAAGAGACGGTTAAAAAAAATAGACATTTGAAACCTATTCGTCGCTACGGAGAAAGCTCACAAAGATGGAAACCAAAAACCTGGGAAAACACACAGAAGCGGAAACCAGACACATGTCCTTCATGTTTAGGATTTCATATAAAAAGGCAGGTGTCCCTTTAAAAACAAAAGTTGTTATTTTTTGGAAGGTTAGTGTACGTAATGCATCTGTGTATAGAAAAAAGGTCGAACACGAAGAGTTTTGTAAATGCTGTAATTTCCAGCAAAAATGGTGCCGGCCATCATGAAAGAAAATTTGTTGATATAAAAATGAACAACAAAAATATTTGTATTCAGATAGACACTAGTAGCGACTCCTGGAAAAAATTGGTAAACCAACATTGGTTCGCAGCGAAAACGTCGCAAAAGGAGTAACTGGCAGAAAGCTGAATTTCATAGAGGAATTTATGTGCAACATTTTTTTAGGTAAGACGTCTAAAGCGAAAGTCTATGTGCTGAAAAATACTTTCGATATATTCGGTACCGACTGGATGGCTTTATTTGACTCGGCAAAGGCCCCTCCCCAAACACAAATAGTAAAAGTGAAAGACTTAAGAAGACTCTGAAAAAAGATTTCCCTTGAATATTTTCACAGGGTTTTGGCAGATGTACAAAAACGAAAGTAAAATTGGAGGTAATGGAAAATGCTACCCCAATATTTAGACCAAAGCGTAGGGTACCCTATGCAGCTGTAAAAAACGATAGACCAGGAGATCGTTCGCCTAGAACAAATGGGGGAACTTAGAAAAGTACAATATTCAGAGTGGGCGTCACCCACGGTTTACATAAAAATAAAAATAAAAATATTCGTGTGTGCGCGGATTTCTCCAAAGGCTTGAATATGTGCCTGAAAACGCATGAATATCCATTGCCTAGCACAGAAGACATTTTTGTTCGTTTAAATGGCGGAATTAGATCTATCAGATGCATATCTGTAAGTTGAAGTCTCGGAAGAGAGTGCGAAATTGCTCACTATCAATACGCATAGAGGGTTGTATTTGTTTAATCGTCTACCTTTCCGGGTGAAAGTAGCACCAAATTTGTTCCAAAAAATAATAAATAATATGTTAGCGGGTCTGGATTACGCTATGGCGTACTTGTGCGATATATTGATCAAGAGCGAGACCGTTGAACAACACATTGAACATGTGAAGGAGGTTTTTTAAAAAGATTGATGAATATGGGTTTAAGCTCAGCGAGGATAAATGCGAATTTTTTATGTCTAAAATAAAATATTTAGGACAAATTATAGACGCAAAAGGCAGAAGACACAACCCAGAAAGGTCTAGTGGAATTAAAAATATGCTCGCCCTGACAAATGTTACTGAATTGCAAGCATTTCTAGGTTTTGCTAATTATTATCAGATATACATAAATAATATGCATGATTTACGTTCCTCGTTGAACGAAATGTTAAAAAAAGATTAAAAATGGGAATGGACAGAAAATTACCAGAAGGCTTTTCAAAAGATTAAGGATGTACTTACATCAGAATATTTTCAACACATTATGACCCGAAATTAGAAATAATTTTGCCTACTGATGCGAGTAATTACGGCATAGGAGTCGTACTACTCCATAAAGGCAATTTAGGGTGCACAAAAGCCATTGGTCATGCGAGCAGAGGTTTAATCTCGACTGAGAAAAACTATAGCCAGATCGAGAAGGAAAGTTTATCCATCATTTTCGGGATTAAAAATTTCACAAATTCATCCATGGCCATAAATTTATTTTACAGGCGGATCATCGTCCATTACTTTCGATTTTTGGATCAAAGAAAGGAATCCCAGTTCATACAGCAAATAGATTACAGCGATGGGGCACTCTTCTGCAAAATTATGATTTCAAAATGGAATATATTCCTTCAAAGGAGTTAGGCCATGCAGACGGCTTGTCCCGATTAATTCCGAAATATTGTGAACTTATGGAAGATACGGTGATCTCATCACTCTAAGCTGAAAGTGAAAAAAAGGGGAAATATAAATTCGCCGGTAAGTAATAACTATTTAATTTGCGACGAAATTTCAATGTACGCCGAGCGCATCATGATTCCAGTGACATTACAAAAGAGACTATTAAAGGATGTTCATTGTGGTCACATAAGAATGTGCAAAATGAAATCGTTTATGCGTTCATACGTTTTTGGGCAGGTATGGACCAGGACACGTAGAGGACAGTTAAGAGCTGTAGAGGTTGGCGCTCTAGCAACTAAAGCACCACCAATAATGACAGCATCATAGCCGAAATGACACGCCATGGTCTAAACTACAGCTAGATTTTGCTGGACCGCTAAATGGTGCATATTATTTGATTGTGGTGGGCAGTTAAACAAAATGGCCAGAGATTCTGACATTCAAAAAGCCGAAATCTGTCATAACAATAATTTTTGTGCATGAACTGTTTATCAGGTTCGGATTACCTGATGAAATTGTCACAGATAATGGGTCCCAATTCACCTCAGAAGAGTTTAACATGTTTTGCAAAAACTTTGGGGTAAAACATATTACTACACCTGTTTACCACCCGAGAAGTAACAGGCAGGCAGAAAGGTTTGTAGATACCTTGAAAATGGCTTTAAGAAAAGCTGGTTGTGAAGTAAACAATGAGTGGAAGATCCAACAATTCTTAAGGGTTTACAGAATCACACTGAACAGAAACATTGCGGCAACCATGTCACCGGTGGATATGATGCTCGCAAGAAAAATTAGAACCATTTTTGACAAATTGTTGCCAGTGAAGAAAAAACATTTTAGAAACACGGTATGGTAAGACCAGACATTTTAATGTTCGTGAAAAAGTGTTTTTTAAGAATTACAAAAAGGGTAAAATGTTCTGGCTGGACGGTATTGTCACCAGGAGAATCGGACACCTGATATACATGGTTCGGGGTCCGAAGTGGGAAAACAAGCGTCATGTAAATCAGTTGAGACGCAGATACGTGGAAAAACTAACTTCACATGAGGAACCCATGGAGGTACTTTACGATGTTTTTGATGTACCGATTCCTGAAAACCTTACTACTACTCCTGCTACTGAAGTAAGACGTTCAACGAAAAGAAAGAGAAATTCAACAGAACGTCTAGAGATTGACCCAAAGAGATAAAGATATATTTCCAGGAAGAAATAAATCTTAAGGGGGTATGGACTGATCCGGATTCACCTATAGTGACAGGATAGATTCGTCAGGTCAATATGAAGTCGACACCTTTTCCCTTACGAAGGAGAACCACTTAGAACGTCTGCCTGGTAATGGCGACCAACTTATTGTTATTAAGTATTCTTAATACAATTCCTATTCTTTTCAATTCCTGTCTTGGGTTTCTTATTTACTTATTGTTATTCTTACGATATAACAACTTTCATTAACCGGCCTTATAAGTAATAAAACTTGGTTCATTCCATCAATCATATTCAATACTCTCATTCTTCATCATTAAAAAGACTGGCAATCCATCTTGTTATCCTCATCCTCGGATGGCTTTTAGCCTTGATGAGTGGTTACTCATTAGTAAATTAAAAATCAGCTTTAGTTACGGTGATAATATCAAGATTATCATTAGCCAAAGATGAACAAGTCAATAAAAGAATGTTGCAATGGAATATCTACATTACCAGCAAGCTAAAATAACGAAACGCACACAGAGTTGAGTGCGTCCATTTGAATTAGCCTCAGTTGTTTCAAAAACGACACACGTTGATCTTGGTGATCTTTTATCACCAGTAAATACTTCGCACCTCATCGATATTTGTAGACATGCGTTGATATAGAAGAATGTCTAATGACAAACATAACAGAAAAAAAACAATATCAACGGGTTTTGTTGATATGGTAATGTTCTATCTCCATGTTACAGACAGGGGTAGTCATTTCGGTCGAAACGTTATGAGATAAACTTCCAAGATGAGAACAGTAGTCTCAATAATAATAAACACGTATATAGAGATGTATAAAAATATTTGTACAAACAATAAAACAAACCAAGCAAAACCTATTTTTACAAACAACAACAACAAAAAACAATCAACATCTCCATTTACTCGAACGAAATGTATGTAGTGATGTACAGAGAACCAGATGTTCACCCTCCGACATCCAAATAAAATGTGTCAAATGATTTTTGCGTATTTTAATAAAAAATAATAAATATAAAATGTTTATATTTTAACCCAATCAAACGTGTATCCGCTTAGATACAAACTCACCCACCAACCAGTTGCAATCATCGCTGACTTCAAACACTCGATCGACGCGATACTCACCCTAACCTCCGCACATACTCACCACCCAGGCGACACTCTTCAAAGAACGTTTAAGTATCCATTTCTTCATATTCCTTTGTTACCATTTCTTATATCTAGCACTTCTGACTATCATTAAGCTTTTCACATGTACGACTATATCCAGGAACACACTTATATCTGTTTTTCGTATTCTCTTGTGGCTTCTGTATTTAAATAACATTGTAGGTGAATTGTCTCTACAGGGATTTACATCCTAACGACTCATCTCATTTGACCCACTCTCCGCAAAATAATTCAAAAAGGGGTGATATATCGTAAAACAAGCACGGCGAGTATTTTATTGTGATTCGGCATTAAATAATCGCAAAAAGAACTTTCTTCCTCCGGGTGCATAGCGTCAGGTAGAATTTCCAGGAATACAGTTTCTTTACAAGAATTTCTTATCTGTGAAACGCATTCCCATGGGTCTGCTTCCCTGTAGACTACAACATGACCATTTTCAAATCCAATGTCAACAAATACTTGGACGTAAACCATTCCCATAAGTAAAATAACTTTGTTCATTCCATTAATAATGTTCAATCCTCGTATAATATTCTTCCGCATTAAACCAACAATCCATCCATCACTTTAGCACTTATACTCGAGTGGCTTTTGACATTGATAAGTGGTGACTCATTAGTTAAAAAAGGTTGATATGCCGCAAAACCAGTAAAACGATACTTTTATTGTATTTTAGTATTAAATAACTCAAAGAAGGTTTCATATGCTGTAAAACAGACCAAATAAGTTTTTAATTGTATTGCGACATGAAATAACCCTGTTGCATTACCTCCCCCTCTAAGGGGATCTAATGTTTTGTATGTCGCTATCAAATAAAATATATGTTTGTTATCAAATGCAAATCGCAAATCATAAAGAGTACAATTAAATCATACCTCGTGTTTTCAACTACAACGGTCCTCAGAGACTGAGGACACTTTATCCAATATCGTCTCTTGTCGCCCCTCCCCCCCCCCCTGATGGCTACCTCTCCGTGAGGTGCATTCTCACTCTGTAATCAAAGAGGGCACAACAACATAATGAAAAGAACTAGATCCCGAATTTGGAGAGTAACTGTTTTATTAGTCTGTGGATGTTGCCTTCTTCTCTGCTAGTGGCGTGGAGAAAAAATATCTGGACTACAGATTTCTTGTGCCTGGCCCCTTTGTTTATAATCGATTCTTAACACGTCTCGTAGCTTAATGCTTCCAACTCTTCGCGCCTATCCTATCTCGTGTAACATTTCCTCTAGCTCGTGTTCTAAGAAGGAGCAATGGCTCCCGAAGGCCAGCTATTTGACCCTGTCTGACTTTTATTTTCTGTTTACGCACTAACATTTCTGCTGCGAATTTAAATCAGCAAATAAATACTAGTGGTTGCACTCTTACTATTAAACAACCCAGAAAGAGTTGATATGCCATAAAACAGAATAAATAAGTATTTTATTGTACTGTGACATTAAATAATCCAAAACGGATTGATATGCGGTGAAGCAGACTAAATAAGACTGTATTTAATGTATTGCGTCAGTAAATAATCCCAAAAGGTTTGACATGTCGTAAACTAGACCAAATAAGCTTTTTATTGTGTTGCGACATTAAATAACCCAAAAGGGGTTGATATGCTATAAAACAGACCAAATAAGCTTTTTATTGTATTGTGACATTAAATAACCCCAAAAGGGTTAATATGCTGTGAAGCAGACCAAATAAGCGTTTTATTGTATTGAGACATTAAATAATACTTTATTGCGTTGCGACATTAAATGCCCCCAAAAGAGTTGATATGCCGTAAAGCATACCGAGCAAATCATTCCTTTTCAATCAAATAGAATATATTATGTAACGCTGCAAAACAGGACAAAATAAAAGCTGAGTAAGTTTATCTTTATTTTCTACTAATGTAATTTCGTATAAACAATTTTCTTCCATTTAGATTTTTCCTTGGAGTGAAAAAGCTGCCAAACAAAATCCAAGCAATCTTTCAAAAGGTGCCAGAAAAACAGAGGAATACGTTTTCTTAAACAGTTTACATTTCCAAGTTTATTTTGAAACAATCATTAAAAAAATGTAGACGAAAAACAAAGCGAGTAAAAGATTTTAGAATCTAAACATTTTCTAAGACTTCGTTTAAAGCCGGCGATATTTTAAACGGGTGATTTTCTTTTTCGTGTGTTGTCGTTTCCATTTTTTGTTCTTTTTTTTTTTTGTTCTTTTATATTGTTGTTATTTGAAAGGGGTATTCCTTATTTTGACTTTTTTTTTGTTTTTTAATATTACTTTTGTTTTCTTGTTGTTGTTTTTTTGTTTTTTGCTTTGTTTTATGCGTTCCTTTTAGATACGCAGAGACGTCGATCAAAATCCGCGCTTTTTAAAACCATCTGCGAGTTGGTCCGTATCTATTATGCTTGCAATGTAATCGTTTGAGTAGTTTCATCCGGCATCTGGACACTCTATGTTTCAACCGCGTCTGGGCCGTCATCGTGTCTTCTTCCTCATCCTGATTAATAGAAGTGAAACGGGTTTTATTTAAAATAATATTATATTATATGCATTTCTAAGTATTTACTACGGGCTTTGTATTTATTTATCTATTTGTTTAATTATTTATTCAATATAATCTGCATTTAACAAACCTGTTATATTCTATACTGATATTTACTGTGGTTTTATTTTTAAAATATTATTTTTAAAATCCCACCCCCAAAAGAAGATTGAAAAATAAATTAAATGTATTTAAACCCGAAGGAATTTAACATGGAAACAATGAGGATAATCAACTGATACTTAACTTATTAACTTAAAATATATATTTGTTATTCTTAACTAATAGATCAATTTCGTTACTACTAGACGATCGACCACCCATAGGGCGCTGAACGGGCCTTATCTAGGACCTTATATATTCTAAGTCTGATCATTTCGATTTTCACTATCCAGTCTAGTCATCTGATTAAGTGAGACGTTCACCTCTGCCCCGCGTTATATATCACTCGTGCTTAGACTTGAGTTCGAAAACTGATAACTTAATCTGTCACTTCCCACATCGCATAAATATAATGCATGCATTCTTACATGTAACCACAAACAATTTAAAAACGAAAGACAAACAAAGAAAAAAAAGTGTTTCTTGCAGACAAAACGCCATTATAAAATAATGCGGATTTCTTGAAAAGTGCCATCAACGAATGGCCCATCCTGATTTTTTGAGTTAACCGACATTTATTCCAATTAGTTCTCAAGATTGCGCCATTTAGATGCGGACATGCAGGAAGGTTCGCCTAGTTTTATCAATTGTCGCCAGGTGGCAGTGATTAAAACAATGGAATAATTGTACAGCATCGAATGCAGATCAAACTAACATGTCTTGATGAGAAATCAATTAGTATTCCCTCTCTCTCTCTCTCTCTCTCTCTCTCTCTCTCTCTCTCTCTCTCTCTCTCTCTCTCATATATATATATATATATAATGTTATTGTTTTGGTAATAGTGACAAATGAACGAATTCAGATATCTACGGTGAAGCATTTTCTAAATGCTATGGGAGATTTATTTCTAGATATCTGAATTCTGTTAATTTGTCACTATCGCCAAAACAATAACAAACAAAAGTGTATACATTTATGTGCGATTATATATTCCTCTGTGTCTAGCCAACATATAACATATGACGATAAGGATGTCGGACTGCAGTGACTTCGGTCGTGGTTTCGAATCTCGCTAAGTTTAGCCACGTTGATAGGCCGTGTTACGGCGAAACACGTGGATCATTATATATATATATATATATATATATATATATATATATATATATATATATATATATATATATATATATATATATATATATAAAGGTTACTTTAGTCCGACGTTCGAACCAAGCGACCGGTGGTGTAGCTTTAAGTTTAATGGAAATGTGAACATTGTATAGAATATTAATGAGTATATTTCCTTTCCATTTCGTAAGGTTATCTCAGTGTCTGAAATGCAATAACGTTGAATGGAAGTCAAAAGGGACTTTAGTCCAGCGTTCAAATCCAGCAAGACGTTATTTAAACAATTTGTGTGACTTAAAATAAACGTTATCTTGAAACAGCTGTAAACAACTTTAATACCTTTCAGTATGTTCTTTATTTTGAAATATGACTTGAAAATTATTTAAATCTCTAAACACACACATGGATATATATATATATATATATATATATATATATATAGGGTGTTTTAAAAATCGATGACATACCTATGGAAGCAGGTTTTTGTGGGTAAATAATAAAATAAAGTTCCCATAAACATAGGTCCGGAAAGCTTGGTTTCCGAGTTATGGACCATTTAAATAAATATTGCCAAACATTCTTTATTGTAAACACTTAACACGTGCAATGTTTTCGTATGCATCAGAACAACTGTTGGGTGCTCAAACAAACGAAGTGTCACCTCCTTGGCAGCTAGAATATTGAATCTAAAAGATTCAAGAATCCCACACACAATCAAATAGAGAATAACCGAACAGCAAAATTCCTACAGCCTTATATCCAAGAGATGCTTACTATGCACTACTGATGAACTCAGTATACTCCGAGTAGTTTACAACCCATCAATAAACTGTGTCAACCTCAAGTCAGAGATTTTTTTAATCTGTCCGCACAGGAAAAAAATTCTTTTTGGCAAGATGGTCAGATAGTAGAAACACATAACATACAGAGCATCATTGGGCTCACCGTCTCACACAAACAATCAAATGATACATACTGACTAATAGATCATTCCCATCCTATCCACCACCAGTAAATAATAATCACCACTTAATTTAATCCCGTATAAGCAAATTATCACACACATAATTTCCACGTCACTAAATACCTCCACCAGCCCTTTCTAGACCCACACACTACACCCCACTATACGCTTAAAAAATTATTTACCCCAAATAAAAATATTTAAAAAAAAAAACAAAGAAGATATTTTCTCTATATACACATGATTTCACACACACTCCGCCCAGTACCCATTCACTGCACTCCTGGATTTAAACCAATTTTTGTATGCATATAACCTATGTTGATAAGCTATGTTTAATTTACCTAGATCAACCTTTAAAGTCATTAAAGGTTAAAAAAAAGAAGGTCAAATAAGCCATTGGTCAATGAAGTGGGTGAATAATTTGAATATTCGATATTCTATTTCGTCAAGTTCAGCAATGTGTAGGTAGAGAAATTAAATTAATTTTCGACACATGTGGGAGCTGCTAAGTATATTTTTTTCAATACCGCATGTGTCAGAAAGTAACAAAACGTTTAAAACAGCCGTGAGCGACCAAGACATTTCAGTTATTAATAGGGTGCTCATGCATTCTAGCAACGAACCAAATTTCCTTCCTTATTTCTAGAAGAGTGAATCGAAAGGAGAGATAATTCGATTTTTTTTACGGGGACTCATAACGAAACGATTATATTTTTTTAAAATTCTTACGGGGAAACCGTAACACAGATGAAGCAGCAAGAGAATTTGTAAGAAGATACATAAAAACACAGTATATTTGTAATAAAATACATTAAGAAACCGTATTAAAATGGAAATAAATTAGATTTATTTAAGTAACTTTAACATCACATAAAATATAAAAATATAAATTATTTGAAAAAGTTTGACACTGGGTACAATTGAACTATCAGGGAAAG
Organism: Sepiola atlantica; assembly: GCA_963556195.1. Classification (NCBI taxonomy): domain Eukaryota; kingdom Metazoa; phylum Mollusca; class Cephalopoda; order Sepiida; family Sepiolidae; genus Sepiola; species Sepiola atlantica. The sequence goes on along the minus strand of OY744524.1, from coordinate 81,362,983 downwards.
AATACTTCCCACATAAAGTGCATATTTATAAAAAAAGTTTTACACTGGATACAATTTCAAAAAATCTACAAACTTTGCCTTATCTCTAGATATAGAATGTCTTGAAGATTTAATGCATCGACATCCATTTGCGGAAAATTAAGAAAATAATTAAGACAGTTTGAATTATCTCCCCTTCTGAAAAAAAATCAAATTATCTCCCCTTTCGATACACTCTTCTATAAATAAGGAAGGAAATTTGGTTTGTTGCTATAATGCATAAGTACCATTAATAGTTTGTCTATGACAAACTATAAAGACAGTAAATGAAACACATAATCTTTCTCATAAAACAGTAGAATGCACAAAGTTATTCCGCTAAAAATGTAAAAAAGGAATGTGCGAATCACGAGGCAAGACTTACATTTTTCCGTTGCATCTTCTCTGTTAGTGGACAGGAAAAAAGCCCGTTCTCTCTCTAGGGTGGTCAACCAACAACCTAGAATTAAATCTGAAATTTTGATTCTCGACCACATAGTCGTATGAGAGTTCCCAAGGAAATCTTGTGTCAACACGAGATTTGGGTCTGACCCTTTTTTTTATGAAGAGGAGATCACTCTGGCCAATAAACCAGTTTAATCCCCAAGGGAGATAATTTTGGTTTCGACATGAGTATCCAATTAAAAAATTTCATAAAATAAAAAATTGTATAAGAAACTTTTACTTAAATCTGTTCTATGTAATTAAAGATTGTGCTGTAAGACATCGAATATATTTACTCTTGATTTTAATAAGCTTTAAACCGTAAATAAAAGACAAACAAATATATGTACTAACAGAAATATGCGACCAGAGGTCACATATTTTTACTAGTATATCACTACCCTCCCCTAAAATAGAAGAAAATAATTCCTGGGATGATGGTATCATGACCAAGGAACAAATACTACACTACCTCCCACCCAACCACCCACCCACCAAAAATAAAGAGATGATAATGCTTGAAGTAATGGTATCATGACAAACGATCATATACTAAACTACCACCCAAAGGAGGAGATAATAACTGGGAGGTTGGTCTAATGACAACAGGACAGATTCTAAACTACCACCCCTGCACAAAAAAGAGGATGGTATCAGGACAACAGAACAGACACTACACTACACTCACCCCCTGAATTGAGCATTGAAAGATACTACAATAATAATTAGGCAGTGGATATATGGATACATACCTTTGCCAAGGGTATTAGTGAATGTTTTGTAGTAGTTCCAACAGAACTCGAACATGGCATGCCCAACCCAGTAACCACTACACCACTACCACTTCCATAGACTTATGCTGCTGGGGAAGGTATGAACCTGCAATTTAACCCTATTTTGTTAAAATAATAACTTATGTTCAATTAATTGTATAAAATTAATCTTTTAAATTGTGCATAAGCATTAAATCCTGGGGAGAGAGGCCTCCTTACTTCTGGTCGACACTCTTCCTCAATTGCCCAGATAGAGAAATAGAAATGGATGGGATGGCGTTCATTGACCTATTCGGAAAACAAGGTCAAGCACTGCATGTCTTTGAAGTGACCCTGTGAAGGTACCTCTACACCCGGCTAATAGACAAAGAAGGAGTGTAAAGCTGGGCAATTGGCAGAGCCTTTTTACTCCTTAAGCAATTGTAGGTTTGCAAACCGGATATTTTTGTTTGGATCTTTTCTAATTTCCATGCATTTTCTGGCCGATGTATCTGCCGTATTCGCTTATATCTCTAGTACTTTCAGATTCATCTAGATCCATCTTCAGGGACGGTTATCGAGTAAAGAATGTGGTGCTTAGATATTTATAAGTAGTTTTGGAGAGAATGACGTGTTGGTATCAGTATTAATCAGGTACTTGTGTTAGTATTCTAGGCATTATAATCGTGACAACATACTAAAATGCCTATAAGACTAACACAAGTATCTTATTAATACTGGTACCAACAAACGATCGAGACAAAAATATGCAGACATAAATTGCATAAAGTTCTGACTTCGACATAAAGATTCCCAAGTTCGACAATATGCACCTGAAAGAAGGTCAGAGGTTTCATCGGCCAAAACGTTGTGAGAATAATATCCAAGATGAGAACAGTAGTTCGTATAATGCAAATTATCAATCCCCATCTCAAAAATTCCAGAATATAATACTGGAACTCCATTTTTGAAATATGACACTTGCTTTTAACAAAGTGTTGACCTCTAAATCCCAAAAATTATCACAGTTTCTCTATATCACATCAGCTTTTTTATCTATACACTATAAATATTTATTTAATATTAAAGTGTTTGTCACCTACAGACGATGTCGTTTCGGGCTCTCTTATCCTCATCAGTGTAGGAGTGGCAGTTGCAGGAGGTTACATAGGCTCGAAAGTAGTTCGTAGATTCAGATTAGAATCATGAGACAAACGCTCAGGACCACGTGGTTGCAAGAAATCGACACAGACAGTAGTTGAAATTAAGATAGAATTACCCAAGAGGCAGGGGAAGTGTCATTGCTGTCTACAGTATTTAACACTCGAGCAGAACTAGCTTGTCACAGATGACAACAAACTTTTCAATTTATAACAGTGCTTTACTTTTAAGACTACTACATCTTTAAAGGGGTGTTTAACTATAAATATTTATTTGATATTAGTGTTTTTAGCCTACAGATGACGTTGATAAAGTGTTAAAATTATCACTGTTTATTCGCTATTCAGCAGTGGCCCAGTGGTTCAAGATGTCGGGATTTGAGTTGTAAAACTACTCGGAGTCCGGGGTTTCGAATCGCATGACCAGTAGTGAATAGTTATATCTCTATGCTGATGAATCCCGATTATAAAGGACGAAACGTATATGTACATAGATAATAAACAAAACAAATATTATATATATATATACTAAAGCTTTTTTTCTGTAACTAGTACAAATCTCTTTGTCTTCTCACAACAGCCGTTTACACTCGATTTCTTACTGATATCGGCCGTTTTCTCTGAAACCTAAGTGGCAATAAACATCAGGATTCCAGTACTCTCTGCTCCCTTCCAGTTGAGATCTGAATAGTGCTTTCCCTCCTCAGTCTTTTCAATCCCTGCTCAACGTTCATAGACATTTTCCATGCCATCACATTTGTATTTCTAGTTGTATTGGTGCAGTGTTATTTTATTTCAATTGATCTGTTACTGGTCGGGCGTATTTGGTTGTTTAAGTTGGTTTCTGCACTCATGGATTTTTCTTGATGTATCAACTGTTTTCATCAGTGTTGTGTTTTCTAGGGTTTCAATTCTTCTTTGGATTCTAATTCCTCCTAGTCTTTTTCCCCAGTTTTTTTCTGAACTGTTCCTGGGGCTCCAAATATTATTGGTATTACAGTGAGCTTCTTCATGTTTCATATTCCCTTCAGTTTTCTGGCAAACTCCATATATTTGCTTAGCTTTTCTGCCACCTTCATCTACACCCTCTGCACTGCTAGGACGGCGAAATCTACTATTTGACATGTTTTTCCGCCTTTTTATTAACTGTTATTACGTCTGGTCTTCTTGCTTGAATGATTTCGTCCGTTTGTATTTCTATATCTCAGAAAATGTTATACATTTTCCTTTTCAATATTAATTCTAGTTTATGCTTGCACTATTTGTCTGCACGTTCAAAGTGCATTCACTTGCATAGTTTTCAGTGGATCACCCAGTCATGTCTGTTTTTTGTATTCTTTTTAGTCTTTTTTGCTGCTGATGTCGTTTACGTTTTCATCTCTTTGTCCACAAAGTTTTCATTGTTTATTCTTTTTTCCCTCATCAGTGTAGGAGTGGCGGTTGCAGGTGGACGCATGGGCTCGAATGCCGTTCTTAGATTCAGGCTAGACTCACGAGTCAAAACGATGTTTTATATATATATATATATATATATATATATATATATATATATATATATGTGTGTGTGTGTGTGTGTGTGTGTAAGTAAATTTCGCGTACAACAAAATCGGAGGATAAATTTCAGAGGAAACATTTTTTTAATCAATGAAACGGGCGGGTGAAAAAAAAAAAAAGAAAATTGCTAAAATTTTCCTTAAGGCCTTATCGTCTGACCCTCTAAGAGGAAACGTCAGAATGATAAATTAAAAACTAAGAAAATCGAATGAGATATGAGGGGAAAAAATTGTTTCAGTTGGAGAAAACGATTGAGAGAGAAAAAAAAAGGTAAATCTCTCAACGTTATGGTTGCTTTGAATCATTAAAGATCTCCAACTGATGCTTCAAAATCTTTTGTCTACACAGGCTAGGTCGAGAATTGTTAATAACTAACGCCTCAATAATATTAAGATGGTAGTTCGACCTGGCAATGTGTAAAACAGAAAACCACTCATTACCGATTACCGATGGCTGATTCCTGTGCCTGAAAGTTCTCGGATGATCTCGAAACCTTGTGTAAGCGAATATCACGTGGTATGTGTTGGGATATTCTAATTTCTAATCTTTGGGATGTCTTGCCAACGTAGTCAGCTCCACACTGACACATGAATTTATAAACAACAGAATTCTTTTGAATGGCTGGCAAAACATCCTTAAGAAAAGAAGAGAAAAAGGTTTGAGTCATGTAAACTACTCTCAGCATGGTTGCTGGAAAACAACGTTGAGTAGAAGAAATCCTTTTGACAATGTCAAGGCCAACGAACTGAAGGGCTTTTAACGTAATAATCTCATAGTATATGACCTCTTCTTTTCCCTACAGACCTTTTTATCATAGAAGAGACGTTACTAGTCTTTCTCTACCCTATCGTTATTTTCACAGTAGGTGCTCGATTGAGCTCCAATCTCTAGTTAACCGCTGTACAACATTCACTGAAAAAACTCGTTTCCTTACAACTACTGCAAAGAACTTTCTTTTCTCCCTCTGTGTACCTAAAACCAAACAGAACGTCCATAGACAAAGTTTCACTCTTAGAACTTCCCATCGATTTACACAATACCATGGAGTTGCTTCCCAGCTGACAACAACTTGGTTGTCCAATGTAAACAAATGCTTGTTGAGCGATCCTCTTAAATAATCAAATTCTGACCATTCCATCCAACGTTTCCAATCCTCTCATGGTGTTGTTCATCGTCCAACTGACAATCTTCGAAACTCTTATCCTCGAGTGGTCTCCGAGCCTTGATAAGTGGTGACCCTTAATTACAAAATAAATAAATAGATAAATAAAAAAAATTAAAATAATATTTGGACTAATGGATGGAATAAACTGAATCTAAAAATCAGGCTTGAAAAAACGTTTTTTTTTCTAAAGCATTTTTTCCTTTTTCTTTTCTTCTACTGATAAGCCCATAGCAATCGTCATTTTTGTTTTGTAAATTAAGAAAAATGTTTCTGGTTCTCTCTGGGCGAAACGGCCGTCTAGAATTTTTTTTAAATGTTTGAAGTTAACCCGGTTTTTATATTTTTATAATATATAACCTTTGTTAATGACATGTTCTAAATCTCATAAATATTAGTTCAAACATTTTTTTTACAAACAAGTCACCGCTTATGAAGGCCCAAAAGCCACTGGAGGATAAGGGTTAATTGAGTTCGACACGTGGACGGTGAAAGATTAAGGAAATTCGTAACAATGGTTGTAGACTGGTCAGAAATTGATTATTTAAGAAAACGGCTAAACATGAATTTGTTTACATTGGACTTGAAAACGGCAATACATCCTTGCGTAGATGGATATACATACATGACAACTGATACTTTTTGCCACACAAGATAACCTCATCAATTTGGTGGGCTTCGTCCATGAGCATGCAAGTGTCGCTTCAAGCAAGTTTCATCCCTGCAAACTTACCTGCAATTATGACATACAAAAGGCAGTGCTTATGCTGACGTCGTTGAAAATGCAGGGGGGGATAACTAGGTTTGACTAAGAAAATGAGCATAAAATGAAAAGAGAATTTAGGACGCTGAATCTATTTATCTTCCTCCCACAAGGTAAGATGTAACACAAGGTCGGGAAAGTGGGAAAAAACCAGCGCTCGAGAATTTGAGCACTCTGGCCGTTTAAAAATTTCCTGGGCAGCCCCATCGGCATTCCCCGGTAGGGGCGCCTCGATCGATTAGCAATAAACTAACCCCCTCGCAAAGGGTGAGAAGGCAAAGCCTGGGAGGGTACACCTGCTAGAACTGCACAGGACGGACAACTGATCGACCGGCGTAAATCCAGACCCGAAGGCCCGGACAATACCGGTTTATTGGGCGGGGTAAGGACGCTGAAATAATCAATCAAACAATGAAACCATTTTTTTCTGAATTGATTTTTTTAAAATCTATTTAAAACGATAAAAAGAAAATGACAGATTCTTCATTCTTAGTGTAATAAATAAAAAGACCATTTATAAATAAAAATAATAAAATAAACAAATAAACTTATACAGGTAGGTAGAAGAGTAATTTATCTTGCCTTCGGTATGTGAGACAAATCCTGGCGGATAGTGGCAGATACAAAAAATGCTGCCATAAAAATAATAAGTTCGAAAATTATGTTGTTAATTATTAAAGATAAAGATACGTTTAAAAATATGTGGTTGTTCCAGGTTGTAAAAGCACACGTAATTGCCTGAAAAAGTAGAATCTCCAATTGATGAACTACTCCAAGTTTGCTTTAAAAAGTAGCCCCCCCCTTAATTAGGATAATTGTTAAATATTGAGTACAGGGATCAATATGTGATATAATTTTTTTTCCTAAAATAATTCAAGTATTCAAAAAGAAATAACAACAATGTTACAGTTTTTACATAACATTGTTTCATTGTTCGATTGATTATTTCAGCTTCCTAAATTCTCTTTTCATTTCATGCTTATTTTCTTAGTCAAACCTAGTTATCCCCCCTGCATTTGCAACGACGTCAGCATAAGCGCCTAAAAGGCTAAATAGTTTTAAAATGTATCTGGTCCTTGTGCGCTATAATATATTTTCCCTGCCCGGGCATTGATCTGCATACTGTGTCTCAAATCTGACGTAAGTTTTGTAGCGATATTGAATGTGTGTGTGTAAAACTAACGTTAAAAAGTGGGTGCTTATGCAGTTTATGGAGCGGGCTATTTTTTAGATAGGATTTTCAAGTTAAAGTTAAATTTCATTTTTACGGTATCTTTTGCTTATTAGATTATTAGGTGACAGTACAGAATATTTAATAATGTCCGCCCCTCTCCATGTTAAGAATAGCTTTCTAAATAACCTTATTATTTCAGCTGGTCCATAAATTGCATGTACCAAAAATTGTATACATTTAGAGCAAGCTGAGAAGTGGAAATTTCCATTAGAAGTGAAAAGATTAGAATTAGGGCTACGTATCAGAATATGACGTCACAGACATAAAATCGTCATAGATATGTAGCATATTAGTTGAATAAATCTTCCTCTTTTTTTCTGAACCATGAGATAGCAGTCGACTTTTGGACAAATGCTCCGTCCCCTATGAGAGATGGGTTGGGGGTATCATGCATGTATACTGCATGTTAGAAAAGAAAAAGAGAAACCCTGAAAGAATTGTTAAACTCCAAATGATCGTGTTCTGCCATTATTAATAACTTCTAAAACTGTTGTTATTGAAAAGAAGACGACAATAATGAAAAGGAAGAACAACTATGTGCCATCTACCCCACCAAGACTCTGTATGTAACGAGCTGATGGGATCGATAAATTGGTTCGCCATATGTCATAGTCACGAGATCACTGTAACAAGATGTATGGGCGTGGGAAGTCCAGTGGTAAGCCGGGTAGTTTAGAGCTGCGAGTGTAGCATTCATTCTGACCACTTTCTCCATCAATAATTCTGCGCCCACGTTGTGAATTTAGACCCGCAAAACTGTGATATTGATGCCACTGATCAGAATAGGGTAAGCATCCTTGACATTACTTGTTGTCTGGATTTCAGAGACGACGAAAAATGGATGAGACATTTGTATCTTAGAAAAATATAATTCATTTTTTAAATTCCATTTTATCAACCAAACAATATTTACTTGCAACCAAGTCAAACTGCTGTATTCCGTGTCAGACACGCATTTGGATTTTATAAATGTGTTCTGGACGTAAATCATCTGATTTTGAGCTCATATGCTGTTTCGTAGGTTCTTGTTTCAGAATTGATTCTTTTCTCTTTAATGGTGTTACATTATGCAAGAGAAATACCCAAATTTAGTTGGGTTTTCTTTTAAATTTTCTGACAACACTATGCACTTTGTAAATTTTTAAAAAATCTCAATGAAACGAAATTTGTTTTTATATGAATCACGGGCCAAAATTACCCTGCAAATATTCTAACTTTTTCTGTTGCTGCATTCACCCTGGATGGGTTTGACCAGCTTTCTTTTAAGTAAAAAGTTTTTATAATATTTAATTTACAAACGATACAAAATGTTGCATGTATATCCCAGTCAGGGGAAATGATTTTGACGACGTCAGTTTTTGCAGTTGTTCTTTTTTTTTTCTTTTTTTTTGGTAAGGTGTCGCTGTTCTCCAATATACAGAGCCTGGAATTCTCAAACGGTCACCCATCTGGTGCTGACCAGGCTCCACATTGCTTAACATCGGTAACCTAACAAGAACCGGCGTTTCAATGTGAGTATGCCGTATTTTACTAAGATTCTACATAAACATCAACAGTAGACTAAGTGGTACATTTAATATGAAAAACCTTTGATAAGAAAACTTAGTGTTTCTATAAGAGGGGGCATATATTGAATGAAGAATCAAACCTTGCTGAAATCTAACCACTAACACTGACCAGGTAATTCTTTTCCTCTTGATGCTCCCATTTCGTCCAGGCTCACTGTTGACTAAGACTGACCATTTTATAGTATTGTGCTTCTTCTGCACTAGTGCACACTTCATTCTAGATGAGTTAGCATCTTCCGTTACCTTTGGCATTGTTGATTTGAGGATGGGGACATAACTCAACACCGTTTCGCCTTTAGCTACTGACCCTAACATAGTTTTATACCTAAGCCTCTCTTCCGCCACTCACAACTCCCCTTCGACATTATTTCTTGCCGGATCTTTTCTGAATTTCAGCTGCTGCCACTTCTGGATCTCTCGATTCAGTATACTGCAGCCTTGTTTTTGTTCTCATGACTTTAAATTCTTTTGTGTGGCTGCTGAAGGAAAAGTGCAACACATTACTGTTACCATATAGGGACGCACTTCTTAAGAATTTTGGTAAATCAAACCATCTTCTCAGCCAATTACTGATTGCTCTCTACAACATTTCCACGGTAATGATATGAAAATAATAGAGAAGCAATGGTCACAATATCACTGCATGCTGAAAGAGGCGTGCTTTGAAATGTCCAGGCAATCTCGATTTATTTATCTTGTTCAGCCACTCCTCAAGGTCCTGAATAGTCTGCTGGATTGCAGCTGTGTCCTGAAGACTATTGTTGAAAGTATTGCCCAAGCTCTTCAGCTTTTTTAATTTTTATTTAGGGTAGGTATTGTTTTTCTTGCAATTGTAAATATTACTTTATCTGCAACTTTGCCTATTTTTAGTAGTAGGAATCTCGACTTTGCTGGCTAAAAGTTTATTCTGGCCCATGTTATGTTTTCCTCAAGCCCCTTCAAAAGCCATCTACCTCCCGTGACTGTTATCGTTGTCACTATTGTCTTCCATGTAAGCTCTTATAAGAGGCTGAGGTGCACCTGATTTAGACAATGGGCCTCAGCATTCCACCCCAACTGCTTTTACCAGCATGTGCATGGCCAACGAGAAGAGGAAAGCAGACATTGTACAACCCTTTTCCAGTGTTTGCCATTCAGATAATAATCCAGAAACTACTCTCAGCTGAAATTTTTCATAGTAGTTAGTTATACTGTTAGAGTCAAATGATGTCTCTTTAGGTCTCCTTCCACCAGTTTTTTTGGTGTGGATCCATAGGCATTGGTAAGATCTAACCATTGTACTGTCAGGTCCTCCTTGCTTTCTTTGCCTCTCTTCGGTCTTGTGTTTGGATTCCTGTATGCTCCAGGCAGCCTGGAATTCCTGTACACTGTTTGTACACAATGTATGGTACCCCTCTCAGACCGTGACCAGGTGCTAAAATGGATCTGGATGCTCTCAAAACTCCTTGCATCTCTCTTCAGGTGAGCAGTCCTGTGTCAAATGGGAACCTGGTAACTTTTGAGGGATCAAACGTTTATTTATACCCAATTCTTGTTCTTGTTCTGGGTTGCTCATTGAATTACACTGATCGTTGTTGATTTCTCCTTCCGACCACTGCATTTATTTCCTGACAATCTTCTTTGCAAAGCCAAAAAAATAGGTAAGAAAATTGGCTCGCTTCTTTGATCTTTTTTTCCTTTTCTGCCACTCGGCTTGCCGGATGGCTTTTAATTTCCCTCTGAGTATTTCCAGGATCTCCTTGAAGGGTTGATGTTCTTTTATAGTTGCATTTTTAAAGAACTTCTTAAGGAATCTTTTTTCCTTTCTCAGTTCTGTAATTTTATTTTCCCTATGGTTGATGGTGTAGGGCATCTTTAGCTGAAAGGGTTCGATGTAACAAAATTTCTCTGACGCCATGACGGAAATTATTGTCGTCATGAACTTTAGTCGCCTGTCCATGTTTCCCTTAGTAACTGACTGAAGTATTGGGCAAATGCCTGAATTGAATTCTTGCCAGGCCTCCTTGCTGTTTGCTGGGAGCCACTTTATCTTCTTTCGGTACTCCATGCCCCGAGTGGGGCTAACTGTAACTTGAAGGAACTGGGCTCTGTAATGAGAATTGTTGTCCTGCACCTCCTCCATTTCACATATAAAAATATACACATACCTAACTTCATGAAGATATATATATATATATATATATATATATTAAATAAGTAAAGTGAAATAATAAGTTTCAATAGGGATTGTGCTCTCTGACTGGACTATTGGCGACATGTTGATGATTCAAGAGACTAAATAAAAATTTTGTCTCAAAAATGTATGTACACTAAAACTTTCTTGATGTTGAATTTTTAGGACTTGTCTAATTAATGATGAATATGCTATAATTTAGTATGTGTCTATGTTATAAATATACATTATATATATATATATATATATATATATATATATAAATTCATGCATGCATACACAACACATTAAATAAAAAGGCTTAAAGAAATGAACTAAGCAGACTTAATAATTTATTAACAGAGGTAGAGTTTGTGAGCAGCACTGATGAAACCTGTGAAAAATTGTTAGTTTAATATAAAACAAAATTAAAATAAGCAAAAAGAAATCAAAAAGAAAATACGATTTCGTTTGGGGAGGGGAGTAAAAATAGATGAGGAGATCAAATTCGTGACAAGGAATATCACAAGAACAGTTCGTAAGAATGAAGAAAAAAAATGTTGAAAAATGCTTGAGTTACTAGTGGACAAGTCTGATGATTTGAAACCTGCAGTGAAACAAGTTCATCACTGATGTCTGACCACAAAGCATCTACAAGATGTATTTTGCAAGTTCTCTCTCTCATTATATATATATATATATATATATGTAAACTCGTCAATCATAAAATAATAAAAAACAATATTTTGAAAAAGTATGATAATAAGAAAAGATAATACAAAGTTTTGAAATTGCAAATAATAATTATAATAATAATAAAGTGGAATATTGTACAATTATGTTAATAGTATTATTAATAATAATAATGATCAATAATAATAATAATAATAATGATGATCAATAATAATAATGTTTGGATGGTTAAGTATAAGCCAATAATACAAAAGAAATTGAGTGATAATACAGACACGAAATAAAACAATGTTTTCTTGTTTTATTTTTGTGTCAAAATAATAAAAATTAAATAAGATAAAAATAAATTGGCAAAAACAATTTGTTTCTATAAAAAAATCAGGCAATTGAAACTCATTTTTAAGAGACGGTCAGCACTTCTTTTTGTTTTGATTTTTTTCTTTTCATTTTTAATTGACAGTTTTGCACAAGAATTGTCAATTCTGTTTTTAACTACCAATTTAATTATTTCAAACAAATAAAAAAACAAAGAATAAAAACCAGTTTAGCAAGATCAAATTTGTTCAGACTAGCATTCAATAATTATGGTGAAAATCCCTTGCAAAGAAGAAAAGCGTTTCTTTTAAAATGTGACTTATATACATTTACTATTTTAGCCCTTAAGTAAAAAACCCTCCTCTTCAACTAGATAGGTGAGCAAGCCATTATAAGTTTAACTAGCTGTACCTACTCGGTGTTGCCCGGGATTTTTTTTTGGGGGGGGGGCACATCTTTTATGCTATACACAGAAAGAAAATTTTAAGTTTTTATTGTTTATTTCAATAAATATAAGATTTACTATTTTTTTTTTAAATAATAATGTAATAGAATGTAGTTTGTATAAAGCAGTCTGTGTAATATATATAGGTAGTTTATTAGAAGGCTCTTACACTGCGAGAATATACCTGGGGTTGTAAGAGAGAAAACTTAATAAGAGTTTTTTTTTTTTTTAATTAAATCTTACTTACTGTTACCTTCCAACCAAAATCACTAGAGTCTTATCTGACACTGGAATTTCACAATATTTCAGAAATATGAACCCTTTGTCAAGTGTTTCTATTTATTTGCTTCAAGGGGTCTAATTATTTTTAATCACTTTTTTATTAAGTTTTCTCTCTTACAAACCCCGATATATTCCTGCATTCCTTCTAATAAACTACATATAAATAATAATGTGTAAGTCATGTATAGCCAATAAAAATACACAGATACATAAACACACAAAGTGGTCATATACTTCTATTAAAATAGAGATGAGAAAAAGACGATCGTGCAAGGGAAATAACTCACTTTTTAACATTCAAGGGAAAATATGAGTTATGTCCCTTCCATTATTTGAGATATTCTTAGAAAAAAACATGAGAGCTTTTTAGGTTATTATTTACGTTTGTCCTCTCTATGTAACAATCTTATTAGCCAAAATATTTTTTTTTTCAAAATACCTGAAGCGAAATACATTATTTTCTTGCAAAGAACATGGTAGAAGCAAGATGAAGAGAAAGTGGCTAGTCAGAAGCAAATATCGATATGTCAGATACATTAGTATTTAGGTCAGGCTATGAAAGTCTGACCGACTTAATTTTATATATCAAATTATCAAGGTTCTTATTTCAACCAAGTGGTCTTCATGCCCAATTCTGTTAACAATAAAAAAATAATTAACGTGTTTATCTGATATAAAAATATAGTAAAGCAGAAATACTTTAAAGGGAAAGGGACGTATTTATAAAGTATTCTTGCATCCAACTCCATCAATTATTAATTTAACAAAAATATGCTTCAAGCAGAACATAGAAAAAAAGAGCAAAATAAATTAAATATCCAGATATGCTCAATAGTATTGTGGTCTCTTTCTCTGTTGAGACAATAAATATCACCTGTGTAATGTTATTAGGCAGGATGCAGGTTTTGAATCTGGGTCGTCTGCAGACAGATTTGAGATCAAAATAGTAAGAACAAAAAAATACAAAGAATTATTTTGATTAGTTGCCATACCAAGACTTGCAAGTCAAGTGTACCCTACTATTTCATTTATAGTTAGAGGTAAAAGAAACGGATACATATCTTTCTCAAGGGGATTAGAGAAATTTACTTTTTTTAGAAACTCTTCCATTTATTTTCAAATGGTCATCCATCTATGTACTGACCAGACTCGATGTTGCTTAACTCCAGTGATTTAACGATAAAATTGTTATAAGAAGATGAAAACTTAAAATAATTTTTTTTAATTCTTTCGTACTTAGTAACGCTATTCTATTCTATTTTTTTTTTTTCTATTAAGATCATTTTCTCAAAACGAATTTTCCTCCTGACAAATTGCAAAACGAATGGGACATAACTCAAGTTGCATATGACCAGAAAAAAGTTATGCCCTTGGACAAAATTAGCAAACGAAAATACATAATTGTGAATCTTAAGTTAGTCTTACAGTGGGAGTCCCTATTTACTTGCCTCTCCACAAGAGCAGAGTTAGGCACAAGGTCGGTTTTTAATGTGGGGAAAATCCAGCTCCCCAAAACGGGGCATGCTGGATTGAGACAAAAATTAAAAGTGCCTCTGTCTAGAACAATTTCTCCTTTACTGATTGACGACAAAAAGATGAAATATAGTATAAAAACAGATACTACACTTTGCCCTTTGGGAGTCAAATCAACCAATGATTTACATTAGTCATAGTATCAACCTACCTTTCTATGTAAGTAATTACCACATCATGTTTAGTTTAGTATTTGTAAGTAAAGGTTTAACAACTGACTGTTTGTTTTTATTTTTTTTGGTAGGGAGGTGATTTTTTTTACATTCATGTTTTTAATAGTTAGATCACATAACTTTTTGCCCACCTTTGATGTCGATATATTTTCACAATGTATACTTAGCTAAGATAGCATAGCAGACGTAAAAAAAAAATGTTTTAATGAGAATGCTAGTCTCAATAAATTTTTGATTTGCAATAATAAATATAGTATCTAAAGAAAAATCAACGATTAAACAAAATGCATTTAAATTATTTTCTTTATTTGCCAATTTTTCTTCTTTTGTTATATTTACATCGAAATTTGACAACCAACAGGAAGCGAACAAGGTCAGCATAAGCAGTAATAAACCTGAACATCAAATGATAATGTCAGAAAACAAAGGCTCTTCTACTATTGCCCCTCTCTTTAAAAAGTCCCGTTCGTTTCTTTAAGGTCAAATAAAACCATAAAAAACACAGAATATCAGATTTATTTAATCTTTAATGTAATCACCATTCTTTGCTGTGCCCTCTTTCCCAAATAAAACTGTACAAAAGATCAAAATTATCCTAAAAAAATATTTTTGAAATATTATGAATCAACCACCATATTCTCCAGACCTCACACCAACAGATTACTATCTCTTTAGAAGTTTAAAATATCATTTGAGTGGATTAAGACTTACTTCAAAAGAAGAAATAAAAAATTAGTTAGTTTCCATTTTCAGTTCAAATCTTACGAAATTTTATGAACATAGCATGAAAAAGCTTATTGGCAGATAGAAAGAGGTTAGAAAGAGGAATGGGGGACTACATTACCAATTAAATACAGCTGATAGTGTTTTTTTTATTGTTTTATTGAGTCTTCAAAAAAATATATTATATATATGTTATATATGCATAAAGATGGAATAAAAATATCCATCCAAATGGAATTTTGGAAGATTGAGATACGTTTCATTCTGAGCAAAACATCTCCGATCAGTGAGAAAATTTTATTCAGTAAAAAATCTACTTTGCATCTTGGAAAAAAAACAAAAAATGTTTCAAAAGATTAGGTGTGAATGTCTGGCGAGCATCAACTGAGGAAATATCAATTTAAGACGGAGACGGCTTTGCTTCTTATTTGTGCGCTCAATCCCAACATCCAAAGATTTTACCTGTTTGTCTTCCAACTATCAACATTGGCATTTATATTTCTATGTTTCAGACCATATATTCTCCGTCCTTCTTCAGGTCTATTGTTCGTATACAGTGATTTTCTTGATTATCTATTTACGTTGATGTTTCTTATATACATATAATATTTAAAAATTAGAAAACCATCAGCATAATATAATATATAAAGAAAAGTCAGACTGATTCTCCATTTTAGGCCTAAATAAAATTATATCACAAAAATCGATATTTGATTCTGACTAGGCAATTTGTCTTCTTCCTACTACCATGATCTTTGCCAGAAAATAATCTATTTCATTTCAGTTTCTTTCAAAATATACTTATTCGTACTAGGAACAGTTAGACTGGAGGTATTTTCCGTTTCTGACCTAAACAGTGCCAGTCGTTTACAAACTTAATAAACAGAAATTTCTACATACCTCTACCCGTGTCCTATTTCAGATAAACAATTATATTTATTAAAACAAATTTTTTTTAAAGTTACTTAAATATCATAAACGAAGGTAAACTAATTTCATTAATAACACCTAATTATAATATTGTCTTCAAGCAATGTTGCAAGCAGCCTTTCGTTCACTCATTGTACAATATAACTGAAGAAGACTGGAGGACACATAAGCCAAAACAACAAAAATATAAATATCAACGTTGATGATAAGTACAATAGTCTGAAGAAAAACAGTGTAACTAATGTTAATTCCTCATTGCAAAAGATCAGAGAAAAATTATCCAATAGACTGAATGAGATACAATAATATTTTGGAGAATGTAATTCTAAAGTCATAATTAGCATCCCATTTACCTCATGAGTCTCTCATAATCAAACAACTTTTCTTATTTATTTTTCCTAAATAACATAAAAGGGTTGTTGCCTTTTGAATAATTTTAAATTGAACAAAACATGTCAAATACAGTATTCCACTATTTTGTCATTTTCAAAACGTTTTTATTTCAATAACATGAAAAATCAACTTCTCATAATCGGAACAAAGCTACAAAGGGCTCGATATCCTCACAGATAGAGTTTTATAACAATAATAAATAATTAAAAGAATCTTATCTTCACATTTTATTACGGTTTCACAGTAGATCCAATTGTCAGAAGCGTATTATCCCAAACGTTCTTACATATTTGAATGTCTGAATGTAGAAAGAGACTAAATAGAAAACAAATCACATGTTTAAGAATATCCTCATGCAGTACTAACGATAACATGATGCCGTACAGTGATGTCATATCAAATAAATTTGACAAATATAATCAGAATTCGCTTTCCAGCTCGGTTTAAACTCGCATTCAAATATTTAATGATTAGTGATGATAATACACTTCTGACGATCGGGTTTACCATGAAACTGCTGTAAAGTGTTAATATAAGTCTCTTTATTATTTATTCATTTTTATATATATATATATATATATATATATATATATATATATATATATATTCATTCAGGTAAAGTTTATATCCACAAAGTAAAACCCGGAGAATCTTTACTGTGTTTATATAATAGTGCTCAATAATAAATAGAGCTATTTATTTGTAATAAAGTTTTATTTATACAAACATAGTTTGGCTACACATTTCAGAACATATTTCAGTCGCAGCTTTAATAAGCTCGACATCCTCATTTCACAAATCGAAACCATAGAGAACGGACTTGTTGGCCTGAGGATGTCAAGCTTATTAAAGTTGTGACTGAAACATGTTCTGAAATGTGTAGCCAAACTATGTTTGTATAAATAAAACATTTTATTACAAATTATATATATATATATATATATATATATATATATATAGTCACCTGTGAAAATTCCAATTGTAATTTAAATGACCTATGCGAGTTCATTGACATAAAAGATACGACCCAAGACACAAATAAACCATATATATATATATATATATATATATATATATATATATATGGTTTATTTGTGTCTTGGACCATATCTTTTTATAAACAGATTAACATCTACAGAAACTAATATAATACATGTACCATATATATATATATATATGTTATATATAACATATATATATTTAAGCAAACATCGTTAAACATAACAAAATTCATCTGCTTGATTAAACCTTTTCATTTTTTCAATTTTTCTAAATCAAAAAATTAATGAATGTTCCATATGTATCACTAACATTTTCAACTTTGATACATATGAAACATTCATTAATTTTTTGATTTTGACACAAAAAAGATTATTAAACAAATTGAAAAGGTAAAGATAAAGTATAGTCAAGCATAGGAATTCCGTTACGTTTAACAATGTTTGCTTAAATGAAAGACATGCTGCCTAAATACACACACAATATATATATATATATATATATATATATATATATATATATATATATATTTATGCAAACATTGTAAAAATAGCAGAATTCGTCTGTTTAATTATACCTTTTTTTATTTTTTCAATTATTCTGATGGTCTTTTTGTGTTAAAATCAAAAAAATTAATAAATGTTCCATAGGTTTCACAAACGTTTTTGATTCTTCGTCGAATAATTCTAAGGTGGCAAAAGCAAATGAACAAAGAAACTGGAGAAAGAAGAGAATTATTATGAAAATAAATACTGGATACTATCTACATAAAAACACAACAACCTAAAATTAACAACATCACATATGAAACCAGTTGTAACATTTTAAAATGCTTAACGTAATGCGATTTTGTTCTGTGATGCCATCCAGCGTTGCTGAATTTAAATCATCAACGACTTTCTGGAACAATGCGAAAAACGTTCTGTGCGTTTCTCCGCCGTCTTTTTAAAAATCCTCTTCTTTCTCCAGCTTTTTTGTTCATTTGCTTTTGACACCTGACGAAGAATTGAAAACGTTCGTGAAACCTATGGAACATTCATTAATTGTTTTGATTTTTATACAAAAAAGACCATCAGAAAAATTGAAAAAATAAAAAAGGTATAATTAAACAGACAAATTCTGTTATTTTTAACAATGTTTGCATAAATGAGAAAATGCTGCCTAAATACACACAATTAATACATATATATATAAAGTTAGGTATGTGTATATGTTTATATATATACATATATGTATTGCATTAAAAACAGCATCACTTTTTGTTGGTTCAGTTTTTTTAATATATTTTCCTAATTTATGTATTGTCCTCCTTGTTCCTAAATAAAAGAAACATAGCTGGCTCGAGTCTCTGCATCTAAATTCAGAAACATGAAAACAGCCAAGCAACCCTTACGGCACTGGTTCTCATATAGAAAGTAGCTGTTAGGTTTCTATTGAATAGATACATTTCTAGCAGCTCATTTCCATACTAGATTCTGTGCCATAAACATTTAGCTGTTTTTGTTTTGTTTTTTTGTAAATTATACGAAAATATTAGAGTCAGCCATGAGCAGCAGTTTTATACAAGTACCAAGAAATTATACAAATTTCATATTAATAGATTCAAGCTTTCAACCTGATTGCATCGTTTTCACAAATTAATACAACAGTTAAAGCCCAAATTTAACATCATTCGAGATGCTGAGATAAATTTGTTCAGTTATTTTGTAGATGTTATCTTACAAATATGAAATAAGGAACAGATAAGAACCATTCAAGTACTGACCTCATCTCTACTAATTGAAGGCCGTTGTAAATTGATCAAAAATAGCTTCTAAAATTTGCAGTCATTGGGGGGAAGGGGCATTTGCTTATATGAATCGCTAATCTTAACATCAAGTTGCTGTCTAATATTTTTAAGGTTATTGTACTTTGCAATATCGCACAATTTCTACTTCCAACTAAAAGGAGGATTATATCAACTTGTAAAGCATTAATTAAAAATTTAAACCTACAGAAGATGTTTTTTTTTAAATACATGTTTAAATGAAAAATTGCTGCCTAAATACACAAAAATAAAAAATAATTTTTTTTTTTTTTGAATTTACTTAAATAAATATTGGTAATATATATATATATATATATATATATATATATATATATATATATATATATATATTAAGGCAAATGTTATTAAATAACAGATTTTTTTTGTTTTTTGTCTCCGATTTTCCAAATAATCCATTTGGTATTTCAATTGACTTGATATATATATATTGTCAGCTTCATTTTTTCTTCTTATATATATATATATATATATGACTTCCATATTTTTCAGGTTTCATATTTATTTTTGCAAGTACTTGAAATTTGATTCTTCAAATTATCATCAGGCGGGGGCAGTCTCGGTGTGTTTTCATCCATTCTTTTTTTTTTGCTTTTAATTAATGGCTAGTATATACTACTTAGTATTTTATCATTAAAAACCAAGAGAAAATATATGAAAACATTTCATTATTAATCTAGCTGTTAAAAACAAAAAAAAATAGATGAAAACATACCAAGACTAATCCTCTCTTGATGATAATATGAGCAATCAAATCGAAAGTACATGCAAAATCAAAATGGAAGATGAAAAATATACCAATTCGATCAAAATACTGAAAATAAATTTTCAAAAGCCACGTAAAACATAAAAAAAACTCTGTGTTAGTTAATAATATTTGCCTTAATGAAAACATGCTGCCTAAATGCACACACATACAATTATATATAATATATAATATATATATAAGTATATGGCAAAAGCTGTTCCAACCTTGTAAACTGTGAGAAAAAATAACAATTTTAACCAAAAAAAAACAAAAAAACAGCAGATAAATATTGTACAAAAATGTACTGCAATACAGTCTTTGTAAGATAATCAAAATAATGATGGAATCAAAATAAACATTGGGTGAGGGGAGGGTGGACATTTCTTTCACTCTCTGAGCCTTAACTTTACAGGATGCTAAACATTTTAAAATCTTTTTGGAAATGACAAATGGAAGCCAAAAAGAGTAAAAAAAAAACATTCATAAATTATGGCGATTCTTGTATCACTCATATTACAAACAGGGCATGCCTGTAGCTTGAGGATTTTATAAAGACAAAAGACAATGGAAGCATCAAATCTTTCACATTTATTAATGCTTCTTTACCGTTGGGAAAGGTATGAACCCATACTTACCCCTACACCAACAATTTGTCTACAGTGAATCGTTTGCAAAATCCATTTACAATTCATATAGCACATATTCAAAATTTTTAGAAGAAAAGTTATTTTTTCACCTACAAAAATGTGATAAGCTTTAAAATAGACACATTAAACAATTTTACACATAAAAAAAGAAAAAAATTTCTTTTTTTGATAAAGTTTTTTTTTATTTTTTCAATTTTTCTGAATAGTCAATTTAATATTTAGGTCAAATTGGTGTATATACGTTCCATGGGTTTCTTGTTCCATTTTTTTTTAATTTTTGGCAAGTACTTTTGCTTTGATTCATCAAATCATCATCAGACGAAGTTCGTCTTGGTGTGATGACAACTATTGTCTTTTACTGTTTTTTTTTTTTAATGGCTAGTATTTACGACTTTAAAATGAGTGTCCATCGTAATGAGATGTTACATGCGGAAACACACTAAGACTAACCCTGCCTGATGAAGATTTGATGAATCAAATCGAAAGTACTCATGAAAAAAGAAAAATGAAACAAGAAACCCACGGAACTTTTATACGAAATGGACTATTCAAAAAATTGAAATTTTAAAAAAGCCTCATTAAACAAACAAAATTTTTGTTATTTAACATTTGCCAGAATGAAAATATGCGGTCTAAATACACACACACACACATATATATATATATATATATACATATATATATACATGTAAAAAATATAATAAAACCTTGATATATAAAATAAAAGTAAATACCAACCTATTTTCAAGTCATTGCAATAAATTATTGAGAAATATGTTGAAAAATGAAAATTGTAATTGGCCACTGATTAAATCTATTCTTTATCTAAATATGTAAATTTGATATTTTTACATACTGCAATAGGTTTGCTAGCATCTAGTGTCCTAAATGATTATAGAAGCAGAATAAAATAAGTTTTATGTAAATTACAACATATACTACCAAATTAGGATAAATTTTGTTTCGAGATAATTGAATAACATTTGACTAAAATAAATATTTAAATTATTATATCATGGAAATTTTTGTTCATGGCCAAACATGCACGTCATGTTAGAAACCCAGAGGTTATTATTTTTAATTTGCATTTTTAAAATGTAAATTTAAAATAAAATAATATAACTCAGATATTAATGGTTAAATTTTATATATATATATATATATATATATCACTTCACTACTTGAAATACTTGAAACATTAATTGAAAATAATAAACATTTCATTCATATCTTTGTTGTCAACCCGAAACAAAATCTTTCTCATTTATTCCTATAGATAAATAAACATTAATATTTTGGTAATTTCGATGCAAATTTATTCATCTTTTAAATGTGACCGAAAAGAAAAGAAAGAAATGAATTTGCCTTTTCACTTGCAATTTACAAATAGGTCACAACTTGTTAAAAATCAAGTCGGTCACTCTAGAAAGGAACATTTGAACACAAATTCTAAATATTTGTCCAGGAAATAAAATAATATTGCAAAACAAAACTATTTGTTATTTTTAATTAAAAATAAATTATTGAATTAAAAACCAATAATAAATAATAGTTGATGAATAAAATAAAATGTCCTTTTTCAAAACCAATATGTAAATTAGTTAACCTTGCGACTCATATCGCATATACATACACAGTATATAAAAAAAAAGCTGCGTCTAGTGTGTAAAGCTGAATTAACTTGAAATAGGATGTTTTGACTTTGCCATTAATGCGAAAAATGAGCCCAACTATATATATATATATATATTCTAACGAAAAAGAAAATAAAATATTGGGATTGACCTTGATTCTAAAATGGTTCAACCCACTCAGAACTTAATTGTAAGTTGCACATTTATTTTTTCATTTTTTTGCCTACTTGAGTGCTTATAACTGATTATACCATATATATATATATAACTTCTTTGTAATATAGTAGGAAAAATCCCAGCAGAGTGCTCGATTAATTAAGAATTAAAGTTAAAAATTAAGAGCATAATATTTATTTATTTTGGTACAGAAGAATTAGTACAACATTCGTACCGTCGGTTTCAAGCACGGAAAGACAGCCATCTGGCTCTCTTCAGCAGCTGAAGAGACCCGGATGGCTAAGTCTTTCCGTGTTTGAAACCGACGGTACGAATGTTGTACTAATTTTTCTGTACCAAAATAAATAAATAATATATATATATATATATATATATATATATATATATATATATATATATATCCTTGGTGATACTATACAAAATCAAAGCAAATAGCCATACGATACCTATAGGTTTTTAATAAGACATATACGTTTGGCCATAGATAAAAATGTCAGTGTTGTGCTTTCCTTAGTCAAATGGCTACTGAATGCCATGAGGGCACAGAGTATACTACAACTCTCGTAATAATGATATATGATATGAATGATAAAAGTAAATGTATAATAAAGCCATACAAATTCACTTTGAATAAGGCACATGATTAAAAGCACATGAAATGCTCACAAAAAATCTTAATTATGTATGGAAGCATCAAATTATCTATGGAAGCATCAAATTGGAAATATTTAAGCTCGGAAAAATCGTTTTTTGTCGTTTGTTTTTGTTTTTAAGAAAAGACATTTTAATATTCCAAAAAGAAAAAAAAACTTTTTCTGTTCACGTGAAACATTTAATTCTTTTTTTAATACAGCTGTTTTTATATCAATATTTATATCAATATTTATATTAATATTTATATCCATATTATTATGAGACTACTTTACATTGAATTATTATTGTTTCATTTATTACTAGCAGGGCTACCCGGCGTTGCCTGGGGGAGAAGTATGTCATTTATTTTTATCGATACCAATTGATTTCCTACTATTGTCACACACAAGGTAAATGTTACTGTAAAAACGGAAACAACTAAATCGAGGTAAAACATACCAAAACAACAACAAAAAAGTTAAATCTTACTTAAAAAACAAATACACTAGTAAAGTTTTACAAAAAAAAAAAGAAGTGAAATAAGTTTTACTTAAAAAAATAAACTAATCTTCTCTCTCTCTCGATTCTGGTTCTGTAAATAAAGCATCTGTTTGTCATAGATTAATTTCTATTTTAGTCACAAAAATATTAAGAACAAAGGAATATATTTTTTTGTGTCTATTAAAAGTGAAAGAAATCCTTCCGTTTATTTTTATTATCAGTTATTAAGATAAAGCCTTTATAAAAATTAAATTTGCATATGTGATTATTCTTTCCTTTCTTTTTTATTATTATCAGTTATTTTAAAGATTAAGCCTCCACTCCTTTGCTCATAAAATTAAATTTGCATATGTGATTATTCTTTCCTTTCTTTTTTATTATTATCAGTTATTTTAAAGATTAAGCCTCCACTCCTTTGCTCATAAAATTAAATTTGCATATGTGATTATTCTTTCCTTTCTTTTTTATTATTATCAGTTATTTTAAAGATTAAGCCTTCACTCCTTTGCTCATAAAATTAAATTTGTATATGTGATTATTCTTTCCTTTCTTTTTTATTATTATCAGTTATTTCAAAGATTAAGCCTCCGCTCCTTTGCTCATAAAATTAAATTTTCATATGTGATTATTCTTTCCTTTCTTTATCATTATCAGTTAATATTAAGATTATTAAGATTTGACCGGCCCATTTGGCATAATGGTTTGCTAGAGGGTTCAATTCTCAATCGAGTCATACCAAAGAATCATAAAAATGGTATTCGATGCCCCTTTGCTAAACACTCAGCATTATAAGGTGAGGATCAAGAGTAAGTGGAGTAGCCCTGGGAAATGAGTGGTGCCCTCCCCTACGCCTCGATGTAGTAGCTAATGAAAAGAGAGCCTTTGGATCGCCCTCGACTATAGTCAACCATTTTACTTTTTTTATTATTAAGATTACTCTCCCTTTCTTTGCTCATAAAAATAAATATCTATGCATGATTATTGAAGCAAGTCAGACACATGTACGTTCACCTTTATTATATAGATTAATCAAACATTTATTGAAATAAAAAATGCAATAGCATAAACTAAAACAAAAATTTTTTTAATCCTATTTCAAGCTTTAGTATTATTCACTCTTCTTCCTACATGCTGACAATACATAGCTAGCTTCCTCCTCCCTGCATTCGTCACATAATCAACACTCTCCCTCCTAACTATCCGGCTGCTTGTTGATTTGGTACCTGCAGCTCTTGGCTTCTCATTATTTATAAAGTAAAGAGTTGGAAGAAGAAAAAAATCGAAAGTATTTATGGGATTTAAAAAAAAAAAAGCGAAACCAAAAATGAAAATTAAAAGACTCCCGGGCAACACCGGGTAGATACAGCTAGTCTTTCATGAAACTAACAGAGTATTTTCTAATCTACTCTGTTCAAATATTGCCATTTATTTAATACGAGTAAATAAAAAAAAAATAAAAAACTAGTATATTTTACTCTAAAATCTAGTCTTATAATAATTCGACAAAATTATGTCCATCCGTCCGTTTCCGCATCACGTGAAAATTACTTGACAAAAATCTATGAAATTTATTATTTCATCTAAAGTATAATACAAAATAAAATTTTTCCAATTTGTCTTGGAAACGATCATTGTGTTTGAATTCTTGGAACTGATATAGATAATGTTCTAATTTTGTTGATCTCAGCTAACGCTCTCTCTCTCTCTCTCTAAGTTAACATAAAGGTTTATGTTGTCGCTCAGTAGTTTATAACTCATGAATATCTGATATTTTGTATATTATGAAAATATGTTTTTGAAATGGGCAGTAAAAATTGTTTATAAATAAAATGTTTTTTGAAAGAAAATATGGAATGCTGATCTGGAGAACTATGGTTTACATGATTATATATATATATATATATATATAATTATTTTTATTTACACAGACATGTACAAAATCTGCGACACTGGCATGTCGATGTTATCGATCAACAGCTATTACAAACTGAGATCTCATCAGGCAGAGTTAGAATCCGATCTTAATCCTAGATTATATTTGGAAAGAATCCATATTTAGAAAGAAGCATTCTTTCCAAATATGATCTAGGGTTAAGATCGGATTCTAACTCTGCCTGATGAGATCTCAGTTTGTAATAGCTGTTGATCGATAACATCGACATGCCAGTATCGCAGATTTTGTACATATCTGTGTAAATAAAAATAATTATATATAAAAGCTCTATTGGATATTGAGCACTTTTTATAAACCCGGTTAAAATTCTTTGGATTACTACCCTGTGGATGTTTTACCTGGATTATTATTATTATATATATATATCAGAGTTTTTCATGCATATCAATTTTTGAAAACTGACACTCTACAACATCTAAATAATTGAGAGGAGGAGGTTAAGTTGGGAAAGAAGATGGCATTTTATGGAAAAATCATTTTCAATTCCCAAGTGGTTTAGCTTTTTAATTAATGTATGAATTGAATTAGTTTTTG
Source organism: Sepiola atlantica (assembly GCA_963556195.1). Taxonomy (NCBI): domain Eukaryota; kingdom Metazoa; phylum Mollusca; class Cephalopoda; order Sepiida; family Sepiolidae; genus Sepiola; species Sepiola atlantica. The sequence continues at coordinate 81,337,037 of OY744524.1, read as the reverse complement.
AATTGGTGAATTAGTTCTTTAAAAAGAACCCCCTCCCGGTACTTATTCATAACGTTTTTTTTTCCTTCAAGGATCATTGTTTTCAACCAATACATTCTGCAGTCTTCTTTAAGAATAATCTACAAACTTTTATATAAACAATTTTACTTCTGTCTTTTTTTTTAATATTTCATTTTTAAAAGATTGTTATTAAAATTTAAACAAATTACAACTTGTATTTTATGTTACTTTTTACAATAATTCTGAGATGAGACATTCTCATTGCTTTATATTTTTTTTACAATAATTCTCATTGCTTTATATTTGTTTTACATGTTTTTGACTGTTATCCTTATCTTTATTGTCGTTATATTCATAAACTTTTGTTAAATATTCTGGGTGTGTCAACTAGTAATCATTCGGGAAAAAATTCAATCACGTAAACAGGATGCAATGGTCAGGTGGTTAACCTTTGGGGTTATCGCTGATTAATTAGGGGAGGTAATATATGACAATGGACAGTGAGAGTGTAAAAAGCGAGAGTCTGACATGGAATAACATGGCGAGCAGACGTTAAATAAGATGCTTTAAGATGTGTTTGAATGAAGCATTGCGCTTCTAACAAGGATCTAATTTCTGCAACCCCCTCTCCTTGCCACACGGTTGTTGTTGTTATAAGCAAACATGAACACAGCTAAATAAAACCCATCTTCTTCCATAAAGGATGTGTTCTTCGATTAATTTCGTTTGCGTAGGTTGTGCCAGACTTTTATTTCAGAACGAGAATGTCTACCATTGGGAGAAATGCTGTAAAACGTGGGACCATCATTAATTTTGATGCTTCTAATCTATTATATGAAGGAAAGTTATCTTTTCTGTCTGCCTGTCCGGATAAAACTCAGAAACTACAAAAGATATACTTACAAAATGTACATATTCTGATTTAGTATTACATCGGAATGTTATGGTAAAAAAATATTAATGTAATATACATTCATTTGGGGTCACCAGGTAAAAAATTAATGAGTGAGGCATCAAAATGTTTTCATTTGAGAAATTTTTTAAAAATCAAGGGAAATAACTCTTTAAGGTTATTTCCCCTGAATCAAAGTTGAAAATTACAGAAATTTAAAAATAAAAATTATAATGATAATTCAGAGACTCAGGACCAGGAGTAGGAGTATACGAGGGTCCTTATTCATTAGAGTAACACTGTGTGTGCCTGCTAGTTGAATAAAATGTTAACTCAGGAATAAAACACCTCTCCAGAAAAAAGTTTCAATATATGCATGTGTAATTGAAAATTGTATATAAATATATAGAGAGAGATAAATTCCCATCAACTCAAGGTTGTGGGAATATTCTTTCTGCCTACACAAAGATGATCGCCACATATTGATAACTACTGTTTCTAATATTTTCAGGTGACGTTGAGACTGTGTTCTGTGCAGTACAGAAAACGCCTCATCACTGTAAGCTTTGGCACAGGTGTAAACATCACCTGAAAATATTAGAAGCTGTAGCAGCAACCACCTTTGTGTAGACGGAAAGAATATTTCCACAACCTTGAGTTGATGGAAATTTATATTTAAAATATATATTAATATCAATATATTTAATAATTTTAATGATACAAACATTATCGATTTTTTTTAATTAATGTTTAAATGATAATGGAAAACAAATTATTTGAACAGTTGCCATGGTAAGTAAAAAGACAGATGCCATATTAACTTCTGTAACGATAAAAAAAAAATTTTAACTGAATAAATTTAACAATTTTTCGAAATATTTCATTTTGTATTAAAATTATTTTGAGAAAAGAAAATGATATATTAAAAAAATAGAATAAGCAAAGATTGCTTCCATTTTCTTAACTTTTCAAAATAATTTTTTTTTTTTAATTATTAAAATTGTTCTGGAAAATTTGCGATTTCAAAAAATAAGTTTAGTTTTTACATTTCTCTCAACTTCGACGAACTAGACGAAAATTGTTTGCAGAAAGAATATTTTAAAGGTGACGAAATAAAGCCAAAAGGAAATTAAATAGAAACATAATAATTAACTTATTCAATTAGATTAACCTCAAGTTTTACTAATAGTTTAGGAAAAAGAAAACTCCAAAATAATAACTGTGCCCACATATGTCTCTGACATACAGAACACAGTGCACTTGTACATTAATCATCCTTTGCCTGGTGGAGAGAGAGTGGGTTATGTTCTCTATAATGCATGATCCACTGTAAACAAATTAAATCTCTGGAGGTTGTTTGGTTAGTAGTATAAAGTATACTCTTTCCAGAGAACTTCGCCACATGATTGAGAACAGAACTTCCACCCAGGGCTGGTTGTTTCGTTGTGTCAACACGTGTGTGGATTAGCAAGTTATCCTGAAGTACTTTCTAAAGACATCTTCAGGGCTGTATTTTTTGCAGGGAGGTTTCGCTATCTTCCCACATATGGCATCTGGTATTCTCAAATGGTCATCCATCTGATACTGGCCAGGCTTAACGTTACTTAACTTCGGTAATCTAATGAGAACCAGCGTGTCAACATGATTATGCCATATACACATCTGATCTGATTGCATGGATATGATGTGAACGAAATGAGAGCTCTAGTCACAAAGTTTAAAACCTATAAATCTTTAGAGATTTTAATGTAAGGAAGACTTATTTGACATAATGAGGGGATATTTAAAAAACATTACAGATAGTGGAATTATCTTGGATTTTTCCATGAGTTCCGTATGGAAATTTCTGGGATTTTTTAATTTTTAAATCAGATTTTTGTGATCAGCAGGAAGGTTTCTAAAATTGGACAGTATAATCCATATATATAGCATGAAAATGAACTTCTTAAAATCAGAATCGGGACGATTCAAGACAGCAGACCTTTCTCTCTCTCTCTCACACACACACACACACACACACACACACACAATATCCTTTGAGATAGTGATTTATAACAATAATAAATAAGCCACATTTATTATTGTTATACCTATATAATACTAAAACTGAATGTTGCTTGTTTGTTTGTCCCCATGCACACATCAATTAAAACATAATATGGGGATAAACGTGCACAGAGGAGTATGTCACTAAAGAATGACATCATCCATCAAACCACAAAGAGGGTAGGACGAGATCCTTTATAATGTCTTATCTAGACAATCCGTCTAAACTTCTGGGGATCTAGTATATAAACAAGAAGAAATTCTACTTAATTTCCACCATCATTTACGGTGGTGTCTCACCATCAACCATTAACCCTTATCCTCAAGTGGCCTTAGGGCCTTGATAAGTGGTGACTCTTTAGTCAAAAAAAAAAAGAAAAGTTAAATTTAAATAAGTAAGATGTTTTTAACTGTATACCCTATATGTATATATATATAAATTAATTAATATATATATATATATATATATATATATATATATAAAAAATTAATTAAATTATATATAAGTTAATTTTTGCATGCATTCCTTTTATGCATGCAAAAATTAATTTATAAAAAATTAATTAATTAAAAAAATATATATATAAAATTGATGACACGTCCGATTAAGGGTGAATGAATGCAGTCCTCTGCATATTCTTAAATCGCTCAGAGAGCGAAAAATAATAAACGCATCGGTAAACACACCGGTGCCCTATTGCTAGTAAAATCAATAACAAAACAAAAAATAAATATATATATATATATATATATATATATATATATATATATAGTATAAATTTTTATTTGTACAAACTTTTTGGCTACAGCCTTATTTTGGCTAAGTCTCCTCAGGCAAGATCATCAGGGAAAACATGAAAAAATGAACCTGAATGAGTCATGGATCATTTTTCATCTTCATCTCTGGCGATCCAGCCTGAGGAGGATTAGCCAACATAAGACTGTAGTCAAAACGTTTGTACAGGGTGGGCAAAAATAAGGGTCCTATTTTTAAAAATTCATAACTTTTTTATTTATTGATTTTTTTAATTTTTTTTTTTAGAATAAGTAAAGGACCCCTTCCGAAGCAAGCATGAGCCGTATTAGCCCTAAGGAACGTACCCTCATTTAGAAAACATTATTTTTGCTTAAAAAACTCAAAACAGTGTAAAAAACAATACTTTAGTTTTTGTAAGTTTTAAGAAGTGTTTTTCGGCTAAAATTTGTTTTATTTATTTCAAAAAATCTCGGAAGGGTCAGTCTACACACACATAAAGTTTGGTGAGTTTAACTTTTATTTTGTGGAAGTTATTCAAATTCAAGTTATTCAAATTTAAAGATAGGACCCTTATTTTGGCCCACCCTGTAAATAAAAATTTATACTATATATATTATTTGATAATATACACAGAGGGCAGAATATTGCAGCGAATAGAAATGAATAAAATATTTATCAGAATATAAAACCACCTGGCTAAAATGAAAGCAATGCAATATAAGCATCATCGGTTCTAATATGAAAAATCGACCAAGTAATCGTTTTTATTTCATATTTGACAGGTTTTGACTATCATGTTTCGGATTTTTTTTTTTAGATGAGCATTGATAATTTGGATTATTCGGACGACTGTTCTCATCTAGGATCTTACTTTCACATTTCGGCCAATATAAGCTCCGACTTTCTTCAGGTACGTCTTGTCAAACTCGGGAGTCCTAAATTCAACAAGACGCACCTAAAGAAGGTCGGAGGTTACATTGGCCAAAATGTTGTGAGAATAACATCCAAGATGCGAACAGTAGTCTGAATAATCCAAATGATACAATTCTTGACTACATTGGCTTCTGTGAAAGTCACATATGTTTTTTGATTATAATATTAACGTTTTCTTTGCACTTTAGATGTTTTCAGTAAAAATTTGGCTCAGAGGCAAAAAGGAAACAAAATTTATTTTCAAAAATGTAAAAAATTAAAATGTAGACCATTAATAGGTATGAGGTTAGTAAATTCATTCAGACAGAAACATAAAAAAAAAAGGTTTTTGACAAGAAAATCATTTTTTTGTTAAACATGGCCGAAACAAATAAAATGAAGAGAAAGAATCAGTTTTCAGATTGGACTCTTTTTCTGAGAAAAAAAAAACAAAAAGGAAAGGTGTTTCGAAGAATGCTTACTTCAAACGACACCTCTTGCTCTATTTATGTTGTTGCTTTTTTTTAATCTTTCTTGTTATCTTTCTGATCAGTCACTGGTGTCCGGAACTTTTGGAGTCCAGGCGAACAAAGAAATGATGGGGGGAGGGGGGGGGACATAAACAGATGATAAACAAAAACGCTACACGTTACTCAAGAGGTGTAAGTGAAGAACTAGTGTAACTTTTCACTCGAGAGAAATATAATGGCGGGTAATTTTGCTCGCTCAGTTCAAACTCGACCTCCGTTCCACCATTGCTGGACCTGAAAAAAAAATAGTTATTAGTATAAGAATTATTATACTATTAAACAAATATTAAGAAATAAAAATAAATATATACAGCAAAATAAAAGTGAATTATTAAAACATATATCCTCACAAATCAATTCGTAGTATCACGTCTGTACTTCCCCTCTTCTCTTTGCCACCAATTATTGTTATAAAGCAAACACGATCTCAACTGAAATAAAACCGATCTTCGTTCAAATTGAGAATGTCTTCTAGATTTAATTTTTTTGTGTTGGTTGCACCCGACTTTGGTTCCAGAACGAGATTATCCACAGTCCAGGAGGATCGATGCAGCAGCTGTGAATGTCGAGACGCAAAACAATCCCATGTATGATTTTAACTTATACTGATTCTAAATGTTGGGGATCAGAATTTCCTCTAGACATAACAATACATAACAGCTGGACATGGTTTGATATAGCGATTTTTTTTCCACACACTTCTGACTTTTATTTCCCCCCCCCCCACCCCCACCCACCCACTCTCTTTTTTCCTTCCCACACTTTAAACCTAATGGCATAAGATTTTGTAGTTTTCCTCCCTCTCTCCCTGATATAAATATCTAGATATGAGTAATATGTTTTAGAATTTTTGAGATGAGGATTGAAAATTTGTATCATTGGTGGTGGTGGCACTTTCTTTATTTCTGGAGCTTTCAACAAAGTTTTAATCACCTTTCAGAGGGATTGAAAAACATAGACATATAGTACAATCAAATATGAAAGACAAATGTTAAAAGAGCTTTTAGCTGTTGAATTTGAACATGCATTCAAAATAATTTTATTTAACTGAAAGTAAAAACGCACCTGTAAAAAGTTTGTGCAGAATAATGCTTCCACTGCAATTTGGCAAACTTCCGTCGGCCGGCAGTTACCAAATTAAACTCCTGCAATAAAGAGTAAAAAGAATAAACGGTGTTAAAGGTGATTCTCTGACAAAGACCGACACAAGAACGCCTTCGGAGGGAGGGCGGTTGTATTGGAGGGGAAAGAGGTTCAATAAGCAAAAATATACGCACCACATTGAACTTCTGCTCTGCTTCCTCGTTTTCATTCTGCCGGTTCCGTCTGTTATTACGACTGAACTGATTCGTGTTTTCAACGCTTTTCCCGCGATTCAGGATAGCAGTAATCTAAATGGAAATGAAAGAAAAAAAAAGATCAAAAAAGAAAATATTACAAATTCTATTTTAGCCATTTAAAAAGTAACTCCCAGCAAATAAATGTAAATCTCATATAAACACAGGAGGAGGAAGTGAGATGATTGATGGCAACTCGAATCATGATTTGATCAGTTCGGATTTGATTTAGTGGAAGATTACGTCTGATCTTGGATTAGCTGTTTTACAGCATATTAATATTATATAATACTGATTCTTAAATCTCGCAGCCGCAATTGAAACATAAACACTTGAGAAGGGGAATTTTCCCAGAAATATTCTGATATACAGGCTTCACACATACATCACTAATGAAAGTAAGATTTTTTTAAATAAATAAAGAATAAAAAATAAAAACTTATTTTCATTTTAATTTCAGCACCGACCTATTTCCGCATTGTTTATAAACTGTCTCTCTCTCGCTCTCTCTCTCTCTCTCATATATATATATATATATATATATATATTAAAAGGAAATGGTAGTTTGCTTAAAGCATTGCTGGTAAACAAGTATGAAGGTGAGAATTCTGAGGCAGGAGCAATGCAATGTTGAGAACCAAAATGTGGAATATGGGATGAACAAAAATAATATATATATATATATTAATATTATTTTATAATAAAGCACAATATCTACTGTAAACTATTACTTAAATACGAGTTGCTATTTTACCCATAGCTGGGGATGGGGTCATATCTATTATAAATTATGTGAGTCTTAAAGACAGGCTTAGATCTGATGACCTCAGAAGTAGGTTAAATCTGTACAGTATAGGGAGACATGTGCAGAACAGGATATTTTCTTGGTATGGTCACAATGAGAGAATGGATGAAACTTCTCGAGTTAATAGATGTAGAACAGTTGAGGTAACAGGGTCAGTTGGCAGGTGAAGGCCAAGGAAAACATAGGAAAAAGTGATAAGGATGGATTTGAGAGAAATAGGGACAAATAAGAAGTGTATTTTGTAACCATAATCTGATTTCTCAAATGAGATAAAATTAGACATTCTTGATTTCAATAAATATTCCAGTAAATAAATATATAATAATACACTGCATAATTATGAAAGTTATGCTAAGATGAAAAAACGTACACATCCAAGTAAAGTTAACATGGCTATAACACTGGCTATTTAACTGGTTATATCAACACACAGCCTCTTATTATATTGGATTATAAAAATGAATATTTGTTTCTCATGAAAATGATTAAAAAAAAAAAAAAAAAAGAGCAAACTAAATCTCACAGTATTTCCAGATAATCTGTAGAAGCCTGTCAGCATGCTAGCATGTTTGGATTTGAAATTCAGTTTCGCAATGCACACGGATGGTTCTTCAGGGCTAGACATCATCACAATCTCACCTGCAAAAGAAATCAATATTTATATTAAACACCGTGAAAGCAATATTGCCTCAGCTGAAATGAAGGGCTCTTTCCAAGAACTTCTCATCTGTGAAACACGTTACCACAAGACTGCTTCCTTGCAGACTACAACATGGCTGCCTTAAAGTCCAATGTCAAAAAATACTTGTCGTCCTCTTAAGTAATCAAATTTGATTCTTTCTGTCAATTGTTTATAATCCTTTCAGATTACTGTTTCATCATCCAACTGACAACCTCATTAACCTTTATCCTCAAGTGGCTTTTGGCCTTATTAATATTAAAACAACGATAGATGCTCAGGCAAAAACCTATTCAAATAGCGATTCACTCGATTCTCTCATTTACATGAGAATTTTTTTTTTAAATCAGCAAAAATGATAACTTTGAAAAACAACTAAACAAATAATTCTAACCTCCGACAAAGAGATTTTACTCACCAAATATTACTTCGAACATAACTAAATATAAAAAATATATATATAATACAATTAACACATTATCATCTTCATTTCTTTCTATTATTCTTCTCTCTATGGAATTTTAAGTATATGGAATATTGGATAAGCATGTAAACAGACTAATAGAAATAACACAGACACATCTCTAAAGCAAATAGATATTTTGGTCATGTCAAACGACCTTGTGCTTTTATTCTTCTCTCATCCTCTCCATTTATACTCTACCCACTATACCCCCGTCTTTAAGTGTTCGCTGTATAAAGACATTTTTTTCTTGAGATGTGTCTATGTTATTATTTTTACTAGTCAGTTTCATGCTTATCAACTATTCAATATACTAAACATTCAATTTTTTCGCAAATTTAATTTCATGTTTAAAACTCCTCTCTTTCTCTCTCAATATATATATATATATATATATATATATATGTATATATATATATATATGGGAAGGAGGAAGAAGAAAAAAAAAACTATAAGACAGTCTTGCCTGACAAAGTTGTTTTACAACGAAAGTTTGCAAAAAAAAAAAAAAAAAAAAAATTTAATTATTTTTTCATTTAAATTGCACCATGTGTTGATTTTCAGAAATATTTCACTTAAATACATCTTCATGCGTGCTTCAAAAATTTTGTTAATTTCCTTATTCAAAAAACGCCAATCTGCACCAAACATCGACCGGACTCTACTTATCCTAACGTCTTTTACAACTTGACGTGTTTTTCTGCCTCTACCATGATTCGACCCCTCGGGATTAATATCCTCAAAATGAGGAAGAAGAAGAAAAGAAAAAAAAAAACTATAAGACAGTCTTGTCTGACAAAGTTGTTTTACATCAAAAGCTTGCAAAAAAAATTAAAAAATTAAATAAATGATTCTTTCATTTAAATTGCACTATGTGTTGATTTTCAAAAATATTTCACTTAAATATATATATATATATATATATATATATATATATATAAAATGTCTAGAGTTCTACATGAAAGTAGCCAGATCAGTTCTTAACTAGAGCATAGAAGAAAGTATACTGTCAGCTGTCTTTCTGGATTGCTTCCATGTTGTTACCATGTAATTCAATGGGTGACTATTTGAGAATACTAGGTGATATATGTATAACACAGTCCTAGTGATTGGCCGATAATCAATACTAACCTTCAACTACAATGAACAGCAAAGGATTGTCTGGTATGTTTGTTGTAATCTGCATCGACTAGACACTGGCCGGTGATGATAGACTGAATTCAGATTCACATATTTATGATTTTATATTTAATATTATTGTCTATCTCTATAGTTTTCAATAACAACATTTTATAACTTTGCATACGAACGTAAGTATTAAACTAGAAATGCTTCTAGAATGTTCTAGGAAAATTAAGCACTTATTTGTTACACTTTGCAATGAAAAAGAATCATGACAGATATTTCCAAAGGTCATTTTTATATATTTCTTGCAGGTGCTGATTTAACATGGTCCTTAATAGTAGCCCCTTACGTCCCAGTGGCAATGTGCCTTGTTTGGGGTAAATAAAATTTAGAAAATAAATAAATAAAATCTATTTAAACTAATACTTGTATTTGCTTGAACTTGTAACAGCATTCACCCAGGGAGGGGTGAACACACTCCAAATGAATTCATTAGATTCCCACATCAAGACGATCCACCCACAACTACCTGGGACCGGCTACCAACTACATGTCTGCCTTCACCATTGCAATCCACGTCTTTAGTTGACCACCTGTCTGCACCTCTTCCAGCCAGCAGGTGCATTTGGAGCCACCAACTTGCAGATTAATTATTTCTCAGACCATCGATGAATGTGTACAACCCATCAAAGTCTCCTTTTCAGAAGAGTCTCCACGATGCCAGTGATGTTGCAACTTGCACGGATGGTGCAGTTTGGGATTCGGTTGGAGAAGCGGATGCATAGGTTGCATTGTAGGTAGTACATGTAAAAAACTTCAAGTGTGTGAAGATCTTCTTTGTGCAGGGGTCAGGTCTCACAACCATACAGCAGTATTGTGAGTATCAATGCTTGGTATTTCCTCGATTTTATTGAGAGTTTGATCTCTTGACAGGACCACAATCTTCTTTGGAGGTGGCAGAAGGTTGGTAATTATTCAGTATATATCCAAGCGAACGGCAACAGCTGACTCAGAATATTATTACGTTTTTGGTCTTCAGGCTAAGATCAAAGTGTAGTATCAGTTCTGTCCTCTGTCAAAGGAGAAGAAATCCTTCTTGACCAAAGCAATTTTTTATTTTTGTCCCATCCAGAGTGCCTCCTTTTGTGGAGCTGGATATACCGTGAAAAGGCAAGTAAATAGGGATTCAGAATATTAATATTGTTTGTAATATAAACAATATTAATATATAAACAAGACGGCAACTTTTTTTTCCAAGTAGATTTAATCATAAAAGTTATTGGTAAGTTGGGAACCGATATTTGTAGAGGAAACAGGGATTTGGTTTCACAATGTTGACAAAAGATGTTTTTGTGTAAAATAAATTATTTACTGAAATATGTATGTGTCATTTGTAGTTACAAAATATATGTGTTTATGTTGCTATGTGTATCTATCTCTTCACCAAAGAATATCATATCAAGCATCAGCAACAGTGAACTTGAAGTATTGCTAATTTTTGCAAACATAACGATATACTTGTCAAGCCGTCCTCTTACATAGTAAGATTTTGTCCTTTCAATCCAACAATTTAAACTCTCTTATAATATAGTTCAGCATCAAACCTGACAATCTCATTAACCCTTATCCTTGAGTGGCTTGTGGCCTTGGTAAGTGGTGACTCATTAATATAAAAAAAATGTTTTTAAGTTTTATTCTTGAAGACTCGCCTCCTCCCCGACCAAATGATTGCTCAATGATAGAATGAATAACAAAAGAGAAATTTCCGTGTAGGGCACAGACGAAACTTACCATTTGGAAAAAATCGCACAAAGCGATAATATTCTACTAAGTGCCAAGGCTTGTAAAAGTAATCAAGTCCTTTCTCACCCTGTCGAATGTACGAACATTTACTGATGTAACAACCTGAAGAACAAAGGAAAGACAATTAAAAAGGTGACGAGGGATGGAGGGGGATTTTATTATAATACTGTTACATAATTATGGCTTTGTTCAGACGGAAGGGTTTGAGTGACAATTTAATTATCAGAAGTCACCGCAGTGGAAGTTGATAAAACCACATGATTTCCGAACCGGGCTTTTCTGTCTTTTAGCTGGTAAGATTTCATGGAGGAAAGACGTGTCTGAGAGTGCTGTCCTCAATGGGGGCCAGCATGCACAGTATAGCTCTCCTTGTATCTATTTATCTATCTCTCATGCACATACAAGTTGTCTCTCTGTTGTTTTTTATGACTGTTTTTTTAAATAAACCTTTTATATAAACATTGGCGGCCACGTGATTGTATTCCATGAACGATCAACATCCTGGGTTCACAACGACGATGTGGGTGTATAACGGTTTATACACCCATCGGTAAGTGAAATGCATCAATACTAGTTGCAATACCCGCATTGGAAGGGGTACATAATAATGAGACGCACTTAGAAACTTTCATAGTTGCAAGAGACCAGACCCCAAAAGACTTCAAAGCAATCAAAAACATATTTCTGATTAGGAATGTGTTCACAGTGTAATAATGTATGGAAGTGAAACCTAGCCAGTGATGGTTCAGGACATACCTTGCATAGAGAGAAATGATATGAGAATGATACGATAGATGTGTAATGCGAGTCTTAGATCTGAGGTAATCAGAGGAAGATTAAATCTAGACAGTATCGGGAGAAGTGTGTAGAACAAGAGACTTTGATGGCATGGTCACACTGAAAGAAGAATGATTAAGAGTTCTTGGGGTAGTAAATGTAGAACAGTTGAGGTAGCAGGGTGAGTTAGCAGGGGAAGGCATAGGAAAACATGAGAGGAAGTGATAAGGATGGATTTGGGAGAAAGAGGGATAAATAAAAAATCTCATAATAGATAGGTTAGTTTGGAAGTAAATTTCTAAAAGCTGTCCAACACATGTCAGCATGTAAAACGGATGTTAAACTGAATATGATGATGAAAAGCATTTCAATATGTCTACACCTGTGTTGAGATCGATATTTTAGGTTTAATATTCTTTTAATGTTTTAATCAATTCAATGTTCTTATGAACAGAGATATTTCGGGTCACGGGCTGAATATCAATTGGATAATGACCACCTTTCAAGTTGAGAACTGAATTTGACATTTTGTTTGTTATACACACAAATGAGATTCTTCGATAATGCTTACCATTGTATCTCACATGAGGTCTGTGATAATACATGTTTCTCCACGAACCATACTTCTTACAGCTGCGGCAGTTCACATCCTTAAAGATTCTGAAGAAAATGGGAAATAACATTCAGCTTAAATATACTTCATGGCGTGAAAAAAAGATTCTTCAATTCAAAAGTAGAATCTTATTATAATGGTTATTTGGTGTTTCTCTGTAACAGAAACTATAACAGATTTATTAAAGACAAGTGGGACCCAAGGAAATTACACAGTTGACCCCAGAATATTATTGTACCACCTGTGTTCAAATTGAAACATACTTTTCTAAGTATTCTGGTTAATATAGTTTAAAAATATATCTGGTCATGGGGATCGATCTCCAAAACCCTTGTAGGAGTTTGTGACATTTCTATTCTATACACGTCCGGTGCGAATGCAGACCACATAATATTATTGTACCATCTTTGGACAGAACAGATACTACACTTTGATCTTATCTAAACGGCCAAGAATGTGTATTTTAGTTTGTGTTTCACGTCCGACACAAAAGCGACATCCGATGAAATTTAAATAATTACGTTTTTTACATTGCATCTTTGGTGATCGGGCGAGCCCATATTTTTAAAAAGGGGTGAAAGGTGATAACATTAAATTGCCTTAGCGTATTATTATATAGATGTGTCATTCTCAAAGATTTATTTAATTCTGAAACAGACATTTTTTGTCTTATTTTAATATTTAAAATGTGGGCCATGACCCGTTGGGCCAACATTGGCACATTAGATAGATAAAAAAAAAAAATAAAAGGTTAGATCGGTTAAGCCGTATCAATATGTAACAGAATCAATAGACGAAGCACTAAATTTTCAACAGGTCCAAGCGCTTTCTAAAATGAGAGTAAAAAAAAACAGCCGGTGACAAGTCAATTTCTGTTACCAGAGTTGCTCCCCCTTGTCTATTAAACCTTACCTCCCTAGTTTTAGGTCCTTAGCAGTTTTATATGCATATTCATTTTATATTTTATAAGGAGTTGACACATGTAATTATAATGACCTTTTTGGTGTTCTGTTCTGGTGTATTTTTTTTTTCAGAAATCTGCTTGTCACCAACCGGGTTTTTTTTTTTTTTTACTCTCTTTTTAGAGAGTGCTTTGTTTCTTTCACCATATTGTTTTTCCTTCATCACGGACTGACAAGCTATCGGTCTAGCAGATTAGTCACAGTCGCCATTTCACAAAACTTCAAGTTCCCATAATCAGAAGTTAGTTGTATAATTTCTTTAAATTATTTTTATATATATATATATATATAAATATATATATATATATATGTCAGGTTTATTCTATATTCCAATAACCTTTTTTTTTTAATTTATTTATTCTTTTATTTTTATTTTTTTTACATTTCCAAAAAACATAACATTTCTGTGAGATGTATTTTTACAGTCCGTGTAAAAATATCAATGAGTGCCCTTAAAGGGAAAATGTTTAACTTCAGATATAGTGTATAAATGTAATGTCATAGAAGGAAACAGAATTAGAACATACATTGAGTTGACGGAATGTAGTTTCAAGGACAGGTTTAGAAACAAAATACAGTCTTTAAAATAACCTAATTCAAATTCAAAGAAGGTCCCTACAACTTTAGCTCAGCATGTAAGAGAACTAAATAGTAAGAATATCCAATACAGCATAAAATGGTCTATATTAGGTAGAACAGGGAAATACAAACCTAACAAATCTAAGAGATGTAATCTCTGTATTCTGAAATTCTACAATATAGTTATGTCTAAGGAAAAATTGTTAAATAAAAGACAGGAAGTGGTTCAGAACTGTCTACATAAAACCGCATATGTCCTATCCTGTTACAGACCCATATAGACACTTATGGCACAAACCCTTTCATCAACGTAAATATGAAAATATCTAACATATAGGAATATTATAAGATTATGTAATCAATCGAAACTGAAAACCTAATAGATAATGAAACAGTAATACCCCCTTATAAAACATTTAAATATAGAGCAGATCACATACACCAAAAATAACCGAAGTGACATAGACTATATATAAGGAAATGGTGAGATAGCCAGACCATGAGAACATCAGAAGACAATTTTTTAGAGTTCAACTGTAATAATTAGTGAAGTAATGGTAAGTCAAAACTAAGATAATTTAGGGAGGGAGATAAGAACCAAGAAAACAATAAACATTCAAAATATAATGCCAAATAAATGCTAAATATAGAAAAAACAAAAATGAAACCACTCTAATATAGATGTAGACATACAATTAGTGTAGAGAGGTAATATGGGTATTGATGCTTGGTGTTGTTTCTCTCACAACATGAGTTAAGTATAAAATGTAATTACAATTAACTTTATATATAAATTTCCTTAAACGTACCTTGAATCCTCCTAATATTTTATAATGAGGTAATTAGCACCATTTAATAGAAAATAATAAAGCTATAATAGCTCCTTTAGGAGGTTTGACTATGTCAATGTAGCTCCAGAATGTTTATGTTTGAAAGGATTACCTCTGCTCTTAGTTCTGCATTCAAATAGAAACTTACTACTTAAGTGAAGTAATCTGGCAATTAATCTAATCTTAGTATTAATTTAAACGGTTTATAAATAAATACTAACCATCATCTACCAAAACACCGAAGTATAACAATCTTAGCAATACTTGAATGGATGCCTAAATATATCTAACTATCTCCCAACTGATGAAGTTAAAAGAGATCAGCTCTGCACTTAGTTTTGTATTCAAATGACTTAAATATGGATTTGTAAACAAAATGATGTAACTTTAGGCAAGTGAAATAATTACCCTCAAGTGAATTCGAATTTTTTTATAAATAAATGATAGAATTAATTAACTATTTTAAAGAAATATTACAAAATTAAAATTTACAAATGTCTGCACAACTTTTGGGTGTGCTAGCTGTGAACTGAAAAAATTCAAAATGGCGTTCTAGCGAATTTTTCCCGTGTGAGTTTGCTCTTTTCTTTGTTTTCGCCAACAATGACACACTGTGTAGTGTAGGTTTTTTCAAGGCATTTCAATTCAAAGAATCTTTTATTCTTTGTGGATTTTTCTGATGATTTTGTTGAGACGATATTAAGATAAAAATATTGTTTGGCTCACGGCAAAAGAAACGGCCGTAAAAACACATCTCACAGAAATGTTATGTTTTTTTGGAAATGCGAAAAATAAAAAAATAAATAAAAAACATGGTTATTAGAATATAGAATAAACTTGACTTACTTATATATGCTCTGTTGTTACTGATTGACAATCATCGAGCTGAATCTTTTAAAGAGACTGCTAATTAAAAGGACCGATAGTATATGCTAATACATATATTGTCATAATTAATTTTATATATATATATATATATATATATATACTTACATACATACACACACACTTTATAGTTGCATTCCAATGACCATAGGAAAAATCAATCCAAAACCATAATTTTCATTTAATATAGGTATTCACTGAAATATGAACATAAAGAAATTGAAACAATAAATGAAAACTATGGTTTTGGATTAATTTTTCCTATGGTCCTTGGAATAGAACTATAAAGTATATATGCTCTGAAGCTTGGAATACAACCTCATTGAGCTTGCAATTTGAAACATTTTTTGATATTATAAGTGTTAACATGTATGTATGTGTGTTTGTTCGTACGTTCACTGCACTGGCCGTAATCATCTCACACGTTGTGCTGGTTCAAAAATGTTGTGCAATCTCGTCTCCGTGCTGCAACAAAGACTCTCATGCCAAGCAGAATCACAACTCCAGTTTATAAACAAATAACAAATTTATTTGTTAGAGGTTACAAATGAAACTCGTATTCCCCGGATGAATGGCAAAGTTGTAAAATGAGATCTCTCTATCATGATGAAATAGAACATAGTCTAGCACAACCCTTTAGCTAAGAGACCCAGATGGGCCACCCCAGCTTCAACTGCTTGCCAACTTTTCTAACAAACTCCAACTTCCTGTCATGCCCAGTGGACCAGATCTCGCCTCCAAACTCTTCTTTCCTGGCGGGGTCTTTCTCCCTGGTCATAAACTACCCAGGCATTGCCCACTTAAGATATCCTCCGGAGATAAATGTCAGACAAGGAATTAGCATGCCGACAATCCGTGAACATACCCGTATGGGTCCAGCCTTTAATGAGATACTTAATTCATCTCATAGGGAAACAAATTTCTTGGGTGGCCCATATAAAACCAAAGATATTTTCACTTCATTTTGTGCCCCCCCCTCGTTTCTTTGGTCGAGCATCTAACATTTGCAATGTCCACCATTCATATACATCACTAAAGAAAATGCAGCCCACTGCATTTTTACATCCCAACTCATCCCCATGTGGGAAATGCCGCTTGTGGCATTTCACCAAGTCCTGATGAAAAAAGAACAAACAAAATCCCCTCAGAACAATCCCTAGGAGAACAAAAAGTTCAACTGCAAATTCCAATAGTTCATCACTAAAAAGTCCAGGATGTAATGTTCGTTTAAGCATGCAACATCTTTCTAAAAGTAATCTACTTTTCTTATTTTCTAGTGGTTCATTTACTTTTCTTCATTCCTTTTTTTTTTTAATAGGGTTCACTCTTTTTTTTTGTTTTATTTTTATTTCTTTTACTAGTCTTCACTTATGGCTGTGAAAGGATTCACATGCAAAGCATAATTGGTTTCTCTTTGTCTTTTTCAAATAGGGTTCATTCTCTCTTTTCTTTTTTGTATACACATTTTCCTTCAAATTTTTACATGTCCTCACTTATAGCTGTGAAACCATGCACATGCAAAACATAGTGGTTGTTGTTTGTTTTTTTTCGTTTTTTTAATTCACTTAAGTTCCATAGTAGTTAAAACATTCTAGTTTTTTCAATTTTTAGAAACATTTTTTTTTTCAACAACTGGGTAGGTCCAGCTCGTTCTCAACTGCCACCCGCCATCTCAAAATCATGCATCGCCGGGATCTCAATTGGTTTTAGGCCTCTCCTTCTCACTTAGCTCAATTCTGAATTTACAGTTTGCTGTGGGATAGGTTCTCTAACACATCATCATCCTCACTCTCACCATTACTTTCATTACCATTATTATTTGTCCTGAATCTAGAAAGTTCTCAGCTCATTTCTCTTTTGCCACTCTTTCACAGGCAATGTACAGTTAATTAATATCTTTTCTTCCTCATCCAATCTTTTACACAAACAGAGGGGTGGACAACTCAGCTCACGCACATCCTCCCGGCATCGAAACATATCTCCTTCCAACGAAATTAATTCCATGGTATATGCCTATTTTTAAAGGACCCCTAACGTCAACGCTTCTGACTGGAATCCTTCATGCATCCCCTGCATGCTAGGCAGGGACACTATCTGAAAATCTTTTCCCTATTTCCATTATTTTAAAATTTCTCAACTGCCCAAATATCTTCTGTAAATTCGCAGAGTTTCTCTTAAAACTTTTTCCATAATTCTATCACTTTAGATTTTCTCACCAGCACAATTATCTTCTGCACATTGCAGGAACTCTCCCAGAGGCTCTTTCCATAATTCCACAACCTCAGAATTTCTCTACAGTACCAATATTCTCTGCACACTTGCAGGAACACTCACAAAAACCTTTTCATAATTCTACACTCTTAGAATTCCTCAACAGTACCAATATTCTCTGCACATCTGCGGGAACACTTTCAAAACCTTTTCATAATTCTACACTCTTAGAATTCCTCAACAGTACCAATATCCTCTGCACACTTGCGGGAACACTACCAAAAACTTTTTCATAATTCTGCAATCCTAGAATTCTGTCAACAACCCAAATGTTCTCTGCACACTGGCAGGTACTCTTTAAAAATATTTTCTATAAGTCTACTATTAAAAATTTATCTACCAATAACCTATCCCATAATTCTACTATGTTAAAATTTCTTTAACAAAACCTTTTCTATGATTTCAACATTTAAATTTCTTCAAACCATGATCTCTAAAACATTATGAATATGATAGTCCAGGAGGATGCTTTCAGTTTTCCCTGCAAGGAAACCGAATGTCCACCACAACCTATATCCACTCCCCACAGAACATGAACTGTACAAAACAAAATTTTCCTAATTGTCCCATGCACAATCAATGACCCTTCTTTGGCCAGATGGGGCCCCTGATTGGGTGAGCACTGACAATCACCCCCTCACTCTGAACTTGGGCATTATGTGTGGGTGACAGTGGTGCCATCGATCCAGAGTGATTCCACAAGATCACACAACAACAACAGGGGACGATTTAGGTCCAAGTTATATGCGCATACATGGGTGTGTACTCCTCAGGGTGATGCACCAACTCAAACCAATTGGACCCATCCCCAATCACTGCTCCAGCAACATCCACTCAGAATCTCCAGACATGGGGCTCTTTGGAACAATCCAGTTCCTTTCACCCCCCCACCCTGGTCACTATCATCGTTGTCGGTGCTCCCTCGGACTTGGTCCTGGGACAATATTTCCAGTTCAAAATCTCCCTGTTTGCTCCCCCTCACTTTACCCTGTCTGAAGGGTTGCCCCCATTATACAACACAAAAATCTCAACAGCCCATTATATTTATACACCCCACCCAGACAAAGGTCTCGTACATGCACCCATAATTTAAAAATGTAAATATTGCCTGTGTTTCTAATTCCAAATGTTTACATTTTTTTTCTCTTTCGTTACTGGCCACAAAAAAATATGCTAGCATCTATATTATTTCACTTTATCGATTTTAAAACACGAAAGAGAAAAACCCACACACGCACTCAACCCACAATAGCATTGTCTAACCTCTCCTTTCTTTCTATAGCAATTAAAAAAAATGTTCATTCATACAAGATCAAAACATTCAAAATAAGTCGTTATCTCAAAAACTAGTCGCAAGTGCAACTTACAACATCAGTTAATACAAAGAAAAATAAATCATTTTTTTTTATCGTTTTTTTTCCCTTAGTTTTATTGATTTCCTTTTCTTTTTCTTTTTTTTTTTTTAAATCAAACTAGATACATATATCATTTGCTAATCAGGCCTCAATTCTGTCCGTCCACTGCCTAGTCGAACACCGAGTAGACGCAATCCATACCATTGGGGTTGGGCGCATCTGGCGTTCAGCTGCTCGCATTCCCCGCACGGATTCCCCCCCCCTCACCTCACCTCAGGTCTTTGGCCACGAGGACAGCCTGGGAGGATGGTTGTCTAGCATCAGGGTGAGCCCACCCACACACTAACAGATATACGGATACACACGCAGACTCTCTCCTCTTTTGAAAGCAAAGAAATTTTCTTTATTTCTCAAAAAGAAATTGCATTCTTTTCTTTCTTTATGTGTGTGTGACACACACAACTGAAAACAAGTGAACTAATACATAATCCCTTTTTTTCTTTTCTCCCCTATGTGTATCTCTCTCTCTCTCTTAGGCATATATATATATATATATATATATATATATATATATATATATATATATGCCTATGTGTGTGTATTCGTCTACTGAATGATATTGTCGTTATTTCTTCCCCTTTTTTCTTTTAATTTACTTTTTCCTTCTTTCTTTTTTATTTATTTATTTTTTTGAAATTATTGCCTTTTGTTTTTAATTCATAAAATAAAATTCTAACATGCACACACATATATTTTCTTTTAACGGTACAATGCATTCTCTTTTCTAAACAATTTACTAAGAGGCCTTCATTAAACCAAAAAAAAGGAACCCAAGACGACACAAGAAAACATGAAAAAAGGATGGCAGAAGAGAAAAATGAACTGTTTTTAGACCTACCCCATTGTTTGTCGTTCTCAGCTCTTCTGTTTTGGTTTGTTTGAGGGGCTGCCCATATTTCATCCTCATCAGTTAATGATGGGACTGCATATCGCGGTCAGGCTTTTTGCAGAGTCAACATCAGTCCTCTAGGTGTCCAATGTGGACCCATGTTTGTGCCTCTAACATTCGCTGAACTTTTCCAGGGTCAATCATGGTCACGGAAACCAGATGTGAACATGTCCGTATGCGTGTTTGTTCGTGCGTTCACTGCACTGGCCGTAATCATCCCACACGTTGTGCCAGTCCAAAGATGTTGCGCAATCTCGTCTCCGTGCTGCAACAAAGACTCTCATGCCAAGCAGAATCACAACTACAGTTTATAAACAAGTAATGAATTTATTTGTTAGAGGTTACAAATGAAACCCGTGTTCCCGGTTGAATGGCAAAGTTGTAAAATGAGATCTCTCTATCATGATGAAATAGAACATAGTCTAGCACAACCCTTTAGCTAAGAGACCCAGATGGGCCACCCCAGCTTCAATTGCCTGCCAGCTTTTCTAGCAAACCCCAACTCCTGTCATGCCCGGTGGGCCAGATCTCCCCTCCCATCTCTTCCTTCCTGGCCAGGTCTTTCTCCCTGGTCATAAACCACCCTTATATTTTTTATAAAAACTCACAAATATATATATATATATATATATATATATATATATATATATATATATATGAATTCCAAAATTCATAATGCTTAGTTAATTAGTTTAGGAGTGAATGCTTGACATACAAATAGTGCTTTGTTTCTTCCACCATATGTTTTTTCCGTTATCACGTGCTAACGAGCAACTGGTCTAGCAGATTAGCCACAGTCGCAGTTTCATAAAACCTCAAGTTTCCATAATCAGAAGTAAATTCTATAATTTTATTAATTTTATATATATATATATATATATATATATATATATATATACATACATATGAATTCCAAAACTGATAATGATTAGTTAATTAGTTTAGGAGTGAATGCTGTACATACAAATATATAAACATATGCACATACCTAACTTTATATAGAAATATCCACATGCACATATAACGTTTACAAGTTATATTTGCTAAGTTATTGTGTTCAGTACAAATGCAGACACCACATATTTATTATTAAAAAAACAGGATTGCTTCCGATACCATCAAGTTCCCCAATTTTCAGGTTACTCCACATTTATTTTTTTATTTATTTTTTTTATCTCCATCCCACAGCGGTAAGATGTGACACAAGGTCGGAAAGTGGGATTGAAATTCCAGCGCCCTAGAGGATGAGCACTTTGGCCTACAGAAAATGTTTGGGCAGCCCCGTCGGCATTCCCCAGTAGGGGCACCTCAGGCGATTAGCAATTAACTAACCCCTTCTCAAACGGTGAAAAGGCAAAGCCTGGGAGGGTGATCTAAGGGGTGTAGCATCCATCCGAACAGATACTACACTTTGATTTCAGGCCAAAAGACCAAGAAAATTTTTTTAATTTTATGAAACTTTTGATTGGAGGCTTATTTCAATGAGAAATAACTTTTTGGGCCCATTTTTTATCTTTCAAGATTTTGACAGTTAACCTAGGTCAGCTTAAATAACTTATGACACTTCTTGGAGTTATGGTCTATCTGCATGTTAATGACAAAAGTGGATGGCGCAAGAAAGTGAGAAACAAAGTTGAAGGGCACACCATACATGAAGAGAAGAAGAATATGTTCAGTTTGGTTGAAATTCATTCAGTAGCTTTTCAGTTTATTGCAGACAAACACCAATGCTATTTTATTTGTATAAATAAACTATAATTATCAATTCAAATTTCGCCTAAGACTCACTTCACAGATCCTTAGAAAAAGATTGAAATGGGGATGTGAAAAAAATAATTTATTGCTACATGTTTTTTTTTATAATAATCCATTTGATATTTAGTCAACTAATGAAAATCAAATATCATTAATGCCTTGGAATACTAACTTGATGCAGACAAGCTTCCACAGCTCTTCATCTCGGGCGCACAAATAAAATCCACGGCACACCTAGAATGGAAAACAAAAAAAACTATCATCATCTGTTACAATAAATTTTGGCATTTATACTTTGTCTACATCAGTGTATCTTGTGAAATACTGATGTTACAAAATTGACTGGTTACATGATGTGATATGATGTGATGTAATGTAATGTTCCTATCTAGTTGCATTATTCTGACATATAGATATGAGCTGTCTTGAGAATTTTGTAGCTCTGGTAGTGAAGGGTGACAGAGCTTCTTTTTTTCTTTTGTTCACTTCCACTGAAAGCTTCCACTTTAAATTAACAAAAAGTTGAATGTTGCAGAATTGTTTAGATGATGATTCATAATTTCTATTATTTGGATTATTTGGACTACTATTCTCATCTTGGTTGTTATTTTCAGAAGAGATGTACTTCATATGACAGGACAGTATTCAAGAGCGACTCAACTCTCCAAAAACATTTCGCCTGAGTCAAGCCTCCTATAGAAATCATCATGACCAAGAACTGTGTATACACCATTCACTGTATGTGTGGAAAAATATACAAAGCTGAGTCAACCCTCCTAGGCTTTACCTTCTCTTTGAGAATGGGTTAGTTTATTGCTAATCGCCTGAGGTGCCCCACCGGGGAATGCCGAGGGGCAGCTCAGGCATTTTTTGTAGGCCAGAGCGTGCTAATCCTAGTGCACTGGCTACCCACACCTGACCTTGGGTCTAGCCTCCTGGAGAGGAAGGTAAGATATTGCTTAATGGCACATCAACCCTAAGGGTCATTTCATGCCATGAATGTAGAAGGAAATATCCTTATGTTAGATTTGATAAATTCCGACCCAGAAAACAGCAATTCTTCCCCTTTTGTCAGAAACATCACTTGTGAAATGTGAGGACTAAAAGACAAAATAAGGGAAGCGAGAGTTACGAGGCTGCCGAAAGTAAACCCAACGTCCACTTTCTACTCTCCTTTGAGGTTGAGAGATGATAACCAGTTTATGTGCAAGATGTGTAAAACAATGGAGATGGATGAGAACTCAGATCTTATCGGCGATGCAATTTTGTTATGATGTTCCAAGTTCACTTAGCAGACACGCTAATGAGGTGCCAGAATATTGTATACAGGCTACTTTAAGGCGATAAAGCATGGCTATGCTAATTACTGTATTAGCCAAGCTAACAAGCAATATTACAGTTAAAAAGAAAAAAATGAACAAAGTAAAGGATTAACAATTCAAAGGTAAATTCTATCTTCTCATTTTCAACTGGTAAACTCGGTGCTGAAGACCAAGAATCAGTTATCCAAATGCCATAAAAAGAAATTCCGAAAACCTGAAAAAAATCTTGTAACCCTGTGCTTCCCTGCAAAAAAAAAAAAAGCATTGATGATCATTACATGTTAGAGAATTGGAAATGCACAAACCTCTGACAGCTGCTCTAAAGATCTTGTGTCAAGTTCAGTAGATACAACCCACTTAAAAATATACATCACAACTTCCACAGGCAATGCAGAGATGTGGGTGCCCTGTGATAAGATAAAAGTTGAAATAAAGTTTGGAATAATAAGAGATACATTTTTTTTTTTACTAAAATACAAGAAAAATTTCCAGAAAATTAGAACAAAATCAACAAAAAAAAATAATATGGGTGATTTTAATAAGATTTTATAATGTAATCTTCATTAAAATTAGAAAAGTTCACAGCTACAATTTAAAATTTCCCTTCAATCCATTCTCAGATTTTTTTTTTACTAAAGAGTCACCATTTATCAAGGCTAAAAGCAATATAAGGTAAAGGTTAATGAGATGGATAGATTGTCAGTTGAATGATGAAGAATATTATGAGAGGATTTAAAATGATGAATAGAATGAATAAGATTTTATTACTTATGAGGACGGTTTATAGTAAGTATTTGTTGACATTCAATTTGAAGACAACTATGTTGTAGTGTGCAGAGAAGCAATTCCATGATAACATGTTCCATAGATGAGAACTTCATGGAACAAAACTCTGTTCATGGAAATTTAATTTTCCATAAATTTTTTTTTCCGAGAAAAGCATGAGATATCTCGAGAAAATACTTATGTTACAAAATGAACAGGTAACTTGGATTGTGAAGTAGGAAAGTGTAAAATCCGACTCCGAGAATTCTAAAATATCTGATTCCGACTCCTTAAAGTCTTCCAATAATCAGTAATAATCAGAGTCTGATTAAAAAAACCTGACTCCGACTCCTAGCATTCTTGTGAGTCTGACTCCTTCCAAAAACTCTGCCTCCCTCCAAATCCAAAACCCTGCTGGTAACACGATATATCGTTTCCTAGCTTGCTACATCTTTCAAACACGTAGGAGCTGCTTGAAAATGTTATACTTCTGATAGTTTTTTTTGTGCCTTTTTTGTCAGTTAAAAATAATTTTATTCAAAAGTTAAACATTTTTTCCCGTACTAATTCATCCAGGAAGTGGTCAATGGATTTTTGCATGGAATGGAATGGAAGAAAATGTTCCCACCAATTTGGAATAAGAAATAAAAAGACATCTCAACTTTATATCAAAGTCTACTTTAAAATTATTTCTAAAGGATAAAAGCTTTCAGACATGTTGATACTGTAGTTGGTGTTAATGCTCTATATTGAAATAGAGTGCCAACAAATTGCTGACACACTCAGGTGTTGATAGCCTGTAAACAGGGCTAAAAATTCAGTAAGCAAAACAGTTCCCAACTTGTAAAAAGGTCTGTTCTGGCCTAAGCAGTCTTTTCCACTATAAACATGCACTAGGCGGCATGTTTAGTGGGTTGCATGTTTGCGGTACATGCGAATAACAAATTTGCTGCAGGTGAAAGATATTTAGCTAATAAAAGGGAAATCACCCAAGATATGGGAAATATCTCTGATTTTGGATTTGGCCAACCAGAATTTGATTTCTCTTTGAAAAGAAGTGTCTCTTTAAATGGAGGTTCATGCTGAGAGCAAACTACTTGAGAAACTTAATGACTGTCCAAATACTGTGACCCCATAGACAGTGGGTTCTTTATGTTCATAGATTGGCAGCAGATTAGCCTTTTCAAGTGGATGCTGGTAAGTCATTATCTCAAGTGATCTTTCTGGGGTGGACCTGACGGGATACATATATATTCCAGGAGATAGGCAGGTGAGGTGAGTATGAGCTGGTCTTACGTCTCACGGTCAGTTTGATTTTCTGAGGTCTGACAGCCAGTTGGGTTTGTGTGCCTCTCCAAACAAGATGGGCACTTGTGTTCTGATTTGGTCGCGCTAAAATTTCTCATTTACAAGTCTGTTATTCAAGAGAAGAAAACAATCATCCTTGTAACCTTCAAAAGAATAAAACTTTGTTAATCGTTTTAAACGGGAGTTGCGATTTCATTTAAAGGGAGAATTCTTCTGTTGCAGCACTGACTGAGACCAAATTAACACTGCGACCGGTGTCGGAATCGAACAACTTTGGACCGGCAAAATGAGCAAATTATCACAGTCTGTGCAGTGAATGCACACAGCGCATGTTCATCCCACTAATAATAATCTACATGTCTTATATATAAAGTAAAGCCATTCAAATTGGTCATATATAAACACTTAATAGCTTTCTTAATCCAACATGAATATTTAATTCTGTTTCGCTATAAATAATTAGTGGACATAGGGGCATGTTCTCAAAAAAAAAAAAAATTGTTTTTATTTCAATTCAATTTTAGCAAAAACACACTAAATCTACATATACTATATATTATTCATCGTGTTTTGTTTCTAAAGAGAACCAATATGTTTTTCAAGAAAAAGTAAAATAATTGAATTCACAGAATTCAAATTTTTTTTTAATTAACAAAATCTGAAGACAGCAATAAAACGTTATAAAAAAAAGTTTTCTCTGACCCCCTAACTGATCCCAGACTCCAACTCGACAGCTTTGCTTGTAAGTGGATGAAACTTGCTTCCTTAACTTTTGTTTTCTTTTTACTACTGTGGTTACCACTTATGAAGACCAAGAGTCACTCGAGGATAAGTGTTAAATGAGACGGGAAAGATTGCCAGCTGAAAGATGAGGAGCACTATGGGAGTACTAACATTGATCAATAGTATGAACTGCGTTTGATTACTTTTGGGGTGATCCATGACTAGAATTTGTTGACATTGAAGACGATCATGTTATAATCAGCAGGGAAGTAGTTCCACAGTATCGTGTTCCACGGGTGGGAAGCCCTTGCAATGAAATTGTGTTTAAGTCACAAAGTGGGAGGTGTGTGTGTGTGTGGGGGGGGGGGGTTATACTAATAAAAGAGTAAAACCAAACTCTTACCCTCTTCGGAGTCTCAGCTTGACAAATCGCGTTCTCAGAAGTTTGAAATTGATTCAGTTGGTCTTGCAGACTTTCTTCAAGATCTTCCACTGACGTACTGTAACAACAATAACAACAAAAAAATGTTGTCAACCAAATTCCGAAAAGATGAAGGACTACTTTTTTTTTATTGTTTTACTAAGTAGTCACCAGTTATCAAGGTTAAAAGCCACTCAAGAATATTATGAGAGGATTGAAAATATTGAATGGAATGAACAAAATTTGATGACTTATGAGGACACTTTATTACTTTAGATTTAAAGATGACCATGTAGTAGATCTCAGGGAAGCAATCTTGTGGCAATGTGTTCCACAGATGGGAAGTTCTTAGAAAGAAACTGTTTATGGAAATTTCATTTGATGTTAGGCTGACGGAGGAAGAAAGGACAGTTCTTTGCAGTTCATGACGATATTATTGTATAGAAGTACAATAACCTCTTACAGTTTTTACAGTTGTGGTAAAAAGATGAGTTCTTGCTGTGAAAGTTTTACAAGGAAAAATAATTCTATTGCCACTTCTAATATGATTTTTTATCATAATCACCAAGATTGTCTCATTTTGCTTTAGAATCGATGCAACACCAAGCAAACGGAAACAACATAAAAGTCCATGAGTCAATAGGTGTAGGGGGCTGAGAGGTACCAAGCAGTGATTTGTCGAACAAAATCATGTTATAAGTAGAGAGAGGGTATTTTTGAAATGGTCAGTTAAGTTAAAACAGTTGATGAGAGAAAGAAACATACATGTTACCATGGAGTAAACCGTTTCTCATGGTCAACTGCTTAAGAAAATGTTAATTAAAAGATCCAAGGAAGATAGAACGCAACCAACCGGCTGTTATGAATTAGAAATAAGTGAGACATAATCAAATATCTGGTTTCACTCTAATTAGACCAGAATTCAAGATGATCATACCAATATGTAAACTGGGCAACATCCAGTTTTATCAATGGCTACAAAGGCCGTAGCTATAGTTCTGAGCTACTTAGAAAATAAGAAAAATGAGTTTTACAAAAACTACAAGAATTTAAGTTGAAAGTTGGAGACAGAATTTGACTCAACTAGACAAGAAGCAGTTTTAGCTTGTATCAGCCAAAAGTTTGTCATATGTAGACGTACGTGTCACAAATCCTATTCCAACTGTCATGAAAGAATTATTACCTTATAATAAAGGAGTTGAGAACTATTCCTCTGGATACACTCAGCCAGAGTATCTTATATAAATATATATGCTAAAGTAAGTAAATTCAGATGAATCAGAATGGTATAACTTAGTTGACCGGCTTGATTCTGTTGTTGGCATTCTGGCAGGAGGGACCACCTAATGGTTGCCAACATCCCTAAGTGAAAGTGACTAGATTCGAACTTGGCACACCCAGGTCGTCAGTCCGCGTCGTTATCCACTTATAACCACCATCACGTCCTTAATATATATGCTAAAAATGTCCCATTTTCCTAATAACTTGGTTACAGAACAACTCAGATCTTTTTTTTTGTTTTTACTTTTATTCATTCCAAACAAAGTATATTGCCACTGAAGCGTAAGGGGCTACTATGATAGAGGCTAAATTTATAGGGGGCAACCTGGTGGGAGACTTGGGCAGCAAGATGTTTGTTCACATTACATTTAAATTTGTGCATGTTGGTACTGCCGGGGGGAAACAAGGAGCAGGAAGGGCTTCCAAAGAAAGAAGCTATCAGTAGAAAATTTTCCGGCATCTAGGGACTTCTACAGTGAAGGGGTAGAATTTAGCTGCTAGTTGGTTGGGTCGATGGTATTTTCGTTTAAGGGGTACAAGGGTAGTAAGTTCATAACAAACATTTAATAACATTTAGTAGTAAATAAAACAGGATCAGGTCAACAGTCTTTAACTGATTTAAACTTTAACGGATGAATGGACCAAGCGTGACATGTCTTCAACAAACATCACCTTTAAAGAATACTGCCTTCAACAAACACTCGAAACAGGGAGCGAGTTTTACAACAGAAACCGACTAGAACTGAGCAGCAGGCTAGTCATCAGTGAATAGGTGAAACACGTCTGCTTATATCGAGTGCAAAAATCGGTCCAGCTTTTAAACCAGACAAAACTGCCTTTTGCCAACGCAGTAGGTTAAGGTAAAAAAAAATTTTGGTTTTTGTTTGGTTTAAAAGCTGGACCAGTATCCCAAAATATTATGGATTGGTCAGAAGAATGAATCAGTTACATAACCAGACATGGCTCACTTCATTGTCCCGGATGTCTGTTTATAACCGCCTTTTTTTTTTATGGAAATCGTTGCAGAGAAGGCATGAAGCGACTTGATGTAAGGAGCTAACAAGAACAAATATGATTATTGCAAAGACAGGAGATGCCTATTCACCTTAGTCTTGAAAAGATTATGGTTATAGGTAGAAGGAAAACAGTCAGCAGTTTGAGATAGCCACTGTCCGCTTTCCACCGCAGACACAGCACACAAGTCGGCAGTGCTTCAACTGGCATGGGCGGCCATTATCACGGGTGGGGGTGGGGGGAGCAATTCATTGTTCATCTCAACTAAACTACACATCTGCAATAAGCAGAAATTATACTTGTGGCAGATTCCATGGCACTCATTGGTGTATTTATAAGCAAAATTATTTCCCTTCACTGTACATGGCATCACTTAAAATCCAAAGACAAATCTATTGCATCACAAAAAAAATAACCTATGCATGAGAGATATTATAGTAGGAAAATCTCTGCATGATTTTATAGTAGACGGTTGGTGTTTTGAGATGCTTGTTGAAGATGAGAGATCGACGTTTTGTTGAGTCGGACGCGTCTGTATTTATCTGACCGAGCTGGCTTGAATTGAAGAAGAAAATGGGGTCACCAGGTTCCAAGTAAAATATCAACATCTTCACTAGAATAAAATAAAATTTATTAAAGTTTCATTAAAACAGGAACTTAAGTATGTAAGGCAAGCTTGCTCGACAGGCGGGCTTAACTTAAAAACAGAATATTGAGTTCTGGAGTTCGATCTCGTCTTGCTGTTTTCTGGCAAAGAACAAGAGCATGTTTTTAGCGTCTTATCTCCACGGAATCTCGTTCGGGAATTGATTATATTTAGCGCGAAAATTAGGAAAGGGCTAAGAAGTATGCATGTGCAGTTATGCATTAATCACCCTTGTATCATTACGCAAGTTTGGATATGACTGTTTTAGCCAACCGAATCACAACTTATTACTACGCAAGATATTGCATGTACATACAAAAGTAAAAGATCTGTCATGTAACAGCTACAATTTAGTCAATTAAGAAACTTTCGTTGAACAAAATTAACTTTTTTTTTCACTTGAATCGATAAAAGCTAAAAAGAGTTCAAGTTAAATGTACTCACTTGCTGCCAACAGACGTCTCACTCACTTGTCTCTCTACAATAAAATAATATAGTAGAAAAAGTAACATAAACAAGAAAAATAACTGTAATATTTTAATTATTAAAACTACTATTCTAATCTCGATTGTTATTTTCACAACATTTCGGCTGATGTAAACTCAGACCTTCTTCAGATGTTGATTAACAATCACTTTTAAGTGACAGTCTTCTGAGTGTTGAAGGTTCAATCCTTACTACAGGCAATAAAAACTAAGACTGCTATCATAATTTATTAACACATCTACCTAATCATGGCTAACGGAATGAGAATAATCTATTCCCGAGGATTAAATAAAGGGTTCAGTTCGAAATTCCATCTAAATTCCTGAGTTCAACAAAGATTTCCAAGTTTGAAAAGATGCACCTGAAGAAGTTTAACATCGGCCAAAACGTTTCGAATATAACATCCAAGATGAGAACAAAGAAGCCAAATAATACAAATTATCAATTTTCTTCTCAAAAATTCCAAAACATTTTTGAATTTGTTTTTCTTAATAAACAAAACATCCAAATAAGCTAACAAATGTTTATGAAATTATATATCGACAACGTGATGTATAAATGTATTGTGATTACTTTTGTCATTTTTCTATGTATAATTAATTCTCTTGAAGTGTAAATTCTGTAAGGGTTCCAGTGTTCATCAGAAAGATTTGCAAGTTCGGAAAGATACACCTGAACGAAGGTCGGAGGTTACATCGGCCGAAACATTGTGAATATAACAACAAAGATGAGATTAGTAGTCCAAATAACCTAACTAAAAATTATCAATCCTCATCTCAAAAATTCTAAAATATAAAAAGAATATCTATTTACAACTACTTAATTTTTTTTTTTTACTAGTTTTTCTTTTGTTTTCATTTCTATTGCTTTTTTATCAAAACTTTTCGAACCTTCTCCCATATTCAGAAGCAATAGATTAAAAATAAAGTCATTCTTTTAACTTCATATCGTAATAGAGCGAGAATGTGAGAGATTGAAGCAACTGAAATTAAGAAATTAATCGCTTGGAAAATAATCATTGATATTGTTTTATTTAAGGAAAAATAATTTGGGTGTTACTACATTGCCCACAAAAGTCGGTAATCACATACTAAAAATGGTACTTGTAATGAATGGGTATCCAGAGGATTTCAGTAATTTGACGGAAAATCATGAATAAGTCCTGAAGCAGTTTACGATTTGAAAACCACCTTTTCTTTTTGAGGAAGTTTTTTCAACTTTTTGTTTGGAGAGGGTTAAAATATTTTTTTAACCCTAACCTAATGCTTAGTGTCATCTGCCTCTTTAAATTGTTTTTCATGGCTTTCAAATCATAAACTGCTTCGGCCATTTTCAGGACTAACGCAGGATTCTCTGACAAAGTAATGAAATTCTCTGGATACCGATTCATTACAAGTAACTTAAAAGCATACAATTTTAAATAGTGAATGAGGCTTAAAAAAATTTTAAAACTATTTTTGTAGTACAATCATAAATTATTAACACACAAAGAAAAAATATTACGCCTGCATTAAATAATCATAAAAACATCATGTCTGCTTTGATTTTGGATAGCTGATAGAAAATTTTTAATACAAGCAAAAATCGATATCCATAAAAGGTGGAAAAAACAGAATGTAGAGTTTAAGGGTTTCTTTTGTAAATTTGATATTTTTATGTTGGTAGAGTAAACTCAACAAATCAAAGAATGTTTGTACAACCATATTTGTACGGTTTGGTTTGGTTGTTTTGTTTTACAACATATCAACTTTTTTCGGGTTATTTAATACCGAATACGGTCATTTTGGTAAAAGAATTTATGCTTCAAGTTCTTTATATCTTCAAATATTTATTCAGGTGCTTGGTTTGGTTGTTTTTTTTTTTAATTGCTGATTTTGTTTTTAGCTTTGCAGAACATAATTAAGTTTTGTAAAGGAAAAGGAAAAAAACAATAACATCAATGTTTGGTGCATTTTAAGTCAGGAAGTTGGTATCTTCAGACAGCCTAATTTCGTAGAACTAGGTCTTATTTTTACAACTGACTGATGCAAGCAAAATAGTTTTTACTTTGATTGCTTATAATTTATTGTTGCTAAAACAAAAAAATAGCATTATTTTTGTTTTTTAGATAAATTGATTTATTACAACTTCATTCACTAAGGGCAAAGCAAACACAGCTTATGGGAAACTTATCTATCAGTAACTTAATGCACCATAACAGATCTGTCATTTGATTACTGACTTTCTCAATTCATATTTATTTATGGCAAGTATCATAAACACTATGTGTAGAGCAGAAGAAACATTAATCTGAAACTTTTCCTGCCCCTCCATTAACAACTATTCTTAATTCCATATGTTCGGTTCTTTGCAAAATACTAACCAATTTTTCAATGCACTTTTAAAATGTCGATTTATGTTGCTATTTTTCAGTGTTTTATACAGAATTGTACATTTTTAATAATTGATGTATACTCTTTAATAAATTCCCAATAATTCATTTCAGAATACAATTTTGAGCATATAAACCCTTAATTACAAAGAAACCTTCTTGCCTTTTGGCTAGGAGCAAAGTGTAGTATCTGTTCTGATACTACACTTCATTTTTTTTTGTACTTGGTCATTGAAGGAGAAATCGTTCTAGAATGAGGCAATTTTTATTTTTCTTCCAATCCAAAGTTCCTTTTTGGGGCGCTGGATTTTCCCCACATTAAAAACTGACCTTGTGTCTAACTCTGCCCTCGTGGAGAGGCAAGTTAAAAAAGAACAAAGAAAGAAAATAAAATATACTTTTCTTGCATGAATTCAAACTCGGTCATAATGCTTCCCAAACAGCACGGGAAGGTTACACACATGATCAGACAGTACGAAGGACATCATCATATTCGGTTTAACGTCCGTTTTACATACTGACATATGTTGGACGGCTATAAGAAATTGACTTCCAAAGTAACTTATCTCTGGCCAGGTCTTTATTTATTCTTCTTTCTCTCAAGTCCATTTATATCACTTCCTCCCATGTTTTCTTTGGTCTTCAATTGTTAACAGGACCTGCTACTTTAACTGTTCTACATCTACTAACCCAAGAACTCTCATTCATTCTTTCAACATGGTGATACCATCAAAGTCTACTCTTCTGCACATATCTCTCTATACTGTCCATAATAATCTTCCTCTTAGTTCATGAGAACTAAACCTGTCCGTAAGCCTCACATTACACATCCATGATATCATTCTCATATCATTTCTCTCCATGCAACGCATGTCTTCAACCCTCACTGGCAAGGTTTCACTTCCATACATCATCACACTCCATGCACATGCCTAATAGACTCTTCCTGTGGCGACTGTGTTAATGCTCTACTGGCTAGTAATGGCAAAAGTTCCCTAAACTTACTCTATCAATTCATAATTCTTGCAATCACGCTAACACCTGCTCCATCCTGTGCTCAAATGGTATCACCAAGGTAACAAATGGTTTGGTTTGTTTTATGGCATATCAACCATCTATGGATTATTTAATGCCGAATAAAGTTGTCAAATATAATTCTATAGGTAGGATAATTATTTATATTCCCAGAATACATTGCTTTTTGTTACAAAGGTAACAAAACTTCTCAACAACCTTAATAGTTTTAAAAAAGAAGGTTGTTTCAAAAATACTGTAGTGTTAATGCGAGCCTTGATGATGAAGGTAGAGGATGGACATGCACTCTTGACAATGAATGTGTGAAAGCAATTGCTGAACAAAACCCGCATCAAAGTGCCAGATAAATGCCTAAAGCACTTGATGTCAGTATTTCAACAGCGTCTGACCATTTGAAGCAAAATGGTAAGGTGAAAAAGCTTGATAAATGGGTCCCACAGGAACTCGATAAATAAATGT
Source organism: Sepiola atlantica (assembly GCA_963556195.1). Classification (NCBI taxonomy): domain Eukaryota; kingdom Metazoa; phylum Mollusca; class Cephalopoda; order Sepiida; family Sepiolidae; genus Sepiola; species Sepiola atlantica. The sequence continues at coordinate 81,302,881 of OY744524.1, read as the reverse complement.
TTGTTTCTGAAATCGATCATTATTTCCCGAATAACCTAATATAATAAGATTTTTTTTTTTTCCACTCAGTTTCTTTTCATTTTTAAAATGAGTATTCCGCTGTGGTATATAGGGCATAATAACATTGACACACCAGTTCTCGTTAGATCACCAAAGTTAAGCGACGTTGAGCCTGGTCAGTACTAAATGAGTGACCATTTGAGAATACTAGGTGCTGTATGTCATCTCCACTGACCAAGATATACATGCAGCTGAAGACAGCATGTTAATTTGATATTCCCTAGAAACTTCCTCTTTCGGTGGAAGCCAGGGTGAATACTATATCAGGTATTACCGAATGTATTATACACTCTTATGATGATGCTTGCATTTTCCCATATAATAGTCAGAAAGATTCTCTAGAGCAGCCATTTGCACTAAAAATTAGTTTTCAAATTTTTTATACAAAAATTTTGATTATGAAAATAAAAGAGAAAACAAACTTACGTCTTGATTTTTGGCCAGTCAAATTCACTTGAAACTCAATGTCTGGAACCAACTGGACCGCTTGTCTATAGAAGTTCACAGCTGAAATATAGAAATTTTAGTAGAAATTGATTATTGCTCATGTTTATAAAGCATTGTTGAAATATAGAAATTTAAATTATTGAAAAATAATAAGACCATTAGAAAGCCATACAATGCAAATTTTTTTTATTTTGATCTGAAATTTTTCAACAATATACGCCCTCGTCAAAGTTAACTCTGACGAGGACATATATCACCGAAAACTTTAACATCAAAATTTAAGAATTTCTAAGTTTTACAATGTTTCACTAATTCAAATTTATAGAAATTTTATTTTAAATTCTTTCAAATCTTTTTTTATTAATGAGTCAACACTTATCGCGGCCAAAAGCCACTCAAGAATAAGAGTTTCCGTATAATTATAAAAAAGTAAAAGAAATTAAAATTATTTTTAGTTTATTCGGATTCAAAAAATGTGTTTTTATTTGAAGAGAAATCCGTTTGGTCCAAGACAGTTACTTGTTCTCTATCTCGAATTTCCTCGCCTTTACAAGGTTTTGCTAAAGCAATTTCGAAATGTCCTTTACATGCAGTTGTTTTAATAGAGTTAAATATATTCTATTTATTTAATAAAAATTGACAGTTATTCTTTTCACCTGAGTGTTTTGAAGGCTGTGTATACTTGAGTGGAACTCTTTAACATCACTTGAACATTTCTGTTTTCGTTTTCAAATTATTCCGATGTATATCTTGTTAGGTGAAAATAGTCACTGAGGAAAAGATTTTACTTCTTATTTTATTTTGTATTTTAAAAACAAATGTTTTCTAGATAATTTATAGGAGGCGATTTCAACGTATAGATGTATCGATATAAGCGGATTGAAAGCAAGATAAGACAGATACAAAGGTGAAAAGAGATTTTGTTTTTTTTCTTTTATTATTATTATTATGATGATGCTTTTTTTTAATTACAAATCTTACTTGTTATCAATGTCACTCGATCCGATACAACTCTGCATAATAATCACCTCCTACTACACACAATGCTTCAAGCAAACTACATCAACCTTTTAAGTATATTTTCATTTCACTCTTATGATGAGTTTAATGATACAATAGTGGTGCAATCAAAAATATTGTTTTTTCTTTGGTTTAGGAGCATAGAAGAAAACATCACATACAGAGTGACCCCCTCTCCCAAATGCCACCTTTTGAATCATTAATAATATTCACAATCTTGACTCGTTGGTCTAGTGGTCTCCATCAATTTGCTGTTTTAATACCTCATTGTAATACAGCTTATTCCAGTAGCTTCTTTCCAAAAACTGCAGACTTGTAGAACTCTTTTCCTGCTGACTGTTTTCCTCCTACTTATAGCTTTGGTCTTTTCAAAACTAACGCAATAGGCATTTCCTGTCTTTGCGATAATCATCTTTTGTTCTTGTTAGCTCACAAGTGTCTTCATGCCTTGTCTAGAGTGATTTCCATAAAAAAAAAACTTTTTTTTAAATTTTTTTTTTTTAAATCCAACCATATTTGGGACAAATAAACTTCAGTTTATGCTTGACTTGTTCACCAAGTTTCAGTCATGAATGTACAACAGTTTTTTTTTATCACTATTCAATGACATATAGGGACACTTTGAAGGTTGTTTCAACAGTAAAACGTGTGATCCTGAATGGGCTTCACACTCACTGGACGTTAACCCTCGAGATTGTTATTTGCAAGGTTATCTCAAAGATAATGTTTATCAAAACAATTCCAGACTATTTCGAAACTGAAGAGGGTCATCAGAGTCAAAATCAGGCCAATGCCAAGAGAAGAGTGTGTCAGAGTTATTTATAATTTTATATGTCATATCCAGGTGTGTTTATCATTGAACAGCAATAAAACAAAGACTGTTGGACATTCATAACTGAAACTTGTTGAACAAGTCAGGCATCGACTGAAGTTTATTTGCATCAAATATAGTTTGATTATAGAAAGGATTGTGAATTTTATTAACAGTTCCATGAGTAGCTTGGAGGTGGGGGGGCTGTACTAGACGTTGCCTATAAACTTCATTTCTTGCAAGAAATGTCTTTCTCATTTTGCATAGTTATGGGGGAAAAAATCATTGTAACAGACATTTTTTATCTATAATAATGCAGGAGAAAAATGCCTGGAAACAGTGTTTACTCGATAGGCTTCGAGAAATCGAAAGTGATTTTGAAACCTTTAAATTGGCAGATAGTAAATCATTTCTGGCTAGAATTATGTGTTACATCTTAAGTCAATTTAAAAAATGTTTACCACTAAAAACCATAAATCAATTTTATATCCAAAAATGTGTAATGGTGATCTATCCTATTGTGTTACTACATGGACTCTTCCAAACACTATGAATAGTGGTGGTAACAAAGAGTCGCTATGATGAATTCATAAACAGTCTCTGGCAACCCATTACTTCTGTACTTTCTGTAAATACATACTATTATTAACTCTACCTCCTTGTTGTTGTATTTATTTTCAGCCCTTTAAGACCAAAACAGACTAGAAAAAGACAAATATTTTTTTAAAAACAAAAAAGAAAACAGAAAGAAAAAGAAAAAGAAAAAGAAAAAAAATGAAAGAAAAAGAAAAAATTAAAAAAAGGTTACCATCATACAAATTTCCATTTTGTTCCGCTTTGATTCCTTCCAAATAAAACCACTGAGCCTAAAAATTAAAAAAATGTAAACAAATGCTTCTTTATACGAATGGCCGGTAAAAAACGATAAAAGAATCTAAACAATTTATGAACGGATGGTAGAATATAGTAATTGCTATCATTGCATAAACAAGAGTAAAGAGAAGTGTCATCTTTATAATAATGGAGATTTGGTGTGTCATGAAAACAATGTCTCGGGTAAGAATTATAATAGTAATTTAATCATTTGTTTTTCAAACTATTAATGTAAGATTAAAATAGCTCACTTTTTTACGAAGAAACTGAAATGCATACTGGTGGATTTAATTTTATAATTAAATTATTTTTAATAGAATTTTTTTTTAAGTTCTCATCTATTTTGCTATAGCATTTTGATTTCAACAAATATTCTATCTAATAGTTTGTAATCTTCTAATACCTTCTTCTAACATATAAAGTAAAGTCAGTCTCTTTACAGTTTCTTTGTCATAGATAGCTTTCTTCCTAAAAAGTTAATATCTGATTCTGATACATCAATTTTTCTCGTGGATCATTGCAGTAGGTTGTTAAAAAGAATAAAATGTGATTCGATTTAATTCCTTCCAGAAAATACCTCATCTAGGTTGGAATTTTTTTTCAAATGGGCACCATCTTAAAAAGAAGGGTGTAACTGTATTCATTCATAGAGAGTTAATTCCTTTGTTTGTTTGTCAAAAAATTGTTTAGAGTAGAAAGTGGGTTTTAGGTTTACTTTCGGTAGCCTCGTAACTCTCGCTTCCCTTATTTTGTCCTTTAGTCCTCACATTCCATGAGCAATGTTTCTGACAAAGGGGGAAGAATTGATGTTTTCTGGGTTGGAATCTATCCATCTAACACTTGTTTCTGGCTAGTTTTTGACCTTGAAGTAGTAGTACTTTTTCAGCTCCTTACATTAAGTGGCTTCATGCCTTGTCAAGAGCGATTTCCATTAAAAAAAAAAAAATGAGCATAGTTAAAAAAGGAAGTAAAACAAATTGTACGTAATACATTACCGGGCAACGCCAGGTAGATGCAACTAGTAGTAAATAAAATAACCTAATAATTCAAAGTTACGTTGGTGCAAGAAATGTACAGACATGCATGAAGCTGTTATTCTTCCTTAAACCCAGTGAAAATCGAGGACATGCATTGCATGAAGAGAAATGATGAGAATGATACGATGAATGTGTAATGTGAGTCTTAAAGACAGGCTTAGATCTGATGACCTCAGAGGAAGATTAAATCTAGACAGTATAAGGAGATATATACAAAACATGAGGCTTCGATGATATGGTCACAGTTGAGGTAGCAGGGTCAATCAGCAGGGGAAGGCCAAGGAAAACATGGGAGAAAGTAATAAGGATTGACTTGAGAGAAAGAGGGATAAATAAAAACCTGGTCAGAGATAGGTTAGTTTGGAAGTCAATTTCTAAAAGCCGTATAATGCATGCCAACATGTAAAACAGACGTTAAACTAAATATGACGATGAAATAAATATCTTCTTGTTTCTCTCCAGCCTTAATTAAAGAACACACAGAATCTCACAGTATATTTGCCTTTTTCTGATGCCGGATTATTTTCTTCTTTCTTCTCTTCATCAATAAAAGATAAGACTTCGGTTTTAGTAGCAGAAGCAGCAGCAGCAGTACTCGCTCCAATCTAATTAAGTGACAAATGTTGCTGACGGCAGCCCAAACACACACGAATGACGTTAGCTGTGTGATATCCAAAAAAGATCTCTGCCTTGAGCAAAAATGTCACTTCAGCTATTTTTGACTGCCAAAAGCGCCTATTTTACAAAATCACAACCGTCACCTTGAAATCGGACATTTCCAGGTTCGCTCTCACGTGCAGCCACTGTTTCCTTGCAGTGGGCACATGTTAGTCGTGGCCGCTTATCCCTTGGTTTCTCTGCAACGTCACCACACTTCTTTAATTCAGGTAAGCTTTGGAGAATTTTCAATTGAACAATTTATTTAATCTACTAATATGCATAGTATTTCATATCTCTTAGACGTGGTTTTTGGTGCTTATATAGATGAGGTCACATATGGAAATCGCAATTCCAAATAAAACTCTTGACTATTAGACAATTAGTATACACAGAAAATTAGGGAAAATTATCAAGTAGATTTTTAATAAAAAATAAAAATCAGTTTTATCATATTTTGCCAAATGCTAGTGATTTATTACGTGTTAATATGGTAGACTGAGTTACATCCCCCTGATTTCCATGTTTTTCGCTGTAATCAATGGCGAATGCATAATATACGCTAAGACTGATTTTTATTTTTAATTAAAATTCTACTTGATAATTTTTGCTCATTTTTGGTGTAGATACCAATTTTTGTCTGATACATGAGAACATCAAAGTATTCCGGCTAATTTATTTGGAACTGCGATTTTCACCTGTGTAACTGCGTGTTTCATATGTGACCTCATCTGCATAAGAACCGGTTTTACTATTTTAAACTTTGTAAAGAAAATATGAATCATTAGAAGAAAATATGATTCTACACATGAGTGATTTCCACAATTTCTTTCTTGCTTCTACACATGAGTGATTTCCACAATTTCTTTCTATTCTCATTCCTAATTTTGTTTTACTTATTTGAGAAGATATATAAATAAACAAAGATCAACAACTACTGATGGCTAAATAAATCTTATTCTCGCAGCACCATTTTAGAAAAGTGTCGGATTTGTGGGGCCAATTGCAATTTACACATTCGAGTCAATTATTACTAGACACCATCCTCGAGTGTCTTCAGTCTCTCTATACAAGCATTAGTCAGGACACTCTGACATGAGGATACTTCACCCTACAAGTAAAATCTGACCACATATTCAATTCAAAATAACATAGTATTCAAAGCCCAAATAACATCCCCTCCGCATAGCTACACACTGGTTCATACGAGGAATGGTTCACCTACTTCTAGTGATGCTACCTCAAGTAACAGCACGAAGCTGGATACTCCACCAGACCAGATAAATTCTTGTCCTGGAATCCACCAAGACCACAATAAAGATAAACTGTAATATAGTTAAATGATCAATTGAGCAGAGGAAAATTAGTGTTCTTCACTGCTTTACTAACTCTAAGTTAAGTTTAAGAGATAAAGAAGAACTTTAATTAAACACTCGGATATCTATATATCTCATATAGAAATCAAGTGTTAGCACCAGGAAGTTTCAAGTCAGTAAAAATCTACAGTAATTCAGATACAATATATTATTTGATTGTAAAACCTGTTTTCTTTTGTTACGTCTGTTGATTTTATTTTCTGTGTAAAAATATAAATGCGCAGACTGCAAACACAAAAATAAAGATTATCTCCCTTGTATTTGTTTTTACATAAAAATAAAACTTATCTCCCTTGATAGTCCTGATTTCTCAAATCATTTTTTTTTTTTTTAAATTATTATTTTTTTTAATGCTTCACATTAGAGTATTGATTTACTCCTCTCCAGGAGTTAGGCACAAGGCCAGTTTTTGTCTTACTCCCGCAAGTAAGATGTGACCCAAGGTCGGGTCGGGAAAGTGGGGTTTAAAAATTGCCTGGGCAACCCCGTCGGCATTCCCCTGTAGGGGTGCCTCAGGCAGTAAGCAATAAACTTACTCCTCCCCAAAGAGGGGAGGCGAAGCCTGGGAGGGTGGACCTTCTAGAACTGCACAGGACAGACCCATAGACCGGCGTAAATCAAGCCCCGAAGGCCAAGACAATACCAGTCTATGGGGGTGCAGTATCCATCGGAACAGATACTACACTTTGATATTAGCCAAAAGAGTAAATACATAGTTATCACCCGTTATCCTATTTGGGGATTCAACAGTTTTTTACCATTATTAAAATAGCTTGTAAATATTATTAAAGGGCCGATTCTTTTCTAAACTAATGGGCCTCTCCGAAAATACTAATTTAGATACACAAATGAATTATAATACTTGATTTTGGCTGATATACTTTAGCCGAGTAGACCTGCTAATAGTAAATAAAAAATATGTGCAAGTTACATAGATGCAAGAAACACAGACACACGAGAAGTGGTAACAATTTTATTAATATAGTGATAATAATAATGTTTATATTGTAGATATGTGAAAGTGATTTTGAAGCCTTTAACTTGTCAGATAGAATGTTAATTACTGGCTAGTATTAAAGTTTATCAGGCATTTTTAACAAGAGCCAACAAAACAAAAAAGGGGTGAAGAAAAAACAAATATACAACAAATAAATGTCACCAAAGGCAAGATAAGTTACTCTTCTACCTATCTGAATAAGTTTTTTTGTGTTTTAACTTATTTTAAAGCGTTTTTTAGTTTAATACACAACTAGTGTCAACTCTAAGTTAGAACGAGAAACAAAATGTCCAACAGTAGACGGTCACCTGGGGGAGTGTCGATAATCGCTCAAAAATCGAAAATTAAACAAAATACTGGTAGAAAAAATATACAGTCGGTTGTACATTACATTATTGGATGTGTTTCTTTCAGTATTTTGGTTCATTTACAATTTTTGAGCAATTATCGATACGCTTCTTCCCAAGGTGATTGTATACTGTTACACATTTTGTTTCTCGTTCTAACTTAGAACTGACACTAATTATTGAGTTTTGCAAAGAGAAAAAAAGCAATAAACATCAATGTTTGGTGCATTTTGGGCCAGGAAGCCGATATCTTCAGACAGTCTAATCTGGTAGCACCAGGTCTAAGAAGGAGAGGCTAGTGGTTGGTGCACCAGTTTGACTGAAATAATTGATTTTCAAATTTTTCTGAATTTGTTCTCCTAATCCTACCCTCCCTCCCAAAAAAAACAGTATTTATTTCTCAAGATGTCCCCTTTTCTTAAGAAACAAAGTTTTTTTTTGCCAGTGTTGCATATTCTTCAGTAATATCTATGAATATTATCCACCTTTCCTCAGGGCGGGGATGGCAATGGATCCTTTTCTTAACAATGTTGCTATATTCATGAAAGATGGCAACGATTTTAGCTTAAAACAGATTTTATTTATTTCACTAGTTGATATCCATTTCTTTTCATTGAGAATGATACGATAAATGTGTAATGTGAATCTTAAAAACAGACTTAGATCTGATGAAGTCAGAGGAAGATTAAATCTGGACAGTATAAGGAGATGTAAGACTTTGTTGGTTTGGTTACATTGAAAGAATGGTTGAGAGTTCTTTGGTTACTAGATGTAGAACAGTTGAGGTAACAGGGTCAGTTGGCAAGGGAAGACCAAGGAAAACATGGGAAGGATAGACTTGAGAGAAAGAGGGATAAATCAAAGACCTGGCCAGACATAGGTTAGTTTGAGAGTCAATTGATGATGAATGATAATGATTTCCATTACTCAATAAGTAATTTCTGGAAATTGTTTGAAGTATAGCAGCTTTCAATTTAATTGTTGTTGACTTTTGTTTGTAGAAGTCAGCTTTCAATTTAATTGTTGTTGACTTTTGTTTGTAGAAGTCAGCTTTCAATTTAATTGTTGTTGACTTTTGTTTGTAGAAGAATAGGGGACATCTTGAGAAATAAATACTGTTTTTTTTGGGGGGGGTAGGATTAGGAGAACAAAGAAAATAATCACATGATAATTTTTGCTGGGGCTACCTGAATGAGAAGTAACCGCATAAGGAGATTGATTTTTTTTTAAATCCTCCATTGAAATTCTCACTTGTTATGCGATGGCTCCATCCTGTATTTATTATGAAAAAATACAAAATAGTAAAAAATTAACCACCATTATAATTTGCCTAGTTTCACTAGCATCACAGTAATGATCATGTAAAAAATAGGTCTTATTGCTGTACCCTGCCCATGAACAAAGATAAATACATGCTAATGTTAGAAATTCTTTCCGAGACAACACCAAACGAATTTAAAACCTATAAAACTTATAAGATAAATCAAGGAACAGATAGTTTAGGACAAAATACAAAGTAAGACTTGACTTGACTTGAAATAATGTAAAATTTAATAATAAAAAGTCGAAGGATTATTGAAAACACAGTGGGTTGGGAAATTTGTAATTGGGATTCTTTTTGTATAACGTCAGACAATGGACAATGATAAACTGGTAATAAAATAGTTCTGCAAACTGAATCATGTAATCTATATACTATTAAAAGGTTATAATGTTTTTCACAGTTTATCTGTTCGAAAGTAAATAGAAACATGTAAAAAGGAATAGGCAGAGTACGCATTGTGACGCCGCCCTCCCGGTCAGCAAGCAGTTAGCGTGGCCCTTACACTCGTAAACTTCTCTCACGTCATGAACTGATAACTCCAGTGTTGCTCTCACTGTTAAATTCGCACTCTGCACTGCTTTATATACTCAGACAATATCACTCGGCATTGCCCAGACAAAATCTACTTGCCTCAGCCAGCACGCAATCTGATTGGTTGCTGGCTTACATCAACACACCTTGAGGGCCAGACTTCTCATGTCAATCACTCTGCCTTTTTTTTTGTGCAGTCTGGATTTTCCTTTGCACTTAATTTTTCTCTCGCCTGACATCTGTCATTTTCCGACAGCAGTAACTTTCGAACAGACTCTTTATCTCTTATAGGGTCACACCTGTGAATTCCAACCGAAATGACGTGTTACCAGGCTCAGAAATCTAAATAATCCCTTCTCACCGAACTTAATTCTCATTAACTTGTATGAACAATAATAATTCTCCTAGTGCAGTTTCCCAAATGCATACTAGTGATTTAATCACCCGAAATCCTATATAGGGTCCCAGCACTTTGTCATACATTACTAAGGCAGTAGTTTTTACAATGTCAATACAAGAGTTTGAATCTCACGTAAGTCTAAAGGATTTTTTAACTGGATATGTGTTTTATAAATCTAAAGGAATTAATATAACAAATAAAATATTACATAATTTTTTTTTTTTTAAACTATGTGAACTATTTTTTTATAAACCGCAAAAAAGTAGGCAAAGGGTATTCGACATTAGTTCAAAGCGAATACTTGCTTAAAAACATAATTTCTAATATTTTTTTTTACCAATAAAACCAATACGTAAATACATTCATTGTAGTTACTTACTCTCTCATGCAAATACTAAGCAGCATATTTTTTTCCAGAAAATCTCAAATATTTTTATTCGTACTAGCTATAAAGCAGTAGAATCTTGGTAAATTGACATACCCAGGTACTTTATCAACACAGCTCAAAGAACAGGTATAAACTAACTTAAATTAAAAATATTGTATGGAAATTGAAAACAAAGAAACGATCAAGTTACACATTGACACTAAAGAATTTATTATTAATCATTCTGCAATGGAATTTCTCTCTATTTGTTGTCTTCGGCCAGACTATGGTATTATCATGACATTGATCACTCACCTTATTTTTGACCAGCTCCACGTTGCCAAAATTCCTAAGAATTTTTCGGTCATGGTTAGTTTCGGCACTGCTGCCTGGGACGGCTGCTCCATTGGACGATTCTTCAGAGTTCTGGCTGACCAGAAGCTCCTGCTGCCACCGCATCCGGAATTCATCCAACTGTCTCTCGAGACTCAACGCCTCATCTATGTCATCAACATTCTCCTCCTCATCTTCCGGTGGCTCCTCTTCCTCCTCTTCTCCACCCACAAATGCTTCAACATCACCGGGAGACGGAAATAAGGTTTCTTCTTCCTGAAAAGATAGGTATTTTAATTCTTTTTAATTTTAAATGAAAGGAAGGAAATATTATCATTATCATCATCATCATATTCGGTTTAATGTCCGCAGAACGTCACTACTGTCGACCAAGGGAAGAGTCTATCAGGCATGTGTATGCAGTGTGATGATCTATGGAAGTGAAACCTGGCCAGTGACGATTGAGGACATGTGGTGCATGGAGAGAAATGATATGAAAATGATACGATCGATGTGTAATCTGAGTCTTAAAGACAGGCTTAGTTCTGATGACCTCAAAGGAAGATTAAATCTGAACAGTTTAGGGAAATGAGTGCAGAAAGCAGAATTCAATGATATGGCCATGGTGAAAGAATGGATACGAGTGCTTGGATGAGTAGATGTAGAACAGTTGAGGTAGTAGGGTCAGTTCATTATTCGGGATGTAATGCAGACCAGGAAATAAGTAGGCTTAATCTGACCAGGGTGAACACCGTTGTAACAACAGCAGTAAATACTCAAAGAAGAAAATAAAAACCAATTTTTATCATGTATTTTGGTTTAGTTTAGTGGCACCAAATTATCAACCGTATCAAAGTATTAAAATAAAGCTTTTGACATTCAGTTTATAAAAATAAAATGCAGTATTTCTTGAAAGTAATTGCTGTGTGCGATACAAATAGTCATCTCTATAGTCCTTATTTTTTTTTTTTTTTGCATTTCTTTTTGTCGTTTTCATAGATTTCATTTGTTTTAAAGTTTAAAACATTCCCATAACAAGGTGTAATTTTATTTTTGTTGTAATATTTTTATATAAATTACTTCAAATGAAGAGTTAATAAAATTTTCATAGGGATAAAGGGTTTGCAGAGGGTAGTACTTCCAGGGGTTTCCTAGACTGGTCTCCATGCATTCCAGCGCTACGTTATGTGCAAAATATAGCATCTCCATAGTTAATGACTGTCTGTACACGGTGAGTAGCCACATCCTTTTCGAGGTTACTCTGTAAATATGCATTGGCATAGACACCACACGGCAGATCTAGAGGAGTAAACGATGACTACAAATCCTGCTATTCCATGGGTAGCAGTAGTTCCAATTGCACCCATCGACAAACTGAGGATCTGGTTCTAAGAACAGCATGGCTTTGCAGATGATCATATATATTTGATAATGGGAAGGCATAACTGCTAGTCAGTGGAGTAGCAGTGACTATGTGCAGATTTGGCATGCCGCATATACAATAAGCCAAAAATCAGTAAATTGTAGCATTTTAATAAAAGGTTTGGTAATCTTGCAGTAGAGTTAACAGTAGAGAAATCGTAAACCAAAAAAATAACAAATAACTTATATAAAACACAGTAGAATTTAATTATCTACCAACCTGTATAGTTTTAACATACTGAAATAGCTTGTAAGCGTTTTTTAATTTCGGAATTTGTTTTCAATGTTTTTCTTTGCTTATCATCACACTAAAACCAAATTGGCTGATGACGTGAGGCCTTAAGCTGAATGAAACATGTAGGCAGCCATGTTTAATTTTTTACTGCATCTGAAAGACAGCTTTAAACAAAATTTTATTTTGAAATAAAAAAAAAAACTTTAAAACAGTTTCAGAAACTTAAAAGTATACAGGTTGGTAGAAAATTAAATTTTATTGCATTTGGTGAAAGTTATTAGTTTTGTGATTTTTTTTATTTTCCATTTCTCGGCTGCAAGATAACCAAAGGTTCAATACTTATTTTTTTTAAATGCTCTTTTAAAAGAAGGTCACATTTAAAAGTATATATTTAACTCCAACCATTTTTTTTTAAATTAAGAAAAGGAAAGCATGAAGAAGCACCATTTTTTAAATTAGACTAAATTTTCTTGAATTTGGAGTGAACTACTTTAAAAGTAAATTCCTAACAAAAATACTAATTTCCGTATAAAACTATCAAACAAAATCTTATTTACTATAAATCAAATATTTATTGAAATCACAAATCAGGCAAAACTACAACAATTTTTTTAAAATCTTCTCAAAAAAATTAGGATCAAATGGATTTGAGGCACCCTAGAATGAGCAACAACCAAAAGGACACATTTTGCCTTAACACTGGTTCTTTTTTTCACTTTTACTTGAATTATTGATCATAATTCAATACGTCGTTTCTGCACATTTTTAAATTTGCCGTCGCAGATTTTTTAATAAAAAAATGTTTTATTTACAACAAGTTTTACTTTTAGCCTAAAAGTAGTTTTATTTACAAGCACATTTTGTTATATGCACATGTTTAATAAAAGAAACACTTTTTTATATGCACATGTTTAATAAAAGAAACATTTTTTTATATGCACATGTTTAATAAAAGACACATTTTTTTATATGCACATGTTTAATAAAAGAAACAGTTTTATTTACAAAACTTTTTATTTAAGCAAAATATATAAACAAACAAATATTTTTAAAAATAAACAAATTTTGTGCAGAGATGTTTCACAAAAAAGTTTTTTTTAATATTGAATCGTATTAAAATATATTTTTTTTAAATATTGGACCATATTAAAAGAAATATTTTTTTAAATATTGGACCGTATTAAAAGAAATATTTTTTTAAATATTGGATCGTATTAAAAGAAATATTTTTATTAATATCGGACCATATCAAAAGAAATATTTTTATTAATATCGGACCATATCAAAAGAAATATTTTTATTAATATCAGACCATATCAAAAGAAATATTTTTATTAATATCGGACCATATCAAAAGAAATATTTTTATTAATATCGGACCATATCAAAAGAAATATTTTTATTGATATCGGACCATATCAAAAGAAATATTTTTATTGATATCGGATCATATCAAAAGAAATATTTTTATTAATATCGGACCATATCAAAAGAAATATTTTTATTAATATTGAATTTTCCACTATAAAAATCTTTAAACGATAAAAAAAAAAGTGGAAGTCAAAAGTAAAACATCGGTGTTAAAGATAAAAATGGGTCATTTTGGTTGTTACTCATTTGTGGGTGCCTAATAATTTTTCTTTAAGGTCTCCTCCCGGGCAACACCGGGTAAATTACAGCTAGTTCACAATGCATAATTTGGCTTTACACGCTTAATGCATTTGGGGCATTTTTGTGTTTCAAAGTGGAATTTTGCATGTGTTTTTGCAGTAGAACATGCGTTCATTTGTAAAATTGATAAAAAATCAAATTCTTTTTGGTTCTTATGCCATACAAATTTGATTTCAATGATTTTTTATTTATTTTTAGCAATTTGTAAAATTTCATATAAACGTATAAACATTGTATTTTTGTCCTCATTTTTTAGGGGGTCCAACAAGACAAAATCCTGGTTGTACAGCACAAAGCCTAAACATCCCAGAAAATATATCTCTATTTCCAAATCTTCACCTTTTCTGAAGACGTTCGTTAATACAAACAAAACCGGTAATCTCTTGTTTTTGTTTTTCTCCTGCATTTTAACCTGTTTTCTGTTTGTCATTTTTCACACATTTTGTCTACCACAGCATTTCATTTTCATGACTTATCGTGTACCTTACCCCATCTCTATTTCTATAAATTTAGGCTTGTGTATATGCTTATATATTTCTATGTACAAAATTTGGAACACAGCTGTCACAATGTGAGCTATATTTAGTTTAATTTAGTTTGATGCAAAGGAGGTAAAAAGGGAATGGAAGCTGTTTGTGAAAATTCAGATACCTCCGATTTTTGTGAAACTTAATAGTGATTAGACATCAATTAATAAATATTCCCCAAATTTCAGTTTCTTTGGAGTATTTTAAAGGCTTTTAAGAGGCAATACATGGTCACAGCCTCCCATTTTATGATTAAAATATTTTGGATTTGCGTTAAATTTGATCTATAGTCATTAGGCACCAATTAAGCAAGATTCCCTGAATATCAATTTTTTTTTAAGACCTCTTAAGCTTAAACCTTAAATTTTAGACATTTTCTAGAATCAAAATCATGTAATGGCTTTTGATCAGAATTGAAATAAGGATACTCGACATAAGGTATAATAGCATTATATCTTGGTTTAATCTTTGTAAAAATACCATAAAAGTGATGCAAAACTGCTCTGTTCAGTCATTTTACTTGTCCTGGGACGGGTATACTTCTAGTAGATCTATATAATAGAGTAAAGTCGATTTTTCCCATCGCTTCGACTATTATAGGTTTAGAACAAAAAGCTTCATATGCTAATCTGTTCTATCAGCCACTTGGGCCAAGTCCTCATATGTGTTTCCAGAAAATATGCATTCATTTTGTTTCTTTTCAAAATTTCTTATATTTTCTCCGGGTAAGCTGTTTCTCCCAAAAAGAATCCATTATTTCTAATATATATAAAAAGAGTTGACCTTGTGTCATACTCAATAACTCTCTACACAGAGTAACTTTAAACTAAATAATCTGACAAGCTTAAATTCCCATTAAAGAGATCAGCAATTTCTAAGCATTAATTGAGATAAACAAGCTAACGCGTGAAAACGGTCAGTTGAATAACATTAAATTTAAAGTACATCAAGTGGAGACAGTGTCAAGTTCTGAAGTCGATTATTAGGTATTTCAAGTTGAGCCAATGCAAGAATGTTCAACTGACTGATAAATGATTCTCTCATTATAAGCTAATAACAATTCTCCTCTCTCAACATTTGAGATTTAAAAAAAAATTAAATTAGATAAAAGTATAATTAACTAGCTATAGCTACCTACCCGGCGTTACCCAGGAATCTTGAATTTTTTTCTGCAGTTTTTCGTTTTGGGGAGTGTTTTTTTTTTTCTAGCTATATTTTTTTTTAATTATTATGGTATCGTTTGATCATTAAATTTTTAATTGAGCCAAATTGTTATAATTGTTGTTATGGTAATATTGTTTTAATCTCTATTTTTTTTTAATGGAAGTCGCTCCAGACAAGGCATGACGCCACTTGATGTATGGAGCTAAAAAGAAGAAAAACTACTTTAAGGTAAAAAACTAGCCACCGATAAATGTTAGATGGATAGATTGCGACCCAGAAAACAGCAATTCTTCCCTTTTTGTTAGAAACATCGCTCATGGAATATGAGAACTAAAAGACAAAATAAGGGAAGCAAGAGTTACGAGGCTGCAAAAAGTAAACCCAATTTATAAAATGATTGGATGTAAATGGTTTCTAAAACTTTCCATACATGAAGGGATTTGCTAAGAATTTTAAGGCCAGTTTAAATTGATTGAAATTTTATATATATATATATATATATATATATATAACCACAGGCAGCTGTTTTTCCATATCACAGCTCCTCAGTGTGGCTAGATATGGTATCTCAAGCTGAGATTCGAAACCCGATTGCCAGTACAGTAGTCAGTAATCTTCCCTGTACAACGTCTGACTCACTCCAAAAGTAGGAGAAATTATAATGTTCTTGTATCTTTTCACATTACCGCTTACCAAGAGAACTCTATTCTAATTACAAAGAATAATCTTTTAAGTGGAAACCATTACTACTCCTTGAAAGATCTCAACCCACGAATGGGGAACAAATGTAGTTATCCACAGACAGCTGTCTCACCGTATCACAAATCCTCAATGTGGCTAGACATGGTGTTTCAAGTTGACATTTCTAACCCAACCACTTGTACAGTCGTCAGCAATATTTCCCGTATGCCATCTCACTTACCATGAAAGTAAGAGACATTATAATATTTGTGTACTTGTTTACATTACTGATTACTGAGAAAAGGTGTTTGTTTTTACTGATGGGTCACTGTTTAACAAGACCCAAGTGACACTTGAGGATAAGAGTGACAAGGATTGATGGTTGGACGATGATTGCCGTCACAGGAGAATTGGAAACAGTGGGTGTAATAAGCAGAAGATTACTTAAAAGGATTAGATTTTCAAAGAAGACTCGGGATATCTTATCCACAAATGGCATGTTCTAGAAAAGAAACTATGTTCATGGAAGTTTCACTTGGATTTTGGTACATAGATAGATAAAGGGAAGTTCTTTGCTGTGGTTGTAGCCAGACGAGTTCCCACTGTGAATGTTTTACAGAGGAGGACCAGAGACTGGAACTTAGTCGAGCGCCTACCATGAACATAACGATACAGTAGAGAGGCTTGCAACATCTCATCTGTGTGAAAGAGACTGCGATGAAGAGTTTATAGTGAAGCAAGTGTTGTGCAATCTCCACACCACACTTTTCAAACAGATGTTTAACTTGGTACTTTATTTTATATAAATTACCAGATAAGTATTTGGCTTATCTTCACCATATAATTTTTTCATATCTTTACCAAATAAACTCTTGTTGATACAATTAGCGCACACCACATCCCACATTCACACACATCTATTTCTCTTCTTTTAATTTGTTCCCTTATTTAACACTTACCTCCTTGTTATTGTCATTATTTACGAAGGTTGCAGAGTCGGAAAGTATGAGGTTTGACTCCAATTTAAAAGATTACAGACTCCCACGATTCCAAAGATTACAGACTCCCACGATTCCAAAGATTACGACTCCCACGATTCCAAAGATTACGACTCCCACGATTCCAAAGATTACGACTCCCACGATTCCAAAGATTACGACTCCCACAATTCCAAAGATTACGACTCCGACTCCTAAAATTCCAAAATATTTCAATCTGAATCCTTATTTAATCGTTTCAATATACAAACAGTCTGTTAACTCTTTGTAGATTAAAAAATCAACTCCGGCTACTAGCATTCTTACGAGTCAGACTCCAGTTTCTTCCAAAACCTTTGACTTTACAACCCTATTACTTACAGTTTTTCATATTTCATGTATCGAATCTTCCACATTGAGAGATCAGTCAATGATTTTAATGAGCCAATTACCTGACAATACATATATAAATAAATGTATGTATTTGAACATAGTGAGCTTGTTGCTTATAATACTCGCAGCCATGACAATACATGCACACTTTACCTCGCACTGCTATAGGTGTTGTTCGTACCAATCAAGAACAAGTCCACGACAACCATTCCAATAGTGGTTTTGTTTTTGTCAGGCTGAGGTATGGTTCTGTTAAGTCCAAAGAGGTGTATCCTCCCAGGCTTTACCTTCACTCTAAGAATGGGTTAGTTTATTGCAAATCGCCTGAGGCGTACCTACCGGGGAATGCCGACAGGGCTTCTTAGGCATTTTTTGTAGGTCAGAGTGCACTCCACCTTGTGCACTGACTTTTCAAAACCTGACTTGACCTTGTTTCTAACCTTCTGCAGAGGAGATAAATAAACATACACACCATAATCATGCAAATCCAACAATAAATCATCCGGAGATCATCTGATAACGTATTGAATGAAACTAACGTCAACAAAGCTAAAGGAGACTATGAAACAGCCTTAATTCAGTTAAGATCTTCAACTATTTCAATTTAATATATTGGGCAAAAGATTAGCACAGAACTAGGACCATGTAAAGTCGAGTTATGAAAAAGAGGGAATTATGTACCTGTTAACTAAGATTTTCCATTGACGAGTTAATTTATGACGTCATTGCTATTGTGCCTTCTAGTACCGAAATGGCTTCTGTACAAGAAATTAAATTGAACTGTTGAATATTTTTACATTCACAAAATGAATGTCATGATTTCTTGCTAATCGAAATGTCAACCAACAGACAACAATTAAAAGAATAACATGTGAAGGGCTTAATTACAAATAGTGGTACCTAACATTAAAGATGATCGCAATGTATTTTATGCCATATTTAGTGCCGTGACCAGGATTACAATAGCAAGAACACGGGGTCACAACCGCTAGAAAATTGTATTAGATTCATCTATTTGATGTGTACAGAAGAGAAATGTTGAATTTAAAATAAATAAAAAATTAAATTGATCGTCAGAGATAATAAATAAATTAAACAAAAAATTAAAAACTAAAATAATTTTTTATTAAAATCAAGATATAATTTTTTTCTTTATACAACTTATTAAATATGAAAACCTCTGACATTATTCTTCACTGTGTACCACAGGGATTTGTTCTTGGTCCCCTTCTGTTTGTTGCATATATTAATGCTATAGATGCCAACTTAAAGAATGCCACAGTACAGATGACATCATGCTGTACTTTGAAATAAATAGGACAAATCCTGGACTTTAGAAATCAGACCTGTCTGCAGTGCAGGAATAGATCAGAGACTGGCAATGGAAATAAGTTGCGGACAAATGTAGCACCATATATCTTGGGAAGGAAAGATCCAGTGTCGACATACTCCCTCCACAACACAAAATCATGACGTCTTCTGGTATATGTGACCTGGAGATCGTTGTCAGCAGCGATTTGCGATGGATAAAGCAGATCTCTAAATTGTCAAAAAGGCCAAGGGTATGTTGGCATCACTTAGCAAGAAGACCTATGTTAGCCGCTCTATTTTAAACTGTATACAGTTATGGTGCAACCACATTTAGAATTTGCATCATTAGTCTCGAACCTCTATCTTTCTCAGAATGTTGATCACCTGGAAACTGTTCACAGACATGCAACCAAGTGAATAACCTGAGCTTGGACTCATTGAAACTCCGACATCTAGCAACTGACTTGGCAAACATCCACAAAATTATTAACCATCTCGTCAACAACAACAAACCTGAGCACTTTTTTTATCTCCATGTGTCTAACAAACGTGGACATGACTACAGAGTCAGAAAAAAGCAATTACGGAAACAATTTTTCACGCTCAGAATTACAGAAGCATGGAACAAACTACCTCCATCAGTTGTTGGCTGCCGAGACACTGCATCTTTCAAAATTCTCATGCTTCCTGAAATTCACCAAAACTACATCTGATGCCGCCCCCCCCCCTATATACACATATATATCATGACTCATATACTGTTCATTTCCATGACAATTGTACATTATCCCATGCACAAGACATGCACTTTTTATGAGTTGTAGTGCAGCTGAGCACTGTACACAGTTGCTATGGTTATAATCGCATACGCAAGGCAATTGGTGAGACAACAGCATCGAAAACGAACGAAGCAGAAAGATGAAACGTTAAGTCCTAAAAACATATGAAACAACCCACAACCCGTCCGGTGATGATTTGTTGAATGAATAAATTAATATTGTTCATTCTACGTCATCCGTGGTCATTAAAACATCCGCCAATGCTGATTTCCACCAATAAAGAAGTAGAAATCTAATAGGGCAACCCAGCCATTGTTCATACGTGGAGTCCGGATAAAACTTCTAAGACGATCACGAGAAAGGAATATCCAACAATGTCTACCATCTAAGATCTTAAGATATCGGGTTTGCGGAGTCTGGAGTTATAAAGTCAGACTGTCTCCGACTCTTAGGATTACAAAAATGTCCAAATCTGACTCTTAAAATTCCAAAATATCTGACTCCAACTCCTTATTTTAAAGTCTTCCAATATTCAGACTTTATGTTGATTCTTTAGCGATTAAAAAATATGACTCAAATTCCGACTAAAATCTCTGACTACCTGACTGATTCTGCAACGCTACTTTCTATCAGGCATGTGTATGCAGTGTGATGATGCATGGAAGTGAAAACTGGCAGCAAAGGTTGTGGATATGTGTTGCATGGAGAGAAATGATATGAGAATGATACAATGAATGCGTAATGTGAGTCTTAAAGACAGGCTTAGATCTGATGACCTCTGGACAGTGTGGGGAGATGTGTGCAGAACAGGAGACTTTGTTGGTTTAGTCACAAAGATGAGAGTGCTTTGATTGGTAGATGTAGAACAGTTGACGTAGCAGGGGCAGTTCACAGGGGAAGGCCAAGAAAAACATGGATAGAAAATGATAAGGAAGGATTTGAGAGAAAAAGGGATAAATAAGACCTGGTCAGAGAAAAAAGTTTGGAAGTCAATTTCTAAAACCATGCAACACATGTTAGCACGTAAAAACGTTAAATTGCATATGATGATGCAGGAATTAGCGCCACATGCCATGTGAAACCACATCCACTAAAATGATGATCACAGTAAAATAATAACGACCATCAATTGCTTTACATTTGAATAGAAAAGCAAAATGAGCAAAATGAGCAAATATAAACATTAAATACAACAATAAGAAATATAATGAAGTTCTTCTTTTGAAGTATCATTTTTTTTATTGGTATTTTTTTTTTCATGGAAATCGCTACAGACAAGGGATGAAGCCACTTGATGTAAGGAGCTAACAAGAACAAATATGATTATCACAAAGATAGGCGATGCCTATTGGCCTTAGTCTTGAAAAGACCAACGCTAGGTAGGAGGAAAACAATCAGCAGGAAGAGAGTTCCACAAGCCTTCAGTTCTTGGAAAGAAGCTACTGGAATAGGAAGCTGTGTTACAATGAGGTAACAAAACAGCGAATTGATGGAGACCACGAGATCAACGAGTCAAACGAGCTGGAACAAAAGAAAGCAGGTAATAGATCAGACAAGTCTGAAGAACACATGCCATAATAGTATTTATAGCAAAGACTGAGACTAGCAACATCACGTCTGTGAGAGGGAGGGTGTAGAGAAAAAGAAAGGTTGGAGCCAATCAAATTACAGATACGTTTCTGCACCTTATCAAGAACCCTCAAATGAGACAGATTCACCAGCCTAAATATGACAACAGTACTCTGATACATTGTCTGATTGTAGATTTGTAGAGATAGAGAATAGCCTCAGGTGTGAGAAAGTATTTGGAGTGATAGAGAGAACTGACTTTACGAGAAGCAGAAAGAGCAATGGATCTAATGTATGAACTCCAAGAAAGTTTCAGTGTCGATTTCTCATCAAGAGCAGAGCCATCCATGAGAATCTCAAGAAGAAAAAGGACACACCTACAATTGAAAGACACCAGTTGAGTCTTAACAGGATTAAATGAAACAAGTCATTTCGTACCCCAATCCACAACTGAATCCAGGTCAACTTCTAGATCAGCCGCATATTTCGACTGATCCGAGGGAGATAGGCTAAAAGCAACACCAGAATAGAGAGTGGGTATCATCAGCATAGATGTTAATTTTCTGAACAATATTCTCTGGAAGATCATTTATATAGAGAAGAAACAGTGTTGGGCCAAGAATAGAGCCCTGAGGAACACCAGCATTGATAGGAAAAGAGAATGAAGAGATCCCGTCCAAAGATACTCACAAGCTTCGATCAGAAAGAAAAAACCTAATGTCAAGAACTGCACCACCAATACCATAACCCTGAAGTTTGTGTAGAAGACCAGAATGTCACACTTTGTCAAACACCTTCAAAATGTCAAGCGCAATGGCTCGACCCTCTCCTGAATTATCCATAAACCGACAGATCCGCTCAATTACAACAGTTACAAGATCAGCAGTTGAACGAAAACCACGAAAGCCATACTGAACATCACTAAAGAGGCCCAGACTTTCTAGAAAATAGACAAGCTTGCCATTGATCAACTTTTCAAAAACCTTACTAATAATGGAAAGGAGACTAACCAAACGATACTTAGTTGGGTCAGACCAATCGCTAGCATTTTTAAAGATAGGGACAACAGAGGATTCCTTCCAACAAGAAGGGAAACAGAGATTGAATAATTTAGAGAGGATAGTAGAAAGGTCAGAAGCACAACGCTTGAGAACAACAGGAATTAAATCTGGACTGGAAGCCTTAGACTGGTCAAGATCAGAAAGAACCCTAGCAACCATCTTTGGAGTGATAATAACAGAATCAAAAGACTGATCAGTTTTCAAAAGAAAATCAGGAAGAACAGCACCAGAAATCAAGAGAAGAATTGTCAGCAAAAAGACGAGCAAAGAGATCAGCCTTATCCTTAGAAGATGAAATAACCTGAAGACCATTAAAAAGAGGAGGAATAGCAGACTTGCCACTATTAATAATACTATTGTAGATTCTCCAAAAATCACGATAGCCAACCTTTTGCGATGAGATCGAGTCACAAATCATTCGAGAGTAGCTAGACTTAGCCTCAGAGATTGCTCTCTTGCAGGCATTGCTAGCTCTTCTGTAGGATTGTCTAGAATTCTCAGAACCATCCCGACGATACTGATTAAAGTAATGGTTACGATGGGCAATGGCAGAAGAACAAACAGATGAAAACCATGGAAGAGAATGAGGTTTGGCTTGAAACTTCCGATGAGGAATGAAAGTGTCAATTCCAACAAGAAGCCAGTCAGTAACCTCCCTAGCAGTATCATTCAGAGACATACCAAAGATAGAACCCCATGGAACATCACATAGGAAGCTGCGAAACCTATCTCAATCAGCCTTCCTGTAGTTGAACGTCTTCCTATGAAAGGGACGATCAATAGAAGACTTCATCGAAAAATTAACCTCAACATCAACAACTGCATGATCAGAAGAACCCAATGGAGGAGAAGAGGAAATATAACATGAGTCAGGAACAGAAGTGAGAAAAAGATCAAATAAGGATGGTTGATGAACATCATTATCAGGAAAACATGTGGGGAAGGTGACAATTTGGGACAAGTCATGAGACAGAGAAGAGTTAAGACAGATATCACCAGCTAGATCTGTGCGGTCAGAATGATTGGAAAACTTGAAACTTAAAGCAATAAAGCCGTGAGACGCCATACATACAATGAAAATCTTTTTTTTTATTTTTAAGTTTGGTCTAAAATTTTTCCCCAATCCTTCCCTTAGGCATCCACAGGAGTTGTTTTATATTTTTATTTGGAAGCGGGTGTTAGCCTTTCTTCACACTTCGGACTGATAATCTACTGACATTTGTTGTGCTTATGGACATCACTTGTCATTTTGGCTCACTTCAAAATGTTCGGTAAAATTCACAGATAATAGTAAGTATTACTTGACAGGGATCGTGACGTGAACACTTCTACCTTGATCAAAAGGTGCTATGAGTAAATAGGGCTACAAAACTGACCCAACTATTTGTGAATGTGGAGAAGAGGACCATACGATGCAACATTGCCTTGTCTGGCCCCTGCTGGCTAACGGGTGCAGCTTGAAATATCTTTCAGAATACAACACTAATGCAAAGAATTGCGTAAAAAAGTGGGAAACAGTCGTATGACTACATGCTTCAAAGACACGCAAAGAATAAGCTTATTATTATTACTTTCCCCATAAGTTCTTTTTTTTACTCGTTGTCATAAATTTGTGTGATATTATGAAGCAGTATTTGAAATCGTCCATCTAACGACTTTATTGCTTTAATTTTCAAATACGGATTTAAACTATGCTTCAAAAGAACAACTTTTATTATATTTCCATGTGTTGTACGTTCTTATATAAGGACTTTTTCAGATACCGTTTGATAACATCACGTGGATTTACAACAAAAACCAGTAACAGAAAAAAAGGACTTTAAGAAAAAAGTAAATAAATAATAATGATAATATGAAAGAACTCTTGTGAACTCTGATGAAGGGAAGGATTGCCGAAAAATTTCAGACAAAATTAAAAATTTAAATTTTTAATTTTCTTTGTATGTATAGCTTTAATTTTCAAATAATGAGAAACAGTCAGGTTCTCAGTGTCTACTTCAGAGGTGTGAGTTTTAAAATTCATAAACAGTTAATTATTTAAATTAAGTATATTTACATTTGTTGAGGTTGTTTTAATTTCTATTTATGTGCCTCCCAAAGGAGGGCAAAGTTAGACTGAAAGTCGTTTTTTTATATGGGGGATATCCAGCTTCCCAAAAAGGAGCATATACACATACTGCCTACTGAACTCACAGACAAAACAAAGGCAAGCAAATATACACACAATGTCTACACTGCCTACTGAATTTACACTGTCACACGCATATTCACACTGAAAACGACTATGGCCTCAATAGAGCTGAACTGGGAAAAAAATAACCAAATACCAAGACCTCAAAAATGATTTTAAAATAACATGGTCCCTCGACGAAATAAACATAACACCGGTTGTAGTGGGGGCAACTGGTGTAGTGAAAAAATCTAAGAAAATACTTAGACACAATCCCCAGAAGACCAAACTGTAGGGAAGTACAGATAGCAGCCCTAAAAGCGACAACATCTATCCTTAAGAGAGCCTTCGGATATAAGTTTTACTTATAGGGAAATCAAGTGTTAGCCTTGATCTCTTTAGATAAACTGAATTAAAATGATAAAAAAACAGAAAACAAACATATAGACATAAACACTTCTAACACTCGTGCCTTCTTCTCACTCCAAAAATTCTACAAACAACTTCATTTAACTTTTCCAACTCAGACACGGACAATTCTCTTTCACAAAATATCTTTTATACATCTGTAAAAATGTATGTATATATATATATATATATATAGGTATATTGTATTCTTTAACTATGTTTTTACTTCTTTCGTTCAAACCAACCACTTTTCAACATGTTATATTTTAATTATTCGCGTGGGTCTTGATACATCTAAATATGTGACCATCGTTTATATTTCATTCAAGCCAGGATCCACGCTACATTTCCCCTCTAGTAATTGTTAAAATAGCAGTAGAACTTTGTCTATAATTTTTTTATTTGGTACTTGTAACAAATGGGTATCCAAAGGATTTCAATACTTTGACAGAGAATTTCGAGTCAGTCCTGGAAATGGCCGAAGTAGTTTACGATTTGAAAGCCATGAAAAAAAAAATGTAAAAATGCAGACGACACTAAGCATGCAAAGGGTTAGGTTAGTGTTAAGGTTAAAGTAAATTTTAGCCCCTAAAAAAAAAATTAAGTTGCGAAAACTTCTTCAAAAAAAAAAAAAAGGAAAGAAAAGTAAACTGCTTCAGTTATGTCCGGGACTGACTCAGGATTCTTCAACAAAATACTGAAATCCTTTGCATACCCATTCATTACAAACACTGTTTATTTTACAAGGGTTTGCAAAAGTCCTGTAATTTTGGATTTTCTCCAATTTTTGTTCCGTTCTTACGCAAGGCATTTTTCGGTGCTTAGGAGAGCACATATAAAAAACGCATTTCCAAATAAAAACTATTGTTTATACTTACGTATCAGGCAAAAAATAAGTATCTTCACCAAAAATCAGGAAAATTTATCGAGTAGAATTTAAAAAAAAAATAAAAATCAGTTTTATCATATTTTGCCGACTGCCATTGATTTATTACTTGTTAATATAACAGATTGAGTTATATCCCCCTGATGTACGTGTTTTTCGTTCGAATCAATGGCGGACCCTTAAAATATTATAAGACTGATATTTATTTTTAATTAAAATTCTACTTGATAATTTTTTGTGTATATACCTATTTTTGTCTGATACATAAGTATATCAAAGAGTATTCTGGTTAATTTATTTGGAACTGCGATTTTCACCTGTGTAACTGCGTTTTTCATATGTGCCCTCATCTATATAAGCACCCATTTTTCCTAGAAAATTATTTTATTTTATTCAATTTTTCTTAATAAGTCAACCGGAGTAATCTCCCCTTTCTTGCTTCCAGTTGTCTGCTTCTTATGGTTTCATTCTGAAAGATTTAAAATGAAATTCACTACAATTTCAACTTGTGATAACTCATTTTGGGGGTTATTTTGATAAAATTTGGATCTAAAAATAATTTAATCGTTTCTCTTTATAAATGTACAATTCTTACCCTTGTGTCATTAATAGTTTTTTCCAGGTTATTTCATTTTCAGTGATAGGTGATTTATTTTTTGATGTTGATGTTTTTCAACTTAATGCACACGATATTGTGTGTCTCTATGCATATAAAAACAGTCCAATCTTAAAGTAAAAGGGCTACTCATCAATATGGTGGGCTTAATATATAAAAAAAATTAAGTTTACAACTTTAGTGAATTAAATTTTTGCCCTATTATCAACTTGTGTTTCTCTGTTTTTGCATGGTTCAAATCTGTTCATTTTTATTGATTTATAATTAAAAGAAAAATCAAGCTTGATCTCTCCTGTGCTATAAATCATATTACAAATATCCAATGTGTTGGCTGTTGAATGAATATAAAAAGTCTAAGTTGCACTTCTGTGTAATTTTTGTACATTTTTTTCGAGAGGTAATGGCCCATTTTGCCAAATGTTTAGGCTGGCTTGATCTAATTATTGTTTCCATTATGATTAATTTTCATTTATCGAAAGATGACATTAGATTTGTCAGAATTTTTCACTTGTTCAAAGCCTGCATTTTTAGTTATACACTATGAAAATTGGTTTTTGGTCCAATAGCACACAAGTTACCAAATGTTCTCATTTCCAACAAACTTAGAACAGTCATAATTCGGTGGCTAATTATGCTACCAAAATAAATTTGCTATTATTGTATGTTTTGCAAAGATCTATATGCTCACATTGAAAGTTTTGGCTTAATTATACTTGAGGCACCCCATAATGAGCAACAACCAAAGGGATACATTTTGCTTTGAGACTGATTGTTTTTAATTCTAGTTGAATCATAAACAAAATATGTACATTTAGAATTTTGCCAGCACAGATTTTTTTTATTAAAAAAGGATATTATTTAGAAAAAGTTTTACTAATAGCCTCAAAAATACATAGTTTTATTCACAAGTTAGTTTTGTTTTACACACATTTTTAGATTAAAAAAAGTTTTATTTTTGTTTTGTAAACTTTGGAGATTTATAAAAAATGTTTAATATATAGTTTTATTTACATTTACAAACTTTTTATTACACAAATTGTATAAACAAACGAAACAAATTAAAAAACATTTAAATAAAAAGATGGTGTGCGGAGATGGCGTTTACACAATTATAAAAAGGGATTTTCTGAGTGACTTTCATGCCACAGGAATTCCTTCAGATAGAAATCCAAGTGAAATCTTCTATAATCGAGCATTAATTTGATGAACTGTTTATGACGATATGAACATGCACATATGCGTTCACTGCACAGACTGTGATGGTCCCACTTGTTGCGCCGCTCCAAAGTTGTTGCTTGATTCAGTCAGTGCTGCAACAAAAACATTCTCACTCCAAACAAAACCATAACTCCAATTTAAAAACAATTAATGAGGTTTATTTTTCTTTGGAGATTACAATAGTACTTGTTTTCTTAGGTTGAATAGCAGACTTGCAAAATGAGATTTTTGCCTAACCAAATCAAAACCCAAGTTCCATGAACACAATTCTTTAGCTAAGAGCCCCAAGGGTCCATCTTGCTTGGAGAGACACACAGATCCAACTCCAACTGACTGACTCGGCTGGAATATATGTACTTTTGACCGGAAATCTTAGATTTCGGTTTTCCTCAATCATCCCCATTTGACCACCCAGAAAGACCACTTATGGTCAACCTTATCCGTGAACATCTCTTACCTGAAAAACATTATTTTCTCATGTGGACAAATGGAATTCCGGGTTGCCAAACTTCCATATCAGACATATTTTTAATCTTCTGTTAAATATTACTCACTTGCAGAAAGTCTGCCATTCGCACGCATGCAACACTAAACATGCCACCTAGCGCATGTTTACATCGATTCCAATAGTTTTTTATGGACGTTATTTTTTGGATTCACAAAATAACGTTTTGTAAATAAAACGTTTTTATTAATAATGTGTGCATAAAAAGTGCTTGTAAATAAAACTATGTTCTTTTTAGGCCATTATTAAAACTTTTTGTGAATACCCCCCCCCCCCACACACACACTTTCTTTTTTAATAAAAAATCTGTGAAAGCAAAATTATAATATAAATATACCAGTGATGGGACGATTCCAATATTTCCCCCGATTCCTATTCTTTTAAAATCTTTAAATATGTAGCTATAGAGTTGTTTGTTTGATTTTTTTTTTTTCATTTTCGGATTACCGCAAAAACTCATGTAATGTGTGCCTATATTTTTGCAAACGTAAAAATACACTTGTGAGGGGTGATCTATAGATTTTAGTTTTACTGGTAGTTTAAAATCAATAAATATTTATTGTTAGTACCAGCAATGGAAAATTAAGTTTTAAACAATAAACAAACAAACAAAAAAAACAAACAAAAAGAAAAACATTTTTGGCATCAGAAAATTGGCACAAATTTTTCCAATTCTGATACCGATTCCAATACCCAAAAAAGTTCCGATTTTTCCGATTCTCGATTGTGATTCTGATTAATTGTCTCAACACTAAAATGTACATATTGTTTTGTTTACGACCAAAAGTTAAAGTTTAAAAAATCGGTGTTACGGCAAAATGCGTCCTTTTGGTCATTGCTCATTCTGGAGTGCCTCAAGTACAATTGATCTAAAGTTTTTTTGATAAAATGAAAATAAAGTTTTTGTTTGGGATAGCTACTATAAGCACATAGCTTTTTCAAGAGTAAAAATGCCTAAAAGGCAATGTATCCTTTTATTGACAACATGAAATATGAAACATCGATCGTGCTGTTATAATCCCCTCGTGAATCAACAAGACAGCATCACTTTCAGCTGCATGGAATAAAAACGGCCACTGCGCAGTATACACAATGCAACACTTATCTTCGATATGAAGAAAAAGATATCATAGACATTGTCATTGTTTTATGAATTATTTATATTATTTAAATAATTATGTTCCCAGATATTTGTAGCCTGAATAATTCATAGGGTAATTACTTAATATGAGTCGAGAATAGAAATTGCATTCTCATCGATTTGTGATTAGCCGATTTAGAAGCGTTTACAAAGATGGAGTAAACAAGCAAGACAAAGATATATACGAGGCGAGTAGACGATCCGTCAAAAATGATAATGAAAAATGTTACATTTGTTTGAATAAATCAAGTATTGAAAAATAATAGGAAAATATTTTTATCTCACAATAAAATTTAATTACATTCAAACAATGAACTATTTACATCACAATTTTTTAAAAGATATTGATATCACTGCAGCAGAGGAATATTGATACCAATGATACCATTGGAAAAGAGGAATACTGATATCAATGATACCATTGGAAAAGAGGGATACTGATAGCAATGATACCATTGGAAAAGAGGGATACTGATAGCAATGATACCATTGGAAAAGAGGGATACTGATAGCAATGATACCATTGGAAAAGAGGGATACTGATAGCAATGATACCATTGGAAAAGAGGGATACTGATAGCAATGATACCATTGGAAAAGAGGGATACTGATAGCAATGATACCATTGGAAAAGAGGGATACTGATAGCAATGATACCATTGGAAAAGAGGGATACTGATAGCAATGATACCATTGGAAAAGAGGGATACTGATAGCAATGATACCATTGGAAAAGAGGGATACTGATAGCAATGATACCATTGGAAAAGAGGGATACTGATAGCAATGATACCATTGGAAAAGAGGGATACTGATAGCAATGATAGTATTGGAGTAAAGGATGGAGCAAGTGCTAGTGCTAGTGTAAAATGCTAGAGTTAGGAGGGGATAGAGAAAATTCAGGGAACTTTTACCATTACTAACCAACAGTGTTACCACTGTCGACCAAGGGAAGAGTTTATCAATCATGTGTACGCAGTGAGATGATGTATGTAAGTAAAACCTGGCTAGTGAGGTTTGAGGACATGCGTTGCATGGAGAGAAATGATATGAGAATGGATGTGTAATGTGAGTCTTAAAGCCATCCAAAATCTGCCAGCATGTAAAACGGACGTTAAATAAAATATGATGATGATGTTTAATGAAATTTATTTTGGTCGGTGATTGAAGATAAAATGAAAATGTACTGCTCTGTACAGGGATTGAACTCACAGCCTTCAGATTATGAGACTTTTATGCTTAATAGATCGTACTCTTCCAATCCCTCTTTTGTAATTGACACTTTTCCATTTTGTAATAAGAGAAAACAGATGATTCCAAAGTGACACATGCTAATCTATTATTATACTAAAGACGAGTTAATCAACATTTGTTTCTCTAAAGATGCTTTCCTATATATTTTAATCACACAAAATACATGCTAAAAAATTCCTCAGCTTTAGGATTGAATTATATTTGAAAAGAATTCTTCTAAATTAGCAGCAATTTGCAATTAACTTACCAAGTGACGCATTTCTTTTTTATGGAAGTCGCTCCAGGCAAGGCATGAAGCCACTTGATGTAAGGAACTAAAACAAAAAAACTACTATAAAGTCAAAAACTAGCCAACTATAAGTGTTAGATGGATAGATTCCGACCCAGAAAACAGCAATTCTTCCCTCTTTGTCAGAAACATCGCTCATGGAATGTGAGGACTAAAAGACAAAATAAGGAAGCGACAGTTACGACGCTGCCGAAAGTAAACCCAAGGTCCACTTTCTACTCTCATAAACTTACTCTTATTAACTTTTTATCTATTGCTTTCACTCTCTCTCTCTCAATATATGTTGTGTGACCCCCACCCACCCGCTCTTATTATGCGCCATTTATTCTATTTCCACATTTTTCAAAGTTATATCTACATATGCTCTATCCTCAATATTAAGCACCCTACCCTCATAAATATATCAACTAGTACAACTATTTAAATTAGGTTGTCTGTTTTACAGTATATCAGCCCTTTTAGATTATTTAATATCAAAACACAATGCCTATTGTTAACAATTCATTGAACATAAGTTGCTATTTTACTCATAGGTGAAAGAAAATGTGGGTTCATACCTTTCCCAACAATATCAGTACATAAATTACAACACAATAGATTTGAAAAACATTGTTAATATCAGATAAAAGATGAGTTACTTTCCTTGAATGAATATACAGGAAGTGGAGACTATTTAAGGCAGACATGTGTGAAGTAAGCGAACCAGTAAACGTCTATGGAGAATGTGGGAAACATTAACCTTTGCTAGCAGAGCATAATTCCAAATGTTAATATTTCCCACAGCCTCTATGGACATTTACTAGTCCATTTACTTCAAACGTTGCTCAGTAAGCATGGCTGCCTTAAATAGTCTCCACTATCTATATACCCATTCAAGGGAAGTAACTCATCTGTCATCTGATATGAAAAACCTCCTTCTCTTATCAATTATGTAGCACATTCTTCACAAACATTACATATGTTTGATTGAACAAATCATGCCTATCATTAAAGAAGATTTTGTGCCTATTTGATCTGTTGATCATTTATTTTTCAAAATTTCTAATGAACTGACATAAGTCAGATTGTTAAGCAAATAATTTTACAAAAGTAATATCATTTTTAATTTTTTTCATTTATCAAGATTTTGACAAAGTTTAATCATTTTATTGGCAAAAAAAAAGAGCAAAGTGCAACAAGCCATGTAGAAAGACAGAAGATGTGTGAACGTTTGTCGAAGGCAACTTTAAATCTGGATACAGAGATATTGTTGTGAATATTTAAACCCCATATTTAATTTATATTCTACTAATGTGCTATCTGGGCAACACCGGGTAATTCTGATTGTTGTAGAATTAAACAAAGATTATGTCGAAAATTGAGTAAAAAGAGTGTGGAAAAAAGAAGCTATTGTAAAAGGGATAAATAAAAATGCTTTCCATTTTTTTTTTTTTTCAGAATCTGAAAATATGATGTTCAATCAATTGAGTTAACCGAAAAAAATTTTGTCACCAAATTTATTTTTTAACAAAATAAATAAAAATCAACACATAAATATCAACTTCCGGTGGAATAATTTATTAAACTAGATCAAATCTCACAGGCTGGATAATACGCCCCCCCTACACACACACACACAAAAAAAAACAAGTGTTAAGTAAAAATAAATTTCGAAGGAATGATTTTGAATGGAGGATTGTTTTGAATTTGTAATTTCTTACAAAAATAAATCCATCAAATTTTAAAATAAACTGCAACGGTGAGGTGTTAGCTGACAAAAAAAAATCAATCATGAGATCGATTTTTAAAAAACCCGACTAACTCTCTAAACAAATATATTAGTGAGAGAGGAAACAAAACAATGTGGAAATATCAAACCCCGGAAAGGGAAGAGGGGTCCATTTTATGTTAAGCTTAAATAACAAACAGAACGTGCCGCTAAAAATTTAAATAGATTAAAAAAAAAAAAAATTATAGAGAGAGGGGAAACAGAGAAAATATAAAGTTCAGAGGAATCATTTTATGTTTCTAATTAGATACCAAACAACATCCCGTGCTAAAAATTGAACAAATCGATAAAAAAAAATAATTAATTAACAAAGATTTTAGAGAGAGAGGAACAAGCTAAAATATCAACTCCAAGGTGATCAGTTTATGTTTTTATTTAGATTAAAAACAACACCCCTTGCTAAAATGTAACAAATCGATTTTTTTTAATTTATGGTGTTTAATCAATAATAATAATCAGATTAGTTTGAAAAATATATATAAAATTAATAATAAATATTTTAGAAAGTAGAAAACATGTATTATTCCTATTTACTTGCCTCCCCACGAGGGCAGAGTTAGACACAAGGTCGATTTTAATGTGGAGAGAATTCAGCTCCCCATAAAAAGGGCACTCTGAATTGGAACAAAAATTTTAATTGTCTCAGTCTAGGAGTTCTCCTTCACTAATCGAAGACAGAAAAGATGAAGTGTTGTACGAGAACAGATACTACACTTTGCTGCAAGCCAAAGTGTGAAAACATGTATTGTCCATCAAGAAGATAAAATAAATAAATTTGTGATATACCTCCTCTTCTTCCCCTTCCTCCTCCTCCTGTATCGTAGGTGGGTATAAGTGCCAACGTTTAAAAAAAGACATTTTTTTGACTTTGTATATCCCAAACTGACAGAGAACCAAGAACCAACAGCACAAGCGAAAATACATGCAAATTAGCAAGTTTAAGTTAAGAGTTCAGAAAGAGACAATCAATTTGGCCTTTTATAAAAAGAAACACAAGCAACATCAACAGGTACCTACATTTAATTGACTAACCACTAAAGAAAAACAAAAAGTACCAACCCCAATCATTACGTGTTGCGTATGAATGGATACAATAGTACACAACAACAGTGCACTCCAAAACGTACGAACCATTGATTTAGATCAGTTTCCCAACCTTATTCTGGTTGTGGCCCCCTTCAATCCAATCCGACTTCTTTATGGCTCCTTCATGTCAACTTAAGTACTTACTCATTCCCACCTCCCGCCAGTAGCTCAACTTTATTTTAATATACTAATGGGTCATCACTTATCAAGGCCCAGAGAACACTCGAGGATAAAGGGTTAATGAGATTGTCAGTTGGATGTTGACCAATGCTATGAGAGGATTTTAAATTTCAAATGATGGATGGAATGAGCAGAATTTAATTATTTAAGCGGCACAACATGACAAGAATTTATTAACATTGGATTTGAACTTTCCTTTCTCCTTCTGTCTACCTAATATGGAACAGAACTTCCATGAACAAAGTTTCTTTCCTAGAAATTCCCATCTGTGGAAAACAAATTAATCTACAATGCAATTGCATACGAAAAAATATTCTCGCAGTTCTAGTATAATATGGCTGAATGCTCTGAATCCTCAACGTATTTTTGTTTTTGATCGACTGTGAGCAAATGCGGCACCCACTTCGAACAGTTTTTATCATTGACAAATGTTCATGCAAAATGGAGAATACACTAACTTTTCAAATCTTTAACAACTCTGCTGTCTCACACAACTTCAATTTACGATTGGCCAAAACCAGTTTGTGGACTTTTTTATGTTTTCTGAGACAACTGCCTAATTTGTGTCTGTACGACCATGTTTAAAGTCACGGCATACTACTTCTTAATCATTGTTTCCAACAGAGCAGAGTCTGAAATACACTTATCAAGCCATTGCTTTGCTTGGACAGTATTTTTCCCCATCAGAAAGCAATGCTTGATCAACACACGAAATTCAGATGTTTCTATTGTTTTGAAAATGTGCAACAGTAGCGTCACTTAAATAACTGTCATTTGTAAACTAATAATCTGATTAGGCTCAAATTTTGATATGTGACATTTGAAGGTTAGTACTTTATAAAACTCTTTTTTTTTTTCATTAGTGTATGGCCCGGGACCTATTGAGTTATGTGTTTTTTTGAATAAATAATTTATTCAGATGGTTCAGTAGTAAAAATGCGCTATTATCGCTCAGCATGAAAGAAAACAATTTTGTATGTTTTTATGAGAAAAAGATTCAATTTGATGACAATTTTCATGTGGACAAATCGAAAAACAGTCAAAATTCTCTTAATTAAAGGATAACTTTCATCCATGGAGGTAAACAACATTTTTTTTAGTGATTATATTAAAACTTGTTTCCGAATATGAGTATAATATATACTCTAACTCAAAAAATAATAGACTTTCCTTAAATAATGAGAATTTTTTTTTAATCATTGTTATATCATAGTATATTGGTTAGGCAAAGGTGTCAACTTTATAGTGACCTGACGAATTTGCATATTGGTTTTGAAAAAGGATATTTTATTAATTAACTATTATTTGTTGTTGAATAAATTTTTTATTCAGTAAATTATTTTACAATAAAAAAAAGAAAAGATATCCGTAGAAATCTGTTAACTCCTTGTTTTGCTCACATATTAACAACAGACACATTGATA
Organism: Sepiola atlantica; assembly: GCA_963556195.1. Lineage (NCBI taxonomy): Eukaryota > Metazoa > Mollusca > Cephalopoda > Sepiida > Sepiolidae > Sepiola > Sepiola atlantica. The sequence continues at coordinate 81,267,566 of OY744524.1, read as the reverse complement.
GACATTTTTACTTTTTATATATATACTAGCAGGAACACCCGATGTTGTCCGGGAGTGAATGATGATTACTACTATGTCCTTCTTCACTATGCTCATATTACCTTCTGTTTTTTTTTACTCCCCACCCCCGTTTCTCCCCATAATATAATTGGGAGAAGCTGAAAAGTTTTAAGGAAAATTCTGTCCCCATACCTCCCTTAGGCGGGAACATAGAGATTTAGGACCACTTGCATTGTCTTAGTCGGTAAATTTTACAAATAAATACACTTAGTTTTTATGTAGATTCTTTAACCTTTCTTTCTATATATAGGGAACACACACACGGCGTTTTTAAGAGAGAGAGAGAGAGAGAGAGAGAGAGAGAGAGAGAGAGAGAGATATGTTCATTTCATCCTTGATGGAGGAAGATAAAGTGCTCTAAAAATTATCACTCTCTAATTGGAATTTTTTCTTAAAATAACATACTAATACGTGCTTCTAAATGTTCTTCAACCAAATGCTGGACAAAGACTAATAAACAATACACAAAGTTTCAGAGTTCTCTATTTTATTGTTTTTGTTTTCTCATAAGACAATTCTACATTCTTATTGATACATATACTAACTGAAGTACATGTCTATGCCGAGGTTTTAAACTTTTCGTGAATTTTATAACCAAGATTAAAGGTTAAAAACATCTATTAAATATTTTTCATCCATTTTTTTATTAAAACAAAAAATATTCAGGTTTATGATGATGATCAATATCGGGGCACATGTTCGTCTTTTCTCACAGTCCGTTTTTCACAACTTTTTAATGACCAGTTTTTTTTTCTTTTTTCGGTGTACACTTACCTATCAGGCTGCTAGAGAATTCCGGGGTTTTTGGAAAAAAAATTCAAATATTTTACATTTTAGGAGCGGGGATCAGTTTCCAATGTTAATTCAACGTAGACTGATCCCCCACTTTTTGACCATCTAAATTTTTGTAAAAGTCTTTTTCGGTGTACAATTACCTATCATGTCAGTAGAGAATTCCGGAGTTTTTGGAAAGAAATTTCAGAAAATTTAGATTTTAAGACGGGGGATCAGTTTTCAATGTAAATTCAACGTAGACTGATACCCCTCTTTTTGACCATCTCAAATCTTTAAAATTCTTCTTCTGCTTACAATAACCGTCGCGAGAGAATAATGTCGCGAGAGAATTCCGGAGTTTTGGGAAAAAAAATTAACAAAATTTACATTTTAAGACGGGGGATCAGTCTTCTTCGTCTTTTCCCACAGTCCGTTTTTCACAACTTTTTAGGTCTTAAAATCTCAATTTTTTTAAATTTCTTTCCAAAAACCCCGAAATTCTCTCGCGACATGATAGGTAACTGTAAGCAGAAGAATAATTTTAAAAATTTGAGATGGTCAAAAAGAGGGGGATCAGTCTACGTTGAATTTACATTGAAAACTGATCCCCCGTCTTAAAATCTAAATTTTCTGAAATTTCTTTCCAAAAACTCCGGAATTCTCTACTGACATGATAGGTAATTGTACACCGAAAAAGACTTTTACAAAAATTGAGATGGTCAAAAAGTGGGGGATCAGTCTACGTTGAATTAACATTGGAAACTGATCCCCGCTCCTAAAATGTAAAATATTTGAATTTTTTTTCCAAAAACCCCGGAATTCTCTAGCAGCCTGATAGGTAAGTGTACACCGAAAAAAGAAAAAAAAACTGGTCATTAAAAAGTTGTGAAAAACGGACTGTGAGAAAAGACGAACATGTGCCAATATCGGCTAGGAAATAACTGAAACGTTATAGCAAAAAAAAAAACAATTGTCTCGTGTGAAATTCGAACCCACGATAGCATAAAATATTGGAACAAAAGGCAAACGCCCCTGTCCCATCGACGCAATGTTGCATCCCTGTGCTTGTTTTACAAGTACTTCAAGGAATATGCCCCAACGAACTTGTTGCACTTGTGCCTTATCAATGTAAATTTCCCTGACACACCCGATAAGCAGCTAAATCACACCTCTTCACTGTAGAGGTCCCCAGATGCCGGGAGGCTTTCTACTCTAATAGCTTCTTTTTCCGAAACCACTTGCCTTTGGAATTTTTTCCATGCTCCTTTGATTGTATCAACATGCAGAAATTTCAATGTAATGTGAACAAGCATCTCGCTGCACTTAAGATGCCCCTATAAATCCAGCCCCTAAATACACAGTAGCCCCTTATGTCTCAGTGGCAGTGTGTCTTTCTTGGGGTAACTGAAAGTATAAAAAAAATTTAAAAAACTACTTGTAATGAGTAGCATAAGTACCATAGATCGGCCCTGATCCTGACCCTCCCACTCTTAGTGCAATGGCGGAGGTGATATCTACGAAAAAGAATCTCCTGGAACAGAACGATTAAATATCATTTTTTTTTTAATAATTTATCGGCTGAGTTGACAACAATATAATTTTGTTTATCACGCAACCGCTACACTACAACTCTTTCGACAAAAGAGCAAACGTAAATGTAGGGCAGTACATGATAAAAATTCGAAAGAAAAAACTTTATGTGGAGTGTTTGTTCGGGGTAAGCTATTTTATTTTAAGACACAAGATAATAATATCCTGTGTTCATGTGTTTGTAGATCAAGGACACGGGGAAGATGCGAGCTAAAATGTGTAGACGAGACGTCATCGGTAGGAGGCGGGAGAAGGATGCCTTCTTACGAATCAGCAGAAGGTGAAAATAAAAATATAAAAAGAAGAAATAAAAACGAATCTAAATGTGTGCTTAGCTATCTATTTAAAGTACTTGTCAGAAGGGTATATGATTCAAATCAGCAAATATCTATCGAAATGAATAAATGCAAAAGTTTTGTTTTTTTCCATTTAGCCAAAATATATTTTTATCAAAATGCCTTAGGCTTATTTAATTCAATTATACGTTAAAATATTTTCAAATAACACATTGATCGGAAAACTCCTAAAACTTAGTTATCCAGATGCTTCATTTGAATAATAATGTTATAAACAGTTTCTAATAAATCAATATTCTGTACGACTGATTTCTAATTTTGATCTCCTATTTTCTTATATAGGGTGGGCAAAAATAAGGGTCCTATTTTTAAAAATTCATAACTTTTTTATTTATTGATTTTTTTAATTTTTTTTTTAGAATAAGTAAAGGACCCCTTCCGAAGCAAGCATGAGCCGTATTAGCCCTAAGGAACGTACCCTCATTTAGAAAACATTATTTTTGCTTCAAAAACTCAAAACAGTGTAAAAAACAATACTTTAGTTTTTGTAAGTTTTAAGAAGTGTTTTTCGGCTAAAATTTGTTTTGTTTATTTCAAAAAATCTCGGAAGGGTCAGTCTACACACACATAAAGTTTGGTGAGTTTAACTTTTATTTTGTGGAAGTTATTCAAATTCAAGTTATTCAAATTTAAAGATAGGACCCTTATTTTGGCCCACCCTGTATATACACAATTATTTTGTTTATATTAATAGTAGTAGTAATAGTAGTACTATTAATTAAAGCGATTTAATGAAAAAAGTTTAACATTTAAAATGATTATTTTTGAATTCAAATGATTTCTGGTTGAGTTTAAACACGCGTATGTTTACATGCACCAAAAGCTTAGATTTTCTTGAAAGAATTTATTCTTTAAACTAAACTCTGCAATGACTAACAAAGTTTTTCTCTTAATAATTAAATATATACTTTATTTTTAAAACTAAATTTGTTGTTGTTAATGACGATAACGACAATAACAACTATTGCATTTACCAGAAAAAAGAAAATTCCTCCCCTCCACGCAACTTTTTTAATTACAAAAAAATATAGAGATTCATATTTTTTTTAAATGTTCATTAAGTTTTTATTTTATTTCTCTCTCTTCTAAATGAATAAATACGAAAGTTTTTTTCCATCTATCCTAACTATATTAACATCAAAACACAATGATATAAGAATATATTGAAATGCCCTACTCACTCAAACAAATCTCGATTTTGCTCATTTGCATATTTATTTATTTTCAAGTTTTTAATAAATTAATATTCTGTAATATACCGTTCTACTTTGTATTGTCAAATTTTCTTCTACATACACAAACATTTTAGCGTTAGTAATATTATTATAATTATAAGTAAAATAAGATAAAGAGATTTTATTTTTAAAAAAATGTTAGCATTTAAAACCTTATTTAGAATTTCATTTTCAAGAGAGATAAATTTTTTTCGGCTTTTTTAAAGTGTCAAATATCGCTGCGATGTCGAGAACAGATACTACACTTTGATCTTAGCTAAAAGGCCACGGAACCATAAAAAATATTTTTTTGTGACTAGGCATTTTTAAATTTAAAAAAAAAAAATCATTAAATTGGAATATTTTTTAATGGGTGGTGTAGTGTAGTATCGGTTCTATTGTCTTAAGATTGTCCTTCCAGGAATTACCTCCTCCGTTTTTAAGGGTGTGTAGGGAGGAATTCTCCCAACATGAAAAAAATCCCCAAGACTCAATTTAGTCAGAATATCTTTTAAGGAGGAGGAGGGGGGGGGGGGGTAGTGTAGTATTGGTTCTGTTCTCATAAGACCATCCACGCAAGAATGACTTCCTCCTTTTTGGGTGGAGGGAAGTTGTGTTCGTTCATCATGATATTATCGTCTGTCGGGGGGGGGGGGGGGGTAGTGTAATATATGTTCGCTCACCATAATACTAGCTAAGGAAGAACGATAACTCAAGTTTATAATAAACATGTCTTTTTTAACTAGAAAATTATGAAAGTTATCGTTCTTCCTTAGCCAGCATATTCATCTTTGTTTATAAAGATGGCGACTATATTTTTCCAGACAATTTTCATTTAGGCGTTTCACGTGCACAATGACACTTGCCATGGTTTTTAATGTTATCTAAATAAATAAATGCAAAAGTTTTTTCCACCTATTCTTACTATATTGACATTAAAATGGTTTATGCTTATTTAGTTCTCTGTAGTATATTTTCTTCTGTCATGATACATTCCTCCCAGGCATTTCCTCATCGGGGTAAGACAATATACATTCGTTCCTCACGATACCATTTCCTCAGGATTACCAGTTTTGTGCGTGGGAGGGGGGGGGAGTTGTGTACTATCCATTCTGTTGTCATGATATCATCCTCCCAGGCATTAATCCCTCCTGGGGGGGGGGGGGTCAGTGTATGTAGTTCGTTCATCATGATATCATCCTCTCATTTGCATATTTATTTATTTTAAAGTTTCTAATGAATTAATATTTTCTAATCTGTTAATAATTAAATACATGTGTTTATTATTTTTTAATAAATTTGTTGTTGTTGTTGTTGTTGCTGCTGTTGTTGTTGCTGTTCCAATTTACTTCCTCCCACGAGAGAAGAGTTAGGTACAATGTCAATATTTAACGTGGGGAGAATCCAGCTCCCCCAAAATGGGCACTGAATTGGAACAAAAATTTCAATTGTCTCGGTCTAGAAGGATTTCACCTTCATTGACAGAGAACAGAAAAACTAAGTGCAGATTCAGTACAGATACTACATTTTGCTCCTAGCCAAAAGGTCAATGAGTTAACATGTTGGTGATGATGATAATACATTTTTTTAAATGTCATAGAAAAGAAATAAACCTCTTCTAATTTTTCTAAATTACAAAAAAAAAGTATTTTTCTTTAATATTCTTTATTATTTTTTTCTAGTTAATAATAAAGGCGAAAAACACAAAGTAACCATTCTAAATTACTCAGGAATATATAATTGTTTTATTTAATCAATTGGCATTCTTCTTTTTCGTTTATTCCTTTCATTGTATAACCAGTTTTTAATGGGGAATTCATTTTCATTTTTATGCTCATAGAAAATCAAATCTGTTAACTATGAATATTGAAACGAGCATATAAATAACCTTTTTGTTTTTTTCTAATTAAGAAAATGTGACTATGTTCATACACAGTAAATTTCTTCAACATTGGAATATATCAAATAACACCAGTACAATCATCTTTTTGTTGTTTTTCAGCAAATTACGAAAATGTTAAATGAAAATTGTTTCTTTGTTTTTCTGTAAAGACGGCTACAGCTAGATTAATTGCTGTCCGGAGAGCGGGTAGTTTTTTGCTAGTATATATCTAAAGTGTATGTTTGAATGATAACAAAAATCACACCCCTTCACTGTAGAGGTCCTTAGATGCCGGACGATGTTCTACTCTATAACTTCTTTCCTCGGACTGCTTGCCTTTGGAATTCCCTCCCTGCTTGCCCAACCGTATCAACAATTCAGAAATTTGAATGTAATGTGAACAAACATCTTGCTTCATAACTCCACATCAGTGGTAATATGCCTTGTTAGGGGTGAACAAAAAAAAATTTTTTTTTAAATCAAGGCACATAAAAAAACTTAAATTTTGTTGGAAAGATCTTTCCTACGTATATTATCTGTATAGAATTTATTGTTTTTAACTGTAACCAAAATTATCTAACATATAAAGTTATCTTGTGTGATTTTGAAAGTCAAACACAAATAGCCTTTAAAATGACAAATCAAACTTTGCTTCCAACTAGCCAATTTTAATTTGTTATTGTTGTACCATGTTATTGGCAATATAATAACGTACTTAACTACAATTTATTTTTTAAATGACAGTCTGACAGAAACGACTGCTGATATAAAAGATTTTTAAATAAAAAGCAAGGGAGATAATTCATTTTAAATTAAAGAATATGATAGAAATTGTCTACCTGCAGGTTAAAAATGTGCAAACAAATAAAAATTAAAAACTAAAATGACTTCGAATAGGTACAGTTAGTTTGAAATGATTCAACACTGCCATTTATTTGAGTGGCACTTTTTAAAGTATCCACCACTATTTCAGTTCTCTTTCATAATTAAATGAAGGACAAAGACTTATTTGTGAATTTTATAAAAAATATTCACTAAAAACACATGATAATTCTCCATTTAATAGTTAAAAGACATAGGTAATATGAAGTGAAATTGCACTGTACTTATGTTTACTTCTCTAAATCACCTGTCATTCTTTCATTTTGCGACTTTTTCTAGTATTTGTTACCTAAATAGTTTAAATTTAACAGAACTCAATACAAATTAATTGTTAAATGACAATGAGGTACATTTTTATTCTTAGAGTTCAAATTAAGTTATTTTGGATTTAATTTTCTTTTTATGGATTTTTTTGGTTAAATAAAAAGTAAGAATGCATTAATGTTTGTTATATTGTTGCTAATGTTGGAATCAGAGTTATCGTTTCTGGAGATACATGGTTTCAACACTAGATGGTGCTATGGTCATGCGATTTGGTACTCTTGTCTCCTCCCATAGTTGTAAATTCCAAGACGAAACCGTCTCTTATTAATGTGGTTATCTAACCAGTCAGATGTGATCAAAATCACTTTGCTCCTGTTGTCTGTTACAGTTTTATTTTTTCGATCGACTCTCAGACATGGCCAAAAAAACGAACAAAATCTGTTTATATTTTCTCCTAGTAACACATCACCATAGTTGATGTCACTTGACCTTTTGGCTAAGATCAAAGTGTAGTATCTGTTCCGATGGATACTGCACGCCTGTCCTGTGCAGTTCTAGGAGGTCCACCCTCCCAGGCTTCGCCTCCCCTCTTTGGGGAGGAGTAAGTTTATTGCTTACTGTCTGAGGCGCCCCTACCGGGGAATGCCGACGGGGCTGCCCAGGCAATTTTTAAATGGCCAGAGTGCTCACCTCTCGAGCGCTGGCTTTTAACCCCACTTGCTCGACCCGATCTTGGGTCACATCTTACTTGTGGGAGTAAGATAAAACTGGCCTTGTGCCTAACTCCGCGAGGAGTAAATAAACATCACGATAGTTGAGACTCAGTAAGTAACGTTACATTTCTATTAATTCACACAATTTTGTATCACTAACAAGTTGTGAATTTTTGTATTGTCATAGAACATTATATTTCTTGTTTAGGATTGATTTTCCCTAGTTGCTTTCTCTGTGTATTTAGATGCATGTACATGTCTTTAACCTGCCTTTTCATATCCAGTCGGCATCACTATATAGAACTGACAAAGTGTAAATAAATGTTAGATGTTATATATTAATTAACTGTTTCATTTTATCTTTCTTTTCTGACAAACACACAAACAATGGTTGCTCTGTGTTAAGAGAATGAAATTTTCCCCACATTTGATTACAGCTAAAATATAAAGTGAATATCAAACATTCATACTAGTATAAAGAAGGTGAGTCCACTTCTTTTTTTTAATTAAACAAAATGTCAAACTCTACACAGATTTAGTGGCTAATTGTGCTACCAAAATAGATTTGGTATCATTGTTTATGTTTTGCAAAGATCTATGTGGCCACATTAAAAAGTGTTTAGATATAATAAAAATAAAATTGCAGTTTAGGATATCTACTTGTATTAAAATTGTCCAATAAACAGGAGTAAAGTTGTCAAATATAATTCTATAGGTAGGATAAACATTTATATTCCTAGAATATATTCCTCTCAGAATACACTGCTCTTAGAAAACATTAGTCGTAGAAGGAAATTTCACAGTGAGAATGTGAACATCAATCCTAGAAAACATTAATTTTTACGGACCGGTTAGAGGCATTACTCTTAGAAAACACTTCTCCCAGAAAAATATTACTTTTTGCTTTTGAAAATTACACTTTAAAAATTACTCCTTGGCATTGGTAATTTTCTTTGTTCTCAACATTACTGATTCTCAACCACAGCCTTCTAGTATCTATTTGGGAAGAAAATAGAAAGGAGAAATAAGGTTTTGATTTTTTGAACAATCCAATTGAATAATATGGTTGGGGATGAACTTATAGATATTAGAGCATGACGTGACCAGCCAATTGATCAGATTGGACCTCTTTTATCTCCCATCTAGCCGAAGTAAGGGCTGAAGTAAAGTGTTGTAAGTCATGTGACCATTTATGCAACCAGGCCACGGACTGCTCAGCCACCAGGATCCAGAAGTAGTCGACATTAGGATCCGTTATCCACTGGTTCTTTCTGCCTCTGCACGTGGCAATCAAAAACATGTCAGGTACAGAACCGCAAATTATGGATTGAGGATAACAATGTTTTTTCTGTGCATGTGCAACCGTCATTTCTTTATGTGTTCTGAACTAAACCTTCCCCAACTTTGTATGCAACCACTGAGACTTACTGTTCTGGGTATACGCCGTAAAAACCTGCAATCTTGCAGGTATAACAAAGGTACTTATTCAGATTAAAACCCAAGCTAACCCTAACCAATGCTAAGTCGATTTTAGCTTGGGTCCTAATCTGGATAAGTACCAAAACAAATAGCTACAGCCAATGAGGAGGACTTCATGCAGACAAGACGATCCTGAGGCACAATCTTCGTGAGCTTTATACAGAAGTCTGATTCACTCAACAACAGCAACACCCCATCCCCACTAGGGGGTGTGGCAACATGGTAATGTCAGAGCTACCCAAGTAACAGAACTCTGGTGAAAATCCAGGGGGACGCATTCTCTGGTCATCTCTGCCACTGTGTGTAGCAAGCAAAGACGTATCAGGATTGGAAGCATAAATCAATGGAGTGAGAATGTCAACGTTCCTTCTGTGCCAAACCGTCCTTGACTTCGCATGCAACCGTGGAGCCTTACTGTTCTCGGTGTCGGGGTAGAAACCTGCAACCATGCAGGTTAATGAATAGCTGCGACCAACGAGGAGGACTTAATGCGGACCAGACAATCCTTAGGCACAATCTTTGTGAGCTCTCTGCAGAAGTCTGACTTGCTTAACAACAAACGTGCCCTCTGATAATTAAGTTCTGTTTATCACTATCTCTTTGCTTAACAGCTAAGATATATTTGCAAAGGACACATAAATAACAAAATATATGCGTAATATACTAATAGATTCACCTGTGTTAATCAGTGCACAACCAAAGATCAGGCCAAAGCAATCGAACAAACTCTCCCCCAGCCAGGCAGAGGTGTACCCTCCACCATGATACACACAAGATAAGCCACGACCAGCAAAGAGAGATCTCCACAACAAAACCACCCGTTACACAAGTTTATCCCAAAAAATGACGCCTCTTCTATTTGTCCTCCTAACCAAAGCAAACAATTTTTTATTGGAAACTCAACCACAAACAAATCATGTCAATTCTTTAAGTACATCATCATCATCATCATCAACATATTCGGTTGAATATTCCTTTTTACATGATTGCATGTGTTCAATGGCTTTTAGAAATTGACTTCTAAACTAACCTATCTCTGGCCAGGTCTTTATTTATCCCTCGTTCACTCAAGTTCATTTTTATCACTTCCTTCCATGTTTTGTTTTGCCTTCCCCTGTGAACTAAATCTGCTATCTTAACTACTCTAAATCTATTAATTCAAGAACTCTCATCCATTCTTTCAGTGTGGCCATACCATCCAAGTCTCCTATTCTGCACAATCTCCCTATACTGACCAGATTTAATCTTCCTCTTAGGTCACCAGATCAAAGCCTGTCTTTAAGAGTCACATTACACATCAATCATATCATTTCTCTCCATGCAATGAATGTCCTCAACCCTCACTTGCCAGGTTTCACTTCCATACATCATCACACTGCGTACACATGCCTAATCGACTCTTCCCTTGGCCGACAGTGGTAACGCTCTGCTGGTTAGTAATGATAAAAATTATCTGATCTTACTCCATCCACTCCTAACTCTTGCAATCACACTAGCACCTGCTCCACCCTGTGCTCCAAGGTAACAAAATTTATAAACAACCTCAATAGCTTCACCATCCAGATATACTTTCTCCACATCTGAGTTCTCATCTGTCTTTATTATCTTACACTTCTTACACACGAAAACACAAAATTAAAAAGAGTTTTAACAGAAATCCTCTGAAAAAAATTAAAATTTTGTGAGGTTTTTTTTCAAATCGTAAGAGTGTACCAAAATGCTGAGTATTTGTTTTTCTCTCTCATATATTTTCCATAATATATCGATAAAACAAAAGTAGTGTTCTTCATTCAATCCCAAGCAACATCGGGTCTTCCTGCTAGCATAAAAATAAACGAGACACCAATTCTGGAGGATATAAACGTCTTACCAACAAAATGCTACAACAATCTAAACCCACTGCCAAAACTAAAGACAACAACAAAGTTAATGGCATATAACAACAGAAGACATATTAGGGACAAATAATCGATATTGCAAAATACAAGATGGAAAATAAAAATAATTTTAGCATAAAAATCTTGGCATCATTTAAAAATAAAAGATAGGAGCAAATTCCAATATTGCTTTTTTTAATATCATCGAATCCAAGAAATTGTTTGGAAACTGCACGGAGAGAAATGATATGAGAATGATGCGATCAACATGTAATGTGAGTCTTAAAGACAGATTTAGATCTGATGACCTCAGAGGAACATTAAATCTGGACAGTATAGAGAGATGTGTGCAGAACAGAAGACTTTGTTGGTTTGGTCATATTGAAAGAATGGATGAGAGTGCTTGGGTTAGTAGGTGTGGAACAGTTGAGGTAGCAGGTCCAGTTGACATGAGAAAAACATGGGAGGAAGTAATAAGGATGGATTTGATAGAAAGAGGTATAAATAAAGACCTGGTCAGAGATAGGTTAGCTTTGAAGTCAATTACTAAAAGCTGTTCAACACATGCCAACATGGAAAACAGATGTTAACTGAATATGATGATGATGATGATGATGATGATGATGATGATGATGATGATGATGATGATGATGATATCCATATGGATAATATATAAGTAAAGATACTTATTAATTTGCTATCTAATTTACATAAATGTTTACATATTATTTAAATTAGATGACAAATAAAGCAATTAAAAAGCAAGACTGAACCCTTAGAAAAATCCATCACGGCTTACAGACCTGATGTGTGCAAAACAGGAGACTTTGATGGTATCACCAAGTTGAAAGAACGGATGAGAGTTCTTGGGTTAGTAGATGTAGAACAGTTAAGGTAGCAGGTTCAGTTGACAGGGGAAAACCAAGAAAAACATAGGAGGAAGTGATAGAAATGGACTTCAGAGAAAGAGGGATAAATAAAGACCTGGATAGAGATAGGTTAGTTTGGAAGTCAATTTCTTAAATAATATATGCCAGCATTAAAATGATGATGATGATCATCATCATCATCATCATGATGATGATCATGATGAATATTATTATTATTACTACTACTACTACTACTATTACAACTACACTGAAATTTGACCACTAAAAAAGAAGGGGAAGTAACAGTAATTATCATTACAAAACCTGCTCCTGGACTGCCAAGCCTGCAGGACATTCGCTGAAACTTCCCGATGTTTTTTTTATTATTATTTGTCAGTTAGAACAGATTATTTCGAATAGTATACCATAAAGTAAATGTTTACATTAACTTTTTAACGCGTATAAAATTGAACTTTTAAATTTAAACTTAATAATTCAAGATTTGACAAAATATTGTTATGTATTTATTGAATAAATATTTTTGAAGATTAAAAAAAATTACAAAATTAGAATAAAAAATTTACACCAAAAGTTTTTTTTTTTTTTACATCTAACCAAAATCTTCCAATTTTAATCAAATCTTCAGTAATTATTCATTTACAGATAAATATTTTTAGGAAACAGATTTTGAATTAGAAACATTAATATCAAAGAAAAATTTCGACCTCCCCCCTTTTTTTATTTACAAAATGGCCTTTTTTTTTTCTATTACAACAAATTTACATTCCTGTAAAGATAGATCATATAAAAATTTAGGCACTTGTGCAGTTTCATAAACAGCGGCAGATAATCCACAGGAAGTAACGATCAATAGATTAAAACATTTTAATAAATTTATTCATCTACTTAAATATAATTTCTGAAAGAAAAGTATGCTGTCCTAGGACTGCGTGTAACCGTCGGATAGCAAGCCCAAACTCTTATGGACAAACAAGACTCTGAGGCATAGTGTAATTTAAACCCAGGTGTTATTATTTGTTGAAAAAGGTAAAAACGGAGATGCCTAAAATATCGAGATATTTAAGTGGATAGAAATTCCTCCATGTAGGTCCGAGACTAAGCAGCTAGGAGATAGGGGGCAGAACACCAGAAAGCTGCTCGCCCGGTGTCGAGGCTAAAAAATCCCTTACAAGAAGGAGGACCGACAAAGGGAGATAAATCTAAGGGACTTATTCTAGGCTAGACAGAACACTCCTCGCCTGGCGTCTTCGACGACATGAAATTGCACTAGTCCTTGACACAAAGAACGGGTCTGAGGAGTCGCTGCAGAAAGGAGATGGCAGCCAATGGAAGGAGCATGAGCAGCTGAAAGGTGCAAAGACGGGACCCGCTGGAAGGATTCAAGAACAGGAGTCACTAGAAGGATTCAAGAACAGGAGTCACTGGAAGGAACAGGAACAGGAGCTGTTGGAGTGAGCAGAAGAGGCAGGCTGGAGCAGGAGTCACCGGAAGGAATAGGAACAGGAGCTGTTGGAATGAGAGAGAGAGGCAAGCTGGAGCAGGTGGTGCGTGGAGTGAGCTGGGGAGGCAGGCTGGACCAGGGGTTGTGGTGCCGTCCTTTCGCTTTGGTGTTGTTGAAGATACTGTGTGACAGCTGACCGTATTATGTTCTTTAGTGAATTCGAAGGCGAATGGTTTCTTGACAGCTATAGCCGTGATGGCTGGAGATGCATTCCCTCTAAGGAGTGATTGTCTTTGTTTTTGTTTATCTTGATGGTTATTGGCAGGATTAACTTCTAGTTTTGGTGGTGGTTCGGGCGGTGACCTGTCTACACCAGCAAATTTAAAATACTGTTCAATCCTCTCAAGAATACTCTGGGTCCTGTCGTCTTTAGCTGCGCTCGTAGTTGTGGTCGTCCTTGATAAGGCTAACCTGGCTGGTAGGTTGTTTTTTAAAGTGGTGTTTGTTTTTGACCGAACAAAACATGTTGCCTGAGGTGAAGATGTATCAGATGTAATCTTAGAGACGCTTGATTTAGCAGGTGAGGCGGAAGATAATGGTAAGCCTTCATCCACAATTTTTGACTTAGTAGATACCATAGATGAGGGTTGAGTTTTTGTTTTCACAAGTTTTGCATGCATAGTTTTGGTTTGCAGTGGTGTACTTGTCAAGATAGGTTGAATGACTGCTGAGACGAGAGAATTTAAAGGTTGGTTGGAAGGACAACTATTTGTAGCAGGTGATGCAGATGATTTAGAAAAAGGAGGAAATCCGTAGGAAGATCCGGGTGGAGGAGCTGCTTCGGTGGCTTGAACATATCGAAACATGTCGGCGATATGTATGAAGTTGGGTATGGGCCCTGGTTAATGACGACCAAGTAGAGAGCTTCTAAGAATGTAGGGATCTGAGCTGCATGTTCGCAGAAGATGTGGTTAATGTAGACACTTGCAGACAGACCTTCATGTTTGTGCTGAGGTTGATCAAGTCGTAACTGACCGTCTCTGGGCGGCCCTCGCATCCCGGTAAAGGAAATACAGGACCGCTAAGCCAAGTGGTTCTCCGGAGATGGTATGCAGGTACAGAGCGGGTGCCAAGGTGAGCATGGTTCTGATCGGTGTGGATGTATTTCAACTGTTTAGGATGAGAGGGTCTACGTATATGCAACACAAGATTGGTGAGGTACATGTAAAAACCTCTAGTTTAGATTTGGATGTAACCTAAGACTACCTTACTATCCGTGTACAAGGTAGTGGAGTGAACCTGCAAGTCCATCTCAGAAGAGATCGGTCTGCTTGCCAGGAGAACAGCACAAAGCTCCGGTCTGGGGACGGAATGTTCGGGTCGTGGGGTAAGTTTTGCTTTCCCTGTGATGAAGCTGATTTGACAATTTGCTTCGTTGTCGGTGATTTTGAGGTATGCTACTGCAGCAATAACTTTGGTGGGGTCATTATCGAGGTACCAAAGGAATATCAGAAACTTCCTGTGTTTGTCTTTTGCTGTGAAACGGTATAACGTTCGTTCGGTGTTCATGGTAACAGTGACGACTTCTTTGAGGAAACGAGTGCGAACTCCGACCAGAGTTTTGTTTAGGTCGGGTCCACTTATTGGCACTTCATTCAGGGATGCTCCGTCGTGTTTGGTACTGTAGTCAAAGACCACCCAGGATTTTCCTGTTTGTGGGAGGTGGCATGGGGTAGATCTGGAAGGTAGTGGAGTGATCCAACTGTTTATGTCCTTCTCAGCTCCCAGTTCCATGATGCTCGAGAAAGCGATATCCTCGATGGGAGGCGCTGCTTTGTCGTCGTTCTCCTCGATGTGTTAGAGAACGATTTTTGAGGAGTTGCCGTCACAGACCTGAGACCAGTCTATGCTGTGAAACCACTTCAGTTGCTGTTAGGAGGTCACCCTCCCCACCGTGCTTGGGAGAGGATCTCGTGTCTACAGTTCGAGCTAGTGAGGTCCAGTCGTCTCTCGTTGGGGTTGACTTGCCAGGTCAGCTGGCATATAGCCGAGTTTTGTTGAGTGGCTATGGCTGGACCGTTAGTTGTACTTGTTGGCAGCTTCCCTCAAAACCTTTGCTTCGGCCACGGCAGCGGCCGTCTCCCTTTCGAGCTGTGATCTCTCCAACTTCCCCTTTATTTCCAGGCTAGACATGTCTTAGCCGCTTCAGCCCTTGCTCGGGCGATAGCAGCAGCACTCGTAGACGTCCTGCTCGAGGAGCAAGAGTAGCGTGAGGCATGAAGCTTTGGCTGGTTAGACATGTTATGAATCATCGTAGAAAGGATAAAAATAGGGGTGACTGGTTGTGATATCGAAGCTGAAAAAGTAGCTGGAAACGGGCGAACTGTATGGGCACTACTGTTGTTGAAGTAACGTCCGTAGTTCAGATGGATTCTTTTTTTTGGTTGTCTTCATGGAATGACCGTAAGTCTGTACTTCTGACGGTTGGTGTAGAACGTGTATTCCGGTCATTAGGAGGCCCTTCATTTCTATTATGATTGCGTCCGACCATTGAGAGGCATCTCCATTTTTACTGTGCTTGAATCCGACCATTGCGAGGAATCTCCGTTATTATTATCCCACAATCCGACCGTTGGGAGGCTCTCCGTTTTTACTATGCTGTCCTAGGGCTGCATGTAACCGTCGGATGGACAGCTAGCCTAAACTCTTATCGACAAACAAGACTCTGAGGTATAGTGTAGTTTAAATCCAGGTGTTATTATTCGTCGAAAAAGGTAAAAACAGAGATGCCTAAAATATCAGGATATTTAAGTGGATAGAAATTCCTCCATGTAGGTCTGAGACTAAGCAGCTAGGAGATAGGGGACAGAACATCGGAAAGCCGCTCGCCCGATGTCGAGGCTAAAAAATCCGTTACACGAAGAAGGGCCGATAAAGGGAGATAAATCTAAGGGACTTACTCTAGGCTAGACAGAAAAAAAAGCATTGTAATAAAATAAAGTTTATTATCAATAAAGTAACATTTTGGCTAAAACATTGTAATAAAATATAGTTTCTGAAATTGACAATGATTTTTTTTTATAGTTTAAAATGTTATAAAATGAACATAATAATAATAAAACTCTATTTTATTACACTGTTTTGGCCCAAATGTTACTTTAATGAAAATAAACTTGATTTTATTACAATGTTTTTCTTTCAGAAACTATATTTTATTAAATAAATAAATTTATTAAAATGTTTTAATCTATTAGTCGTTACTTCCTGTGGATTATTTGCCGCTGTTTACAAAACTGCACAAGTGTCAAAATGTAAATCAATTTAGTTTTATTACAAAAAGAAGATATAGATTTATATTTCAGAATTTTTTAGATGAGGATTTATGAGTTGTATTATTCAGACTACTATTCTCATTGTGGATCGATTATTACACATCTAAAACAAAATTAGGTTTAAGGCTCCCAAAATGTAGCGCAATGGCTAAAGTGTTGAGTAATAATCATTTATAAGTGACTGTCTTATGAAAGTTAACGGTTCAATCCTCACTAAAGGTGATACTAACTAAGAATATATTTTAAAAATTACTTAAAACTTCTACCTAGTCATGGCTGACAGAACGAGAACAATCTACCCCTGTGGATTAAATAAAGGGTTCAGCTCGAAATTCTGTACAGATTCCCAAGTTCAATAAGACGCACTTGAAAAAGGTTGGAGGTTACATCGACCGAAATCGATTTTTTAAATATTTAAAACTGGCTTTGCAATATATTATTTTTACAATCAAAATATATTTTAACAATTAAAGAAAAAATGATTTAGAAAATGGAAGTAGAGCCCATTTTTGTCTAATATAATTTTGAATATTGTTTTTAATAAAAAAAAATTATATAAAAATCGTTAAATTATAAGTATGAAGATTCATAAGCGAAATACTTTTAAGTGTAGTATAAACTTTGGGACTAATTTTTTGTTTAAATTTTATTTTTAATTTAAAAAATAAAAAGTTACATATTTTGAGACATTAAATGTCAACCTTGTGCCACCTCCGGCCGTCATGGTGTGGGTGATACACAGGGAATTATAAACACTGCATAGACATACAAAGAATAATAATTGGAACAAATACATAGAAGATAATTAGAAAAAATACATAGAAGACATTGCTAAAGCTGCTGCAAGGATGGTTGGCTCTCGCTACCGTGCTAGAAAACTTCTCACACCTGACATTATCCTGTATCTCTACAAAGCCACCATCCGCCCATGCATGAAGCATTGTTGTCACATCTGGGCTGGTGCACCATCCACTAGTCTCTTCCTCTTATACAAGGTCCCAAAAAGAATCTCTAATCTGATAAGTCCCTCACTATCCACCAAGCTCCAGCCCCTGTCCCATCGCTGCAATGTTGTATCCTTGTGCTTGTTTGACAAGTACTTCAAACTTGTTGCTCTGGTGCCACCCCGACTTAAATACACTCGATCAACCTGACAATCAGCTAAATCCCACTCATTCACTGTGGAGGTCCTCAGATGCCAGAGAGCCTTCTACTCCAATAGCTTTATTCCACGTGCTGCCGGCCTTTGGAACTCCCTCTCTGCTCCCTGACTGTACCGACAGGCAGAAATTTAAAACTAATGTGGACAAGCATCTTGCTGAACAGCTCTTAATTTAGGATGAGCCTCTCCCCCTAAACTTTCACCCTAATTCTTAGTAGCCCCTTATGTCTACAGTGGCAACTTGCCTTGTTTGAGGTGAACTAAGTTTTTTTTTAAATTAAATAATAAAGTAACGTATCCAATGAACACATCTAACTAATCGAATGAAAGGAAGATGTTGCATAAGCAACTAATACACTAACTACCTTTTTTTGGTTCTGTAAGGATTTTCATTTTTTTTATTTACTAAAGAATTACCACTTATCAAGGCCAAAAGCCACTCGAGAATAAGGGTTAATGAAATGTAGTGATTGTCAGTTGAAAGATGAAGAATATTATGAGAGGATTGAAAATGATTAACGGAATGAAGTAAGTTTTATTACTTATGGAGACGGTTTATGACAAGAATCTGTTAACATTGGATCTGAAGACAACCCTGATGTAATCTACAAGAAAGCAGTCCCAGGGTAATGTGTTCCACAGATGGGAAGCTCTTGCGAAGAAGTTTTGTTCATAGAAATTCTGCCTCATGCTAAGCGCACAGAGAAAAAAAAAGGAAAGTTTTTTTCGTTGTGGTAGCAAAACGAGTTCTTGCTGTGAATGTGTTACAAGGAGGAATCAGTAATTGGAGCTCAGTCGAGCGTTTGCCATAAAATCTTATGTTCCTGAACTATTGTTCATGAATCCTGTTAATTATTATAATCAATGTCAATCAATATTTACCTAAAGATCAACATCATATGAAGTTGGTGAGAAACACTTGTCATACAATGTCATATTTCCTTTCCCACATAGTTAAGAAACAAAATGAAACTGGAAGGAGAGAGGGCAGGGGGGAGGTCTGTAAGCGGTGATAGATTTTTCTAAGGGTTCAGTCTTGATTTTTAATTGCTTTATTTGTCATCTAATTTAAATAATATGTAAACAGTTATGTAAATTAGATAGCAAATTAATAAGTCTCTTTACTTCTATATTATCCATATGGATATCATCATCATCATCATCATATTCAGTTAACATCTGTTTTCCATGTTGGCATGTGTTGAACAGCTTTTAGTAATTGACTTCAAAGCTAACCTATTTCTGACCAGGTCTTTATTTATACCTCTTTCTATCAAATCCATCCTTATTACTTCCTCCCATGTTTTTCCCATGTCAACTGGACCTGCTACCTCAACTGTTCCACACCTATTAATCCAAGCACTCTCATCCATTCTTTCAATATGACCAAACCAACAAAGTCTTCTGTTCTGCACACATCTCTCTATACTGTCCAGATTTAATGTTCCTCCGAGCTCATCAAAACTAAGCCAGTCTTTAAGATTCACATTACGCATCCATCGTATTATTCTCATCTCATTTCTCTCTATGCAACGCATATCCACAACCCTCACTGGCCAGATTTCACTTCCATAAAGAGACTTAGTTATGCAAGAAGAATGACTTCACAGATCACAGTTTACGCATTTTCGAATGAAATCAAAGTGAAAGAAATAGTGATAGTAATTTATATATCGATCTATATAATACTAAAGCTCCGATAATCTTTCTTGGTTGCTTGTTTGCACATTGAATGCTTTTGATGGTGAAGAAAAGGAGAAGGAGATGAGAAGTGGTGCTGGGGGGAGTAGTAGTAGCAACAGCATAAGAGAAGGAGAATAACAGGAGGACAAATAAAGAAAAGGAAAACTTGAAAATCACAGAACAGTGCCAATGGAGATGATATATATATGGGGTTCAGCGCTGGGAGCAGAAATACACAGGGGTCTTCATTCATTACCGGCCAACACAGGGTGGGCATTCCTGCACTAAGTACTACATATTATTTATAGCATTTTGATTTTAAAGATGGCGGCTCTTTGAAATGAACGTTTTTTGTTTCATTTTAAATGAACAAAATCTATAAAACTCAATGTTTAAAAAGATTGATCCATAATTAAAGAGAGCTGTGAAGTCGATAGCCAAATGCTCAAACTGCTGAAAGCTGTGATCAAAGTGTAGTATATTGTTGTGACTGAGATGATTCTAGTTAAGAGTAGGATAGACATGTTTTTATCATTTTTGACCAAGGATGACCAACTAGACCCATTTTCTCCACACTTTTAATGGCCTTGTGCCTAATTTGTTCCAAATGTAAAATTTTATATTTTGTGCAAATAAATATTTCAAAGTGTAGTATCTGTTCTGTCTTCGATCAGTGAAGGAGAGGTCCTTTTAGATTGAGGCATTTTTTTATTTTTGTCTCAATCCAGAGTGCCTCTTTTGAGTTAACTGGACTTTCCCCACACAAAAAACAGACTTTGTGTCTAACTCTGCCCTCATGGATTGGGCAGGCAAGTAAATAGGAACTCCAACTCTGGAAACAATGAACTTACTCCGAATCTGAATCTACAGCGCTGATT
The DNA here is from genome assembly GCA_963556195.1 of Sepiola atlantica. Taxonomy (NCBI): domain Eukaryota; kingdom Metazoa; phylum Mollusca; class Cephalopoda; order Sepiida; family Sepiolidae; genus Sepiola; species Sepiola atlantica. The sequence continues at coordinate 81,247,089 of OY744524.1, read as the reverse complement.
CGGAAGAATATAAAACTAACAAAATTGAATAAAAAAAATTAGGGGAGAAATGTGTCGAATACACCTGCCCATTTTTTCTATCACTCTTAATTCCTATTTACTTGTCTCCTCACAAGAGCAGAGTTAAAAACAAGGTCGGTTTTTAATCTGGGGGAAATCCGGTGCTTATCCAGAATTACCGAGACATAGGGAAAACAAATAAAACAAACAGAGAAATATCTGTATGGTTTACGTACCCGTGACGGAATGAATATATCGTATACCAAAAATCATGTAAATTAATCAAGTAGTTTTTATTTTATAAAAGAAAATTTAATTTTATCGATAAACGAGTAATGTTGATATATCGGCGGCATTATTGGTCATATTCAAGGAAGCTAAGGGAGATAATACCCAAAATTACAGACTTTATTTCTCTAGTTTGCAAAAGTTTGGATTATCTCCATTGAATATGACCAATATTGCGCAGATATTTCAACCTTATTCGTTTATCTATAAAATTTGATTTTCTTTTATAAATTAAAACTATTTGATTAATTGACGTGATTTTTGGTATACAACATATTCATTCCGTCACGGGTACGTAAATCCTTTTTTAGTTTGTCTTATCCTGTGGCAGACGCCACAACTAAGGGAATATATGTGCGTCCCGCTATAATTGATAATCTCCGGGCTATAATTGGATTTATTTTTATTTTTTTTTTATGAAACAAAAACAGGGTCACCAATTATAGCCCGGAGATTATCAATTATGGCGGGAGTTAAGAACAAAGGATTAACCACAGTGGCGAAGGATTGCCGGACAAATGGTTATGAGAGCATGAATCCAAAGACCAAAGGTTGTGGGAGCGATGCCTTTGTAACAGCATGCCATTCCCACTGTTTGAACGTGGCCCGACCACGTTTGGCCTGGTTGAAATGGCAGGACCACATGTGGATATATTGAAAGGATTAAACAAAGGGAAAAGAAAGAAAACAATATTATTATCTAAAACTTATATTAGAAAGAAAGCGAAGGAATAAGAAAGCTAACACAACATAAGAATGTTCTTTTATAAAATTAATAATTACGAGGAAAACATTTATATGAAACAAAAACAATTTATTTAACTAAGACATTTGTAGAGTTCAACAGTTCATATTTTTAAGGTGTCTATGCGATGCGTGTTTGCTGTATTTTTGTGTGGCAATAGTAATGTGTATGTTTGAAGAAAAGTTCATCATTCGATTTAAAAGGGATTACCTTTTAGCCTCCCCCCACCTCCTCGGTCGAGCCGGGGGGGGGGGGAGGGGAGTGTCGACGATCTCCTCGGTGTGCGTTCGCCCAGAACACAGAAGTAAAAAGAGAGAAAGGAAGTGTGTGCCTTCTTTTATAGACACTCAAACCACGCGTGGTCAAGCTGACCTGTTGGTCCCTGATTGGCCGGAACCTTCTGGCAACGTGATTTTACGAGATCAGACGTCTTCTCTACCTCAGAGACGAAGAAGGGTTGAGTTAACAAAGAAAGGTCGCACATATATCCCCTTAGTTGTGGCGTCTGCCACAACCACCACCCCCCTCCCCATGTCTCGATGATTATGGATAAACACTGAAAATCTAGCTCTCCGAAAAAAGAGGCACTCTAGATTAGGGCAAAAATTTAAATTGCCTCAGTCTAGAAGGATTTCTCTTTCACTGACTGAGGACAGAAAAGATGAAGTGTAATATCAGAACACTACTCACTTATACTCCTTTACGACTGCAGACATTCAGATAAACTTGACTAATCTTCTTGTTCAACAGAGCATAAAGAGTAGTTCAACTTAACGGGGCAACAATTTACTGTAGAAATACTATCTTCTTATTCTTCTACATAATAAAATTTACAGACGAGTTATCGTCTGTCTTGCGATTCACGTTCAAATGTAACATTTTGAATAAACTTTTTTTTTAAATTATGTCATAATTTAAAAAACTTTATCCAATTAATATATTGATTAAACGTCACGTAATAACTAATTCAATTAAACATGCAAACTTCACAAAATTTTGATTAAAACAAAAGGACCGGCATGCAATTCTTTTTGAACTTTTAAAAAAAAATGTATTCATCCCAAACAAAGTATATTGACACGGAAGCGTAAAGGGCATTGGAGTGGGGGACAGCAATATGTTCGTTCACATTACATTTAAATTTCTGCATGTTGATACTGTCGGAAACCCGGAGCAAAACGGGAATTCCAAAAGCAAACAGTCCGAGGAAAGAAGCTATCAGAGTAGAAAATTTCGGGGTACTTATTCGTCTTTTACCATAGTCCGTTTTTCACAACTTTTTACTCACCATTTTTTGTTCTTTTTTCGGTGTACATTTACCTATCAGGCTGCTAGAGAATTCCGGGGTTTTGGGGAAAAAATTTCAAATATTTTACATTTTAGGAGGGGAATCAGTTTCCAATGTAAATTCAACGTAGACTGATCCCCCTCTTTTTGACCATCAATTTTTTAAAAAAAAACTTTTTCGGTGTACAATTACCTATCATGTCGATAAAGAATTCCGGGGTTTTGGGAAAAAAAATTCAAAACATTTAGATTTTAAGACGGGGGATCACACCAAATTTGTGACATTTGGCCCTAAAAAGGCCAATTTGTGCACGGTCCACTAGCCAGTCAGCCGGCCCTTATTATGCGTTTTTACCGAAATAAGTTTCGCCATTACTCTCAAATAACTTATTTTTACTAAAGCATGGTTAAGTTTTTATACAGGAAAATAAATAACATAAAAACAATAAGTATAGTGAGTGTTATCGGTGCTTTTATCGATCCTGAACCAGCTGTCGTGACGTTCGACTCGGAAGCGTTCGGCTGTTCTACGCAAACGGCCAAGAGTTGCCGAGCCGAAGTAGCCGACATTTTCTATACGGTGCTGCGTCCTATGATAATAATGTTTTGCTTGATTTTTTTTTGTGTGGGGGGTTACGGTTAGGGGTAGGAAATTTTTAAAGAAACAACAAAGAAAATTAAACATATTTACATAATTTTTTTTTTTTAAAGAAACAGGAAAAAAAACATAGCGAGGTTACTATTATAAAATGAATACTGTATTTTTATTTACAAGGAATTTTTTTTTTAAAAAACAAAAACAAAAAACGTACCAAAATTACTTTTATCACGACATATTTTTTTAATTTTATTATTTATTTTTACTTGCTCGCGATGATACTGCAGTGCAAAGCTGTTCGTAATTCATTTTGGGTTTATTTTCTTTAAAAAAACTCCTTGACAAAAAATCCGTCTTCGAAAGCACTTATTTTCAATTTGTAACAAAGTTATCGGCTGCTCGCTGCTTCGGCTCGTCAACACTCGGCTGTTTGCGTAGGACAGCCGAACGATTCCGAGTCGAACGTCACGGCAGCTGGTTCAGGATCGATAAAAGTACCGTTTTATCGTACGCGTGAAACGTCGAAATGAAAACTAGGCTGAAAAAATATAAGAACCAGTTTTCATAAAAAAACTCAAGTGTATAATTTTCTAGTTCAGGACAGACCTTTTTTTAAGCAAAACATTATTTTATTATTTTCCGGGTTGAGAATAAAATATGTCATTAAATTTTTTTTTAAATGGTAAAATAATGTTTTGCTTTGCTTTTGTATTAAAAACAAAAAAGTGTCCTGCCCTTAATTAAAGAAATTATAAACTTGAGGTATGTTTGAGTTTGTTTATAAAAATGGCGACTATATTTTTCTGGTTTCAGTGTTTCACGCGTATGACGTAAATTGCTATAACTTATTGTTTTTAACATTATTATTAATTTATTTTTTTACTAAAATATGGTACAAAAAGTTGCTTGGCTGCAATGCCGAAACGTGACTGAAATATGAATAACCCATCTAATGTAAGTGGACACGAAGTTGGCAACTCCAATCATAAAGATTTAAAAAGAAAAAACTTCAACACGTGGACAACAATAACAAATGCGCTAAAAATTAAGTCATATGTGAACTTTAAAAAAATAGTTCAGTTAACATCTAAAGTAAAAAATGGCTTTATATTTATTAACAAAGTTATTTTTTTATAAGAATCGATAGTCATTTAATTCGAAAAACAAAATCCTAAATCTTTCAAATTAAACTTTAAAAAAAAAAGGGAATCCAAACTTTATCAGTTACCTCGCTTTTCGACCCCCACCCCCCTTTCATAAATGTTAACTAAATAAAGAAAAAGAAGAAAAACCCTATTTTTAGTATTGATTTACTCCTCTCCAGGAGTTAGGCACAAGGCCAGTTTTTATCTTACTCCCACAAGTAAGATGTGACCCAAGGTCGGGTCGGGAAAGTGGGGTTTAAAAATTGCCTGGGCAGCCCCGTCGGCATTTCCCGGTAGGGGCGCCTCAGGCAGTAAGCAATAAACTTACTCCTTTTTTTTTTTTTTTTTTTTTAGCGAACACCTTACCAAAACAAGTGAGATAACTCTGGTCTTAATTTCCGGTTACTTCAACTTTCCGGCCGGCGCCATGTTTGCTAAAGTATTTAATATCTTTCAAATACGATTCAATTTGTTATAATAGTTTTTAACTGATTCTTTTTTAATTCAAACATAGTTTTAAGTAACAATAAGTCGTTTGAGAATATTGCCGAAATTCTCCCACGTACATTTCACTGTCAATTTGGGTGACTTATTACAACTATTTTTAACTATAAACAAAGCCGACATGTTGTTTTCACAACATAAACTAAGTTTATAATACTTTTGTTGCATTTTGTTGTTTTGTTTTTCAAAACTTTTGACATTTTTATCAACAAACTAAAACAATAATGAAATAATAAAAAATCAGTTCAAAAACAACCAAAATACAAGTTTAAGAAGCACATAAACAAATGCAGTTAATAATAATTCTCACTGGAGAATAAGATATCAGAGATGAAATAGAGCGAAAAATAAAAATCCATTTGCCTCGGCTTTCACCTTTTTATCTTACGTGTCATCCACTTATTGATGTTTTTTTAGTGAAACTAAGTTTTCGTCAAACTTGACCCTTTGCCCCCAGACTATCAATGGAAAAATATAAAAGATTCTTTTTTTCTTTTTTCGTGCGATTACACATTAACACCCTGGAAATATTTTTAATTATTATTTTAAAATGAAGTTTCAGTTAACTTTATTATATAAAGTGGGAATTATTTACTGATGTCAACAGACCACAAAAGGGTTCAAAAACAAATAATTCACAAATAAATGTTACCAAAGGCAATATAAGTTACTCTTCGACCTACCTGGATAAGCTCTTTTGTGTTTTAATATATTTTAAAGCGGTCTGTTGGCTTCAGTAAATAATTCCCATTATATATATATATATATATATATATATATATATATATTACGTTCCCACATCTTTGATGTATACTTGTATATATTTGAGATAAATAAAATATATATTACTTTCCCGAGTATTTCCAAACTATTAACATGTAATCACACGAAAAGAAACAACAACAAAAACAGAGAATCTCATTTTTATTTTTTTGTTGACAACGTGGGCGCAACGCATAAAAAATAACAACATGAAAACATTAATTTTTTTTTAAAAAAGCAACTTTTTTTTTCAGCAAAATCAAATAACAGCTTTTGAAAAATTCTTAAATTGACATTGTTTTCTTAAACCCCAAAATAATAAATAATTTGCAAATAATTCTTTTCTAAACGTTTTTCTTACATTTAAATAGAAACTTACAAAAAACACCATTTCAGTGATGAATTAGAAATGGAAAATAAAAAATAATCTTTTAAAAACTATTTTTTAAAAATCTTTATCGAAACTAAGTAAATGTGAAATCTTTTTTGGAAAAGGTTCGAAAATAAACACAAATAAAAGGAAGCGCAATAGGGTGATTGTTAACTTTTGAACTAAAGAAATCTTTCTATATTAATAAACAGTACATGGCCAATTGTCATGCGTCTGTATTTCTCGTCTTTACATAAATTACACCTTATTTCATTTATTATTGATCGATTTAATAAATTTTTATTTACTTTTCATCGATTTCAAAAATGCAATAGCATAAAGTACTAAAACTTACGGTACTTCTGCAGTTTACGGTCCGTGCTTAAATAATAACGTTATCATTTAGAAACCCATTCTTTACAGGGGGGGGGGGCGTTGTTAACTATTCTGTATATTCACAAAACAATTTAATAAACAAAAAATACCGTAAAAATTGAATTTAACTTTAAAATCCTATCTAAAAATTAGCACAGTCCGCCGGGTCCGTAAACGGCAGAAGTACCAAACTTACTTTTTAAAGATCCTATTTTTTTATTTTTATAATTCAATTAAGAAATTAAATCCACCACAATGCATTTTCGTTTTTTCATAAACAAGTCAGACATTTTAATATTTTATAAATAGTTGAGGAGGAGGGGTAATTATTTCGTGACCCTTTGAAATGAATCTGGAATTATTTAAACTGTCGAACACTAGAAATTCATTTAAACTCTCTCTAAAATTCTTCGCACATCTTCATTCAATTAAAAGAATGAAAGTTGTGGAAATTACATCCAACCATCTTATGAATATAAATTTAAACATTTAAAGAACATTAGTCTAACAAAATTAGTTATAGTTTTATAACATTTGGCTTCAATTAATATCTAATGATCAAACGATACCGTAATAATTATTTTTAACTTTCAAAATCATATTTTAAAAAAGAAAAATTGGTAAAAACGGCATTTTTTTTTAATTGAAATTATTTATACGATTTAAAAAAATAAAAATTAAAGGCGAAATAAAAATGAAAGTAAAAAGACTCCCGGGCAACGCCAGGTAGGTTCACTGGTTCAGCTAACAATGTAATAAACTATGATATAGATGACATAAATTGACTGTGATGTCATAACGGGTGTAAAATAGTGACATAAATAATATTATTATTATTATTATTATTTATTGTTATTTACGAAAAAAAAAACATCGACATTGTTGGCGTGTGTTTTCTCGGTTTTAGGTTTCACTTTAAATCAGACATTGTTTTGTTATGAAAACACTATTACGTGTTCGTTCGATTATATGGTTTACGACGTGAACTGAAAATGGATACAAGATATATTTGAGACAGGGAACTCACCATTCTACAATCTGTAGATCAGTTCAGACGGTTAGTTCACGGAAAGAATAGCAAATTACAGAAGAACACTGGTATTTTTTTGCCCTCTGCACAGCTGCCATCTTGTATATACGCTCAGACCGAATGTGTTGCGAACGAACAAGGGAAGTAACTCTTATCGTATTTTTTTTTTGGTTTTTTGCAATCACCGCGTCAAGCGCGAATGGCGTTTCTTACAAAAAAGGTGGTCCCCACTTACTTGCTTCCCCACAAGGACAGAGTTATACATAAGGTCGTTTTAAATGTGAGGAACATTCAGCTCCCCAAAAGGGGGCACGTTTGATTGGGACAAAAATAAAAATTGCATGGGTCTAGAAAGGGACCTCTCCCTTACTGACCGAGAACAGAACGGATACTACACCTTTCTGAAAGCCGAGGGAATTAGTCTCACACGCGGTCTTCTGTAGTATCTGTTCTGTCCTCAGTCAGAAGAGGAGAAGCGCCCCCCCCCCTTCTTACCCGTTCAGAATGCTCTTTTGGGGGAAACTGGATATCCCATACATTCGTTGCAGGGGCCAATCACCTGGGTAGACACTGGCAAAGATACGGCAATGGCAAAGAAGGACAACGTAGATGAACAGTGTAAAACAAAGGTTGTATTTATTGCACCGAAGGTACAAAGGGAATAATGGAGAATAACTGGAGGTATAGGTTGTGGGGGTACTAACGAATTCTAAACGTTAAACATGAAAGAACGAGTAAAAATACGCCAGTAACCAACACAAAAAGTAAGAAAGCCAGCACTCAAAATTCATATAAACATAACAATTTATTTAACGTGGTTCGTTTAAATTGTATAAATTCCTCAATGAAAGTCTGAGTTTTGTGTACAGGAAAATGTCCCTTTTACTGTTTGTATAAAATGTCTCTTTTAAAGTTTGTTCTTGGAAAGCACACGTGTTTTGGTGTGCGCGTATATTAGAGAAAATGAGCCGTCTCTTTACCCTTTTTTGGGGGGAGTGTACGAAATGGTAGGAATTTGTGTTGAAAGGTACTTAAAACAGAGAAAAGAAAGAAAGGGTATAAGCTTACTATTTGTCCTGTGTCCGGTGAGGAGGAAAGGGGAGACGGCGTGTAGTAACTGTAAGACAGTAGCAGGCAGTGTTTTCTTGCCCCATGCCTTTGGAGTCTGTTGATGGGATCGTCTTAATCGCTGGTCGTAGGGAGAGAAAGACTTCGTTGACAGGACCGTGTTACTAGCTGGGAAAGGGAAAAAAGAGGAAGTGCGTTCTTTCTTTTATATCACTCAAAATCTCGCGTGGTCAAGCATGATTTGTTGGTCTTTGATTGGCCGGACCCTCTGACAGCGTGATTTGGCGAGAATAGGCCCTGTCTTCTTCCTTAGAAACAAAGAAGGGCTGAGTTAACAAAGAAAGAAATAATAACATATTAGGATGTTAATCCGATAAGGTTTTGATGATGTCTCTGGGAGTAGGAAGGCTGGAAGGACAGGAATGATGTCTCTGGAATCTATACAGCCGGAAGGGCAAGATCGACAGGAATAACGTCTCTGGAAGCAAGACGGCTAGAAGGATAGAAATGGCATCTCTGGAACCTGGACTGATGTGTAATGAGGTGCCTCAGGTAGGTCCAGTCTTTGTTGACATGGTGAAGAGCTGGATGAGCAGGAACAGGTAAGTATAGGACATCTACGGCAACTGGAAAGGACAGGAACCGGGCTACTGGAACAAGAGTCGGAGTTGCAGAAAGGACCTGGAGCAGGCGTTGCAGAATCCGGAGCAGTTGCTGCAGTAAGGATCAGGAAAGAGCTGGAGGAGGAACAGTGGAATGAGGTGGAGCAGGGGCCAGAGGGAGGAACTGGTGGTGTGAAAGTAAGGGCTCAGCAACAACATCCTAACCAGCTGAGTCTATCTCTGAGCCAGCACCTTACATTTGGTGGTTCGATCAAATAAACAATGACTGGGATAAATTACTGCCTATGCTTATTAAAGTTTAAAAAATGGCTGGGATGTTAGCTGACCGTTCTATTTATCTTCCTCCCACAAGGCAAGATGTGACGCAAGGTCGGGAAAGTGGGAAAGAACCAGCGCTCAAGAATTTGAGCATTCTGGCTGTTTAAAAATTGCCTGGGCAGCCCCGTCGGCATTCCCCGGTAGGGGCGCCTCAGGCAGTAAGCAATAAACTTACTCCTCCCCAAAGAGAGGAGGCAAAGCCTGGGAGGGTGCACCTCCTAGAACTGCACAGGACCGACAACCCCCAATAGACCGGCGTAAATCCAGACCCAAAGGCCCGGACCATACCGGTTTATTAAGCGGGGTAAAAAACCCTGGTTGAACCTGGGATGTTAGCTGACCGTATTTACATAATTTTCACCCAATTCCTAAAATCCGTTGTGGTGGTTTAGTGTAAAAAAGAGTGTTGTAAAGCCAAAATGTGTAGTCGTTGGTGACCGACGAAAAAACATCCAATCATGTAGCAGCAGTAGTCAGACATTTTTCCAGAGTGTGTTTTTTTGGGGGAAGGGGCTTTGAAGAAGGTGTGCTGAATTTGTAACATTTCTCAACATAGGAATGGTGGGAGGCACCACAACAGATTAAAAACCGACAATGTGTCTAACTTTACCCTCGTGGGGGGGAGCAAATAAATAGGGTCAAACTAACTGTGAGAATACTCTCATTGTTTTCTCCCTGATACATATTAATATATGAGTAGGAGCACCTGTCCGAGTAAGGTTTTTTTTTTTTTACTAAAAAGAGGTCACCACTTATCAAGGCCAGATGCCACTCGAGGATACAGGTTTATGAGATGGAATGATTGCCAGAACCTAGTCCGAATATTTCTGGGGACGGTTCCAGATAGAAATCTGTTGACATTGGCTTTGAAGACGACCAAGTTGTAATCTGCGGGAAGCAGTCCCATGGCAATGTGTTCCACAGACGGAAACCCCTTGAGAAGAAGCTCTGTTTGTGGAAATTTCGCCTGATGGTAGGAATACTGAGAAAGAAAGGAAAATCGTTCTTTGTTGTTTGTTTCATAATACTGGAACATTCTTCATGCAAGGAGTTTTTTGAACAACCCAAAATCTTCAAAACTATTAAAAACATTCAGCTTAATTATAGGCTGAGAAAACTTTTTCATTTTGACGAGTTAAACCCCTATTAAGGGATCTTAATAAGAATTACAAATTGATCAACTGTTGGGAGTGTGTACAATTTCATATGATTGTACTTGTTGGGATTTTTACCTGTTCCAATATGGGACGAAATTTTAGATTCGCTGTATACGAAAAATGCTTATGAAACAAGTGACATTGCAAGACTGAAGGAACAAAAAACAATGATTATATCAAGATTTTATATAACTTAAACGATATAAAAAACAAAGGAAGGATCAGGAGAAGAACAGGTTCGTTGCAAAAAAAGGTGATATTTTGCGGACTTAACTTTTAAGTTTCGTTCTGGTAACAGTTCTTATTGTTCCATGTAGTTTTGGTGGGGGACTCATGTGAATTCGAAAGGCTTTGAATAGGAGAATTTTGAGTCGACCATATGTGCCAGTTTGATACTATGGACCCCCCCCCCCGAGACCCCGAGCCAAGACCCCAGACAATGGGAGGAAATTATTCACCAGAAAAGGAAAAGCCATCAGAAGTGAGATGAGTAAAAACACAATGGAGGGGGGGGGGGGAATCTTTTGAACTTTCAAGACAGGAAGACGTCTCACAGTTGGTGGTCAATTTCTGGATAGTAAGCTGAGAGTGGCGGAGAGAGCAAGTCATTTTTCGCTTATCAGTCACTCTGGGACAAAGACTAGGCATTTAGGACTTTCAGACGAAGTTAATATATTGAGGGCAGTTGCAACAGTTTAAGTTTTACGGCAGTTTGCAGCCATTGCCAGCTTGGGGAGATCCCCAAGAGGTTTTGTTTTGGGGCAGATGGGGTTAGACCTGAGTGAGACGAAGGAGATTGCAGATTGGCGAAGACTCAAGATGAGCTGACTTCAACCGGACAACAATGATGCCTTGACAGACAGCTATCAACAGATAATGTTTGGGTGTCCTTTTACCACACTGATGGTATCACACACTCTCAAAGCACGACTGATTTATATGCAATGTATCAGAGTTTGTGTTCTCTCTTGTGAGTTTGCATCATTTTGTTTTTTGTATACTTATAAACCAGTGCTTGCACCCTTGGCGATCACCAAGATGACACTACCAGAACAGAAGATGAAAGCAAAGAAAACCACGGCACACAGCGTTGGGATCAGCGACGGTCATCGGGGAGTGGCATGGTTCTACAGCACAAAGACATGCAGGATAGGTTGCTCAATGGAGCCAGAAGTTTCTATGACTGCTCCTGTCAAGTGTCGATGGGAAAAGAGACTAAAAGTTTGAAAACCGCACTCATGTGGGGTGCGGAAAATGTGCTAAATAGTGACCTGTGATTGGTTGTTCTTAATCCAATCACAGAGCATGTAAAAAATGACTCCACTATAATAATTTTTAATATACTATAGTTATTAAAATTAGAGATAAACACTTTTTAAGCCAAGGATTTAATATATAGGATATATGTTTATCCCAATCCTATATATGCTGTAGCAGTCACATATTTTGATGTACTATTTTCTTTTGATATAAATAGGCAGGTACCACTAAGTAATTGGCCCATGTTTTGTTGTAGGAATGCAATTTGTTGGACTAGTTCTTCTGCCATTCATACAGGCTGTTTCCCCGCCTAATCAGTTGGATTTTGAGAGTCATACAAACCGGATATTGTGTTGCTGGCTCTTCCAACTCACCAGCACCTGATGAAATCTACAAAGATGTGTGGCGCCACCCCTTTATAATTTAGCTGTTTTTAATTCCTTTTCAGCACTGCCAAAAATAAAAGGTACTGTCTGTTAACCTCCAATGTCGTCTACTTATTGCATCTATGAATTGGATTGACATTCTATTTAATTGTTCGAACATGGAGTCAGATGGACCTTCGATTACAGCCAAACTTTAATTATAATGAAGATGGATATCCCTTTAACTCACTCAACCTCATCCATTATATATTAATTGAACAACTGTGTGTGAGAAAACACATAAGTCATGCCTCGAAAACAAACTCTAAAAAAAGCAACTGAATGGTTTATAGTTTGATCCCAACCAACCTCTACGATTGTTTTCTACATTGAAGGAGGAGGTAAGGAGGGGACGACCGGGAAGACACATATTAATACGATAGCGTGTGTGTTATTTTGTGTGTCACGCTTACATCAAAAGCAACGACCTTCCGAATCTGTGTATGCTACTCATGAATTGGAGCCAAATTTAATTTAATCTAAAGCATTTACAAAGTAAGGTTTAGTCGTCGAAATATTACCTTCACTAGAAATATTGTATACAAAGAAGTTTTGTAAATTGTTTCATGTATTGTTCATTTTTTAAAATAAATATACAAGTCAAATCTTATCATATTTTATTCAAACATGCATAGGTTAGGAACAAGATTGAAAACATCATTTCGTGTAATTTACACGGGTCCCGCTAGTTTGTATAATTAGCATAGAATTTAATACAATATGAGAACCATTATTTATAAATAATAGATAAGGTTATAATATATATATATATATATATATATATATATATATATATATATATATTAGTAAGTTATGAAAATATATTTATGGCAATTAAGCAACACAGAGGCTTCCACGTTTCATCCCCATAGGGAATCGTCAGGTTAAAATGTGTAGCTTAATTGCCATAAATATATTTTCATGACTTACTACCTAGCTCTACTCACGCATTGAGCACTGTTGAAGTAAATACTGAAAATTGATACATAAAAGATTATATCTCTTTATAACACATTTTATGTGGATACATGAAATAATAATTATATATATATATATATATATATATATATATATATATATATATATATATATATATATATATATATATATATATTAGTAAGTTTTTGAAAGGCTGTGGGCAATGCAATTCCGGGTAAGATGCAAGTTGAAAGGAAAGGAACAAAAACAATAACAATAAATCGAATACGATATAAGACTTACTATTTATTTTTCCTTTTTTTTTCCTTTTTTTTTTTTTTTCTTACATAACAGCAAGAGTGTTTTAGCTGTTCGTGTGATGTCCGGGTGATTAAAAATCACTATTTGATATTTCGGGAAAAGACATCCCTTTTTCAAAAATAATTAGACCAGAAGAAGAATAATATTTTATTCTTCTCCGACTGTGTAGAGAATAATACAAAACAAAATGGCTGCCAGATATAGACCGCAGCAAAAAAGCAGTTTCACAGGGAATATAAATTAAGTTAAGTTTTATTTTAATATTATGTTAAATATATGATTGGTGTTTAGAATATTAGTGTAATGTTGGTTAGGTGTATGGTGTTCGATAAACTGTTAGTTTTGATAATATATATATATCATTTTTTATTTTATTTTTTTTAATTTTTATATTTGAATATTTACTTTGTTTTATCTTCATATTTTTATTTTGTTTATCTTTCTATCGTAATTTAATCTGTTATGTAAGAAAAAAAAAAAAAAGGAAAAAAAAAGGAAAAATAAATAGTAAGTCTTATATCGTATTCGATTTATTGTTATTGTTTTTGTTCCTTTCCTTTCAACTTGCATCTTACCCGGAATTGCATTGCCCACAGCCTTTCAAAAACTTACTACTACTATACCCAGCAATGCTTCAAGCAAACTACCATTCTCTACTATATATATATATATATATATATATATATATATATATATACACACACAGTGATATGTAGTAATAAAAGTAGTGATATATACTGATAAGTAGTAAGACTACACATTAAAAACAAGAATTGGTTTAAGGCTACCAAAATTCATATTAGAATTATCTGCAAGGACCCGTGGCACAGTGGATATAGTACTAAGTAAAATTCAGTTCTGAGTGATAGTCATCGGTGCGGGCAATATGAAGAATTGCAAATTACTGAAGACTTCTCCCAGTCATGACTGACAGAACGAGAGTATGCTACCTCCGTGAATTAAATAAAGGGTTCCGTTCAAAATTCTATCCAGATTCCCGAGTTCGACCAGATACACCTGAAGAGGTTACAGCGTCTGAAACGTTGTGATAATAACATTCAAGATGAGAACAGTAGTCCGAATTATACAAATTTTTCACTTTTGTTCTTTTTTGCAAACAAATCTCCACTGTCTTTTTCATTTTATGTTAAAATTCCATTAAGGTAACATCAAAAATAAAGAATCTATTCAAGTTAAAAATCCCTAAGTGACTTCTTGGTCACTCTGTACATATATAAATATGTTGTGTTCGTTAACCATGTTTGTTTTTTCTTTCATTCAACATTCAGGCTTTTTATCCATTTTCAAAATTTATTACATTTTAATTGACAGTGGGAATTTCCAAGACATGACCATTGTCTATAACCTATCCAAGCCAGGATCCACGTTACAAGTACTCCCTACAGACTTCTTTATAAGTATCAGTATTTATAAAACATTCATAGATTGATCAATGGGATTGTCTTCTTTTGTCTCTGTAAGGCTCACATGGATTGACAAAAAAGTGTACCCAATTACTCTTCCCTTAGAGGTTATGTTAGCCAGCCCATATAAACTCAAACACTTAAGATTTCTGCCTCTTTTTCCATTTTCACTACTACGGTTGACCACATTACAAAAAAAGTTTCAGAAGACTGTCACAAGCGAAGCCTTTCTCCTATGACTGAAAGAATCAGCAACTGTTGTGGCTGAAGCATGCACAACTGTTAACAAAATACTTCTTCACATGAGAAAAGTTCCGCTTAGGCACGTATTCACAAACCCTCATTCTGTATATTTACTTTTTACTGTTTGTATATCATTTTTTATTATTTGTCTAAGTAAAATTGTTTAATTAATATACAAGGTTGTTGTTCCTTTTCTTCAAAAGCTATTGCTACGATTCAACTTTCTGCACTCATTTTCGAGTACAATTCCTATTTTTTCTCATGTAAGAACCTAACCTTCTTTCGGTGGGAGAAATCCACACATAAGAAAAAGAAACCTAAAATATTTTATATTATATTTACAGAAATTATTATAAAGACGATTAAACCATGGTTTAATCGTCTTTATAATCATTTCTGTAAATATAATATAACATATAATAAGGTTATTATGTAGCTTCTCTTCTTGATTTTAGCTGAATTCAAATTTAGAGAAACTTTAGTTGTGCAATAAATATATGTGACCTTAATTAGACAAAAGGGCATACAAATTAAGATTTTCATACATTGGGTGTTCAGGTATATGAAGTTACACCCCTTGAACCAGAGTTACCTACCTTGATGGATTTTCTTTTCTTCACTGGAACTTTTACACGGGCGAGTTTTGGGTGGTGTGCATATTTTCACAACAAATGAAGACTGAAATTAAAAGTAATTTGGCAATGAATAATATTGTTTCCTAGTGTTGCATACTCAACCTTGTGTCATACACGCAGAAACCAAGTTGTTACAATCATGTTAAAGTGGTAACGCTCTACTGGTTAGTAATGGCAGCAATACAGTTTATTAATATTAAAACAAAACAACAAAATAGCTAACTGCTTACAAGCAAAATTATCCAGTAACAAATTTAGTCAGAAGAAACATAAAAGGTCACTGCCTACAAAAGCAGTTTCAATAAAAATAATATCGTTAAAAAGTACGATAAATAATATCAAAAGTTATACATGGAAGAAATTGCTACATAGTCAACCTGATGTCATACAGGCAGCAACCAAGTTGCCGTCATCATTATAAAAACATTAAAGTTCACGATGATTGGTCAAACCTTGTTTGTTGGTCGTTCTTCTTGCATGTGCTTTTGCTGTGATCATCCCAGACCGAGGAAATGCCTGTCCTGTAATTAAACTTTCTTATTTGTACCTTTAAAAAGACTAACTCGACACAAATCTTATTGAAGAAAGTGAGTCATTTATTTGACATGATCTTCATTCTAAATCACTGATCAGTGACAGGGAACAGAGCGAGGAAGAGAGAGATAGAGAGAGAGATCAAAATCACTAATTAATTATATCTTGCCAGCCCATGTCATTATACACCCAACGCCTTGCATACTTCCAAACGAACTGCTCATTGCTATCACACTCTTTCTTGAGCCATGTGACGTCATATCCGTTTTTACATTCTCACAGTCTAAGTAATTTTCAACCTGGAGTTTGTCTGTTCATACACAAATAGAAACGTGATTGGTTTACAAAAAAGAATAGACAGAGTACACCTTACTGAGGCAGTATTTTTCATGATGTTGATACCCAAATTTGAAGCAAACGTAAATCTAAAAGATTTTTTTAAACTGGATACATATTTAATAAATTTAAAGAAATGAACATAAGATAATAACATGAAAAAGATTACATAAATATTTTTAAAAAACTAAGTGACCTTTTTTTTGATAATCCACAAAAAAAGTAGATTTAGGTTAAGGAATCGGGGTTTAAATCGGAACAAAATGAAGGTTGTACAATCGGTTGATTAATGTTGATAAGATGAAATAACGTTATCCAAGAGTTCCTCGACTTATTTGCCGCTAGCCCAGTAGAGAGCACAGTATATAAATCTTGTCTATGTGAAAGTAAGACTGGAACTGAATTGTTCTGTTCAGCACGTGGCCTGGTTTTCGCACCAAGATGATTCATCGCATATGAATCTCAATGGGTGTTGGCGTGTTGATGGTTCATGCGGTGAAGAAGCGATGGTTACATAATCATAAGCCAGATCACAATCTTACCGCTGATCACATAGACCGATATAAAATAGTTCGCTCATGCAGCTGCTACATAACCCCCTGCTTAGGCTTTTAGCCAATAAAACGAGAGAAACTTTATTGATAGTAACAGCACTTGAGAATACAATGGAAATAAAATGAAAATGCAAAAACAGATGATATGATTGATAAACTTGAACAAGAATGGCTTTGTTATGCAACAAATACATGTCAGGAATGAATAACCCATGTAAAATGTACTTACCATAATTGATTTTTCCGTAAATCCTTGATATAAATGGAATGTTGTGTTTTTCATGGTAGTTTTTATGTCATTAAACTGTCGAATATGATGAAAATAACTTCAATGTACAATGGGTTGATTAATGTTGACAAGATGAAATAACGTTATCCTGGAGTTCCTTGACTCGTTTACCACTAGCCCAGTAGAGAACACAGGATATACATCTTGTCTATTTGAAAATAAGACTGGAACTATATCATTCTGTTCATCACGTGGCTTGGTTTTCGCATATGAATCTCATTGGGCATACGCATGTTGCTTGTTCATGCGGTGAAGAGGTGATGGTTACATAATGTCCAAACCGAATCACAATCTCACCGCTGATCACGTAGACCAATACAAAATAGTTCGCTCATGCAACTGCTACATAGATATAAAAGCTGCTGAGCATTAATTCAAAGCAAATTATTTTTACTCAAAAACAATTTCTGATGTTTTTGCCAATAAAAACGATACATGAATGCAGTCATCGTAGTTACTTACTCTTTCATAAAAATACTAGTAGTATATTTTTTCCACAAAATTTCACAAATATTTCTCTTCGTTTTCTATAAAACAGTAGAAGCTAGGTAAAAGTTGAAATTGATATACCCAGGTACTGTAACAACACCACTCAAAGAGCGGGTATAAACTAGTAGCATTTAAATTTGACATACATATAATGATTTTAAATTATCCTAACATGATGTTAATATGTAAATATCTGCCAAATTTCGTATTTATTCATTATGAAGGTATCCATAAATAATTAATTATATTAAAATCAATTTTTAAATCTATTTACATTGGTACAAATGTCGGACTTTACATTAAATGTTAATAAAATCTCCATTCCATTCTGGATAAATATATATAGTTTATTTTATTGAAATCTTTACTTCAAATAAATATAAAAAACCTCAAGTTTAAAACACATTTTTCTTCTTCTAAAATGAATATTAAATATTGGCAAAGATCAGGAACTCCATCCCATTATTTTCCTCCTTTTTTCTTTTTCTCCTCTCTCAGACTATGGAAAAGAAAGTAAGAAAAGATGTATCATTCAGACTCAAGTATAAGAAGAAATATTATAAGAAAGGGAGATAGTTTTACTATGATTGGATGCCCGGGGCCACTGTCCTGCACCCCCCCCCCTCATTCTGCATACCACTGATCTCCGATGTAAAGAATTGTTTCTTTTCAGAGAAATTATACATTTGAAGTATCTAGCAAAAATCTACAAGTCTAAACAGGATATTTTCTACAAAAAATCATAAAGTCCTTTAAAGATTTTAAAACCCGCGTCAAATTTTCTGACAATTTTGAATCATACCGAGATAAAATATAATAATAATCACCAGTTTTTCAAATTATAATAAGAAATTTTGAAAAACATAGGTGTTTAACTTTTAGAGAGGAGATCAGTTTGCAACATTACATTAATGTGAATAAGAATAACTTTGGCCATTTATATTTCGTGATTTGTAAAAGGAAGTAGGAGGGTAATTTTTAATCCTTGCCCTTCCAGAAAATATTGCTTTTAAAATATGACACTAAACTACGAAGGGTAGATAAAAATAGACCTATTAATGTTAAATTAATGTAACAAATGGACTTGCCCATTCAAACATTAAACATGTATGTTTAAAAAATTATAATCTGAAAATTTGGATCGTAATCGATATTATTCCAAAGAAGATTAAAAAATAGTCTCCCTGATTATAAAAATGACTTACTTCCCTTTTTCTCCTAAATAATTATCTTCCTTTATCCATTGTTATCATGAATTACATACATAGATACAGCAGATTAGAAAGGTAAATAAAAAGAATATAAATAAATAGACTTTTGCTTCACATTGCTATGACTAATGTAGATTTGGTATCTGTCTGTCTTAAGCCAAAACTATACTTTTACTCCTATTAATGTACTCTTGTACGATCTTTTATATCTTGATTCAGTTTACCATACTATTTTTTAATTCATGTATTATCTTCCAATGCTCAATTCAAAGGGATAGTGTAGTATTTGTTCTGTTATCATGAGACAATACTCCCAGGCATTACCTCCTATAATTTTTTTGGGGGAGGGGGGTAGTGTAGTACCTGTTCTGTTGTCATGAGACCATCCTCCCAGGCATTACCTCTTCATGTGGGAGTACTTTAGTATATGTTCTTTTTTCATAAAAGCATCATCTCAGGCATTTCTTCCTATTTTTTTTTAAGTGGGGTGGGGGTAGTGTAATATCTGTTCTGTTGTCATCAGACCATCCTCCCAAGCATTACCTCCTTTCTCCTTTGGGAGTAGTGTAGTATCTGTTCTGTTGTCATGAGACCATCCTCTCAGACATTACCCCCGATAAATTTTTTTTGGAAGGAGGGGTAATGTAGTATCTGTTCTGCTATCATCAGACCATCCTCCCAGGCCTTACATCCTCCTCTGGGGATGGGGATAGTATAATATCTGTTCTGTTCTCATCAGATCATCCTCCTAGACATTACCTCATTTTTTGATGAGAGGGTAACATACGTCAACAAGAAATTGTCACAATCGATTGTTTATTAATAAACTTAACACTTACATTATATATACTAGCAAAAACATGTGACCGGAGGGGGGGGGGGCATATTATTTCTAGTTAGTATGATACTTCTACTCTCCTTCAAATAAAAGTTCAAATTGAAAATAAGAACTTTTCAGACTTACTTATGCTTGTGAATAAGTGTCCAAAAATTGGGATTCTACTCGTTAGAGGTCCCATGCTTTTTTTGCGCTCAAATGTATATTTTTCATATTTCTGTGCAATTCAAGTTCCCAAATCTTTCAAATGGCATCAATACCTACAAAATATACAAAAGAAATTAACTGCTGAAGACCGTTCCATTACTTGATTAAATAAGTTGGGTTTTTTTTTGTTGGGGGGGGGGGGGGTCGATAATCTGAATATTTGGTATTTAGTCAATAGTGATATATTGAACTTAAAAAAAAAATCAGTAAGAATGTTTTTTTACAGTTGCGGGGATTTAATCTTGAATCTAATATATCACAAAAATAAATTGTCAGGTATGAATATTTTAGGTTTCATAAGTATAGAGGCAACATGAAAAATGTTCAATTTTTTAGTCTTTAAGAGATGTTATTAACCCCTGTGTTATACCTGTGGAACCCACTTTGGGTAAAGTTCAGTTAACAGTCGAGAACTCGTAAACAAAAATAAAAATAACAAACAATTTATAGCAAACACAGTAGAATTAAAAACTGTTTGTAAGATTTTTTATTTCAGAATTTTATTTCGATGTTTGTATGTTGATATGCCACACTAAAAACAACATGGCAGCGAAGATTATCGTTTAACTTCGCTAAACTTAGGCAAGTGTGATTTTATGAGGATTTTTGTTTGGGGGAAGGGATTGCCATTCGGACTTAGGGTTAATGGTACGGTAAGTATATATATATATATATGTGTGTGTGTGTGTGTGATTTTTTGAAAGCTTACCAAAGCATTCCGTTTAGGAGCCCAAACAACACCACAGAAGATATTTTCATTCAAAAATCATTTATTTATCATTTTTCAAATTAAAGAGTTTTTTACCTACACGTGTTTCACTACCAAGCAGGTACTTGCTAGGCAGATCATCAGAGAAAATTAAGCACCTTGAATAAGATTTACAACACCCGGCAATACACAATGTGGTGTTGATTTTCTTGAGGTCACTTAAGAAGGGAAGAAAAAAATAAAGTAAGATAGAGAATAAAAAATATATATATAAAGTAAGATAGAGAATAAAAAATATATATATAAAAAATATATATAAAAAATATATATAAAGATATATATAAAAAATATATAATGGTACGGTAAGTATATATATATATATATTTTTTCAGTTAGAAGTTAACCGAAGCTAAACCATCACCTCGGCCGCTATTTTGGTTTTCGTGTGTCAATAAGACAATCAGTTTCCACACATTAAAAGTAAACAGGTCGGTAGAGAATTTAATTCTACTGCGTTTGCTATAAATTATTTGTTGATTTTATTTTTGGTTTACGAGTTCTCAATTATTAAATATTCTAGACTTTTACCCCCACTTTGAGAAACGCTATCCTAATATACATACAGAGTTTATTTTAAAGGAATATCTTTACATGTAGTCGAAAAATGCTTAATGAAAAAAAAAGTATGTAATCCAGTTCTACTTATTGCAAGTCGGATTATTGGTGACCATCGGGCTTGAATGATGAGGACGGTGACTAGTCACCCAGCAGGATAGAAAAAATACCTGATCTAAGGCATATGAAGCCACTTATAAGGCTAGAGGCCATCTAGCATATAAAATATCAACGTGCATGTTTGCACATAGTAGATAGTCTTTGAATGAATTGAACCTCTTGCATCCTCCTACAATTATGGAAGGGCCTTGGTTGTCTTGACTTTCCCTTTTGCCACTAAATTCCTCTCTCTCAAAGGTAATAGGTGGTGCTGGGATATCCGCCGCACCCTCACCAACACTAAATGCTCTCTTTATGCGCGTATCAACCTTTGCCAAAAAGCGAGGCTCGCGCATCAACAACAATTTTTTTATTATAAAAATAGTTAAAGAAAGCAATTGTTAATTCAAGGGAAATAACTTTGTTTTAAATTTATGATTTATCTCCCTTTAATACACGTTTTCCTACGTTTCCTTTCATGTTTTATGTTTTAAGAAAAAATGAATTGAGTGAAACAAAAAAAAAAATTCTGTAGTAAATAAATAAATAATGTGCATAAAATTAAAAAGTAAGATATTCATCTTACAATTTGTATGCATACTAAAGTGTATAATTATATGTTTATGTTAAAGTTTATGTTATAATCGCTACATACACTCAAATCAAATCCATATGGTCATTAACAGTTTCACACCTATGTGTCATTGGACAATTGTTTGATAATTTATTGGGAATTAAACTACTGTATCCCATATAAGGCAATATTTCCACTTACTCTATTTGATATTGATAAAATAAGTAAATTTTTTTGTTTTGTCTGTCTGTTCATTTGTTTTCTTTCTTTTTTTCTTCTATAGATTCAGAAATTGTCGGATGGATTGTATGCAGATAGGCTATAGTCCAGAGATTGTCATAAGCTATGTAATGTTAACTTGACGGTCAAGAAATGTCAAAAATAATGTTTAAGAATGTGCATGGTTGAACGCTGCGCTTGCAAGTGAGTCTGCCAATTTGAAGAGATCAGTGCAAGTAAGTCTGAGTTCAAGGGAGTCTGCAAATTTGAAGATATGTTTGCAAGTAAGCTTGCGCAGTTGAAGATGACTAGTGCAAGTGATTCTGCATGGTTTAGAGTACTGAGTGCATATGAATTTTGCAAATTTGAAGAAATAAGTGCAAGTAAGTCTGTGCGGTTTAAGATGATTAGTGCAAGTGATTCTGCATGATTGAGGATGCTGAGTGTATGTGAGTCTGCAAATGTGAATAGATGAGTGCAAGTAAGTCTGCACGGTTTAAGATGATTTGTGCAAATGATTATGCATGGTTGAGGGTGCTGAGTGCATGGGAGTTTGTAAATTTGAAGAGATAAGTGCACATGAGTCTGCTTGGTTTGTGATGAGTGCAATTGAGTTTCACAGTTGAAGGTGATGTGCAAGTGAGTCTGCATGTGCAGTAAGGACGTCAGCAGGAACAGGAGCTGCATGAGGACGTCTGCAGATTCAGGAGATAGAAAGAAGCTGATGATTAATGGATCGTTCGAAAAACTTCTGTACTTACTTTGACGATAGTGATGATGATGACGATGCTGATGACAGGCAGTCATTGTTGACAAGCTGTAGAAGGAGGTGAGAAGGCTGCTGCTGATGGATTGTCGTCGTCACAGAGGCAAAAGGGTGCCGTAATGTTCGACAGAGGTACATGGAGCAATGTTCAGTTAGAGGAGAAGGTTTCAGGTTTTGAGGACAGAGGTAAAAGCCCTGAATGAGCAGCTGAATGACGAAACACACCCTATTATATACTGTATTTCCGACTGCTGCTGGTATAATGCTTTGATAAGATCTGATTGGTTGGCTTGAGTTACGATATGAGCAGAAAGACAGAAAGTGTTTTCGTTTCTATCACACGGGTTAAGGCGTTCAAGGATTAAACCTCCAGTTTTGTTATGTGTGCCGAGTCATAAAGGGTCGGTGTGACATTTGGTCAAAAGGTAAATTAATGACAAAATCTGTCATAACATATTTTGTCAACTTTATTTCGTGTCTTCACTCAACAAACAAAAGAAAGAAGTTTAAGAAAGAAGTTATTAAATCTCTTGATGGAGAAAGTGTTATGTTAAAAGTCCAAAAGTTAAGATACGGAAAATGTTATTATGACCGTACATATGCAGATTGGAGTGTTCAGTGAGTTCGTAAGCTTTGAAATATTTGGAAGTAAGCAAATCCATGACTGACAAAGTGTCTTTATATTTAGGAGTGAGTTTATTTGCAGAGATTTCACTATCTTTAGAGGTCCATGATGCCAATGATGCCAGTAGTCAAAGGCAATAGCGGTGTTCATTTGCATGCCAAGAAGAAATATGGTAGTTTTCTGAGTGACAAGAATTTGTATAGCCAGTTGATCTTCTTGCTGGCTCTCTGATTGGAAAGTGCATATGCGGTTGTTTATACATGTTTTAGGAACAGGTGCTTGGATCCTAGAGAGATTGTTTCTGATTGGCTAAAGTCTGATATAGGCAACTAATCGATATTGAATATTTTGTACAGAGATGTAGTTATCTTCAGAAATTAAGTCCACATTCCAATGCCACCCATCACCAAAGGCTACAACGGGCTTTGTTTACATACCAAGAAGTTTGGTAGTGTTTTAATAGACAAGCATTTGTTCAGCAAGCTAGCCTTCTCACTGGCTCTCTGTGTGGAAACGATGAATGTGATTGTCTGTATATGTTTTGAGAAAGGTGCCCAGCTTGGCTAAAGTCCAATATAGGAAACCAATCGAAATTGTGCTGAGTTCATTCGCCAAATTATTATTTTTTTTTTGTTCTATTTTCAGAAAGGTGTTGGTATGTCAGATGTCATCAATTGAAGTTGAGATATTTGCATGTTCCAAGATCAGGGATAACCAATTTGTAGCATGGATAGTATATAGACGATGGTCGCGTCTTTGTAATGTATCAAAGACTCATGATGACTAGTAAAAATGTTATAAGTGGCAAATGAGAAAAATGGAAAAAAAATGCATGTTATTAATCATTGATCAAGTCACAATTTAATGAGTGCTAAATTCACCAACAGGGTGTTGTGAATGAAAGAGAGAAAACATATTTATATATTTACAAATTTACAAATTTGTGAAAGATGTGAAAGTTGTTTGAGTGAGTAAATTTTTCATTTCCTGTCTGGCGTTTGTAGAATGTTCTAAGTGTGAAAACGACACGGGCTTTAGAAACATGTGTATTTGTTGAAAATTATCTTTTGGGGTTAAGCTGTTATTGTAGAGAGAGTAGCCGTGCTTAAGGGATTTTTAGCTTGACACAAGTTGAGTTTTTTTGTTGAGCGTTAGTTGTTGTTATTTTTACAGAGTTGTCCAGAAGAACTCTGATTTCTTGTTATCGCATATTAAAATAAGATCGTTCACATAGGTTTGTCAAAAAAATTATTTTAACAAACCGGAATCCCTCTCATTGGTTGAAAATCTCGAGTTAACACCTTTATGTGAAATAATGTTTTTATTTTGGGGACACCTGCTGCATTTGTGTGGACCTTGGAGAAAAGCAATTGATTTCTTTGTACATTGACATTAAGTCTGGTGGTAAATGACTCCAGAGTATACAATCTCCTATTGGTAACTTTTCGAAGTTAATCCTGTTCGTAGCACCATAAATAACATCTATTAGCTCGGGGAACGTTTTCCCGTGCGTATCCTAGATTGCAAATGGCTGCCGCCATGTTCTATATATAGTTATCTGCCAGGAGCAGATAACTCTGTCCTGCTTGACCCAAGAGCATATCACTTTACTTTACTTAGACAATTGCGTGACTGCTTCTATTAGAATAAGCTCATTCACATAGTTTTGTCAAAAGAATCCATTTTAACAAGTGGGAATTCCTCTCATTGGTTGAAAATGTTGAGTTAACACATTTACGTGAAACAATGTTTTTTTTATTCCGGGAAGACCTGCTGCATTTATGCTGACCTCAGAGAAAAGCAATTGATTTTAGTGAAACTCATTCCACTTTGTACAGAAGGAGGAAGAAGTCCAAAGTAAAAAAAAGGAAAAAGGAAGTCAAACGAATGGAGAAAGAAAGAGAGTAGCTTATACAAGCTGGTATCTTTTTCACATTCGCCTGTCTCATATACTTATTTAGTAATATATACCACAAATCCATAGATGGGGCTTGGCAGATATTACCACTCCTGGTGAGAGTGGACCTGGAAGTAGTGCTAACTAAAGGGTGATACTCTCCAAAGCTTCCAAATTGGGGCCTCATCACTGGATGCAGTTTTGTGTCATACCCAAGATTTCGGGTTGGTGGTGTGAGGTAGAGGCAAACACCTTGCCCAAGGGTATTTGAGGCAGTTCAGTGTAATGTCTGGAACAAATTTTATTTACCCCATAGATGGGACCTTGACAAATGCTACCACTTCGGGTCAGAGTTGACTTTGGAGTAGTGGTAAAAAAAGGTTGACTCCACACTTGCCAAAACTTCATCATCATATGGATTTTAAGGTCATATCCACGCTCTAAAGTCCCAAAACGGATTTCTCATGGAAAGAGGCGCCAATAATATATATATATATATATATATATATATATATATATATAGTAGTAAGTTTTTGAAAGGCTGTGGGCAATGCAAATTCCGGGTAAGATGCAAGTTGTAAGGAACAAAAACAATAAATCGATCGAATACGAAATATGACTTACTATTTATTTTTCCTAAAATCTTACATAACAGCAAGAGTGTTTTTAGCTGTTTGTGTGATGTCCGGGTGATTAAAAATCACCCGGACATCACACAAACATGTATGTAAGATTTTAGGAAAAATAAATAGTAAGTCATATTTCGTATTCGATCGATTTATTGTTTTTGTTCCTTACAACTTGCATCTTACCCGGAATTTGCATTGCCCACAGCCTTTCAAAAACTTACTACTACTATACCCAGCAATGCTTCAAGCAAACTACCATTCTCTACTATATATATATATATATATATATATATATATATATATATATATATATATATAGTCTCGGAAGTTTCTCAACCATTAAAACTATATTAAAAAAAAAAAAAAAAAAAAAATTATAGTCCCAAGTCTTCCAGTGGAAAATCACTCATGTAAGTCAATTTATTTTTTACAGTTATTATATTAGTTTATTTCTAACACTATTTTAAGGGATCATCAGTTGTTTACCATGAAAAACTATATATATATACACATACGGACTGACTAGTACATATCATCCAAGAAATGTTTTATCACCAAGTGTGAACAAATAAATAATTTCCAATATTCAAATGGGAATAAGAAGAAAAATAAAAAGTGGTTATGCATTCCCTAACTCTGCTTTTGGTCTCAGAGAAGATATCAATAAACACAAGATGCTGCAGAAACAACAGTGACACAATAAATTGTATAGAAATATATGATTTATTAAATGGTGATATTATTAAAACAAGCACAACAAAACAGGAGAGAATAAACAGGAAAATGACGGGGGAAAGGGTTAATGTTCGGGTTTTTCTTGTCGAATTTCAAAATAATTCGATGTAACTTGATAATTGTTTCTATTTGATTTTAATAGAATGCATTAAATATCCAAGCCTTTGAGTTTTGTTTGCTTAATATTTTGTTAAAAGAATTAGCAGTCCAAACTGCAGATATCATTACAACCCTGAGATGGTTGGCAAGGTATGGTCTCATCATCAATCACTGTATTTGTCAAAAATGCTAACAGCCAATGGCATTACATGCCACAAAAGGAAAAGTTTTCATTGAAAAAACAAAAATTACTGTTCATAAAAACACAGATTTTATTATTTGAAAAAAAAACTTAACTTTTATTGTTTCTTAAATTGTAAATTACTGTTTGCTATATTTCAGATCCATTTATAAAAAAACACTAATTTTATTTTCACAATAAAATTGAAAAAAGATAGATTTGAGATTATAGTTGCAACGCTAAATTCTTTGTTATAAACGTTGTTGGCAAGCCACTACTTGTACTAAAAACAGCCACACATCTTCAGCTTTTGACAATATGAAACATTTCGAAGGTCAGTCCCTTTAAACATTTTGAAACTCCCTCAGTTGAAAAAGTCAAAGGGGGCTTCCAAAAAGATTTTGCACGTGTACTGGAGGAAGTATGGTAGCTGAAGGGACATCAAATTAAAGTAAAGGTGGACAAGTCAGTAAAACCGATATCTCAATCTGTACACCAAATTCCATTTAGGCTGAGGGCGAAGATAATGGGAAAAAAATTAGAGAAGCTAATAACGGCTGACATAATTTAACCAGTTGAAGAACCAGCAGAATATGTCATAGTAACAAAAAAGAAACAGGATATACGGTGATATGAGGCAAGTTAATCTGACTATAGTCTTGGAAAGACACCCTATCCCAACAATTGAAGAGATGCTACAAGGCATGAGCAAAAATAAGGTATTTTTAAAGCTAGACCTGAAGTGGAAATATCATCAACTTGAACTACGCCCAGAATCACATGATATTACCACTTTTCTCACACATACATATCCTTTTTAGATATAACAGTCATGTTCGGAAGGAACGCATCATCCAAAATATTTCTGAACAAGATTTAGAAAGTCATACAAGGAATCCTTAGAATAGCAAATAAATGAGATGACATCATTGTACATCTCAAGATACTCCATGAAAACTATGAAAGTGCCCCAAAACTGCTCAGCTACTTAGGCACTGCAGTGCTGACAATAAACAGGGGAAAGTGTGAGCTGTTCAAGGCCCATTTTTGTTTGACAGACGCAAGTTGACTAGTGAAGGAATGAACTCAGCGCTTGAAAAAATACAAACCGTCATCAACACCAGAGACTCAGAGAATATAACTGAACTTAAGAGCCTTCCGGATCTGGTCAACTATTATACAAGATGCATTCCGAATTTTTCAGACATAGCTGAGGATTTGTGGAAGCTAATCAGGAAGAGACAGCCATTTCTATTTGGCCAACAGCGGAAGAAAGCATTTGACACTGTAAAGAAACATCCAAGCAAGGCAAATACTCAGATATTTTGATATCAATGCAAAGACGCATTTAATAGTATATGCAAGCCCATACAGACTAGGAGCTGCCCTCATTCACATACAAAAACGAGAAAATCATAGCCTATACCAGTCAAAGTTTGAGCCAGATAGAACGTCGGCACTCACAAACTGAGCATGAAGTATTAGCACTTGTCTGAGAATGCAAAAAGTTCGACTTTTATGTATATTGTACAGAGTTTCATCTCGTGACTGCCCACAAACTGTTGCATGGATTTAAAGATGGGTACTCTGCTAGCAGCCCTATAGCTTCCGATGTGTGAATGCTGCTGGGACCAAATGACCACAAACCATTTATTCCATCTGCTTATGCTGGGAAGTGATGAAAATGCAAATATAGGAAAGGAAATACAATAAATGTATGTGAGATTCTTAGATAGAAAAGTAATTCCTTAGAGCTATGTCCACATGGAAGAAAAGTCATCTTATGACACAGAACTGCAGGAGGTCTACAAATGCATTGAAATTCGTGACTGTAGAAACCAACTGTGTGCCAAATGCATAACAGTATGTAATGAACTATGTACAATCGGCAAAATTATTATACAAAGGAGAACAATAGTGATCTCAGCCTCTCTGAGTTGAGATGTAATTGCTATAGCTCATAAAAGACATATAAGAATGGGCTAAACTAAACTCAAACTCTGAATAAAAGTCTAGTGGCTAGGGCTAGAAAATAGTGTTAATTTTTTTTTTTTTTGAATGTGCAAAGGGTGCCAGTTAGTTGCCCAATAAACCTCACCAGAACCACTAAGCACCACAAGGTGGTGGCAAGACCTAAGCATCGACCTACTGGGGCTGAATGCTAACAGGTGAATATATTTTCATAGTCATCAATTTGCTATTTGCTACTATGAAGCTGAAATAACAATATCAACCATAAGCAAGAACAGAATTGATATGTCATACAAAATGTTCACTTACCATGGACCACCGGTCACTGTCAGAAGTGACAACTGACCCCAATTCCGGTCAAAAGAAGTTAAGACATTTTTCTTTTAAATGGAATAAAACATCGAAAATGCACATCACACTGACTGCAAGAGAGATAGAAATAGTCCATGTTAAAAATCCGGAAAATCTCCCGATGCCCAAGGAAGAAACTGGCAAAAAGAAATTAATATGTACCTCAGAGCCTATAAAATGACACTCTACGCCATTACATGTAAGCCTTTTTGGGAGTCGTCCAATATACCATAAATCAGAGAGATATTTCCCAATGATGGAGAGCAAAGAGACCAAGTTTGGGAGAAAAACATATGCAGACGTCAGTGACATAAACTCTGGGGTTATAGTGTTGCTAAAAAAGCAGAAATTGTATAAAAACGCCGGAATTCAGCCCCAAACCCCACAAAGTAGTAGAAAAAAGGAGTAGTCGCATCATAATCGAGACTTCCAAGAGGATGCAGTACAAGTGGGATGTCACAGAAGTAAAAAAAACTGATCACAGAGAATGCTGAATACAATTTAGGAGCAACACAAGATACAGATGCAACGACCACTACTTCTAGAAACAGCCCAGGTCAGGCACATAAATCCTCCGACAAATTTGGCGACTGGGTCTAAACAAAATCAAGAACAACATCGTACTAAAAAATTAGACATTTAAAATGAGACTAAATACATCTACTCTCTTCATAGTTTAATTCCAGTGGGGAAGGGATATCTATATATATATAAAACTCAATGTATGTGTGTATGTCCTATAGAAAAAATGTTTAGAGAATCTACATAAAATTTAAAAGTGTTTTCTTTTGTAAAATTAACCAGGGAAGATAACGGAAATATTCATAAATCTCTGAGTGCACCCCTAAGAGGGCTATCGAGAAGATTTCATCGCAGGAGGGTTGGGGGGTCGAGTTTTTCAGCCATAATTTTGAAAGAAATCACTGTAATTTCAATGTTTTTTTTTCCGCTCAGCATTTTCGTTTCGTTTCTTAAGCTTTTCTTCGGATTAGAGAAGGGAATGATAATAAACTCGGAAAGGATGGTTTTAGTAGTGCTCTGGAGGCATCCTTAATTTTATTTGGGTGGTTGCAGCAGCACTCTAAACAGGAGCAATAGATGTAAAATTACAGTTTTATATTTGGTAAATAGTATATAGTAATCCAAAAGTGCTCAACATCCTAGATAGAGCAGGTGTGTTTAAATGCAGCGTTGCCTGGGAGAAAGAACTTCTTTGTCTTTTGTTAACTCGATGTTGCCAGGGAGCCATAATAGTAATGATACAGTATTATATTTAGTAAGGGGATAAGTTAATCCAAAGTGCTCAATATCATAGATAGAGTAAGTGTGTTTACTTAGCGTTGCCTGGGAGTCATCAATATCCTAGATAGAGCAATACTACATAGAGAAGGTGTTTTTAAACGCTTCGTTGCCTTGAAAAAAGATTTTCACTGTATTCTGTTATGTTATTGTATACCAGAAAAGGTACTCTGTGTTGCTCGGGTGTCAGTGTTCAGTATCCTAGATAAAGCAGGTGTGTGCATTAATACAGTAGTACATTTCCTATGTGGTATATGCTTGATGGAGATGGGGAAGACAAGAGACTCAGCGGGAATACACTAAAATAAATATAGGTTTCATTATATTATTAAAGGGGAGAGGGAAGATAACAAACTCGGCGTTGCCCCGGAATAAATTAAAACAAAACTAGATTTCATTATATTTTTGAGGAAGTGGATGGGGAAAAAAAATCAGTGTTGCCCGGGAGCAATAACTTTAAAAGTGAGAAAACATTATTATTATTTTGAATACATTAAAACAAAAGAGATAGGCATGAGCTGGGCAGAGAGGAAAGAGGGGCGTCGGAGAGGGATGTGGAAAATCGGGGAAGGTGGAAAGAGAGAAAAATAGAGAGACAGATTGAGATAGGTAGAGAGATAGCAGTTTAATATAAAGATGTTACACTTTTTAACCTCTTCTATTTTGTTTTTTTATGGCCCCGGGGAAACGCCAAGTAGACCTGCTATTAGTATTCTAACACTCAGAACATACACATATAATACATATATATACCTGTGGAAGTAAACATTGCAGGACATTATGAGAATAAAGATTTGTATCCACCATGACACCTTGTAACACATGTTTTTATTTGATGATCTCTAAGATTTATCTGTAGTCATCTCAGTACAGTAAGATAATAAGACACAAACACAAACACAAACTAAACATCTGAGAAAAATAAACATTTCTCGCAATCATTTTTGATAGGAAAGGTACATCTATATATAAAGAAAAGTTGTCTGTAAGTGTGTCACGGCACCATGGTTAAATGGTTGATCTAAGTGTCAAACTAACCACAGATTTGGAATCAGCAGCTTTGATCCGATGTCCTTATATCGATGTCAGAAGTTCTTGAACTTTTTTTAAAGCTCATTATTCAAAATTAAAAGTATGCAAAAAGAAAATTAGAAACAAATGTTCCAACACTTTTAGCAGTCCCTTTTAGCTGATCAAACAATTTTTTGGTTAGTAGCAAAGTGCAGTATCTGTTCTGATACTGCACTTTATCGGTCAGTGAAGGAGAAATCCTTCTAGACTGAGGCAATTTAAATTTTTGTTCCAATCCAGTGCCCCTTTTTGGAGAGCTGGGTTTTCCAAAAATTAAAAACCGACCTTATGTCTAACTCTGCCCTCGTGGGGAGGCAAGTACATAGGAACTACTTTTCACTCAAATAATTGTATGTATTTGACATATTGTTTACTTTGATGAGAAAACATTTCTTCTTTTTTTTTTTATTAAAAATGGATAAAAAATATTTGATAAATGTTCACTAATATATTTTTACTTTAATAAGAATTTTATATTTTACTACCATGACCAGCATTCCGGCGTTGCACAGGGAAAATATAAAAGAATGATTTAATTAAAAATAAATAAACATTAGAGTATCAATTCTGAAAAAAAATCAGAAAAGAACCTATTTCACTGTAAGTAATTTAGGTGATTAAAATTAAACCGAAAAGGAAAAAATACTGTAAAATTGGCAAATATTTAAATCGATGGCAGAGTTAGAGGCGGGCATTGGCGGCCATTAAAAGTGCTGCCGGTTAAATTCAATGTAGTATTACGTATGAATCTGAAGAAACACACTTTTTAAATGAGTAAATATGCTAGTGCTCTCAGATTATTTTCTAGATGACGACATGTTTTATTGGATCAGGTCCGATGAAAACATTCGAGAAAGAAGAATAAATAGTTTTAATTAAATATTTATTGTTTGCAAGCAAATGAAATCGATAAATTATAGTAAGAGAATTAATTGTTAGAAAAAATAATAGAATATGATATCAGTAATGCGAATGTGAAGCGTTTGTAAGAATCTGTTTTTTTTAGTTTCACCATTGAAAAATGCGTTTCTACAAATAATAAGGAAAATAAGTTTTAAATACTTTATTTTTGTAAATAGTCTAATAGGTTTTTTTTCATAAATAGAAATGAAATAAAAGAAATCAATTTCTTCTTGTGTGTTTGAAAATACAGGTTAAATATTTTATATTGAAAATATTGTTTTGATAACCTATCACAATACAGAATATTACCGCAGAAATTGGTTTTTGTTTTAACCTAAGCAGAAATCCTTTTAGGCCGAGGCAAGTTTTATTTTGTTTGGAGAGCGGTATTTTCCACAAACAAGTAAATAGTGTTAGAATACTTTATTTTTGCAAATAGATTTTCGTAAATAGAAATGAAATGAAAGGAATGAAATAGTGCAGTAAGAATCAATGTATTTTTTTGTTTCCCCATTGAAAAAATGCGTTATTTTGCAAATGTCAAAAATTTACTTACATGTGAAAGTAGATATCGGCATGTGTGAATGCATGCGGCCATCTGTTCGTTAAAGCGTAACCCAGAATGCTTACAGAACGTATAAGTAACAGGCATTCAGAATGTCCGAATGATATTCCCTTAATCTGCGAATGAGAGCAATCGTTATTTAGATTTAAAAGCTATTGTATTATGTAGACAATATTAAGAAGATAAAAAGGAAATAATTTAGGTGATTTAACCAAAATTCCCTTCTATTAAGAAAGACCCAGTGTTTCGGGTGGAGGGCGGAGTAGATAATTAGTCACAAGTAACTATGGCAGCAACCTTCTTTTTGGGATGTTTATTTGGTAGAGTCAGATTATCTGGAGAAAATATAATATATATTGAAAGACGAAATGAATGCAGAATTTCTGGAAAAATGCATGAGAGCTTCGCTTATTGCATAGTGGAACAGATAAGCAGATGGAAGTTTTGGTTATTAGCTTATTATGTCTGAATGTGGGGGGAAGGGATCGACTTTACTTTATTATATAGATATTTATGTTTATTTATTTATTTATTTTAGACAATCAAACTATTTTAGATCTGAAGACATTGCCGGCTGCTGCAAAGAAAGTGGGCTCCTTCTACCATGCTAAAAAACTTCTCACACCTGACACTATCTCCGCATGGAGTATTGTTGTCACATCTGGGCTGGTGCACTATCCACTAGTCTCTCCCTCTTAGACAAGGTCCAAAAAAGAGTCTCTAATCTAATAGGTCCCTCACTATCAACCAAGATTCAGCCGCTGTCCGATCGCCGCAATGTTGCATCCTTGTGCTTGTTTTACAAGTACTTCAGTTGAATGTGCTCCGATGAACTTGCTGCTCTGGTGCTCCCTCGACGTAAATACGCTCGACCAACGTGACAATCAGCTAAATCCTATCCATTCACTGTGGAGGTCCCCAGATGCCGGAGAGCCTTCTACTATAATAGCTTCTTTCCTCGAGCTGCCTGCCTTTGAAACTCCCTCCCCGCTCACTGTTTCCCTGACTGTACCGACATGCAGAAATTTAAAAGTAATGTGAACAAACATCTCGCTACACAGCTCACAATTTAGGATGACCCCAAAAACTTTCACTTTAATTCTCAGTAGCCCCTTACGTCTACAGTGGCAACTTGCTTGTTTGGGGTGAACTAAGTTAAAAAAAAATGAGCTAAGCGGAGAGATAAAAAATTCCCATGCCAAACTCACTTAAGTAGGTTTAAAAAACGAGATATTTTCGTTAGAGCAGTAGCCTTGTGGTTAAAGTGTTTGTCGAATATTTTAAGTCATTGTAGGTTCGAATTTCGCACTGGACGACAATTGTTTTTATTTTTGTTATAACGTTCCGGTTATTTCTTAGCCGATATTGATAATTATCATAAATCCGAATTATTATTTTAATAAAAAGATGGATGAAAAATATCTAATGGATGTTCTTAATTTTTAATCTTGGCTATAAAATTTAAGAAAAGTTGAGAAACACGACATAGATGGACAATACTTCAGCTAGTATCTTATATACAAGAAATCCAATGAGCTCAGGTTAGATTGCTTGAATCAGGGAAAAGTGAGTTTGCAAAAACAGTTCAAGATAAGAAATAAAAATAAAAAATCTAAAAAGTGTCTATTTTTGCTCTCTCTCTCTCTCTCTCTCTCTCTATCTATCTATCTCTATCTATCTATCTTTTTCTCCAGCTATGGCTTAAATAATGTTAACACCTCTGGTAATATTCCCTTTTGTTTATAATGGACTATTCTAATCTTTGTATTATTTCCTTTCTTTATTAGCTTCGCTTGATAAACAGAGAGAGAGAGAGAGAGAGAGAGAGAGAGAGAGAGACAGACAGACAGACAGACAGACAGACAGACAGACAGACAGTAACGAAAGTGAAAATGATAGATACCGTATAAAATAAGAACAGAGGGTGAGAGTGATAGATAGACACTTTGTAAGAGATGGCTCACTTGGTGAGTTTATTGCAAATTAAGGCTAATTGGAACAATTAAAATGGAAGTTTCTTCAAACATAACTCACCCCAAAACTGAGGAATATTTAACATGTATTTTGTGTGATTAAAACATATAGAAAAAGCCTTAGCCTCTCACATCACCAATATGAACAAAACAGTTATACAAGAGGTTGGATGGGAAGTATTGCCTCATCCTCCGTAATCATCAGATTTGGCACCATCAGATTTTCATCTTTTTTTAATCCTTTTCAAATGCCTTACGTGGCGTAACGGTGAATACTGATGTTGAGGGTTTGGTTGAACGAATCTTTCAGCTCAAAACAAGGAGATTAAAATCGTCAAAGAATACAAACACTTAGTGAATGATGGAAAAAGTTATAAACGTCAACAGAGATTATATTTTTTGAGTAATTTTATGTAATCTAACATGACAATAAAACAATTTGAAAAACACTCACGACTTATTCCCCAACCCAATATATAATTTGGACCGTGTTCATCCCATCTACTTTAAATTTAAATCACATCACATTAACCTATTGCGATTGTATCGTCCAATGGGATCGGCTAAAAGTATGCCAACAATAAGGCACAGTGGCAGCAAATAGTTCAAACTTCGTAGATCAAAAAATCAAATTATTTTCAACAAAGGAGGAACGCATATCCAACTTTCCACTAATATACTCTTACTTTTCAAAACAAAAATCGCACTAAATTTTAATAAAAAATTAGGTACTGGTCTAGAATACCACCCAATCTCCGGTAACTTCATGTCGGCAGTTTATGTAAGCAGCCGGAAAGAACTGACGCGAAGACTGCCAGACGATAAATTCAAAACGCGCAACCAATAATGCAGGTCTCGTTTGCTTCCACTCGTGTACCGGATAAATACATCTAGTGTTGGTTGATGTAGTGTTGTCAACTTTGGACATATTTTCGAGGCGCCAGTGTTGACAAAGTTTCCATTCCCCTGAAGAAGACTGGTAGTGTCGAATCATCTTCATTGACCAGACCAAACCTCCCGAACTGGGGTTTATCAGAGAATTGGTCGTCAACTGAAGGATGAGAAATACATTTTAAAAAAAGACAAGCAAGGTATCATTAACTCAAAGAAATATTCTTAAAGAAAAAATAAGCATATATATTTCCATTCTTAAAGAAAAAATAAGCATATATATTTCCATGAAACTTGTAGTTAACATGGGGAGTTAATACCGCTGTGCCTCTGGAGTGAGTTTGGGTTCAACTTCGACTCACTATGTTTACTGGACAATCGATGATAACGTTTTTGGATGGACGGGTTGAAAAGTGATTCTTCTCTGGGTTAAGAAAAGCAATATTCTCGAGGTGGCAAACAACGGCAGTTTTCTCTCTGAAACTCAAACTCTCAAACTCCAAACTTCAAAACTGAATAAATTCGTGATTGTCGCACTTTATATTGTGTGGCAAGATAACTTGGCGTCGTTCGGCCAAGTTCTACCCACCTTAGTCAGTTAATTAAATTACCCTCCCCCCCTGAAAATTAATCAGCAAATATTTTAAGAAAGATTTAATAATTTATCTTTTTTATTATTAATTCACTTTAATTAATTACTGTTAATATCAATAAAACTATTGCATATATATGGAAAAATAGGACAATAAAATTATGAATGAATAACACCAAACATTAATTTATTATGAGTTGTTTAAAAAATAGTTATGCAAACTAGGCATTCAAAGCTGTGTCTTTGGGCCGTTCGTCTCTATGATATATACATTATTTTGAAATACTCTGTTGTATTAGTGATTTAAATAACAGTAACCCGTTTAGATGGTAATATAGAAGTGATAAATGAAAAAGAACATTTTTGCATTTATTCATTTAGATGCATCTTCTTTATCTATTTCCTCCCACCACTTCTCGTCTCATTCGCCCCTCTTTCTATCTAATACATTCAATGTGCAAACAATCAACCAAGAAAGATTATTAGAATTTTAATATATAGATATAGATAATGAAAGTAAAAACATACAGCTTTCATTCAACACCATTGGTACATAATCTCAATATAAATTACTGAAGTGACAATGTGTCTTCAAAAATGTTTAGGCCTAATACCATCTCAGATCTTTGGAGACTTCTCGGAGCATTTCTTTGACAAACTATTAGACATATACTAAAGGATAGAACAGTTTAATCTTAAGTTATCGGGGAGGGGGAAGTCTGGTAATGAAATGGTTGATACTGCTTTTACTCTTTAAATATATTCTGAAAAAGATTTAATCCAAAATAATCTATGTCATTAATATATACTGGAATTTGCCTGCCCCCTCCCCCACGGGGGCAAGATGGGACACGTTTTTAATGTGTGGAACCCCAGTAGCACTTAGAGCTAGTTGGTTTGGCACTCCACCAGAAAGAGGAAAGTTACCAAGACCTGAGTTCAATTTTTAAGAAACAATTTATAATAGCAAAAGGCATTAATATCTATTATCAACATGCCATATTTATTATAATACATATATAGGGACAGCAAAGTTATCCCTATTTGGGAGAATGAAATTTGGGTTAAAAAAATGTACCCTTTCTGTTATTATGAGATCACAAGGTTCGAGGATTAGATTTCATCTTTACTCTTTTGCTTTCTTCCCACTAAACGAAGCCGACCTGCTGGGTCTCAAACTATTACAAACTCCCATGTGTCGACTGTAAGTTATTCCTTGTCTTTGTTACAATTACGATTGTTCTGGGACGTATATTAATTGTTTTGTTTGTTAACTTTCTGTTGTACTATTGTTTTTGAAGACAGACTAAATGAATGCATATTTATTTAACCAGCCCCTTTTGTCGTCTTTTGTTGGCAACGTGTGTTTGCTGGCAAACATGTGTTTAAGAGATTTGCTTGCATTCCCTAACCACAGTTGGCTCATATTAGTAGAATACTTACTTTACTTTACTTTAATCGCACGGGACTTAACGTCCCCTCGCTGTACTGAACACAAAATTCTGTCTCCGAATTGCATATTGCTTGGTTGTTTAAAGAGGAACGTTTCACTGTTTCCTAATGCTGTCGGACCATTATTTTGGTGGGCGTCCTCTTGGTCTTGCGTTTCATAAGTCTTTTCTGTAGCTAGCATTTACGATTCCACTACTGCTAGCAACATGATCAAACCATCGGAGCCTCCTAGCCGACACCACATCTTCGATGGTTTCCATCATGACCAGCGCTTCGCATATACAAGCATTACTAAGCCTGTCATTCCTCGTACCCTTGAGGATTGTCCTAAGACATTTCATTTCAAACACCAACAGGGCTCTGACTTCTTGTTCTCCAGTAGTCCATGTCTCTGAACCATATATGGCTATTGGTAGAATGAGTGCCTGATACAATCTAACCTTAAAGGTTCTGGACATGTCTCTAGAGATCCATATTGCATTTTTTAAACGGCTAAACGCCTGTGACACCATGGATATCCTGTGCAAGACATCTGAAGCACAGTTGGGAACTAGACTGCCAAGAAATTTGAACTCTCCAGAAGTAGTAGAGTGAGGATATCCAATATTCTCATTCTTCACATGCTAGAATAAAAAATGACAGAGAGAAATGTTTCATTTTTCAAACAAATAAATCAAGCATTGAAAAAATAGGCCAAATTAAAGTTAATTTACATTCAAGCAATGAACTATTTACATTATCTGTTTCTTCTATTTGCATAAGATTCACCAAAATGAGCTTAATCACAATGGTCGTTTTTTTTGCTAATTTACATCGAACTACGATAAATTCTCACTTATATGTTTTTTGCTCAGTTTGAGAAAGAAAATAGGAGAAAGGCAATTAGCGAGTGGGAAGCGGAGATGCTTTTTGTTTTTGATAGAACGATTAAAACCATGTAACCCACACTTTCTACCTTTCCTGCCTCCATTAATAGAATATGGATATTATCAGAAATTATTGACAACTAGTGTTGGATATATAAATAAAATAGGATACCCATTTCAGGACGGGTAAAATTAATTCCCCAAATAGAACTGTTTTGCACCACTTTTATGTTCCCTTACAAAGAATAAAATCAGGATAAAATGCTACTAAACCTTATGTCTAGCATTTTTATTCCAATTATGATCAAAATCCATTACATAGTTTTGATGCTAGAAAATGCCTAAAATAAATTTAAAGCTTAAGCTTAATGGGTCTTAAAAAAAAATTGAAATTCAGGAAATCTTTTTAATTAGTGTTTAATCACTATGGATCAAATTTAAGGCAAATCTGAAATATTTTAATTTTCAAATGGAAGATTGTGCCCATATTATGCCTCCTAAAAACTTTTAAAATACTTCAAAACAACTGAAAATTGGTGAATATTTTTAAATTGATGTCTAATACCTATTGTTAAAATTTCACAAAGATCAGAGGTCTTTGAAGTTTCACGAAGAGCTTTCTGCCTCTCTTTGCCCACTTTGTATAAAACTAAATTAAACTAAATATAGCTCACATTACGACCTATTACGCCCCAACAATGTATAGTATGATTAAGATAAAAAATTAAAACTAATTAAAGAAATAAATGGTTGTGTAAGGTTAACTCGATGACAACCCTCAGGTTATATAACACCATGTGGAAATGGGTTATTAGCATGGCCATCCCTACTACAGGCCAGGCAATCATGCAACTGGGGTCTTTTACTGGGGGCCATGTGAATTCGATATAGAAGTTGCAAACAAAGGTAAAATTCCCCTGTGAGATTAGTTTGATGTTTTTATGTGTTTTACATACCAAATAATAAGAACTACAATGAGCTAATTGATAAATTTGACAATTGTTGATGAATTCCTATAAATGAAGAGACAGGTAACTTTGAATAAACAAAGGCAAATGCATATTTCAATGAGTGATTTTTATTTCAATGAGGGATTTTTTAAAGAGAATTTGTACTTGTGTCAAAAAATCATGACTTGTATATTGTGGTTAAAAAAAAAAGTTTGTTCAATTGTGATATGTGGTTTACTAACCAAAAATTTAAACTGTCCTCATTTTGATTGTTTTCAACACAACATTTTGGCTATAGTATTCATTTCACATCATAAAATTATCCAAAAACAAAGTTCAAACTAAAATTTCAGTATCAAAATTTCTAGTGTTTCTCGTAGTCGATTAATCTAAGCAAACAGATTCACTGAAATGGAAGATGAAATGAGATAATACAATGTCCATAGATTAAATAGAAGGTTTAGTTAAAAATCTATAGGTGATCCTATAAAATTGACAGGGTTCACAGCAATGAGTTACAATAACCAGAATGTTGTGGCAAAACAAGGATGGCACTACTTACAAAAATGTCTAAGGAAAGTTTTTCACCTCAAAATCTGAAAGTAGTAATTAAAATTTCCCACTGAACAGTGGTATCCAGTGGAACTTTTAAATCAACACAATCTATTCCTTTCAAAAACTTCCATACTCATGATAAAAAGCAGTATCATTGAATATTTCCTCCTCTGTAAGACAATCTTTTTGTGTGATATATCCTGCTATATAAAAAAGCGACATTTTAATATCTTTGGAGATACCAGTTTCTAGGTCTGGCAGGTGATAAAATGTTTTGTATGCCAATTCATCCAACAGATATCCGCATTGTGAGCAAGTATGGTCTGAATCATGGCTATACTCTCTAACATTAACTTTCAACTGAAGTAATTTTGTTTTTTAAATATGGAATTTCTGAATAACATTTTGTACGGTAATGAAATAAGTACCACCAGAATCTTGTCTCAATTTACAAAATTCAGTTTCAAGACAGTCAGTGGTAAATCCTCTAAGAATAACAAAATTGAACCCACTTTCAAGTAAATGTCAATTAAACAATTGCATGTATGCTTGATAGCCATACTAGTGTCTCTTGTGAAGGATTTTATTCTCTTCCCTTGCTTTCCCCTCATTTGTTTTGCCATACTTCCAAAATTTACAAGAAATGTCAAATTTCCATCATTTCGATCTGATAATACGCTTTTCAATGGATCATTTGTCTTGACACTTCCATAAATATATTTTACACTCACTATTTTCCAAAATTTCAAAACTTCTTCGATGAAAGTAAGTTTCTCTTGTATCATCATCTTGTAATAATGGATGAGTTTTCATTGCAGTTAGTCTCATCACAAAACACTTTCAAACAGTGGGAAACGTTTTGTCTCTCAACTGGTTTTGGAAGAACCGCTACTTCTGTTAGTTTGTGATAACTTAACAAATTGATTTTTTCATGCGCAAAAAGTTGTTTCACTATTTTCCATTTT
Organism: Sepiola atlantica; assembly: GCA_963556195.1. Classification (NCBI taxonomy): domain Eukaryota; kingdom Metazoa; phylum Mollusca; class Cephalopoda; order Sepiida; family Sepiolidae; genus Sepiola; species Sepiola atlantica. The sequence continues at coordinate 81,205,583 of OY744524.1, read as the reverse complement.
GCTATCATTTCTTTACCATCAGAATGAAACAGCAATTCTGAACAGGCCTCAGTTATCCAGTTATTTCGGATACTTTTAAATATGTGTACATAATCGAAAAGCAAGTATATACCATTTTTAGTAACCCAAGGCTTATTTTTAAAAGTATCAAATTTCTTGAATAAAGCTTGATTAGTCCGATTATTGTCACAAATAACTGCAATTACATTACCTTTTGAATGATTGACTAAATCAACAACATTTCTAACATTTTGAAACAAAAATTCCAAATTTAGTTTGGCAACTGGGATCATCTTAATCAAAAGCTTTGGTCCACCATGTAAACATTTGATCATAATACCCAATACAGTTTTTGCTAATGCCTCTTCAGAATCTTTGGAAACACCAAATATGTTTCCCTCTTGATATTGAAAACTCACTTTAATATAAACTTCATCAACTAGGATGATACATTTTTTTCTGTTTATCTGACAGTTTGCCAAACACATCACCAAGAAAATTCAGATCATTTACCTTCGAAAATTTTGAGGTCATATTCACTAGTGTTTTCATACTGGGTAATTTGTAATGATCTCGAAGTTTGTTATAAAGAGACTGAGATCTAAAAAATGTGCAAACTCCTCATTTTGTACACTTTGCACAGAAACGGAACTTTTTTTGTTGTCCTTGGTTTTGATAAAGGACTTGGTATCACACTTGATGGCAAATTATTTAATATTGATGGAAGATCTTTGGGTCGTGCTTTTCCCATAACAAACAGTTTCATAACCAGGTGGAAAATGCCTTTCACAAACAAGTGTCTGAGTGGTTAGGAATGTTAGCTTTTGGTATTACCTTTAACCATCTTTCTCTCTCATCTTGATCTTTTGGGATACAAAACACTCGAACCTTATTTTACTCATTATAATTGCCTTGACAGGCTGTCACAACACTTTTTGAGCATTTTGAGAAATATTCAACACATTATATTAAAATTAAAAAAATAAAAGTGATATTTCGTGAATTAACAGAGCTGTTTACATGTAAATAAAGTAAACTTCCTAAGAATATATAAATAATTTGTAATTCTGAATGTACGATTTATTAACAAATTCTAAAAGACAATACTTTTTTAAACTTAAAAAAAGTGATATTTCGTCAATGAACAGAGCTGTTTAGATGTAAATAAAACGTTAAAACATTTATAGTATACTTCCTAAGAATATATAAAAGATTTGAAATTCAGAATGTACGATTTATTAACAAATTCTAAAAGACAATACTTTTTTAAAACTTAAAAAAAAAGTAAAAGTGATATTTTGTCAATGAACAAAGCCATTGCATGTAAATAAAAAAAATCAATTCTGACTTTTAACTCACGAACTTATAATCCAAATGTAAATAATAATAAAATAACAGAACCTCAACTGAAATAAAATTGATGAGGTAAAATTTAGTTTCGGAATGAAATTTGCTTGGACCAGTGACAACAAAGTGCTACCAGCTAAAAGTTTATCTGGTGACTGACTGGCCCCCAGTTCAAGCAGTCCGGCGTGTGTCTAGCCGGCCTGTTATGGGTATGGCCATGGTTATTAGGTATTATTGACAGGGTTTGACTCAGGGTCAGCTTGAATCCCTGTACTAAAAGTAAAATACTGACTGGTTAGCTTGATTATATGACCAGAGAAAGTTGCATTTCAGTTGCAGTTACTGACTAAACCTTAGAAGAGAAACATTTAATGCAAGATCCTGGTAGATAGAGGTGTATCAGTTACATAATTACAATCTATTTTCTTTTGCACTAGCAAGTTCTCACTCACGGAGCGATTAATACTTGGTTCGGTAAAAACACACTTTTATGTTCTCACTCACAGAGCAATATGTACATTGTTCGATAAGAACACTGTGAAATGCAACTTCGGCTTCCACCCAAAAGATTTTTCCCGCGATTTATAAACATTCAGACTTTGAGTGTCGTGTTGACAAGACGGCATATTCCTTTTCAGTGCTTCTGTATTATTTAGGGACAGATGAAATTTTAATTTTTAATTTACAAGTGTCAGTTGAAAGGCGAGATGATTCAAACTGTTTTTTTTTTGTAACCATAATCCATAAAGAAAACCCAGAGAATTAGTAAGAAAATTAAAAAAAAAGGGTACTTATGCAGTTTACGAACTGGGCTGAAATAATAACGTTATAATTTAGAAAGCCATTCTTAACATGAGGAGGTGGGGGGGGGGGTTGATTAACTATTCTGTTTATTAAATTGTTAGGTAAAAGCAACTCTTAACTAAAGGAATATGAAGTTCCATAGTTTAGATGAACAAAGTATATGTTAAGTTCAAATTGTTATTATTGTCCTCCGACTAGAATGTATCTAATCACCCGAGAGAAAATTATTCACAGAATATCTTCAAGACTGACCTACGAGAAAGAAAGGTCGACATTATTCATAGCCCCTGTACAATTAGAATATTTGGTATTCCATTTTATACGTTTTTATAGAGGCGCACGTGTTGAACTTCTATTACTGACACGAACACCACCATATTGAATCTGTGGTTTTCTTGAGAATATACGAGAAGTGGAAGTAAACGTGAAAAAGACAATGATGAAGAAACGGCAATGATAATGGGACAGCTGCATTTACATATATAAATGAATAAATGCGAAAGTTGTTTTTTTTATTTATCACTCCTATATTAACATTCAAAACGGATTAGTGTTATCTAAATCACAAATACAATATTTTGAAATATTCTATATATAGTACAGACGATCTATCCAAAGATAGTTATTTGAATGCCTAATTTGCAGAACTATTTTTTTAACAGTTTATAATAAATTAATGTTTGGTGTTATTCATTTGTAATTTTATCCTCCTATTATTTTCTATATATATGCAATATAATCGTCGATATTAACAGTAACTAATTAAAGTGATTTAATTAAAAAAACGATAAATTACTAAAAACTTTCTTAAATTAAATATAGTTTACGAGAAAGAAGCGAGAAGAGAAAAGGGAGAGAGAGAGAGAGGGTGACTGACTTGCCTGGCTCTCTAGCTCTCTCTGTATGTCTTTCTCTCTTCCCTCTCTTCCTCTCTCTCCTGATTTTTATTGTTATTAAATTCAATGATTGTTTAGATCCTGTAGATAAAACATTTCGCATTTGTGTTTAAATATTTCTTTCTAGCCTTTAGGAGGACTGACTTGATTTTCCACAAGTTGCCACCCGTTTCTAAATTGTAATTTAAAAAAAGAGCCTCCCTCCCACACACCCCACCACTCAGGTGAATTGATTTCTTCTTTCTTTTGATTTCTTTACGGTCTTATTTAAAAAATGAGTAAATTAGTATCAAAATTACGAAAATGTTAATGTTTATCAATTTATTTGAATAAATGCGAAAGTTTTAGTCTTGTGTTTCCAAGAAACTTATGAGTGAAATGTTTGTTATTTAAATTTTTTTTCAAAGACAAGACAAACGTTAGAGGGACATAATACAACATGATACATTAAAGGGGGGAGGGGTACATTAACTATTCTACACAAGAATGCTACGACTAGTGGTGAAAAAACCATGCTGAAATGGCTAGCTGTGTGTAGAGTCGCATCTAAACTGTCACAGAAACGCACCATGCATATGCGTGTCATTTTAGTTCTTCAAAATTGAAAAGTTCTTTCTCACTTGTTGCCAGCATAATTCAGGCAAGACAACTTGAATATTGTTCAAGGGGCATAACTCTGAATATTATAGGCCAACATACTGGCTGAGGATTACCGGAAAACAAGGGCGGTCACAAGATGTCAGTATCAATCTTTGGTGCTTCAGCTGTTTCGCCCCGATATTAAAATATTTAAATAAATGTATAAACTTTGTTATGTAATTAGCTGTTAGCTGAAAATAAGATTGTACAGAAAAAATTACGCAAATTTATCCAGTATTTATTAAATTATAAGAAAAAGAAAAAAAACGATCTTAAGTATCGTTAGACATTTTCACTTATGAAATAGACAAGGGAGATAACTCAAATTTTGTTTACTGGTTTTACGGAAAGATAAAAACGTTTTTTATTTTTAATTTAATAAATACTGGATAAATTTACGTAAATTTTGGTGTACAGTCTTCTTTTCAGCTACCACGTAAGTACATAAAGTTTATACATTTCTTTAGCTATTTTTTTAAAGAGAGGCCTAACATGTCAGGGCGAAACAGCAGAAGCACCCAATCTTTTACCTAGACAATATGTACATGAAGCGCTACTGGTCATCCAAATCTGCATCAATGAGATGCTGTACTCAGCACTCTTTGATTCTGGCTCTGCTCTCATACTATAGTGAGTGCCATGCTTGGAAGAAGAGAAGCATCAAAATGGCTACCATAAGTGGTGAAACGCGTGCGTATCACAGGATCGGTGCGGTGAGGATCCGCACAGACATTGGGAATTCCACCGCTATTGAATTTATGAGAATGTGATCAGCTGCTAGCTTATGACGTCATCAAATCCTTAGGTGAACAGTGTTCTCAGCATGCAGACTGCAGTAGTAAAGTTTTGATAAAAGGCTCCCATGTGTGCTACATTCAGAGTTGACTAACCAGACTCCAATGTTGAATTCAGGCAGCTACAGAAGATGTGAGCTACCTTATGGAAGTGAACGGAAGACAAGGAATTGTAGCAGTTATCTCCTCCTTACAAAACATAACTGCACTAACCGGCCGGTAGGTGTCGCTGTTCACCGTCAGGTGGCGCTGAAAGCGACCAGGAGTTATCTGCCCTTAGGGGATATATAACCAAGGGACACGGGAAAAAGGCCTCTTCTCTATTCATTTGGCCTCGCTGAACGACGCTAAGACACCAGCGCTCCGTCAACATGTGTTCAACAACGGTAAGAGTTCTCAACTCATTTTCTTTGTATACGGTTTTCAAGGACTTTCCCACGTCGGACTCATTTCTTCACATACTCTTTTCAAGAACTGTTTTCTATCGGCACACATACATACACCACACACGTCATCATCCCACATACACACTGGTTCAATAAACCTTATTTGAACTACCTCCTTTGTTTGTTAATTATTACTCTGTTTTTGCATGCAACAATTGCTTGATTTTATGAACTCGCTTATAGTCGGGAACACAACCCGATTCTAACAGAATCAACCAAGCTACAAAATAGCTGAGTGCCATTCGAGCAGTCATAAACATTAACATGTCAGTTGATTTGGTCACACGATGACCAATCAGCCTACAGGGCGTATTAATGTCAACTGACCCTTGAAGGACTACTTTCAGACCTTTATGGAATTATAGAGAGTTTCCTGGCACCTACAAAAAAGACGTCCTCTCTCCTGCCTTCGTCACTGATGCCTAGCAAAGCTATCTACACTGAAGATATATTGCTCCAAGAAGACTTCCGGCAGCCAACTGAACTTTCTTACTTCCTTACTTTATTAATTCCTTTTCTTCACTGTCTAAAATTTCGGCAACCTACACCCAACGGTGTAAGACACCTAAATAAATACATATCGTTGTTGTTTATAAAAAAGGCTTTGTTTTCCTTTGCTGTTACAAAATATTATGGGAGTTTGTCTTACAGTCCATGCTCCTTTATGTGAATGTGCTCGGACAAGAGCCATATGCTAATAGAAGGCGCCAGCATGGATCTAATGTATCCTTGCTGGATTTGAAGAAGGCTTACTTGCAAGTAAGAGTTAGTGAGTTATTGTGGTTGTTTCAAATGTTTCAAATGTGATGCTTGCTGGCAGAAGATTCTGCCTTACCTGTTAGGTTTAAACATGGCATCTCAGATAATGAAGGCGATTATCAGTGCTGTGTTGTCTCAGGATGAGACTGTGAAAGAAGGGGCATTAGTGTATCTAGACGATATTTATGTAAATGGAGATATTGTGTCATCACATTATGTAAGAGCTATACTGGACAGATCCTTGATGGTGCCCATATATTGGTCTTGGATGTTTGGGGTGGGAGAAAATAAGGAATCTCACAATGGAAATGCGGAACTGCAGTTCCAGAAGTACCTGCCATCTTAAAGAAACGTGCCATTTTTTTTAAGGTGCAGAAGACTTGTGGGACACCTGTCAGTGTGCAGATGTCTTTGCATGTCATCGGGCATCATGAAGCATAGGATACATATGGTAACCAGGCGTTGAGATGGCAAGACCACCAATACCCCTGCTTAGTCGCATGGTGATGGATACCATAGCGAGAGTGTGAAACAGAATGACCTCATCAGACAAGACTGTTTTGTGTGTGGAGAAGAAATGAATGTACGGGTCAATGCCAGCTCTCTAGTGAGTGGAGTCGAGTTGGAGAAGGCCTGAACTGTAATAGGACGTGTTGTAGATAGAACATTATAAAAAGAAAGAATGAAAAAGTCTATCCATACAAAATAATAATTTTTTAATAACAATGAAACATAAAGAGTCCATAGAATATGAAAGTTCAGAGAGTCTCAAGAACGTTCTAGTGAAAGAAGTTGTTTTGCCTGTAAGGAGAAATTTAGTACACATGTTTCCTTTTGTCTGGTGCCGTGTGCGTTTACGTGTGTGTAAATGACATAGGCATGAAAGTGTGTGTGTATATTAGCGTGCCTGTTTTACCAGTGAGAGATAATTTACATCCCCCCCTAGCCGGTTCCTCCCTTATAATCAGCATACAGCATAACCCCCCTAACTCCAGTGATAAGCCTATACGTGCGAACGGCAGCTCTCATTAAAAAAAAAAAAAGCAACCAGCGTTTTGAGATAGACAGAGCATAGAAGAAGATAATGGAAAAAATTCGAAGGACGCTAGAATTGGAAAATAAATACGAGTTTCAGTTTTGCAGAGATCTCCGCCAAAGAACGGTGTAAAAATAAAATTCTCTACCATAGGACCCAAGCTTTCAACCTATTTGTTGAAGATCAAAGCAAACGACTATAGGACCAATAATTACAAAGAGATGCTTAAACTCAGATATTACGAGGCATGCTTGTTTGAATCCAATGTCGGTAAACGATGAAATTCTGAAGATAATTTTGGGAGAAAACCAAGAAGCCCTGCTTTAGGAGAATCTGAAACTGCAAAATTGATATTGAAAACAAAACTAACATTTCTGACATAAAACGAAACAAACAAACATTAAAAAAAGAAAGGGATAAATCAAAACCAGAGTAAAAGTCTTCTATTCAGATAACTGATATTTCTTTTATTACAAGAAAATACAAACTAAGCTGTATATGCTGGCAACCATTTATTTTCTTTTTTTCTTCTTTGCTTTTGTTTAAGTCCTGTTTATCTTATAATATCAATTTATTTGTTATTTCAATAAATGTTACATGTATTTACAAATTCGGTGTGTTTGTTATTCGCACCCACTCTTGATTGTCATTTTCGCAAATATTCAATCCTGAGAAAACAATTTTTTTTTTAACGGAATTATTATGGATTAGATTCACATCACATAATTTCTTTGCCGTGTGATAAAGCGACCGGGGGAAACTAGTCTTAACAATATGCATTCAGTTAGTGGTGTGCGTATGCTTCGCTGAACGTACAGAAATTCATGTGTGTCTCTTGTCATGCGTGTGCGACTTACTGAGAGTCTTTCGGGCGCCTTAGGGCCGGCTGGATTGTGACGTACGTACATGTGTTGTCTGTGGAAGAAAATGAGAGAGAGAGAGAGAGAGAGAGAGAGAGAGAGAGAGAGAGAGAGAGAGAGAGAGAGAGAGAGAGAGAGAGAGAGAAACATTGTGTTTGGGTTTTTATAGAACACTCGATATTTCGGGTTTGAATATTTCTTGTGCTGTGATTGGTTGAAAGAAATTGCTGATTTGAGCTTTTGTCCAATCAAGAGTCGATACATAAAAACAACATCCACTACTACCACTGCTTCGAACGTGTGTGGTTGAGACTGACAATGCGGCACATAATAACCGGGCAGAGTTGGATATCATCCTGAAAGGTGTTAACTTGGTGCTCTTGTAGAGAGCTAAAAGTTGCATATGCAAACTGACTCCTTATGTGTATACCACTCAGTGTTGGACATTTTGACACACAAAGCTAGGGTGTGCATCAAGACAGCAAGTGAGATCCTGATCGGAATAAATTTAGACACTATTAGGAAATTGGTTGCCGAATATGATCTGTTCGTGAATGTAAAATTGATAACATCGAACTGCAAACTTTGCTGATAGATTGACCCAAGTTCCACAAAGATGAAACAACACCATAAAAATTAATGTTAAGCCTGTAACAACAATAAGAAAAAGACGTGCCACTGGTATCATCAGTGAACACTTCATGTTGGTTGATCGAACCCCACACCACATGAAGGATCTGTAGCAGTTACCTCCTCCTTTCAAAACATAACTACACCGGTTTGCCGGTAGGTGGCGCTTTATCACCAACAGGTGGCGCTGTAAAGCGACACCAGAGTTATCTGCCCTTCGGACTATAAGACTCGGTGCAAAACGGAAATTCCCTCTCTTCCTCACGACCTGCCTCGGCAGGCAGACGCTGACACTAGCGTTCCGTTTCACTCTTCTCTGGTCGGCAGAACGACGCTAATACGCTAGCGTTTCGTCTCACGCTTTTCTTCTCAACCAGCATAACAACTACCAACACACGTGGGCAAACAACGGTAAGAGTTCTCAACTCGTTTTCTTTGTGTTACGGATTTCAAAGACTTTTCCTCTAGCCGGATTCATTCATTTCTTCTTATACCTTTTTCAAGAACTGTTTTTCCATCGACACACATGCATACATCACACACTTCATCATTCCACGTACACACACGTTCAATAAACGTTATTTGAACTACCTCATTTTTGTTTATTAATTATTACTCCGTCTTTGCATGCAACATTGTTTGATTCAACTGAACACGTTTATAATCGGCGGAACACCACTCGGTCCCGAACAATTGGTGACCCGACGTGCAAGCTTTGTTGTATGTTGCGTAGTAATTAATTTCGTACTAGAACAAACAAAAAAAAATATATATATCATTTCTCGTTTTTTTTCTTTCGTGGTAAAACGAATTACGCACCCATCCTTTTTCATTATTTTTCTACCCACGTGGTAGAAATAAACAAACAAAAGAAAAGAAGCCGCCATTATTTTTTTTTCTGCCACGCGGAAATACCCAAACAAGAAAAACAAAAACATTTCTCGGTTTCTCCGAGTATAAAACAAGTTACAATTTCATTTTTTTTTCTTCTCTTTCTCCACATACGTGTCGGAAAAATATATACAAAGAAAAAGACAAACTTTTGCCAATCCTTTTTTTCTTCTTTTTCGACGAACAAAAGGACCTTACAAGACGCCACTTCCTTTGTTTTGAACACGTGGAGATAAAAAGAAAACAAACGCTCACTCTGCCCATCTTTTTCCGGACCACGTGTTGATAAAATAAATTCAAAAATGCCGCCATCTTTTTCCGGACAACGTGTTGATAAAATTTTTTTTAAAATAACGCCATTTTTTATCTCTCGGACCACGTGGAAATGAAAATTCAAACAAAAAAAAAAAAAAGAAGAAAATACGAATTTTTTTTTTTTTTTTTTTTTTTTTTCTTTCTTTTCAACAACAAAGGAAAGAGAAGCCACCATTCTTTCTCTACTTGGAAACTAACATTCAAACAAACTAAAACGAAAACAAAAAACGTCATTTCTCGTGTGAAACAAATTATGACTCCATTTTTTTTTCTTTTTCCTTTCTACCCACGTGTTGGAAATATATATATAAAGGAAAAGAAAACTACAAAACAGGCAAACACGAACAACATCACCCTTCAAGGCCTACCAACAATCTTCAACACAACTTGAACAACCACATTTTTCCCGGATATTCATCAAGCACCAAACATTTCCGGACATCACTGATGACACTATGGAAGAAATCACACCAGTTCAAAATGAGTACACCTGCACAAGCACGACTAAATACTCAACAACTGGACGTTCGTTGATCAACTGGGGACACATCAACTCGAACGACACGCACCAACACCAGTACAGACCCACTTGTACCTGGACCTGCTAACTCACTTGCAGACATTTGTGCATCTGATTTTGACCATAGTGTACCACCAATCTCAACAACTAGATGTTTGTTCATCAGCTCCACAACACGGACTAATTAACATGAACAACATCAACACCTGCACAGACTCACTTGTGCTCATTCATCAACACCGCACAGACTCACTTGTGCTCATTCATCAACACCTGCACAGACTCACTTGTGCTCATTCATCAACACCGCACAGACTCACTTGTGCTCACTCATCAACACTGCACAGACTCACTTGTGCTCACTCATCAACACTGCACAGATTCACTTGTGCTCACTCATCAACACTGCACAGACTCACTTGTGCTCACGCATCAACACTGCACAGACTCACTTGTGCTCACGCATCAACACTGCACAGATTCACTTGTGCTCATTCATCAACAACCGCACAGACTCACTTGTGCTCATTCATCAACACTGCACAGATTCACTTGTGCTCATTCATCAACAACTGCACAGATTCACTTGTGCTCACTCATTAACAACCGCGCAGACCCAAGCACCAAACATTCACTGACAATCCAACGTTCGTTCATCAGCTCCGCATCACGCAGACTAATCAACATGAACAACGCCACCAACAAGTGCAAATTCACTTGCACTCAACATTTTTCGACTGCAAACTCACTTGCGCTCAAACTTGATGCAGACCCAAACAACACGCAGATCCACATGCGTTACAAACACTCAATTCCGCAGACACACTTGCGATCAATCATTCAATGCAGAAACAGAAATAAGTAGCGTGCACACTACTTTTTCTAATCTTCAACAGCAAAACAGACATACCCACAAAGAATGCTTCTCATCTACAACTGTTCATATTGAATAATATTTTCAATATTTTTCAATCTGGGGGGGAGTCCTTGTAGCAGTTACCTCCTCCTTTCAAAACATAACTACACCGGTTTGCCGGTAGGTGGCGCTTTATCACCAACAGGTGGCGCTGTAAAGCGACACCAGAGTTATCTGCCCTTCGGACTATAAGACTCGGTGCAAAACGGAAATTCCCTCTCTTCCTCACGACCTGCCTCGGCAGGCAGACGCTGACACTAGCGTTCCGTTTCACTCTTCTCTGGTCGGCAGAACGACGCTAATACGCTAGCGTTTCGTCTCACGCTTTTCTTCTCAACCAGCATAACAACTACCAACACACGTGGGCAAACAACGGTAAGAGTTCTCAACTCGTTTTCTTTGTGTTACGGATTTCAAAGACTTTTCCTCTAGCCGGATTCATTCATTTCTTCTTATACCTTTTTCAAGAACTGTTTTTCCATCGACACACATGCATACATCACACACTTCATCATTCCACGTACACACACGTTCAATAAACGTTATTTGAACTACCTCATTTTTGTTTATTAATTATTACTCCGTCTTTGCATGCAACATTGTTTGATTCAACTGAACACGTTTATAATCGGGGGAACACGACCCTCGATCCTAACAGATCTCAATTCTGTCCTCAAAATAACTCTGTTGGAAAATGAAAATGAGAATGAGTCATCCGGAAGTGAGTTGTTGACGTGATACAAACAATTCACATGATAGCCCAATTATCAATCTTGACAACTCTTCTAGCAGTCATAAACACTGTCATTTATTTTCTCTCTCGGAGAGCAACCCCTGTAAGATGATTAGGTCCCACGAGGATCAATCAGCTATGCTAAGATAGGTTCCTATAATAATGGTGACTTCCAGGGAGTACTAATTTCAACTAAACCTTGAAGGACTACTTTTAGACCCCATAGGACCTGGACAGCAGTCCCAGAGAGTTTCCTGGAAGCAACAAAAAATGGTATGTCTCCCTCTCCTCTGTCCTGCCTTTGTCCACTGAACACTCGAGCACCGGTTATCTTCACTCGAAGATAAACTGTTTGTAAACTTTCGGCAGCTCACTAACTTTCTCACTGTATTATTGCTTCCTTCATTTTGACACTGTCCTAAGTTTTGCTAACCTACACCCAACGGTGTACGTAACATAAATAAATACCTTTAGTTGGTGTCTACAAAAGAGCTTTGTTTACCTTTTGTTTAACGTCCATGTTATTACAAAATATTTTAGGAGTTTGACTTACCATCCATGCTAAGATAGGCTCCTATAATAATGGTGACTCGAAGCTTCTGACAAAGAAAACCCCCTAGTCAAACACTGAAACAACGCAAGCCTTCTGAGAAAAAACTCACACGAAAACAATCTTCTTGAAGTTTTTTTCTTTTTCATTGCAAAAAACAACAGCGGAAATAAAAGTGTGAAACACGAAACTCAGCCCCTGCTCAACAGCAGCCAAAAGAATACAGACGCTTGAACTCGAAAAAAAAAAAAAGAAGCTTACTGTCGACCCTTTTTCACTTGAAATAATTTGGGTAACTACAGTAGAAAATAACCTAAGGTCAGTCACGAAACCCCTTTTTCTGCTAAGAAAGCATTTTAACACTGGAGAAAATTCCGAAATATTTTTTCCCTTAAAGAGGAAAATTTTGAAATATATTTTCTTCTAAAAAAAAAAAACAAAGCTTTTTTACTGAAAAAGATTTGCTGACAAAAAAAACTCAAAAATATTGCATTATGAAAAAAGAAATTTTTTTAAGAAAATTCTTTTTCAGTCAATTTAATCCACGAGACTGATCGGTGCCAGCGACGACGACTTTTCAAAAAAGCAGTCAGCAGCTTTTTTTTTGTCAACAGAATACCTTCAAAAGTTAATTTAATTGACTAAGAAAAGAAGAAATATCATTCTTTTTTCTAGATAAAATAAATGCTTTCACAAATATTTATTTTTTGAAAAGATCCCACATAAAAGTGAGTGCACGAAAACACAATACACATATATCTTTTCTCTGTCTGCTAAAAAGATATATATATATATATATATATATATATATATATATATATATATATATATATATATTTGCTATTTCTTTATTGCCTCTAAACACACATATATTTTCTCCTCTTCCTTTTCTTTCTCAAATGTGTTTTTTACATTGTTTTTGTTTTTTTGGTCTGTTGTTAAAATCTATATAAAAAATGTGCAGCACTTCTGCACCAGCGTTTGCAAAAGAGATGCATATTGGGTTACCCCAAATGGAGTCTCAACTTTACAACTTTGACAAAAGAGTCGTCCTCAGTTGCTACTTCTAAACCACAAAATGTCTTTGTTTCCTCTAGTGGAAACGCGTAAACAGCTCATGGAATTGGGTATACTTGAAACCATAGAACGACTCACCCAAGAGGTGAGAAAACTGATTGTGTCGGAATTGCAGTTGCACAAGCGTCGACCCCAGACTCGTTCGTCATCTCCATGCCACTGCTACTCAAACAAGCCAGGACTTTTTACTACAGTCGGTTTAGCGCCTTGTTTGTTAGTGAACCAGAAAAACTAATGTCTAGAGGCCTTAGCATGGCACAATCTCTACCGGATTAACATAACAACCGTGCATTTTTGAATATGGATTCCCTATCCCCAGCACAATTACCTGATTGATACAGAGGCTGCTTGCAGTATTTAGCCACTGAAACCCCTCACCGAGAAGCTACCAGTGTCATCCATTTTACTGTAAGCTGTAAATCACTCTCAATATTCCCATGTATGGTCAAATTTCTTATTTTTTGAACTTGGAATTATGTAGAGGCTTTATGTGTGGTTTCACAGTAGCCGATTTGCCTTACCCCATTCTGAGCGTGGATTTTCTGCACCACTTTAACCTTATGGTGAATATGCGCAGATGCCGGTTAATAAATGCTAATATGGAACTTTCTGTCCCAGGTTTGAAATTCACTGGCTTATCTATCAGCACAGTATTCTTCATTGCAGCTACCCACGACCTATACCAGACATTACTATACTCCCTCCTGGAGTTGACAAACTTAAATTTGTTTGTGACAAACCTACTCACTCAACAAAACATCATATTGAGACCACTAGTGCTTTTGTGTTTTCATGCCCTAGCCGCATATGCTGCAGCTGGGAATCATACGACCTTCATCCAGTCCATGGGCGTCCCCTTTGCATTTGGTCCTGAAACACTCTGGAGATTGGCATCTGACTGGGGACTATCGACGACTGAATGCCATAACGGTACCTGATCATTACCCAATCCCACATATACAGGAATTTGTCTCTACATCGTTGTAATACCTTCTCCAAACTGGCTTACCATCAGATCCCAGTGAATCTGGCCGACATACCCAAATCTGTGGTAACAACTCGATTTGGAGCATTTGAATTCCTTACTATGTCTTTCGGTTTACGAAACGCGGCTAGTACCTTCCAACGTTTCATGGATGAAGTAGTGTGAGATCTCGACTTTGTCTATAATTACATAGACGACATTCTTGTGGCAAGTGCCTCACCTGAGGAACATGTCACTCATCTCCGCCTACTGTTCGACCGGTTTCAACAATACCAGGTGAGGATTAACCCTGGTAAATGTGTATTTGGTGCTTTGTCACTAGTTTTCTTGGGCCACATTATCAGCTCTGAAGGTATATCTCCTTTACCTGAAAAGTTGAAGGCTCTACAAGATCTTCAACCTTCCACTTCATTTCGCCAACAAAGGAACTTCATTGGTCTGCTAAAACATTACAGATGCTTTATCTCACACTCTTGTCTCCTCTTTCGGAACAGTTACATAACAAGAAGAAAAACGAGCAGATTTCGCTGAATGATAAAAGCAACTGAAAGCTTTCAATGAAGGAAAGAAAAAACTTGCAAAGACGTCCTTATTTGCACATCCTGTTTCCGATGCCCAGTTTTCACTGATCGTTGATGCATCAGGCACTGCTTTAGGTACACTTTTGAAACAGCAGCACCAACAATAACTACAACCTCTCACATACTTTTTGAGACAGCTGAAACATAACAGCACTTTCGGTTGTGAACTCCTGGCTATGTACCTCGCAGTGAAACACTTTCAGTATTCAGCTGAAGGCCGTCAATTTGTAATCTACACTGATCACCACCCACTTATGTTCACACGTCATTCTAAGCAGATATTCTCCCTGTGAAACTAACCACTTGGATTTCGTTTTACAATTAACCAGCGATATAGGACATATCTCTGGTGAACAGTATGTAGCGACAGATGCCTTGTCTCGCCTTCCTATGAATTCTCTATCATCATATTTGGATATTGATCTCCAACAAATGGCCTTAGACCAGCCACGTTCGGACACTTTAGATCTGTTGTCACCTGATTTTACAACTGTTAAATTCACATACTTGTCTGTGCCCACTTCGGACACACATATCAGCTGGGTACACCTCAAAGGATTCACCTCGCCGTCTTGTTCCAATAACTCATCGTCGGGTTGTCTTTGATACGCTTCACAATCTGGCACACCCGAACTGAAAGCCACCGTGAAACTGAGATTGGCAAGATTTTTCTGACCGAATATGAGGTGTGACATCACTACCTGGACACGTGCATGGTCAAGTTCCAAGTCAAAAGTGTACAAGCATATCCACACACCACTTGTAACATTTAGCACTCCAGACACGCTCCATTCAGCCATATTCAAATTGATCTTGTTGGACTATTTACTGTATAGACCGCTTCAGAATCTATTCCCCTAAGCTACATTTTGCTGAATCTGTAGTGCAAGACCTGATATTGTGTTACAGAGTTCCCACGACTATTACCACTGACCATAGTGGACAGTTTGAATCTCATCTCTCCCAGGAACTCTCCAGAATTTTAGTGAGTAAACGGCATCATGACTAGCTATCATCCACCTTCTAATGGAATGATAGAATTCTTCCATCGCCATTTGAAAGCCGCATTCACTGCTTATCCTGACCAACAGTGATGGAGCAAATACATACCTATTGTCCTTCTTAGCTGTCATACAGCTATCAAAGAGGACCTCGGATACTCTCTGGCAAAAATTGTTCATGAAGTAGTCCTAACTTTACCAGGTTGATGCTGATGCTGATAGATGTAACGGCAACAGATCCAACTTTGCATGTAAACAAACTCTGAGCTTATCTTAAGAAGCTCCCACTAATGAACCCTCGGCAACAGACCATAAAATCTTTGATCCTGAAAGATATTTCGTCATGGACTCATGTTTTTCTTTGAAAGGACGTTGTGAAAACCCCTCTCACTCCATCTTATACCAGTCCTTATCACATGCTTTCACGCACTGATAAACCATCCAACCTTGATATTGGTTGAGGAAAAAAAGACTACCTATTGATAGAGTAAAAGAAGCCTTTCTAGACACAATAACACAAGAGCCTCATATACCCCCGACATACACTTTGCACCAAGCTACTCTTACACCTGTAAAATTGCATACACCTCTAAAAGATGCATATGCCACCACCACATGTAGTGGTCGGCGAGTACATCACTGGCACAAAAAACTGTAAGACTATATATATATATATATATATATATATATAGAATAAGCTTTTTGACTTCTTGTACTCTACTGTACCTTTACATGGAAAGCAGCCACATCGAACAATTCCTGCTTTTACTAAATAAAATACTTTTCAATGAAAAGCAAAAACCCTTTTTTGTCAAAGAACACACCCACACATGCACACACACACATGCACACACAAATAGTTTCCACTGAAAAGCAAGAACATTTTTCTATTAAAGAAAACAGCACAAGAAAATACTTTTAACCGAAAAGCAAAAATATTTAAAAAATTCTTTTTTTCTGAAAACTGAATTCACATTTATTTTGCCTTATTTTCTTTCCAATTGTTACACTTACCAAAAATTACTTTTTTCTCTGTCAGCTTTCCGCCTAAGCAGTCATAAATGCTGACATTTATTTTCTTTCTCTGAGAACACTCCCTGTGAGGTGATTTGGCCCCATGAAGACCAATCAGCTTCCAGGACGTACTAATTTCAACCGACTTTTGAAGGACTACTTGGTGACCATGTGCAACCTGGACGGCAGCCTCAGAGAGTTTCCTGGAAGCAAAAAAAAAAGGACGCATACTCTCCTCTCTCATACCCTTGTCCACTGGACACCCGAGCACCAGCTATTTTCATTCAAAGATAAACTGCTCGTAGACTTTTGGCTACTCACTAACTTTATCACTGTATTATTGCTCTGATCCTGCAGTTCCACTCATACTGGACGGGATAGCGTGTGTTGATTGGTAGGATAAAACTAACCTTTCTTATGACGGCCTAAACCCAGCTCATGTTCTCTGTCAGTGGCTAGGCTAAACAATTCAATGCTTGGAGAATTCTGCTTCTCAATGATAGGAGAAACCGATATCAGAATGATCAAAAAGTGACGTTGTTACGAATGCTTGGCTGTCACAAGCCAGTTATCCCTGTGGTAACTTTTCTGACGCCTCTCAGCGGGATGGAATTCTCCACTCAGAAAGGATTGATTGGCCATGCTTTCGCCATCCGTATTCATACTGAAAATCGAAATCAAGTAAGCTTTTGCCCTTTTGCTCTATGCGAGGTTTCCGTCTTCGCTGAGCTTGCCTTGGAACACCTGCGTTACTGTTTGACAGACATACCATCCAAGTCAAACTCTCCACCGAGAATCCGAACGTATGGGAGCCCATGTCCTTGGTGCTTGCCAATGGAAGAGGCGGTATTTCAGGTTCAACGTTGCTCAATGACGTCGGTCCAGCAAGAGGGTTGGAATAGAGTCGAACTAGAGTAAAGCTCAACAGGGTCTTCTTTCCCCTCCGATCGTTTCAAGCTCGTTCTCTTGGCTGTGCTTTTTCTAGATAGTAGGTAGGGACAGTGGGAATCTCATTGACTTGTTCATGCGTGTCACTAATTAGATGATGAGGCATTTAGCTATTTTTAAAAAGTGTTTTTCTAGGGCAGGTCGTAACAGTGACCAGTCCCAGAAAGAGGCCCAACCAACCTGGTCTTTGAAGCTAATCCTTCTTTCAAAGGTACAAATCCATTATGCCAACTTCCCTTACCTACATTGATGCCATCGACAAGAGCCTGTACACCTTGGAAACCTGCTGCAGATGGTGGGCATGGACCAACTTGAGAGCTGCGAAAACCGGACTCGGATTTTCCAGATCCGCCGAAAGCGTGCCGGACGCAACCCGAGCTGTGGTGCTCTACAGGTATCTTTTCTGTATCGCCATTGAGCCAATTCCATGGACATGGTCTGTTATGAAGAAAAGAGAACTCTTCTTGAGGATCCTATGACGTCTGTGGACTCGCTTGCATAATCTCCGTTTCGCCAATGAAGCGATGGGCACTGCCTAGATTGTTGCTGACGATGTGGCCATCCCCATCTGAGAATATTAACCAGATTCCCTTTTTACGGGAGGCCAACCACTGTTGCTAGTGCTGTTTAGAACATGCACTCACACACATTACTACTATGAATCTGGCGCATTTTGAGAAGACTTTCTCCTGTGTCTTCGGGCCAACGAATATATACTATAGAAATGGAATTGAGTCCAGGACTTTAGTTTCGCCTCTCATCTAAGTCATGATGCGATGCGAGCACAGAGATATGCAGTCTGTTCATGTATGCATCTCGACTTGAACTGTTTGTAAAAGGCACGAAACAGGCTTGGGTGGAAATGGCAGAAAGACGTGCATGCGCAAAGTGTTCTAATTGCCTGATGTATCACTACATGAGTCTGAACATGCCTGTGTTATCTAACCAAACCACATGCCAATCACTACACAAGTGATTACATGTAAGTACAAAAGAAAATAGATCTTAATTATGTAACTGCTACAGTATCTATATGACTAATATCACTATACTTTCCAGAAATCTTTTTTTGATTTTACATTTTAAAGATTTGTAGAGTTTACACTGTTATTTTCCTGGCCATTTTTTCTGTGTTTTTTTTTACTGAGCACCCGAAAATATGTTTGATAAAAATCTTTAAAAGAATTGGATATTTTTTTCCCAATTTATGACATTTGCAACAAGTGGCTGATTTTCCCTTCTCCTCCCTACTACCCCTTTCTCACAGAAAAGACGTTGCTAGTCTTTCTCTACTCTATCGTTATCTTTCATGGCAGGTGATTGGCTGAGCTTCAATCTATGGTCCCCCCTGTAAAACATTCACAACAAAAACTCGCTTAGCTATAACCACTGTCAATAATTTCCGCGGGCTGTTTCCCAGCTGACTAAAACATTGTCGTTTTCAAGTTAAATGTAAACAAATTCTTGTTAGGCCGTCCTCCTAAATAATCAAATTCTGCCAAACTTCCACCATCATTTTCAATCATCACGGTTTCGTCTCTCCGTCCATCTGACAAACTCATTAACCCTTATCCTTGAGTGGCCTTTGGGCCTTGATAAGTGGTGTGACTCTTTAGTAAAGAAATAAAAATACTGTAAAGTTTGTAAGATATGGGGCAATAGGAGATTAATGAATTTTTAGATATTAACAAAAGATTTAACATTTTCCCATTTGTCAGCATTTTTACTACCCCCCCTCCCGTCTCTAGGTGCAGGCTTTTAGAAATTGACTTTCAAAGTAACCTATCTCTGGTCAGATTTTTATGCATCTTTCTTTCTCTTAACTCCATCCTTCTCACTCCCTCCCATGTTTTTCTTGGCCTTCCCCTGCCAACTGACCCTGCAACAGCAACTGTTCTACATCCATTAATCCAATCATTCTCATCCATTCTTTCAATATGATCAAACCAACTAAGTCTCTCTCCTTTTCTGCACACGTCTTCCTATACTGTCGAAATCTAATCTTCCTCTGAGGTCATCAGATCTAAGCCTATCTTGAAGACTCGCATTACATATCCATCGTATCATTCTCATACCATTTCTCTACTTCTTCTAACTCTTGCTATCACACCAACACCAGCTCGTCTCTGTGCTCCAATGGTATCACCAAGATAACAAAACTTTTGGACAACCTCAAGAGTGTCGCCATTCAAATATACTTTATCCACATCTGAGTTCTCATTTGTCTCCATTGTTTTACACTTCTTGCATCTAAATTGGTTATCATCTCAAAAACCTACCTGCAATTCCACTGCACTCCTTGTATGCACAATGCTTACAAGTAGCACAAAAAATTCAGTTGCCCACAACTCCCTTTTTTTGCCATTTAAATTTTTTATTTTAAAAAAATATTTGAAAATGTATTTTTTCAAATAAATTTTTTATTCTTTATTTTACTTTAATATTTTCAACTTGAAAAAAGAAAAAACAAACAAACGAAAAACAAAAACAAAACTTATTTATAATATAAATATAAAAAATAAGTAATTTTTACTCTCAGCATTCAGGCTTTTTTTCGTGCGATTACACGTCATCACACTGAAAATACATGGAAAAAATATATTTTAGACTTTAGAGTAGGTTTTTTTTTACTATACAAATTTAATGTAAAATGATCACCCACTTACTGACCAGAAAACGTTATTGATTGACCGGTACATGACAAATGGACACCATTTTGAATTTTTGCTAAATATATATTTTTTTCACAACTATTAGTATGTTATTTTTTTTTGTATTGTTACCCTATTTTTTAAAAATCTCCCCTCCTATTAACTTTAATACTTATCCTGAGTCCCGACGGGGCAATACGAAAAAATAAATGAAGTAGAACTAAGAAAAAGAAAAAGCGAAAATATATTAGTGTTTCTGCAAAGACAAAAGAAAAAATGGCCCTTATTTTGAAAATAAAAATGGTTACCCGTTCTGTCCTACGCTATATGGTTAAGAACTGGGTGATCATTTTGCGTTACATTTATATAGTAAAGTCTAAATGTCTAAATGTCTAATGTATAATGAATTTTATTTATTTATTAAAAAAAAATCTCAATTGTAATCGCACACAAAAAGAAAAAAACGGAATCTCATTTTTATTTTTCCGTTGACAGGGTGGGGCTAAGCATAAAAAATTTGAAAATTCTTTGAATTTTTGAATTTTCTGAAAAAGCCCTCTCTCCACCTCCACCATAAGCTAAAACACAGAAAAGAAAGCAAGTAAGGAGTTAATTAAGAGTAAAAAGAAAAAAGAGTTAAACAGAAGAAACAGAAAAGAAAGAAGAAAAAATTGGGAAAAGTAAAGAAAAAGTTGATATTTAGAAAAAGAAAGAAAGAAATTTATATATATAAAAAGCAGATTTTATGAGGAAAAGGTAAACTAGAGATAGATAGATAGATAGATAGATAGATAGATAGATAGATAGATAGATAGATAGATAGATAGAGAAAGACGGGGAGAGTGGGAGGATAAAAAGGGGTAAATGTTAAGGTCTAGACAAGAAAAAAAAAGGATCTAGAAAAGAAAAAGAGAAAGGAAGGCGTAACAAATAAATAAAAATAATTAAACAAATAGAAATGGTGAGGTTAAAGGGTGAGGGGAAGAAAGATTGAACGAGAAAGAGAGAGAGAGAGAGAAAGAGAGAGAGAGAGAGAAAGAGAGAGAGAGAGAGAGAGAGAATATAAAAGGCCAAAAAGGAAGGAAAGAGTAAAGGAATGAGAAAAAGAAAGGAGTTTACAATAGCAAAACTCGAAAGAGATAAGAAGGTTTGACAAATAGATAGTATGAAATAAATAGAAAGGGAGGGGAAGAAGAAAAAAGAAAGAAAGATTGATAGATAGACCGAGAGAGAGAGAGAGAGAGAGAGAGTTCAGAGGTCAAAACCGGAATGTAGAGTTGGCATGTGAAAGTGAGGCTGTTACCAACATGGCGAATTCTCTCCGTTAAGGTAATAACTCTATTTTATTTGCTTCATTTTTGTGTCTTTCAGCTCGTTTACGAACAATGTTAAATAACTAATCGGTTAGTAGAATGTTTTAATATCACTAAAAATGTATCTGGGCCGTGAATATCGGTAAAAATGTCCTTAAATCGCTGTATTTCCTCTTCAACCTGGCATTTTCTTAATCGTAGAGTAGTAGTATTAGTAGTAAATGTGATGATGGTTGCCGCTTTTGACAAACGCGATGCCTTTTTTTTTGCCTTCGCACGACGTTTGTTGATCTTGGTGAGGAAGAAACTAATGCCACCTTTTAAAATATCATCTTTATTTTAGCAAACGAATTTTAACTGTTGTCATCAGGTATTTCAATATTTAATACCTACTTAAATGATTTTAAATTGAGCGAAACGTGTATCCCAGGAAGAAATATTCCATACATTTTCAGACAATATGATCGGAATTTTAATTTTGTTTCGCGTCTCGTCTTGTTGAATTTAGTTGCCAGAAATGTTATTTTCTTTCTAATAGATTTGTTTGCATTTTAAATCTACATTTAAAACCAATAAATATTGAATTTAGACATTTTTACGCCTTTTTTAAAATTTATTTATTTAATTTTTTAGACTTAATTCTACATATCAACTTCTCTTTAAAAAAAAGAAAAGAAACACATCTCGTAACCCAATTCAGTTCTGTATACGTTTTCGGCGTCCCAAATTCTCTTTTCTCTTACAAAAATCAAAAATGGAATTGATATTAAATCTTTATAAATATTTTTACGCTTTTTACGACATCTTGAATTGCAATGTAATTTAAAAACTACAAATCTGATAGTCGTATAGAATGTGACTGTTTTTTAAGAGAACTTAGAACGCTGAAAACGTACAGTACACAAACAATTTTGCGTTACATTTATTTTTTTTCTTGTCATTTTACTTTGTTTATTTACTTATCTTTTCATTCTGACATATGTTGCAATATGTATACATAATGCAATATAAGTGATTAGGGGCGGACTTTTGACTTGGGTTTGAGTTCCGTCGAGCCTACTGCATTAATTTCACTAATAAGGGAAAGGTGTGAATCCATATATTCTCCCTCCATGCTAGTGATTAAATAATAGGGTAAACTAGACTCTCAAGCCTTTGTGCAACTAGTCGAGGAGAAAAAGCTCCGAAATAACAACAGTTTTAAAAATTTATCCCGGCATTGTTTCCAGTCGTCCTGGACTCCTTACCACTGGATTCAAGCAATGCCGGTTCGGGTTCAGGAAAGGTTAGCGATTGCACAACCTTGGCTTCACTACAGACTCCCCTTTTCTGTTAGTGTCTCTTTACTTCACTATAGATTCCCCTGAAAGAGACGTTCTATTTTCAACATCGAGAAATTTAATCAAAATTTAACATTTTTGATGACAAAATTCAATGCTTATATTTATTTTTCAATAAAAAAAAAAAATAAAAAAAAATTGGTGTCGGTAATCATTTACGACACTTTTAAGTCTTAGATCTGCATTTTCTTAGCTTAATTACTTAATTTTAAAAAATTCGTTAAAATGCGACTCAAACAAACGATATGATAAATATAAATAATAAAATTAAAAATGTTTTTAATCTACGCAAGACATCATTAAAGACATCATGTTTAAGTATTATATATCGGAGGAGGAGAAAGCTTCCTTTCAGTCTTAAGAGACGATGGATACCCCCTACGCGGGGAATCTATAGTGAAGCAAAGATTGCGCAGTCTCAACTGGATCTCTCCTGAACCGCCATTGCTTGAGTCCAGTGGTAAGAATTCCGGGCCGACTGGAAACAATTCGGGGATAATCAGAGAGGCAGACTGATATTATTTCGGAGTTCTGCTTCTCCTAGACTAGTTACACAACCAAGGTAGGCTTGTCAGTCTTGTTTACCCTACTATATAAACTGGAGGGAGGATATGAATTCATACCTTTTCTCACGGGTATTAGTGAAAGTGATGCAGTGGCCCAGACAGAATTCAAACCCGAACCCACAACCTGTATTGATTTACTCCTCTCCAGGAGTTAGGCACAAGGCCAGTTTTTATCTTACTCCCACAAGTAAGATGTGACCCAAGGTCGGGAAAGTGAGGTTTAAAAATTGCCTGGGCAGCCCCGTCGGCATTCCCGATAGGGGCGCCTCAGGCAGTAAGCAATAAACTTACTCCTCCCCAAAGAGGGGAGGCGAAGCCTGGGAGGGTGGACCTCCTAGAACTGCACAGGACAGACCCATAGACCGGCGTAAATCAAGCCCCGAAGGCCAAGACAATACCAGTCTATGGGGTGCACCGGTGCAGTATCCATCGGAACATATATTACACTTTGATCTTAGCCAACCTGTATTATTAGTTGCTATACTTTAAAAGAGGAATGCTCAATATCTGGGATAGAGTATATGTAGATCTTGTTTGAGACTGTAGACACAGAATCAGCAGCGAATGGTGACCGACAGTTTCCGAAAATACTATAGGAATAAAAAAGTTTTTTAATTTCTCATATTCGACAATTAATTTCCTATTCACTTTCATGAGTCGAAAAGAAGTAATTAAATTAGATTAATTTAATTAGTCAATAGAAACAGGACGTTTATGTGCAGTTTCTGTTCAGTGTTCATATTGCTTTCAATTCTGTATTAAATTAAAATAAATCGGGAATTTAAAACGACAGCTAACAGAAAGAAAAAGAGGTATAAAAAACAAAAACAAATCGGCAACAAATAAATGATACCAAAGGCAAAATAAGTTACTCTTACCTACCCGAATAAGTTTATTTGTGTTTTAACTTATTTGAAAGTGTTTTTTTTTTTAAAGTTCTATTTAGAACTAGTGTCGAGACGTCACGTGATCAAATGGGGCCATTTTGTGTTTTCAATTTTAACATGACGTCTCGACACTAGTTTTAAATCGAACAAAAAAAAGCGCTTTAAAATAAGTTAAAACACAAATAAACTTATCCAGGTTAGTAGAAGAGTAACCTATCTTGCCTTTCGTAACATTTATTTGTTAGTAATTTGTTTGTTAGTCACCCCTTTGTCGTTCTGTTAGCTGTCGTTATAAATGCCCCATAACTCGTATGTTGATGAAAAAATGGTACTTTCACTTCATAGTTTTTCTATAGTTATTTTTTCTTGACACTTCGTAAAAAAAATAATCGTACTTGTGCAGCTTAGTAAACGGGCAGATAATCAACAAGTAACGCCCAATAGATTAAAACATTTTAATAAATTTATTTATTTAAAATGTAGGTTCTGAAATTGACAGTGATTTTCTTTTTCTTTTATAATTTAAAATGTTTTAAAACGAACATAATAATAACATTATATTTTATTACAATGTGTTGGCCCAAATGTTAATTTATTGAAAATAAACTTTATTTTATTACAATGTTTTTCTTTCGGACACTGTATTTTATTAAATAAATGTATTAAAATGTTTTAATCTATTGGTCGTTACTTCTTGTTGATTATCTGCCCCTGTTTACTAAACTGCACAAGTGCCAAAATAATAACAAAAAGTTAGACATTTCTTTTTCGTATGTATTTTCGGTAAATTTTAAAATCAAACGAAAGGCGGGATTCGAAATAGAGGCCGCGCATTACCCCCCCCCTGCAAATTATTGTCGATAATCACGATTATTAATACATTTCAACATTTATTGTGATGCACCAAAAGTGGTGTTCGTTCAGTGGTTCATTTCGCAATTATACCTTCATTGTAAAATGGACACTGACTTTATAGCCGATGTACCTGAAATCTCTAATTTCTACAGAAACGTCGTTTTGCCCTACAAGATTTCAGCAGTTATACAACTGACACCGGCTATAAAATCAGTGTCCATTTTACAAAGAGAAGCTCTTGTAATAGGTATCCACCGAACTCAAACGGCGCTGTACTTTGTAGAATCCCCTCTCCCCCAAACAGAAGATGCAAGGAATGCCAAATACAATTTTCATATTTATTACGGTTGACAATATACAAAACAAACACAACATTATAACATTTACAAAAAACACAACCACGTACTCAATGCAATGGTACGATCTACATGTGAATATTATAATAGTGAAGTAACCCCCCCCCCCACCTTTGGCGCATAAAAATATTTTTGAAATGTACTTTTTGATAATCGACTTTAACGTGATAATAGACAATCTGCTTTTTATTTATTTATTTTTTTAAGAAAATGTAAAAATCTAATAAATCCGAGGTGGCCTCCGCCAAAACAAATTTAATTAAATTATAATCATCAGAATTTAAAATGAATTTAAAAACAAACATTACTTTATTTTCAGTTTTTTTAATATTCATCGCATACAATGTTTAGTTAAATTATTAGATAGTTATGGTTAAGATAGACGGTTGCCCCCACCCCGCCCGTACTCCCCTCGAATACGGACTAAATTTTAATGTAGACTGTTTCGATTGACACCGTTTGATGTAAGAATTTTTTTTTATATAGGCCTATTTGATAATTTATATATATATTTAACTTTCGGCGTAAAATATAGGGTACTCATTACTATTAACGACGTAAATTATTTTAAAGAAAATACAGGTGGGAAATTAGTAAAAAAACAATTTATTTTGGTTAGGTTTACCTATTCATTTGTTACCTATTTGCGTTAAAAATATTTAATAGAAGTTATAAGCGCCCTTTAAAATTCGCATGAATACCGATTCTGAGCAAAGTAGTAAAATAAAATATTTTAAAACGTAAATAGGTCATAACTGTTTTTTCTTTTAAACTAAGTTGTCTGTAATAATAGTAATGATGACCAAATATAATAATAATAATAATAATAAATATATATATATTTTAGATTTTCAAAAATATATATTTTAGTGATTTAAAAAAAAATATTTTATCGATACGGGTAGAGTTTACAAGATATTTACACCCAGATTTTTTTTATCAAATTGTATCTGTTTTGTTGAAGTAATCCTCCTATATTGAGGTATTTTTAAAATTTTTGTCCTCAATCCTTGAGGGGGGGGGCAGGGGGCACTTTTTATGCCCGCCACTAATCACAATCAATGATTTGTCCCACGTGACTCAAATTAACCAATCAATCGCAACCATTTGAAATTAAAGAAAAATCGTCTGCTTAAAAACCCAAAAATCTTATTTTTACGTCTACTCTGAATATTTGCCGACTTTACAATATTTATTTATTTTTTCGGTTTATTTTTATTTTTTTACTTTTTAAAATAGAATTACGTTAAAGTGTAGTATCTATTTGTGTTCTGATACCATACTTATATATCTGTTCTGTCATCAATCAGCGAAGGAGAAATTCTTGTAGTGGTATTTTTACCCCACCTAATAAACCAGTATCGTCCGGGCCTTTGGGTCTGGATGTACGCCGGTCTATTGGGGATTGTCTGGTCCTGTGCAGTTCTAGGAGGTGCACCCTCCCAGGCTTCGCCTCCCCTCTTTGGGGAGGAGTAAGTTTATTGCTTAATGTCTGAGGCGCCCCTACCGGGGAATGCCGACGGGGCTGCCCAGGCAATTTTTAAATGGTCAGAGAGCTCACCTCTCGAGCGCTGGCTTACCTAATCCCACTTTCCCGACCTTGTGTCACATTTTACCTTGTGGGAGGTAGATAAATAACAATTCTTGTAGATTGCGGAAATTGTAATTTTTGTCTCAATCCGTAGTGCCCCTTTTTGGGTAGATGGATTTTCCCCACATAAAAAAATCGACCTTGTCCTCGATTTGAAAAGTAAAAAACAAAATAAATTTTTTTTTTTTTTTTTGTAAAGTCGGCAAATATTCAGAGTAGACGTAAAAAGAAGCTCCTGTTTTTATTTTTAAAATATTCAAAACAGACTATTTTTCTTCAATTTCAAGTGTTTGAGATTGATTAGTTAATTCGAGTCACGTGAAACAAATCCTTGATTGTGATTGGTGACGGGCATATAAGTGATGCCGATTTTTTTTCCCCCATATTAAAAATGTCTCTGTGTTTAACTTTGCCCCCGTGGGGAGCCAAGTAAATAAAAACAGTTGTACATGACGAACTCAAACTGAATCTCTTTCGTACGTACAAACAAATTGTTTGTTTTTTGGGCTAATTAACAAAAATATTTTGCTTAATCACTAATCAAAAGAAACTTTTTGTTTAAATCTAAAAAATATAGATATTCGAGGTAGGAGTACCAACTGTACCTTGTCCGACAGTCGCCGGGACATTTGGTATCTAGCGAGTTCCGGATTTGCATGGATTTCCCAACTTTAGGGGTTTTG
Organism: Sepiola atlantica; assembly: GCA_963556195.1. Taxonomy (NCBI): domain Eukaryota; kingdom Metazoa; phylum Mollusca; class Cephalopoda; order Sepiida; family Sepiolidae; genus Sepiola; species Sepiola atlantica. Next base: position 81,177,599 of record OY744524.1, on the reverse strand, counting down.
ATTAATTTTACAGTTGAATAATACACCAAATAATATTTTTATTGTTAAAAATGACACAAATCTTCACAAGACATAACCAGTGGTAATTGATTTAAATGGCTTTAGTGACTCAACAATGCACATTTGGGGAATTATTCGAATTCCGGGATTATTCGGGAGATTCTACTTTCTGTATCAAATTTCGCAAATGTTTTTTTTTTGTTCTGGAAATTAGCGATATCAACAAATAAAATTAAAACATTCGCAAATTTATGTTGTGTTGATGACTTGATATTTAATTTATTTTTAATGAATGTTAATATCATTAATTTTTTTTAATTTTGCTTGTCCGGTTGGATAGGAGATTAACGGAATACATTTTCTGCTTTTTAAACTGCCGTCAATCTGACTCATTCATTTTTATTGAGAGAGGGAGAGGGGGAAGAGACTCCGTTGCTGCTGCTGCTAGAAATAAATGAAAAACTGCGTCTAATTTCGAACGACACTTTTACGTTGACAACGGTTCTAAATAAAACCATAGGGAGCAAAAAATGCCTTTGCTAGTTAAATTATTAAATAACACAAAATAGATTGAACATCTTTTCCTTTTGGTGTTATATATATTCTTTCACATGAGCTCCTTAATACTACGCTGTCACTTGTAAAACGAATTGGATTTGTTGGTTCCTTTCACTGAAGGTAGGGTGGGGGGTGTTACGACCCCCCCTTCCCTCTCTCCACAGTTAGACATTTTTTTCCTTTTGTTGAGTGCATGTTATTAATTAAATTAGTGTCCCCTAAATAATCTGCAATTTGTTATTGTCTTTTTTAAAAATAGAATCCCAAACCTCGTGATTCGCCGCCCTCCCCTGTTTATTGCTTCATTCTGTCTGCGAATGTGTTTTTTTTCTTATGGCAGGAGTAACACCCTTGTTTTGTTTTATTTGCTCGTGATACGAATAAAAAAGAATAAAAAAAGCAAAAACTTCTCGTATCAGTCACAAAACTGTTTAAACAACATTACATAAAATTCTGGTAATATCTTAATGATTGATTGATCTCGGTAATTATTTACAGAGAAATAGGGGTTCGTCAAGAATTTATTGCTATTTCTACGTAAAACTGTTTTAACCTAAAAAATAACAAACATTAAAAACACTAACAGTAAGTTTGAGCAGGTTTAATCGTATACGCGAAACGCGGACACAGCAAGACGATCGAGGAAAGAAACATTGCCGATGTATAAATAAATCAAGGAAGAATAACTCCAAGTTTTCATTTTTTTTTTAATAAAAGAAAATAATTAAACAATGTTTTTCGTTGCTTTTGATTACCTACGGATTATTGTAACTTGCTAACCTGCCCCTTACTAGAAAATGTTATCTTATTAATCTTAAAACTTGGAGTTATGCCCCTTTATTTATATATAGGCCATCTTTTTTCACCGATTGTCATGTCTTGCTATAACTTACTGTTTTTTCTCCTTCTTTTTAATACTAAAACATAGCTTTACATACAAAATTAATTTGTGTAGAAGCAATGAAATGCTGCCTCAATCTGTTTCACTGTAAATCATTTCTCATCTGATTTTAGAAAGAAAATGTATTAATCTTACTTTTCCAAGTTGTTGCGATTAAAACCAAAAAAAAAAAAAGAACAAACGTGAGATTAAATCCGATTGTGGAATCTAAAGTGTGAAACTAACCATTTATGAAAACACTGCAATTCTTATTGAGTGATGGTCGACACCGAAATTTAAAAAATTGAAATTGCTCCAGACAAGGCATGAAGCCACTTAATGTAAAGAGCTAAAAACAAATACTACTTAAAGGTCAAAATCTAGCATACAATAAGTGTTAAATTGATAGATTCCAACCCAGAAAACAGCAATTCTTCCCCCTTTGTCAGAAACGTTCCTCATGTAAAAGACAAAATAAGAGAAGCGAAAGTCCACTGTCTATCCTCCTGTTAATGTTCCAGTAAATAATGGACTTTTTCTTTTTTTAATTGATAACTAAATTTTCACATTCTTTGAGCCTTTAATTTTGTTTGGATGTTTTTCTTGATAAAGTGCCACTCCCCTCCACAAGGACCCAGTCTTGGTCTGGAATGCCATGCATCACTAATGTTTTGGTGAGCCCACATTTCGTAATGGAGACCAAAAATCTGATCGGAATCTTGTTCTCTTATAGAACTGCTCTCCAAATTTTGAAAACTTACCCACCAACCTATATCATCATCATCATCCTCATCAAACGTTTTCTCAGCATCTTGCAGAGTGCGAGCTATCATGTCTTAATTCTCTTCAAGATATCCCGTCTCTCACTACTTTGTTTAGCCGACTGATTAATCTGGAAGTCCAGGAACATACGTCATCACACCATCTTTTCAGTGGTTTATCTCTTTTTCTGTACCCTTCCACCAAACCTTCTAGACATACCTTGCTCACGCCAACTGTTCATTTTTTTGTGTCCGTACGGTTTTACCACTTCCTATTTAACTACAGACGATATGGGCACAAGTGTTGTCCGTTAACTTCATTCTACACATTGCTCTCATTATGTTATTTTCAAAGACAGTTTATCCTATATACCAAAAAATAATGGTAAAATTGTTGTTTCCCAACCCAAATGGCGGACAATAAATCGTCTACAGTTTTCTGATTTTTTTTCTTTTTCCGACCTCACAAAAAAGTACATTCAAATAAATTGTTTTGGACTAATTTCCCAACTGTATTTCCTTTTAAATAATGTAAGGTAAATTTTAAATTCGTCTCAAACAATTTATTTAAGTTTACTTACTCATTTGTGTGGTCGGAAAACTGCAGACGATGTATTGTCTGCAATTTTGGTTTGGAAACAACAATTTTACCAAAAATAAATTTATATTTACTTTTTAACACTGCTTCCACACCAGGAAATAGTGCTTTAAAATAAATTGTTTATTTTTGTTCTTTTCTCCGGAATAAGTTTTGTACTCTTTTTGGTAACACCTAAGTTGCACTGCTTCTCAGCTGACTATAACATTGCCGTTTTCAAATCCAATGTAAACAAATTATTGTTGAACCGTCATCTTAAATAGTCACTTTCTGGCCAGTTACAGCCATCACTACTAACCCCCTCGGTGTTTCATCGTCTATTTGTCAAACTCAATAACCCTTATCCTCGAGTGGCCTGCGGGCCTTACTAAGCGGTGACTTGTTTGTAAAAAAAAAAAAAAAAAAATAAACTAACTTAAATTTACAGTGAAATGGATTTTAGCATTACTTCCAAACAACTTATTTTTACTTCAATCATGGTTTTAGTAAAAAAAAAATATTAACAGCATCAAGTTCCATTGTACACATGAAATACCAGAAAATATAGTCGCCATCTTTATAAACAATATGAAAGAGGTAAGTCAAAGAAAAATGATAACTCGAGTTCATCCGCCTCCACAACTGTTGATTTAAGCAAAATTCAATTTGTTATAAACAAATTCTTCTCGCCAGATTTTATGCATATTTTATTTATTATGATTTTAAGTATAAAGTTTATACTTGAAAATTATCAATATGCCTATTTTGGTTTTCCCCAAGTCGTCTTTTAATTTTGTTACATATCAGTTTCCAATATTTTGCCGTTTGTATGTTTTAGTTTCACATTTATTCAAGCTGTGACTCAGTCTTGAAATACTCTGTATATTCTTTAACTAAATCCTAAAAATGGAATCGGTTTCAGTTTTTAGTCAACAAATGAATCTCTGTCAATATATGAATAGTCGGCACATGTGGATATTCAATGGAAATATTTTGTCCTGATGGAACTACAGCCTGTCTTAGGCTTTAGCTGAAACATCTAAGCACATTTATAGACAAATGTTTGTCATCATATTCGGTTAAACGTCTGTTTTACATGCTGGCATGTGTTGGACGGCTTTTAGAAATTGGCTTCCAAAGTGACCTATATCTGGCCATGTCTTTATTTATCTTTCTCTCAAATCTATTCTTATCACTTCCTCCCATGTTTTCCTTGGCCTCTTCCTGTGAACTGACCCTGCTACCTCAACTCTTCTAAATCTACTAACCCATCTATTCTTTCAATGTGGCCATACCATCAAAGTCACTTTTGCTGCACACGTCTCCCTAGATTGTTCAGATTCTTCCTCTAAGGTCATCAGCTCTAAGCATATATGTAAGACTAATTACACATTCACATACATCGTATCATTTCTGTCCATGCAACACATGTTCTGGACAGTTTTCACTTTCATACATCATCACACTGTTTACACACGTCTGATAGACTTTCTTGCATCTATAAAAATAATGGCGTAATAGTTCAATCGAATAAATGCATTAGGAGATATAATCCAAACCTGCATCCCCAGAACATCAGTAAGTGAGGTGACGAGAGTTAACTACATTCTGTATATCTGATAAAACCAAGATAAATTCGAAATAGCACAACTTCTGTCTTCTTGTAAAGACAGTATTTCAGTCTTTAGTCACACATTTGCCCAAACCAAATACAATGGTATTGTCCAATAGTTAATATTGAAAGTGCTACATTTTTCTTTGAATTCATCTTATATATATATATATATATATATATATATATATATATATATATAAGATGAATGTTTTCTCGTATATTCCAATATATTGGGATATACGAGAATGCACTTCACATAAATTAAAAATAACTCGATCCTAGAAAGAACTTCAGAAATAAGTGGACATATCAACATTCATTAGTTCCAAATTAAAATAAGTGATGATCAAATTAAAATAAGTGGAGATCAAAATAAACATCTGGATTTCTTCACCTTCCTGAACCCACAGGTGACCTACCCCTCTATGATAAAAAAGTTTGACAAAATTAACCGTTTACCAAGGTTACAAGAAGAAATAACAGACTCAACAGCCTCTGGATTTTTAAAATCTAGAATTAGAGCTTCCTAAGTGTAGTTCCAATGACCAGATGTTTCCACTTGGTGACACTTCATAATAACCAAATCAGTGATATAGCAGTAACACAGTAAACAAAATCTCCAGAGAGGATAGTTTGGATTAAGCAATCTTTTTCCTAGATCTGATTAATCCCTTTTCCAGAAAGATATCCAAATTTCCAAGGAAGAAAGAAAACTTCCGACTGGAAGGATTTAACAGGAAAATCTTCTCTTTGGAGGAACAAGAACTGCACCAACGTAACCAAATAGACTGCTAGACAACCGTTGCTCGTCAGTTGACGTTAGAGCCAAAACGAATCTAAACGCATATGGCAAAACTCTCATGCGTTTTGCCAAGGAAGAAACATTTTTAAACTCTATCATTTCAACATCATCTTAAATGACAACAGAACTAGTAATGATATTGATCAGTATAATATCAGAACTGAAACAATTCAAATCACTTGAGGGCTAATTAATATCTTCACCCATCGTCTAATTGGGGCCAGTTGACCAAAATTGCAACTTAGCTTTCAACTTATCCGAAGTAATTCCCTTTGTGATCAGATTTTCTAAATTATCTGAAGAATTCACATATTTGAAAACTAAGTCAAAACCCAGATCGATTAATTCAATTTTTTAATGTCTTCCAAATGATTTTTAATAAACAAACATTTTGTTGTCTTTATAATCAGATAAAATCCATAACACAACCTGTGCTTCTATCGCCACAATCCTTTTTAATTTTCAGACATGCATTTGTAACATAACCATTTAAAAAAAATTATTATTTGACAAGAGAAGATAACTCGTTATACGACAAATTATGGTTGATGATTACTCTGGAACGTACTTGATGATCATGAGGATGATCATGTCTTCATTAACTCCCAATACTAACCTTAAGTCTGGGGTGATGGTGGTTTTAGAATACAGACATAATGGTTGAAACCTTAAATTCGGCTTCACCTTATAATTCAGAGGGGAAGTAAAGACCTTAAATTTGGCTTAGCTTCATGTACAGATCGTATGGCTGTCGAAATGCTAAAATTATAAACTTTTGATCTGAAAGTTAAGGACATTTGAAAGTCTTTAAAAAAAAATGTTTTCACTCAAACATGGAAAAATACTTGTCAACACAAGTCTGCATTGTACTGAAAGTACTGATTTATGCAAATATATATATGTATATATGCATGTTGCAAAGGTGACTTTGTAAGTTGGTTCGTATCCTTCGACTGGCAGTAATTAACATTTCCTACACTGAAGAATGCATAAGCATGAAACGTGTCTGTAGGTAATAATAAAAAAATATTTATATAAAAATATTGTTTAGCCCCCTTTCAAGGACGAGGCTTTTTAATGAAAAATTCCGTCCTCCTGATGTTTAATACTGTTGATTAGCTGACTGTGTTTGTCCCCCCAACTTGACATTTCATAGAACTTAATTCTCTTCCTTTCCCGTGCTAATTCATGCTGGCTTAGGGGTTGAATACCAGGCTGCAGAGTCAAAGGTGACTTTGTAACTGGGTTCGAACCCTTGGACCGGCAGTAATTAACATCTACACTGAAGTATGTGTAAGCATGAAACACATGTGTCTGTAGGTATTAATAAAAAATATTATATATATATATATATATATGAAACTAAAAGTATACTTTTAGAGGATAGAACCTATAATGAAATGGTTTAAACTCAATATACGAGATAGAGCAATTATAAAGATAATGAAAGAAGAGGGATAAATATGCACGAATGACAAATCTATTTCAACTTCGATTGTTCAATGCAAGGTGTACTCGGTAAAAACATGTTTATTTTTCTTTCCTTAAGCCAAGGCTTTTCAAAGATTAAAATCTTATCAGAGGAATTACTTAGATGGATAAGTTGGCAGTGGAAAAGCCAAAATTAAATATTTGAAAAAAATATAAAGTAATGGAGAGTAAGTCTGTCCAGTTGGTGAATGTCCGGTGAAAGGAGATTTAAAGATTGAAAAAGATGGAATATTAATATATTAGAAAACATGTGACCCATTGAGTTAACTGCTTTGAATCCGGAAAAGTATGATTTAGTTCATGAAGAGAATGTGGATTTTATTTGTGCTATTAGAAAGTTATAAGATGTAGTTCCATTTTTTTAAATTCATTTTGTCTTATTTGAATTTTATTTGATCTTAGAAAGATTGAAATTCTTTCCTGCTCTCCTTGCCTTTTTCGTAAATTATTTCATCCGTGCTATCTAAGGTATTAGTATTAATACCACACATCTTGAAAAGGTTTTCATCATGACAATTTCTTTTATTATTCTCTTCTCCCCCCTCTTCTCTCTGTTTCTGTGGACTTGATGTGACACATTTACAATACTGGGTCACTTCCTGTGCAATGATTTATATTTATAGAGCTAAGCCTTCATTCAGGTATTGTTATTCTATTCCCCAAGGGGAAATACTCATTCACAGAACCACTTAAAGTGTGTGATCATTGTGACAAGTGCTACATCAATGACTCCTATTATTTCATAATTCTCCACTTCCATCTTCAGTTGAGATCTAAATCGAATAGGGATGGCATCATATCATCCTCTTCTCTCTGGGATTGTTTCGCCATATCTTTTAAATCCAAACATTCATTTAATCTCCATCTCTTTTTTTAGGTGGACACAAGCAAGAGTATGTTTCCATCTACTTATGTTTTTCCCTCACTAAAACCGTCACACGTTTTCAAGATCCTTGACGAGCTTTTTAATATTTCGTTAGCTAAAACCTCAAATTTAACCACTAAACAGAATGTTTGAATTCACAATTTTTCACATTTAGAATTTGTTCATTCTTACTCCCCCATCTCTCCTAATAATACATTCACTGGTCAATCATTGTTCATATACATGACAAGTTTTTGTATGAAGATTTTTAATTTTTTATCCTCTCGCTTTTCATTTCTTTCTAGTTTGGCGTAATCTTTCTTGCTTCAATAAAGTTATTTTCCAGCATTGTCAAGTTCTCTATGATCAATTATCCAGATCACAAGCTGTTCTTCCAATTTTAACTATTTAAAAATACTATTTTCAAAAATTTCTTTGTGTAAATTATAAACATTGTTAATGAGATATTAATTGCTTTCCTTAGAATGCATAGTGGGAACGTTCTTGTTGGTTTTCTACCCATCACTTTGTAAATGCCAATGGCTTTTTTAAAATCTTTTTTTTTTTCTTTTTTCTTTTTAAATTTAAAAAAATGTTATTGATCCATGAGAACTTTTTATGTTCAACTAGCCGTACCTACCCGCCATTGCCCGGGAGTTTTTTTGCTTTCATTTTTGTTTCGTCTTTAAGTCGCATAAATACTTTCAATTTTTTTGTTTTGTTTTTAACTCTTAAATTTATAAATAATTAGTAGGAAGATCCGGCTTTACCCAGGATCAAATAAGGAACCCTATGTCCCTTTTGCACCCCAACACCAGGTTAACTTTTGCATTCTATAATATTTAATTTTATGGGGTGGTGCCCAAAGGTGTACTCTCCATTGATTAGGTATGGACGGATCTAAGTAAAGTGACATTAATTAAAATAAAGGTACACCCTGCGTTTCCGGGGAATGAATGAGGATCCCTATGCACTCCTGCTCCAAGTCCTGAACCCCCATATTACCATTTCTATTTAATTTCTGTATTTTTCATGTTATAAATAAGATTAAGTAAAACAAATTTCCTTTTTATTGATGTCAACTATGAAAGCCGTCTCCATAATGTTGTACCCCCCCCCCCCCCACTTATACTTATCCAAGTACCCTGCGTAATGTACTTCTAGAATATATATTTATAGGTGTCTCAACTCCAAATCCAAAAAAGAATTTGTGAATGAACAGACAAGAACTAGAACTTTATTATATAGAAGTTAAGAAACAGAGGTGACAAATCAGTCGGTAGACTGATAGTGCCGATTGTGTGAGGAATATGAGGAGGGGGAACTGGCTACGTAGCGTCAGCTTTGTGTACGAACTGTCGATACTGCTACCAGTGCTGTTGTTAATACTTTTACTGTTTACAGAGATCTTTACTTAACGATGACGAGTTGTAATGAAGTGATCAGTTTGACACCTATACATTTTTTTTTTTTGTTTTAACAAATCAAAGTATAGAACACAAAAATCTGAAAGTTTATAGCAGGTTCCGAGGGAGCTTTATGAAGACCCACCATAAACTTGACATGCCAGTCAGTGTATCTGCTTGACGACTCCACGTCGAAATATTTTAGGAAACTTTCCACCTAAAATTCACCTTATTTCTGAGAACTTTTTTAACCTCATGTTTGCCATTGTTTTGTAAAAAAAAAAAAAAAAAAATTCCAGTAGCAGCTATTTAACGCAACACTCTGGTGCTACTAGATCAGGTTGTCTGAAGATATTGTCTTCTTGACTTAAAATGCACCAAACATTGATGTTATTGTTTTTTTTCCTTTCCTCAATCATGTTCTGCAAAGCTAAAAACAAAAACATTTTCCTCTACAAAACAACCAAACCAAACACTATGAATATTTATTATTTGAAGATATAAAGAACTTGAAGTATAAAAACTTCTACCAAAATGACCTGATTCAGCATTAAATAACCCAAAAACGGTTGATATGCCACAAAACAACTGAACTAAACTTAACACAACACTTTTGCACTAACAGCAATGAACACTTTTGCTATTTTAAGACTTACAGTATGTTGAACATATTACCTCTAAACTCAATGTACACATTTAAACGCCTTTATATCAGGATTGCGGAGTCAGAGGTTTTGGAAGGAGTCTGAGTCGGACGTGTAAGAATGCTCAAAGTCGAGTTTTTTAATCTGACTCCAATTATTACTGAATATTAGAAGACTGTAAAATAAGGAGTCAAGTCGGATATGTTAGAATTTTAGGAGTCAGTCAAACTTTTACCTTCCGACTCTCCAACCCTGCTTTATATGCATGCATGTGTATTAAACTAACCACACTCATTCGGCTGTAAATAAATGTATTTGTTCATTTAAAGCGAATATACAGATCTTCCTGTTATTGTGTTCATTAGTATTTATATTTTAATTTTATGATTATCGTTCGTTACTGAATATAATAAGGACTGTGATGAACTGGAAGAGAGTGCCGATTAATGCAGCTTGAAATATGATTTAAAAATTTTTCCCTTCAGTTTACGCTATTTCATTTTTGATATCAATAAATATTCAGTTAATAGTAAATAATAAAAATAGCAATAATTCAGTGTAATTCTCATAGTTGACGCGAGACAAACACACACGTGAAGTTGTCTCATAATTGTTATTAATATAGATGAGCAGGAAAACTTGATTACAAATTGGCGATGCTATAGGAAGGGCCATGTACATCCCAATAAACCTTTGCTTAAATACTCCTCATATTGACATGTTTATTCGAAACCCTCCACCCCATCCTATCAAATTACAAATCATTAAAATGTCTCCATGGGTTTTGTAAGTAGCCATTTAAATATTCTGCTCTTTTAAGAGAAGTGGAGGCAAATCTTTTCTGTTTTTTTTAAAAATTTTCTCTCTTCTTGTCATTTGTTTATCCGTCTCTTCCATTAAAGCGGACATTAATTGGAACAAACTCATAAACTCTGCCTCTTTATTTTCTGTGTCGCGTCATACAATGTTTAAGTTTATGTTGTGCACTTTGGAATTCAATTCATGGTGAATGCATAATTCTCTTTTTTACCTCATCAAGGAAATGTTATTTAAAAGCAAAAACAAAAATACTTTGTTGCTTTCAATAGTTGTTAGGCCGTTGGGAATTTGATTTAGTTGATATTTCCAAATGTTACACATGTTTGGTTTTACATTCATTTTACATACTGGCATGCTTGAACAGCTTTAAGAAATTGTGGTCCTGGCTATGATTTTAAAAGACATCCAGTGGTGAGGTCTCCATTTGGGAGCTGTGGGGAATGTGGAGTGGCCCCTTAGTTGCCATTGCTCCCAGGTCCACTCTGACCCGGAGTGGTAGTACCTGTAAGGACCCCATTCATGGGTCAAATAGAACCTACTGGCGCTACCAAATCAGGCTGTCTGAAGTTATTGACTTCCTGACTCAAAATGCACCCAACATTGATGTTTTATTGTTTTTTTTTCTTTGCAAAACTCAATCATGTTCTGCAAAATCCAAAACAAAAACAATTTCTCTCCCCTCTTTCTCTCTCCATTCCCCCTCTTTCTCTCTCCATTCCCCCTCTTTCCCCTCACCCTTTCACTCAACTAAAGACCATGAATAAATACCTAAACATATAAAGGACTTAAAGCATAAAAACCTTCATCAAAATGATCGGATTAAGCATTAAATAACCTGAAAAGGGTTGATATGCCATAAAACAAAACAACCAAATTTAACCAAAATGACCTGATTCGGCATTAAATAATCCAAAAAGGGTTGATATGCTGTAAAAGAAAACCACCAAGCCAAACACCATGAATAAATACTTGTACATATAAAGAACTTGAAGCATAAAAACTTTCAGCAAAATGACCTGATTCGGCATTAAATAACCCAAAAAGGGTTGATATGCCGTAAAACAAAACAACTAAACCAAACCTATCTCTGGCCAGTTCTTTAGTTATCTCTTTTTCTCTTAAGTCCATCCTTATTATTTTCTCCCGTGTTTACCTTGGTCTTCCCATGTGAACTGACCCTGCTACCTTAACTATTCTAACTATCATCCATTTTTTTTTTTCAATGTGACCATATCAAAGTCTCATGTTCTGCACACATCACCCTATACTGTGTAGATATAATCTTTCTCTGAGGTCATCAGAACTAAGCCTGTCTTAAGACTCACATGCCACATTGATCGTATCATTCTCATATCATTTTCTTTATGCAACGCATGTCTTCAATCTTCACTGGTCAGGTTTCACTTCTATACACCGTCACACTGTGTATACATGCCTGATAGACACTTTTCTTTGGTCGACAGTGGTAACGCTATGCTGGTTGAGTTAATTCCCTTGGATCATTTTCCAGAAAGTTGAGACTATTTAAGGCAGACGTGGTGACTGCTCAGAGGTCTGAAGTAGATCAGTGAATGTCTATGGAGGCTGTGGAAAACATTAATACTTGTAGCATGCTTACTCCAATGCATATAAAAAATGTATACCCAATCACTTTGTTGTCCATTTCCTTGTTCAAATCATTGTCTGTGATTTTTTAAATGCCTTCAAGATGGTTTTTGCATATTGTGCTGTGATATACCATTTCTTTTTGTATTATTCTGACTATTATTCTTATCTTGGTTGTTATATCTACAATGTTTCGGACGATGTAACCTCCGACCTTCTTCAGATGCATTTTTTCGAATTTGAGAACCGATAAAAATTTTGAAGTGAACTTTTTATTTAAAGCACAGGAGTAGATTGCTCTCATTCCGTCGACCATGACGTGCAAAATTGTTATTTTTTTTTTTTTTAATGTTGTTCTACCTGGTCACAGCTGACTGAATGAGAGCAATCTACTCCTGAGGATTAAATAAAAGGTTCAAGTCGAAATTCTGTATAGGTTCCCAAGTTTGAAAAGGTGCAACTGCAGAAGGTCAAAGGTTAGATTGGCCGAAACATTGTGAATATAACGAACAAGATGAGAATAGTAGTTTGCATAATACAGATTATCAATTCTCATCTGAAAACTGCAGAATCTAAAAAAATTGATAGATGAATTTATTTCCGTGCTTTAATATTAGTCCTAAAAATCAGATGTGGGGTTGAAGTTGGAGCAAATTCCTTGCTTTAGGGTTCAGTGAAAATTGGCTGAGTATGATTTAAAAGGAAAATAAGTCATGCATGAAAAAATATAAAAATATCATGTGGGGGGGGAGTCTTTTCTTTTTTAGTTTTAAGTTAATTCCTATGTGGCTATAATCATGTGGACACCGGTTTCCATAAGATAAGAGACATTAAGTCTAGTCACTACTTAAATGGGTGACCATTTGGGAATACTAGGTGCTATATGTAAAGTGCTGGTCCAAGAGACCTTGCAAGCGAACAACGAACATTTCTGGGCTGTTGTGATCTGTGCCAACCAAACACTGGCCGGCGATTTCAGAGTTCAGAATTAAAATCTTTAGATTTCGTTTTTCAGGGCTTTTCACAGAGCTTTGTAAAACATGGATCTTTTAACATTTCATGAATCTGAATCTGTCATTTTGCCTACCGATCATACTGACAATCGCAAATCTATAGGCTGCAGAAATGCACATGATCACAGCATCTTTTGTTTAATGTTCATGACGACTACATATAAAGTGTAATCCTTTTTTACAATTTTTATTCTTGTACCTTTTGTAATTCATTACTTTCATCTTTTTTTTTTTTTTTTTCAAGAAAAACAATTTCTCAACTAGCTGTCTTTGAATGCCTCCTCCTCCAAGCAAACTGATATTAAAATGGCTTATCTAATAGGTCTTTAATATTTTTTATTTAAAAAAAATTTCCATAGGCGTTTAAAAAGTGACTAGAAAATTTTTTTTCGATCTTCAGGCTGGGATCAAGGTGTAGTATCTGTTCTGTCTTTGGATGGTGAAATAGAAATCCAGAGTGCCCCCCTTTTTTTTTTTTTTCAAAGTTGGATTTTCCCCCACATTAAAAACTGCCATTGTTTCAAAGTAAATAGAGACTTGTGATTTCTGCATGGTTATTATGAAGTCTTCACATATAATAGCATTTCTAGTTTTCCCAACAAAATGTAATGCCCCCCCCCACCCCCACCCCACCTCTATTTGATTGCTGAATAATTTCATATAAACCTACAAGTATGTGTTTGTATATTTTGCGTGTGTTTTTAGTAAAGTCTTTCGGCATTTCATATTGTCATTTCATCCGCTTATTTATATTTTCTCAAGTAAACATTCTGTTGCAAATCTTGAATAACATGAGAAAATACATCTTTTGTGGAGGATGTACCGAAATAGCCATGTTTTTGTGGGGAATAAAATTTTATATTTAGATTTCTTACAGCAACAATCTTTAATGACTTAAGCAGATTGTAGAGTTTGTTAGCAATGTCAATAATGACACTCCTAAGCTCACAGCTTTCATTCATCTTCATCGCTCCATCGGCTTTGATTTTTGTCATCGCTCTTTCTCAAATAGGTATATATATATCTATCTATCGAGATATATATATATATATATATATATATATATATATATACTAGCTGTCAATATTCGGCATTGCCCAGGATTAATTTTATTTTCATTGAGAATTTACGTGACTGAAATGTAAAAGATTTTGTGTCGTTTTTAAAAAAAAAAAAAAAAAGTGAAAAGTGAACCAACCAAAGGAAAATAACTCTGAGTTACTTTCCTTATTAAAAAAAAAAAAGAAAAAAAGAAGCTGGGTTATGTTGTCGAAAGTCCTAACATTTCCAAAATTCTGACTCCTTATTTTGATTCTTCGGAGATTAAAAGTCCAACTCTGACTCCTAGGATTCTTATGAGTCCAACTCCGACTCTTTCCAAAACTTCCGACTCTGCAACCTTGGTAAAAAGTTGATATAGTAAAATTAAAACAATCATCGAAAAGGAAAACAATAAAAACGAATAGTTAACTAATGAGATGTCCTTTTGCAAAGCAATATGCAAATTACTCCGGACATCTATTGCGTAGACTTGACTGAATATTAGAAAGCTGTTCATCTTCTGCCGTGTATATGAAGTTGGCATTTTAAAAATATCACTGTCATTTCGACAAATGGCTCAACTTTATAAATATAGAGACGACTAGAAAAATCTTATATGAAACAGGCCTTATTCAATCCATATGGTGTGTTATAAAATGTACATCTTCTACATATATGTAAAATAGCAAGAGGAAAAAAGCTGTTAGAGAATATTGCAAAAGAATAAATCAGAGCTAAAAAAAATAAAAACAAAATGTGGGAGCAAGAGTAGGAGAAAACATATGTAGAATTAAAAAAGAAAAAAATGGATATCTTTTTTGTTTTTAATTTAATAAAAAAAAATGTCCCCACTCATTTTCTTTCTTCATTCTACATTATATTTTCACTAGAGATGGGCGGTTTTACCGAAAAACCGCGGTTTTTCGGTTTCGTTTCCATACCGAATACAAATCGTTTTTTTTTTTTAAAAACTGTAACCGTTCGGTATTGTGTTTTTACTACAGTAAGCCACCATATACAAGGAAACACAGTTGAAAAGATTTTCCGATTTGAATAAAATTGAATATTACCAAAAAATGTTATATTAGTAAGAGGACAGATTGAACAAATAAAAACATTTAATTGACTTGTAGGAAGAAATCTTTGTTTACAGTTTGTTTATCATTAACATTTTGAATTTTCAAATGAAAAAAAGAGAAATACGGCAGACAACATGACATCGTATTTTTAGCATAAACTATTTTCAAATGAAAAAGAAAAAATCAAACGCGTTCCGTATGATGTCGAAAATCTATTTGATTCAACTCAAAATTGTAAAATAATTTATGTTTGTTTCAGAGTTATCTAAAAAAATAAGTTATTAAAATGAAATTAAAAAAAAATGCTTGTTGTAAAAGTAAATAAACGAAAAGTAGCGAGCGAGTATAAACATTTAAAAAGAAAAAAAGTAGTTGCCAATGCTAGTATCACTTTATTCGAGTTATATTTTAGCTTCTGATGGGTTAAAGAATTAGATAGAATGTATATTCAAACTCAGTTTTATTCTTCAGAAATCTTTCATGAATCTTTGGTCACTTTTTTAACGAGTTAACTGTTGAAAAGGTATCAGAACTTTGATTACAACAGTCAACACCTTAAAACTTATGATTCATATCATGGAGAATGATTCAGTCACAAAATTATCGAAACTGTGGCATAATTCAACTAAACGTTGAATAATAACTAATCATCACATAAGAGAATGAATAGCTTCCATAGTAAAAATTTTTTTTTCAAAAAACCGATACCGAAACCAAAATTTCAAAACCGCCCAACTCTAATTTTCACCCTCTCGTACACCTATATATTTTTCTTTCCTTTTTTATTTGTTCTCACCAAGTTTATCTTATTCATTCGTAATGTCGTCTCCGAATTAATAACAGTTTTTTTTTATTTGGCTTTTGTATATCTGAAGGTGTTAATTTTACTGAAACATCATAGATTGAATGGGGTCTGTTTCACATGATATTTTTCCAGTCATATATATATATATATATATATATACTGATAGCTGTATCGGCTTTTAAAACCAGCTCAAAGTTTCGGATTTGCACTTATGTACAGTGCTTAATGCCTTCTCGGA
The DNA here is from genome assembly GCA_963556195.1 of Sepiola atlantica. Taxonomy (NCBI): domain Eukaryota; kingdom Metazoa; phylum Mollusca; class Cephalopoda; order Sepiida; family Sepiolidae; genus Sepiola; species Sepiola atlantica. The sequence goes on along the minus strand of OY744524.1, from coordinate 81,161,400 downwards.
CAGAACGTTATAGTAATTGAATAAATTACTTATTTTTAATCTGTCATGACCAATGGGTTTTAGCCCTGAGCCATCAATTAGTGCTGCGGAGTCAGAAGATATAAAGTCCAACTCTTAGAATTCCAAAAATTCCAACTCCGACACTTTATTCAGACATCTATTGATTCTTTGGAGATTAAAAAATCGACTCTGACTACTAACATTCTTATGACTTCGACTCTTTCCAAAACCTCCCACTCCATAACTCTGCCTCATACACAATCCTGTAGTTGCTTTGTGTACTTCCGGTTTTCACATAACAATCTTGCAGATATTTACTTCCGGGCACTGAAGGTATCCTATTCTGTAGCCAGCAGTCTAACTTATATCTTTAATCTAAAAAACCAAAAAAAAACTGGTGATACCAGATCAGGCTGCCCTGTGGCTCCCTGAGACGAAATTCACCTACATTGACGTTTTTTTTTTTTTTTTGTTTTTTTTTTTTGTTTGTAAAACTTAATTATGTTCTACAAAACCAAAAACAAAAACAACAGCCCCTCTCCCTTTCTCCCTCCCCTTTTTATTTTTTTATTTTTCCTACCCTACTCCCGGTCCTGGATATGACCTTAAACTACATCCGATGGTGAGATCCGGCTTACGGACTTTGGGGAATGTGGAGCCTCCTCTTAATTACCATTGCTCCCAGGTCCACCCTGACCCGGAGTGGTAGTACCTGTTAGGGTCCCAACTATGGGTTAAATAGAAACAGATATTAAAAGGGGAAAGAAACAAAAAAGAGAAGAAAACAAGACCAGATTCGGCATTAAATAACCCAAAAAGGGTTGATATGCCGTAAAACAAAACTACCAAACCAAAAACCCTGATTAAACATTTGAAGATATAAAGAACTTGAAGCATAAAAACTTTCACTATAATGACCAGATTCGGCATTAAATAACCCAAAAAGGGTTGATATGCCGTAAAACAAAACTACCAAACCAAAAACCATGATTAAACATTTGAAGATATAAAGAACTTGAAGCATAAAAACTTTCACCAAAATGACCAGATTCGGCATTAAATAACCCAAAAAGGGTTGATATGCCATAAAACAAAACAACCAAACCAAAAAGAATCCCTCTTTTCTAGAATTAGTTTGAAGACTGAATATTCCACCCAACTCTTAAAATTTGTGGGACATTTTGAATAAGGATCTAATTGCCTTGCTCTACTTATTCTCTTTTAATTAACATTTTTTATTAATGACTACTCAAAGTTTGTCAATTTAATATCTGAAATCTGTTTGATTTCTGACCCAGTATTTTCTGTGTGATGTTGATGATGTGGTAATGTTGAAGAAAAGTATAGTTCAATGATGGACAAATGTGATGTCAGCACTCTGACACAGGTGCTCCCCCCCCCCCCCACACCAAATATGCTGGATTATTTTCGTCCGGTAACCCCCCCCCCCCAATTTTAATATTATTTGCCAAGTTATCGCAAAAAAAAAAAAAAATGGCCCAAATAATCCAACATTACCAATGATGCTCGGGTCTGTCTAAAATGGTCATTGATTTTGTCTTAGAAAAATTGATTAGATATTTTTTTTTAAATGCAGGGATGAACAAAATTGATTTATCAAGTCAGCATCCATTTCATCTTTCACTCGCAGAATAGAATTTCTTACTTGACAATTGGTTAAACGAAATTAACTTTGATTTGTGTTAAGTTTAGCCCTTGTTATTCTTATTAGGATCATCTTGGTAGTGCCATTCAATTGGACTTTTGATATTTTGTCAGTTAATCTGAAATATGTGTTTGTAAAATCCACTATTCAAATAAATACGCTGTTTACAAAATGAATAAGTTGTACATTTAAAATAATCAAATCCAAATTTCGAAGATGCCAAGGTTGATAGTTTTTTTACTGAGTCACCACATATCAAGGCAAAAAGCCACTCAAAGATAATGATTAAAAAGATTGATTGGTTTTCAGTTAAATGAAGAATATTATGAGAGGATTGAAAATGATTAATGGAATGAACAAAGTTTGATTACTTATGAGTAGGTTTTATGACAAGTATTTGTCAACATATGGATTTAAAGATGGCCATGTTATAATCTGCAGGGAAGCAGTCCCGTGGTAATGTATTCCATAGATGGGAAGTACTCCATTTATGGAAATTCTATCTGACGCTAAGCATATGGAGGAAGAAAGGAAAGTTTTTTTTGTTTTTTTTCATTTGAGCTAGTAAGTTGTTTTTGCTGTGAATGTCTTACAAGGAGGGACCAGTGATTGAACCTCAGTCAAGCATCTTCCATGGAAATAATGATAGATGGGGAGTGTCTCTTCTGTGGGAAAGTGGCTGTAGAGACCAGAAGAGATCATCCTAGATGGCGAAGTCCATTTTTGTACTCTCTCAAGGCAAGAAAGAGTGCTCCGAGTTGAAATTCCCCAGATGTGGCAGCAGTACTCCATGTTAGGATGTATCCGATTCTTATAGGCAGAGGATTGCATCAGAATTCTGTACTTTTTGGAGCGATAGAATAATCCAACCATTTTTCCAGCAACTTAGCAGATCCGTTGTCTTCCATTTTGGATCTGAAGTGAAATTCAGGTCTCGGAGCTTATTAAGGGATTTCCTTACAAAGGAACATTTCTTGGCTTTATAAAGTTGCTACTTTTTAGATATGTATAATGTCACGGCTATCAACAATCTAAATAAAAAAAAAATAACCACCAATTTACCCCCCCCCCCTCCCTCCTTCAAATCAGGGAATCCTTCAATTTTCATGATGTATTTAAATGATGTATGGATAGTTTTAGGCAAAATTATTAACCATCTCACCAACCACAAGCCGGAGCACCTTTTTGATATCCATGTGTCTAACACACATGGACATGTCTACAAAGTAAGAAAACGGCACATCTCCCATGACTTTCGAAAACATTTTTTCATGCTCTAAATTGCTGAAGCATGGAACAAACTACCTGCATCGGTTGTTGGCTGGCGAGACAACGTATGTTTTACATTACTTATTGTTGAGCTTATTACGAGCTGACTTTGCTGCTTGAAATGCTTGAAACATTCCTTTAAAACAAAAAAACAAAATCATGTAAAGATGTTGTAAACATGAAACGGAAGCTTTCAGAGATAAATATTAACATTTTGGTAATTTCGAAACAAATTTATCTTTTAAAGAAAGAAGAGATCGATTTGTCTTTTCACTTGCAATTTAGAAATAGATCGCAACTTGTTGAAAATCAAGTCATCCCTCTAAAGAAAAGAACATTTGAACATAAATGCTTGATAAGAAATGTAACAATATTGTGAAACAAAACTATTTATTAAAATTAAAAAAAAATAATCATTGAATTAAAATAAAATAAGAAATAATAGTTAATTAATAAAATGTCCTTTTTCAAAACCAATATGCGACTGAAATCGCATATACATAAGCAGTATATAAAAAAGATGGGGCATATACTGTGTAAAGTCGAATTAACTTGAAATGGGTGTTTTGACTTTACAGTTAGTGTGAGAAATGTGCCCAACTTTCGCCTTTGTTAAAAAAATGTTTAAAATAATTACTTTCCTATATTAAATGCTGCATTTTTGTCAGTTTCTAAGATCATTGTTTCTAACATTTGCAAATGTTTTCTAATTAATATTGACAAAGATTTGTATATCTTTATTTTAAAGTTACACCATTTTCAGCTTTCGCAGTGCGATCAAAATGCATATGTTAACTTCACACAATAGAACAATAGTTTCTAATATACTTATCATGTGTATATGATCGAGTCATAAGATTAACTAATTTGCATTTTGTTTTGCAAAAGGACATCTCATTAATTATCGTTTCAATCGTTTTCAATTTCAATACAACGCATATTTCTATTTACAAATATTTTTTATATTGTGGAATGGGCTTACTTGATTTTCAACAAGTTGGGATCCAATTATAAACTAAATTACCCCCCCCCCTCCATTCACAAGCAAACAAGTTAGTATCCCCCCCCCCCACAATAACTAGTAACAAGAGTTTCTTAATTTCTTCAATTTTCTCGGCAATGCTCCGAGACGGGTCCCACGTGTAACAAATAGACTAAACTTTTATTTTGAATCCAATAAGTTGATAGACTAAGGCCAAAGTATATTTTGTTTCAATTAAAAAAAAGAATGTATGCAAAGTCTACTTAGATTTAAACAAGTCTATTAAATAAGAAGCTTTTAAAATTTCACTATAAATTTTCCTATGACATTATCTTGTTATTTTTTAAACCTAATCAGAATGATATGCTAATTTTATTAAATTAAGTCTTTATCGGATATGAATTCAAGTACTTTTGAAAGATTATTTCTTAACTGCAAAGTTTTCTAAATATTTGACAATTCTTTTGTTGTTTTTTCTCTGTCCTAATATTTGACCAGCTGTTACCAATTGTTTTGTTCCATGGGAGGAGAAGGAGGAGGGAGAGGTGTCCACTTTATTGACCAATTCCTTCTTGGATTCTTGCAAGCAAAACAAAACTCTGAAATGGAAAAAGCTTTCAATTCTGCTTTCTTTGTAGGTTTTCTACTTGGCTTTTTATTCCCGGGGAGGAGCTGATACTCTCTGCCCCTCTTTGTTACGTTACTCCTGTAAGTAAGATTAATTTCTACTCTGATCAGAATACTCTTCTCTTACTCTTCAAGATCGAAAAGCTTTATGAATATGAGTCAATCATTTGATTGTATTTACTAGTGATCTACGGCTGTGGAGTTGGTATCCAAACGCTGACTGACTCGGACACCTTAAAGTTTGGAAGGTTGTCTTCAACAAATAAACTTTTATATATACTAGTAGGGATACTCAGCGTTTCCCGGAAAGAGGAACATGGATAACTAACATTTTTTTTCTTTTAAAATTTTTCTACTTTTCCCTCTAACTGCCTCTCTTTTTACCTCAATCTCTCTCTCCGGTTGCCCTCCTTCACTTCAATATAATAGAAAAAAAAAAAAATTAAGATGAATGACTTTGACCTGGTTTCAGTGTTGTTTTTTTAACAACTATCAGTAAAAAAAAATAACAATTTAAAAAATGTTTTTTTTTTTTTTTTTTGTGGAAATTTTAGAAGATCCCTTTTTTTTCCTGGCTTATAAGTGTACATTAAAGCTATACACTCTTTCTCACACACACACACACACACACACACACACACACACACACACAAATTGAACGTGAAATTGTTTCACAACTTGTGAGATACAGATTGATAATTTGGATTATTTAGATTATTCAAACTACTATTGTCATTCACGTTTTGGCTGATGTAACCTTTAATCTTCTTTAGATGAATCTTTTATGAGCTGTCTAGTAGAACTTTACAATCCGAATGGAGTTTCGAGCTGAATCCTTTATTAAATCCACAAGAATAGATTGTTCTCATTCTATCAGCCATAACTGAGTAGAGAAGCATTAATTTGATTTTTAGTTCTTATCGCCTGTAGTAAGGATCGAACCTTCAACCTCCAGAAAACTGTCACTTAAAATTGATTGTTAACCAATGCTTTTAACTATTAGGCTATATGTGCGCACCTGAAGATCAGAGGTTACATCAACCTTAACATTCTGAATATAGTAGTCCAAATATTAAAAAAAATATAGAAAGTGAAATCTTCTGTTATACAATTAGATATTTTTTATTTTTATTTATTTATTTTTTTTCTAATTTAAAAAATTTTAAATTTTAATTTTTCAAACAAAAAAAATATTTTAATATGAGTTCATTTGATTTGCTATGCGGATTACACCATGGTCATATTTAAGTTATAATAAACATCATGATTCCCCCCCCCCCCCTCTTTCCTATGGATATGGATGTTGCCAAATGTCAGTTGCCACCAATGTTATATTCATTGTAGTGCAACACTTTTTTGTTTTTATCATAATTCTATTGTGAACACTTTTGCTTATATAGATATGCATTTTGCTTGATCTGCTTACGTTTACTTGCACAGTAAATACTAACTTGTACTCAGTTGCTGATTCTTAGTGCTTCTATTTAAAAAAACAAAACAAAAAACAACGAACAAAACAAACTAGTTAGTGGTGGTAGGTCAAGGCTACGATCTAATCAATGAGTTAGTATTAGCGGATAATACCCTTAAACCTAATCCTTATAAGTTATAATCAGTTAATATTGTTAGACGAGGTTATTTATTATTGTTTCTGGAAAAACAAACCAAATTCTTTGAATAGTTTTCTCCAGGTGACAATATTATGCATATCCTTCAAATCTGATGAGTTTTTTTTTTGTTTTTTTTATAGAAATTTCAAATTTGTCAACAACTGACCTGAGATAAATGTAGAAAATACATTTCACACTATTTTCATTTGTGTCTTGGAGTTAAATAACATCTCTTTTTTGATTGTTGGTAAATAAACAACATTACGAACGAGTGTGGCCAAAGCATTAGAATGTTTGCAGTCTAATCAGTCAGTCGTGGGTTCAATCCTGTCTTGTGGCACCTTTTTGGCAAGTGCTAAAACAAAAAAAAAACATGGGTCAACATAATCCTTCTGAGTGAAATTGGATACAATAGAACAGAAGTTGTTAGACAGCATGTCCTGTAGAGGGATAGGCACCGCCAGTCTAAGACATGCACTGCATGATGTATATCCATTATATAGTTCCTCTCTCATGACCCCCCAGGAAAGGGTTATGGGACTTTTTGCCTTTTTTTAAACACATATTTTGGTTTAGTTGTTTGAGATATTCTTTGGATTCTCTTTGAACGAAAATCAATTGGTTTTCGTTTTGGCGAGTTTTATGATCAGACTTGGATTTTAAACCGGAACTTATTTCATTCCTTGAAACCCAAGTTTCTTGTTCACACTGAAGTTAAGACACATTGAGCCTCATCATTATTTAGATTGGTGAACATTTGGGAATATAAGAAATTGAAGGTTTGGAAGTGACTGTAAAATTGCATTCTCTGGCAAGATATCAATCCATCTCTCCTCCCTCTAGTTATGGGTAAAATCGTAGGGTAAATGAGACTCAAATTTTGGTAGGGAAACTCGTCTAGGAAAAGGAAGACTCGAAAATAAAACCAGTTCTTCACTGTGAGTCTGATTTCTCCTTGTCACTGTACTTAAGCAATGCTGAATCAGAAGTGCTGTTGGTGACTGTGCAAACCTTGTTTCACTATAAAACTCATTATGCAGACACCTTTTCAGAAATTATCCATCGTCTTTAAAGACTAGTGATTTGTTAATAATACTTATAATCTATGGACACATATATTTTTGCAAAACATAAACAATAGTACCAAATTTATTTTGGTAGTTAAATTGACCTCCAAATTATGAGCGTTCAAATTTTGTTGAAAATTAGAAAATTTGCTGTCTCATGTGCTATTGGTCCAGAAGCCAATTCTCACAGTATGCAGGTTTCAAACAAGTAAAAGATCCTTACAAATGTAATGTCATCTTTGAAAAATCCTTTATTTACATCAGATAACATTTTCGGATTACTAGTTCTTTCTGTGGTGGGCAGTATTATTCTCTATGCAGCTAAAAACAATTGATCATGAATACTAAATTCCTTGTATGAAAATTATTAGATTCATCAATGATATGGCAACCATTTATGCTTTGCAAAGTTCTTCTCTTCAATTTTCAAGTAATATTTCTAAGTTTCTAAAATTATTTATAAGTGTTTAATTATCCTTGTAAATGTTTCCTCCGACTTTGAAAATGCAATTTTTTATCATTTTGATCTTATGATGCATCAATAAGAATGCAAAATTATTGGGAGGGAGGGGCTAAGAAAAATAATCTAGAAAGAATTCTGAGATGAAGATGCCAAAATAGGGAAATTGAGTATGAAAACAATTTTGAAGCTAAATGAGTTGAATTTTTTTTTTTTGTTTTTAAATTTCAATAAAAGTTTTCCATTTAACCCCCTCTTTTTTTTTTTTTTCCTGACACAGGTAATGTGCACCTTTTCTTAGAGTCAATTAGTATATATGCGATGCATCTGCTTCCAAGTTATTTTCCAATGAAACGGTCCATTTCCACATGATTTCTTGCTCTTTTTTTTTTCTTCATATCTGAGGAATTTTTGTTGATTTCTGGAAGAAAAAGTTTAAACATCTTTCAAATGCCGGAAGAATATCGTGCAGGAAATTCAACTTGTATAGTTTACAATAAAGAGATGTAAAGGGGCTCATATGAAATTTAAATTTTTTTCTTTTTAAAAAGCTTTTTAAAATGTCTGCTGATAACGTTCCTGGCAGCTTAGGAACATAACAGAAACAAACATATTACATTGTGCTTGTGGTGGTGGTAGTAGTAGTAGAAGGGGAAACTTCAATGTACATAATATCTTAATGTGGTTAAGCTATAAAGACATGCTAACAATCTCTTATGCTTTTAACTTGTGCAAGTTCGAAGATGGAAACTGTTTTAAATTTTCTTAGCACTTTCCCAATTCTCACAGCTTGACAGTTTGATTGGGTTGTTGTCACTTGATAAAAAAATCTGTGACCACTTCTCGTGTACGTGTGTTTCTTGCATCTATATAACTTGCATATTTTTTATTTACTAAAAAGGAAAACAAATTAAAGTCCTATTTTATAAGAAATTTAATTACAAAATGAGATCCTTCAGAATACATTTGGGGTTCTTTGTAAACATGCCATTTAAAAAAAAAAACAAAAAAAAAAAACATTTGTGACTTTTCGAAATTTGAAATAAATTTGGAAGCATTTAAGCCAGGGGCGGGCAACCTTTTCAGAGTGAGGGCCAGATGAGACTTTTGGAAGGAGATCGCGGGCCGGAGGGAAAAACGAAATCTCAGAATTACTATATTTCGTTTACATGAATAAATTGTACAAAAATTGCATTGAACACTCTACAAATCTGATATTTTTTCTCAAGAGACTTCTGTATGTAATGTTATAAAAGGCGCCGACGAAGAGCCATTTTTGAATCATAAAAAATAATGACAGGGGAAGTAGCAAGTTGATCCAGCATTCGTTTTGACACACCTCACATAGGTTCTATGTTTCATGCCCTTTCCTCGTCTCTCGTTTCCTCTTTGCCTCTCTCTTTCTCTTTTTCTCTTTTTATCTCTTAATAGTTAAAGAAAAATGAAATATACATGCATCATCGCTCGCTGATATTCATACATTTTTATCCCACTGTAAATCTTAATTGAAACCTACTTTTACGTCTGTCACAAAATGATATGAGTTTTACTGGGAGGTCCGCGGGCCGGATTCCAATAATAAAGCATAGCAGGGTGGCAGGCCAGACGCTAAGCCTTTGCGGGCCAGATGTGGCCCGCAGGCCGGAGGTTGCCCACCCCTGATTTAAGCTGTCAAATAGATAGTTATTTCTGGCTTTGCAATTCTTAGTAAATCCTTGTGCATTAAAAAGATTGAAAGTTTTTGGAGCTATTTCTATACAATAATTTATAAATAGATTAAAACATTACCATAACAAAATTAGTTATAATTTTGTAACAATTTGGGTCAATCAATAATTGAATAGGTGGACAGGCTGGATTCTTCACCTTAAGCTAACCTTGTGTCTACTTGCCTTCCACAAATGCAAAGTTAAACAACCCGAAGTGTGAATATGCAAATAATATATGCATTGATTTGTTGAAAACATTATCAACAGAACAGCTATTATCTCGTTGCAGGTAAGCTAATCTTGGGTATTTTATTTTGATCTGTTCGATTGCCATGTTTATAAGGAAAACGTTTTTGATGGCTTTAATAATAAAATAGGTCAGAAGACATCGTTGAAACGTGGCTTGTAATCCCACCCTCTCCGGTTCACCCACAGAAAATTCCCCTAAATGTTGTCAATGCCTTGGACAGATGAGAATTACTGATGCATACTATGAATGGGTTATTTTTTTCCCAAGTACATAAAACGGAAAGGCATAACTATGAAGCTTGGAAAGGTATGCATCCTCACATTCTGTATACCCCGATGAAGGGTGGATGGGTGTATAGATGTTGTCCCTCACTCTCTCTTGTTGACCAGGTTTGAAGATATTCTGATTCTTTTTTTTTCTCTCTTCAGTGGTAACTGGAATATATTTTTGAAAAAATTTGACCATTTTATATTACAAATTATTAGATATCCAATCTTTACACGATGATCTAATTTCACAAACACTCCCTCAGCAACTGGTTATTCAATTTCAAATCCTTTCTATTTCACATGACCAAACTAACCAATCAGACTCACTCTCCATACATGAGGCTACAACTGACCGTAGCAACTCAATCCACCTGAGAAATGCTATTTACACTTAACTTTAAAAGTTCATTACTCCAATATGTAACAAGATTGACCATGTCATAACTTCAAAGGAATGTTATAACATACAGTACATTGATCTCTCATCAGCTGGATGTTCTATGTTAACTTGTGCCCACAAGCAATTTCAGTCGACATGTATTGCAACTGTATCATTTATTAATAGAAGAGGGTTGCCAGGTTATCTAAGTCTTTAGATATAATATGGAAATCTGGTGATGTGTGTCTTGCCGGGATAATGTTTCGTTCGGAAATAGTTTTTTTTTTTTATGTTTGTGGTGTTTTAAGTACCACTAATGTGGACATTATTCAAAATCTAGCTAACTCCCTCTTTCTTTAATTTAAAAAAAATATTTTTTATTTTTTAAATAAAAAAACAAACAAACCAAAAAAAACTATTTGTCTTGGACATGTTTTTCAAGAACACAAGTGGCTCATTGTATTATATTCCTACATATCAAGCCTATTGATCATTTATGGAATGTTTGCTCCACCACACAACTGGTGGCAGCTACGTTTGATACAAAATCAAGAGTATATTTAAAAAAACAAAAAACATTGTGTTTTGATTTTTTTTTTCTTCTTTTTTTTTGTACTCTGTTGGTGATTTACAATATTGTTTGTCTTGGTTAAGGACTTCTGGTGCTTATACTATTTTATCTTAATATACATAATGAAAAAGATATGAATTATACTGTATTCAAAATGTCATCCCCAAATCCATCTAATAACCCTGTCAAGTTCTAGATTTATGACTCCATATAAAGTAAAAAAAAAAAAAAAAAAATTGTTTAATCTACTGTTGACCCCCCCCCCCCCCGGAAGTAATTACAAATTTAACATTTTAAGTAACTTTATACAAATTACTTATACCCTCTAAGAATTGGGTTAAGTTAAATATGTGAGTATACTCAATAAAAATTGACTCCAATGTCTCCTTGAAACTTTTCTTTTTGTCAAGTGACTAACTCTTCTGAACTTCTGTGCGTTTTCTATGTGATCGTTGCTGACCAAAGAATGGCATTGGCAAGCAACAGTGGAATCATCTGATTATATCTGAGTTTCAGACCTCTCTGCTAGAAGTGCATTTGGTTTGTGTTATTTGATACAATGTGAGAAATTGTTAATAAGATGCTGTTTAGACTGGAATAAATGTTACTAATTTTTTTTTTTGGGGGGGGGACTGTTATAAGTGTGTTAATGTGTACTCTGGAAGTCTAGTCAAGTCCCGTCACATCTATTAGGTTCACTGTTGGGAAAGGTATGAACCCTCTCGCCAGTGGTGAAATAGCAGTTCTAGTGAATTATTTGTAATGGATATAGCATTAAATTACCCCCTGAATATGGCTTGCTATGCAGTAAAAAAAATAAAATTAAAATAAAATAAAAAAATTAATGAGTTTATGGGCTGGAGTTGTTAATCTCGTACATAACTTAAAAAAAAAAGAAACTGATCCCAGAGTCAGGTTTTTAAAAAGAAATTCTCCTTCTGATTAAGAGATAAGGATTCTGCTGAAAACAAATTTGACTTTTGATTCTGGAGTCAGTTTAAAAAATAAAACATTTACTCTGACTCCAGACTCCTACAAAAATTGTGAATGTCTGACTTCCCACTTTCTTTTTTTCTTTTTTTTTTTTTTAAAGAAAATTTCTGGTTTTGTTTTGAGCAGTGTCATGTTCCAAGACCTGTTACCCAGTCTGTCCTGTTATTTTACTGATATTTGCGAGAAAAGAAAACCTGAATTTGTGCTCCTTTCTTAGGACACTGTTGTGAATCATAATCTTGACCCAAACTTAAATCATTGATTTTCTTTGTCTTTGCTGTTAAGTCACATGACTACTTGAGCTTCAAAAGTTGGATTTTGTAGTAATTTACATTATGTATTTTATTTTTTGATTAATAGTAGGTATCACAAACCAGTCAGTTTAGTGTGCAAAAATGGGTAAATAGATTGAAATTCTCTTCAGTTTCAACCTGTGATAACTCATTTATTGAGGGGTGGGGGTGATATTTTGATTATTAGAAGAAAAATACAAGAGGTAATTAAAATAAATTATAACTTACTCAAATTTTATGCTTTACGACTAGTGAATAAACTAGTTTCAAAATCTATTTCATTTATGTTTTTTTTCACAAAGGATTCTTTATCAACAGTTTTATTGTTATAGAGAATCCCTTTAAAAATGTTTCTTTTCTTCAATGTTGGCCTGTTAAATGACTTGTATTTGACATTTCTCTATGAAGTGGTTTCAAATAAATGACACAGTTGAAGTGAGTGTTACGAGTAAAGTCCTCTTCGGATATAATCTGATTTGTAGAATGATTGGACTTTCTGTTAAAGTAGATACCTTAACGAATACAGCTGGCAATGTGATTACGAAGCTGAAAGGTTAGAAGTTACACGAACCGTTATCCCACCCCTCACAGTCTGATTTCAATCAAGTTCTTTAAAAAAAATGAATCCTATACGAGTAGCCAAAGTGAGTGAGAGAGACACAAGCACAACAAAAATAACAGTGTATTTGTAAATGTTATATATACACTTACCGGTGGGTGTATAAATCTTTTATACCCTGCTCATAGCTGTATCACCATCATTGTGAGCACACCATAAAGGTTTATTCAAAAAGGCAAAGACAGAAACTGTGTGTGTGTGTGTGATAGATAGATAGATTTCACTACATCAGTCACCCAATGCATGCTGTTCCCATTTTTGGGGCAGCATGCAAAATAATCAAGTCCACAGGAAATTATTGTTGGTAAGTCGGATACAACTTCCATTTAGATGTGCTGTGTTCATGCACATATGCACTAATTAATAACTCTGGCAAAGGTATAAACCCAAACCCTCATGTATGATCAAGATATCAACAGAAATTTATCTAGTATTTTGTATAGTAATACTCAGAAAGAAAACCCCTTGTTTTATATTCAAATAAAAGTTTTTGCATTAAAACAAAACCAAGGATTACAATGTCATAAAGCAAGCAAACCATTAATTGAATTTACATTTGACTTTAGACGATCTGTGATCTTTTGTGTCAACATTGGTAGACTGTACATCAGTGTATATATTTAGTGCCCTCAAACTATTGTGAGGTAAATAGATACATTTATTTTAAAGTATATTTATTTATTGCTGGTTTATGGAACAGGTATTAGATTTGAAGAAATTGTGTAACTAGTTACAAAACATTATTTACAATATTTTTTTACATGTTTCCCATTATTAACGAAATTCTTAACATTTTACTGCCTTTGGCTTCGGTTTAATATAATACTAACATTTATTTGAAGATGAAATGAAAATGTACTACCTGTATCGTGATTGAACTCTCAGCCATTGGATTTGGAGTGTAATACACCCCGTTCCACTTCTCGGTTCATTTGATCATACTCCTTTCTATCTAATTCATCCAGTATGCAAACAATCAACAAAGGAAGCTTATCAAGAGTTGTAGTATTGTGTCGATCATACATAGAAGATAGATGCGTAGGTTTTCGAGAGTTTTATTTTGTATTTTATGAATTTGTTTAGTTTTGTCCAAAATGGCATTTAAATTGGTCCAATCTGTTGCCTTAACCAAAATACTAAACACTGTAATGATATCGTAAGAAATGGAGTTGGAAAGTTTTCTCTACTTGACCATACAAGTATTCCAATCCTGACACAAATTAGCATTTGATTATGCACACTGATGAGTTAAAATATTTTGTTTTCCTCATTTTGTGGCATCTTGGTGAATAGTGATTATCACTTTTAATTGAAAAGAAATTTAAACCATATTAATTTATCTTTAGAAAGAGATGCATTATACTATGTTTTAAAAGCTCAAGGAAATAACATTCCCAATCCAAGATTTGAAATAAAAATAATGATAGAACAGGACCTAAATTACATATGTCAAACATACGATAATTCAGTATCAGACATTATAGTGTAGAGAAATTTAATCTTACAAAGGAAACAATTATTAAATGCGAGTTTACATCCTCTGTAAAAAGTAACAAAACAAAACTATGCTTCGCTAGTGTTCACACTAATTGCATGGAGTATTGTTGTCACATCTGGTACACCAAACGCTAACCTCTTAGAGAAAATCCTACAGATTCCAAACATTGAACAAATTTTAAATCCTTTTTTGAAGTCATATGATGTTGTTTTAGCTCCACAAAATAAACATGTTTTTAGATTGATAACTTAGGTCACCCTCATTTTAACTGTGTATATTTTTGATGGTTTGGGAGTAGTTTTCACGCCAATGAAATTGCACTTATAAAAGGTTCCAAAGTGTCCATCATGGGTCAACTGCATCAGCTAGAGATGTCTTGCATTCTCAACATCTCAGACCCACATTTTTGTCTTTCTTAACTCTTTAAACCCCCAATATTTTTACCCTTTTCTTGCACTCAGTGCCATATTTTTAACTTAAAAGTTTTTTTACAAATATTCATAAAATGAACTTCAGTTAAACCATGTGACTCCCAAATTAATCTAACACCACAAAGTGAATGAAACAATACTTTTACAATTCTTGCTAGTGGGTTGCTTGCATGGCGAAATTGGTGTCAAAAGGATAAAACAAGTTTAACCCATTTATGCAAGACTTTTTTTTGTTTTTTTTCAAATTCACTTCAGACGTGCATTTTATGTTATGGAAGGTTTTCAAGTACTTTTCTGAAAAAAAAAAAAAATCGTTTTGTGTACTTTTATTTTTTATCCAGTCATCTCATGAGGTAAACGATGCTAATTTTAAGTAGGGAAACATACAAATAAATATGCTGTCTCAGGGATGCGTTTGTTTTGTAGAAAACGTGCAACCATCAGACAGGTAGCATACACTTTTATCGACAAAAAAGACTGAGGCATAGCGTATTTTAGACACAGGTGTTATTACAATGGTAAAAACTGAAAAAAAACCCCCAAAAAACACTGTCTGAGAAACACGTAAATACAAGAATGACGACTAGGCAGTGAACAAGGAGTTTACAAAGATCTAAAAAAACGCTATTAGCTAATAAATTACAGAACAGAAAATATTAGGAGCATAAAAGATAATACAAAAGAAGAGAGATATGCATGTTACAGGCGGTTAAAATGGAGATTCACACCTGGTGAAAAAGGGTGAATAAAGTTCGCTTAGATAAAAGAAATATAGAAAGGAAATAATACTAGTATTATTTAATTCTATTTTGAGAGAGAAGAAAGGCAATGTTTCTTAGCGGAGATGCCTAAAATATCGGAGTATTCAATGGGATAGAAATTTCTCCATATAGGTTTGTGACTAAGGCAGCTAAGAAATTGGGAACAAAGCACCGGCAACTGCTCGCCCGGTGTCTGGGCTAGAAGAATCCCTTAAGAAAAAGGGTCTGACAAAGGGAGATAAAGTTAAAGGATTTATTTTACGCTAGACAGAACAACATATATCATAGTTGCTTACAAAAGCAATAATAATAACGAATTTTTTGAAAATTCAAATCTGTAAACTTTCATTGTTTATTTTGTTTTTGTTCATTACTTTCAGACTCTGTTTCCGATATATATGCTTACTAGTAAATTCATATGAATCAGCAGGGTACAACATTTCTAACCAGCTTGATTCTATTGTTATCATTGGTTTCCCTGTACTCTGGTACTTACAGGAGGAACCATATGAAGGTTGCCAACATCCGTAAGTGAAAGTGGTGCTATGGAACGAACTGGATTCGAACTTGGCGCATCCAGGTTGTCAGTTTGCGTTGTTTACCATTTCACTACCGCCACCTACCATATCCTTATTGAAAATGACAGAACTTAAAAATAATTAAAGCAAAGAGTCTGCTTTAAAACACCAGGCTCTGACTCCTGCAAAAACTTAAAATTCCAACTGCCTAACTTTGAATGGAGATACTACTAAAACCAATAATTTTTAATTTTTTTTTTATTCGATTCCTTTTATTTTTTATTCCGACTTAAGAAAAACCTTGACTCCCCACCTGAATTAAAGAGAACTTTACTCTGTTTAGAACTCTTTATTATGGTACAACTATTATAGTCTAATATATTAGTATTGGTTCCTGAAGCTGTTTAAAATCATGCCCAACGAGTTTGGCCTCGTAAATTGATTAAACTGAATGGATTCTGAAAAACAAGTGAAAACATTTTAAAAAAACCCAAAAGAAAACTGGATGTTTTTGCTGCAATGGTGACACTCTCAAGCCAGGACTTTTCTTTTTCCTATGATGTACTTGCTTGCTAAACCTGAAGCCATGGCCTCATGATGTTGCATGCAAAGAATCTGATTAACTACCGTGGAAATAGCAACAAAAGAATATGTGGCACTTGTCCTCAGCGCAAGCAAGCTAACACTCATTTTCGAAACACAAAAGAAAAGGAAATCGCTTCATTTCTTCCTTTCCTACTCTCCCCTTTTCTTCTCTGTTGAGTAATCAATAGACTGCAGCATTTATATCACAAGGAATCTAAGGTTATTTGATCCAGTGTGTGTTGTTTTTTCTTCTTTTTCTTTTTAGATGGATTGTTGTGTCGCTTCTTTATTACCTGAATCCATCGTGCTCTCAATGGAGGAAATTTTATCTTTTCTGAATGTCATTCCGTTTAAGTTTTCTATTTTGTGAATCTTTTATTTCTTGCGATAAAGGAAAAACAAAGTCTTTCTGCTGAATTTGCAGTTCTTGTAAATAAGTGTTAAGTAGCTCTCAATGAGACCTATGGATCTTGTTCACTTCTTTCTTGTTGGCCAAGGCTGAAGCTGTTCCATAGATATTTTTCTGTCTGATTGGCTGATACACTCGCAAAGGAGATGATAACCATTTTTAACTAGAAATATCATTTATTTAACTATTATGATGTCAACTTTCTTAGAGTTACTTTGGACTATCTGCATGGGTGGGGGACGAAGAGAGGTCTATCTCTATCTAGCAAGATCTTGTGTGTTTCCTCACTAAAGTCTAAAACTGCAACTGATATCTCACTTCAATTCTTTTCTTTATCACATGACTAAACCAATCTATTAGATATCTACCCTCATATATGGGATCCACAGGTGAAACCCGAAAAGGTTCACAACTTGTGTAGGTGTTCGTACTAGTCAAAGATACGTCCTTGACAATCAGTCTGACAGTGGCTTTGTTGTTGTGGGTTGAGATATGGTTCTGTTCAGTCCTAGGAGGTTTACCTTCTCTCTTAGAAGGGGTTAGTTTATTGCTAGTCGCCTGAGGTGCCCCTACCGGAGAATGCAAAAGGGTCTTCTCGGGCATTTTTGTAGTCCAGAGTGCACTTATATTAGCACGCTGGCTTTTCAAAACCACAACTGACCTTGTGTATAACCTCCTGAAGAGGAGGTAAATAAAATACTTAACTAGCCTTATGTATTTGGTAAATTGTATCTACACTTAAATTCAGAAGCATACTACATGGCTTGTTGCACTATTTTTTTTTGCCAATAAATTTGGTTTGAAGTATATGTAACCAGAGCAAGCTTATCTATGAATTAGTTATGGCTAGTTGAAATACATGCCTTTTGCAGGAGAGCGTATCACTCTTCCCTCATTTCTTTGTCTATCACTTTACTTAACTGAATAGTAACCAATGTTATATTAAAAAAAAAAGAAATAGATGTAATTATTTCTCACAAAGAAAAGTTTCTTTACCCCTTTCTACTCCCTGACCCCTCTCTCCTGGAGAAGTAGTGTAATAAATAGAATCGATTTGTCAAAGAATTCCGGATGTATTATATTAGGTTACACACACTAATACCTATCTTAACAGTTGTTAAGATAGGTATGAACCGTTAATACCCCCCCCCCTCACAGTTGATATACTGTAAAATAAACCAAAACCGTTGGTCTTTAATGTCCACTTCCCTCTCCTGCTCCATACAAACTATGTGGAAAAAAAGCAACAAGAACAAGTGATTTCGAACCTATGAATGAACCTTGGTTGATACATGTTTTTCAATTTTTTTATTTTTGTAAAGAAATGCTGTCATTGACTTTTTGTTCAGTAAGCATTTCAGGATGTAATCTTTTGGATTAGATTACCTCTAAACCGATATAAATGTATTAATCTGACAGAATGTACATCTAAAGGTAGATTCTCTTTTCTTTTAAATCCTAAACTTTTGGTTAAGTATTCTAATATATTAGAGTATGTATCTGTAATAATGGTCAGGCTAACAAGTTTAAAATTAAATTTCGTTTTATTATTAGGTCAGTGATTCTCATCAGGCAGTCATTTGGTTCGCAGAGAAAGTTGATTAAAATTCTAAATGGAGGAATATTATGCTAGATAGAACGTGGGGAGCAATTTCACTTAACCTGTAAATATGTAAGAATTTCTCAGAAATAAAAGTTTGACAATGTCATCTTAATGTAGGATATTTGGTTCCGTGGCATGGGAATGTTTAAAAGAAGATCCAAGCAGCCTTAGTACTTTCTCACTTATCGCATACACTCTCAATATCATTTACCCTTCCTTTTTGGTGTAACGTGGACGATGCCATCTTGGATGATCAACTTCTTGGCTCTATTGATATTAATGACAAAGGCCAATCATGTGAGCATAGCAGTATAACAGAAAACATGATTAGGTGACAATTCAAAATATGTAAGGAATTGAAAAATTCTAGGATCAAAAGGGGAGGAATGTCAGCTGGCATTGCATTAGATATTATCAGGACCATTTAGTTCTAGCTTCATTACAGATTACTTTTGTTTTATAGTAACTGAAACATGAGGTTAATCTCAAAATAGATTTTATAGATTTATCAAGTGGTCGTACTATTCCTGAAATGTTAGTTTTAAGGCTCATATTTTTATATCCAGTTAATGTAAATTATGTATGATGTTAAAGTTGGAAGACAATTTTTGGTCTCCGATTTTAATTGGAAATAACTTATTTTTTCGTCACTCTCTGTTATTCTGGTTTTCTCAAAACTTGTTCATTTACTTTTTGCAAAATTTTGTATGGAGTTTTGTCCATAAATGCAGGAAACAACTGAGCCAGATTTTCTCGGAAAAATCTGTTTTTTCTTGATAGGGATCTAAAATGCCCCCTCCCCCCTCAAATATCTTAAATTTCATTTATTAAATTAAAGTACAATTTAAAACGAATAATCCTTAGATGCTAGTTAAAAAGAATTGTATATCATCCCTTCCTCCCTTCCCCAACTCTCAAACATAGCCTTTTACTGTATAAAAAAGAACTAATTTCACTGAATGACAGCCTCAGGCCCACAAAGATGTTGTTAGAATATATGTGAGGATATTTTTCTTATTTATTATTTCAAAATTGTTTGAAATTTGATAAACCGGCCAAGCCATAATCCTTAGATTTATCCTAATCAAAACGTCTTATCATAAAAGTTAGGATTAATGACTATTTATATGACACGAGTATTTGTGACTTCAGGAAAACTTTGGTTTGCCCACTAGGAGGTTGACAAAAATGTCCCCCAAATTGGCAAAGATTGCATTTTTTTCGCAAATATGTAAAAGTACACCCATTAGTTCAAGCTTAAAAAAAACTATTTCAAAGTTTGTTACTTCTATATAGGATACTAAAAAGAATTGCTTCCAGATTTTGCCATTTTCTATTTCCCAAGAGTCATCTTCCCAATTCTCTTTAAATTCTAATATTTCTTTGGGATGGTGGTTGGAAATAAGTTAACTAGTATTACATAGAGAAAAGAAAAAACATGTGTTAAGTTACTTTAAATAAAATGTCTAATTTAAAGAATTTAATATTCTACAAAGTATTGCCTTTGCTAGAATATAGTAATGTTGCCAACCACTTGTATATCTAACCAGCAAGGATACCCGGCATTGTCCAGGGGCATGGGTAGCAAAATAGGAGTTAGAAAAAGTGTGTGTAACATCTTTTAAAACTTTTCTATCTTTACACATCCTCCACAGTGGGCTGGGGGGTGGACATTAGGCAAAAAAGAATGTCGGAGGAATTGCTGATGTTTGGTGTTTTTATAAACTACTCTATATTCCTGATTCAACAAAAAAAAAAGTAAGTCAAATCGTTAAACGGTTGAAAAAATATGCAACATTGAATTCGTGATATTTCGCATTTTTCTCCAGTTCACGCGAAACATCCACGATTTTTCCCCCAAAAATTATAATTTTCAGATTTCCATGATTAAATTCCAAAAATCAGTGTGGAATTACTTATTATTGCATATTTTTTTGGTTTATTGATAACCATTTGTGAAAATGCAAAAATAGACCACTTTGGGACCCAATTTGTCGATTTTTAGCTCTTTTTATGAAAGAAATTAGGAAAATTTGAGCTAAATTTCCCTCTTTTTTGGCTCAAATTAGCGATAAAATTCTATATTCATCAGAAAATAACTTGTAAACCGGGATAGGGCACATACCAAACCATATATGTTTCTGAAAGCTATGGAGGTATAGATTATGAAAAACCAAGCAGATCTATGTGCCCTATCCCGGATTTTTCAAAAAACCAGCCGGAAGTTTCTCGCTTGTGTCACGTGTGGACTTGCTCCAAAGAGCATTACCAAAATCTCTCGACTCCTGATCAGGGCAACGAGTAAGGAGTAACCCCATCAATTGGGAAGAAGTCACTTTCTCCTCTGCAGCCACTGCCTGAATTTTTGCCCAGATATCATTGGTTCTTCTCAACAACTGTTTGCGGCTGCCCAACTCTTCAGGGGGCCTTTTCCTGGATGCAGTTTGCGTCGAGGGGTTCTTGTAATAGCGGAACACAACATTTTCAACTTCACCTAGTGAGCTCAGTTCATCCCAGTTAACAGCAATCCGTTTATCTGTATATCGTCGTTTCTTCAGCGAATGGTATCTTTTGAGCGACTTCTTGACCTCGTCTTTCTGCTCCTCTGTTAACTGGATGAGATACTTTTGCTCCAGCAATTGAACACATGCGGTGATGGATAGATGGTCTCTAGTTTTTGCATCTTCTACAGTAAACACTTGGAAAAGTGCGTTATCGCTGACCGCTTCCATTTTTGATAGTAACTCTATCTAAATAAACAAAACAAAGATTTGAAAATTCTGTAGTGATTTCCTGTAAAATGCTTTGACAGGAAATTAAAGTGTGTAAAAAGGTGTGCAAATGAAAGAAAAGAAGTGTGTCAAATACTACTTCATGTCACATGTTACCAGATTTTTTTTGATTTTTTAGAAAGGCCCTCAGATTTCGCTTCTAACGAGCCCTCACTGAGCTTCTATGATCAATTTTGTGCCAAGATATGGCCAAAAATGTGATTTTGGACCGTTATGCCCAAATATGGAAATTCGGCCCCAGACCTCCGAAAAATAGATTTTATGAATTTTTTTGATTTTTCCGAAAAGCTCTTGAAATTTCGCTTCTAACGAGCCCTCAAACAGCTTATATGGACAAGTAAAACTAAAGTTATGCCCAAATGTCCTCCAAATACCTGTTTTGGCCCACTGTGTCCTCAGTCATAATATTTATCAGCCAGCACATTAGGATAAGTGTACTCTTGCTTACAAAAAATGCCTGAGCAGCCCCGTTGGCATTTCCCGGCAGGGGCGCCTCAGGGGATTAGCAATTTCTCAAAGAGAAGGTATATCCTGGGAGGGTGGACCTCCTAGGACTGAACAGAACAATACATCAGCCCGATAGCAACAAAGCCACTCAGTCATGTTACTTTTTGAACATATCTCTCACTCTCTTCCAACTAGTTCAGTATAATAAAAAGAAAGAAATAGGATCATCATCAGCAGCAGACTGACTGTATGACCTAATTTCAGTGTTTTTGGAACAACTACGAACAAGAATGAAAGAAATTACTCCCTCCCACTCCCCTCATTAATTTGGTCACTGATGACCCCAAGGAAGTGAATAAATATTAGTTTTTAAAAATATTTTATAACTAGTTCGCGGTCATATGGAATCCATGCAATGACGTAAGGTTTTTAAGTGTATGTTTGGTAGATTCTGAGTTGTGTCTAGGGGATGCACACGCACACACAGAGCAATAATTGTATTTGACAGTTGGTTTCCATATTCACAAAGTTTTAAATTCTAATAAATGAGGATACTTCCCCCTACAAGTAAACCCTGGCCAAATGTTCAAAATAACATAGTATTCAAAGCCCAAATAAGATCCCCTATCGGTATGGCTACACACTAACTTATACGAGGAATGGTGTACATGGTGATGTCCTAAATAACAGTACTAAGCTGGATACTCCACCAGACTTGATGAATTCTTGTCCTGGAATCCGGTAAGTCCGAGTAACCACAAGAAAGATATACCATAACATAAGTGGTCAATTGGGGAGAGGAAAATTTATGTTCTTCACTTCTTTACTAACACAATGTTTAAGAGGTAAAGGAGAACTTTAATGGAACACTCGGATATATATGTATCTCATATAGAGATCAAGTGTAAGCTCCAGGAAGGGGCCCCTTGATTTCCGAGAACTTCCACGGAAGTAAAATGAAAAAAAGATCACTTGTATTTTTGCATACACACCTTAAAAAGATCTGAATGTTTTGTTTTAATTCATTTTTTGTCCATATTTATCTGAAATCTCTTATTTATTCAAGTAATCATTCAACATTTGTGCATCAGACACACACGTGTGCAGGCACTAAATATCAACACTTGTTATAAAGCGTCCTTATCAAATCTTATTTCATTCATCATTTTCTAGTCCTCTTATAATATTCTTCATCATTCAATTGACAATTCATCCATCTCATTATTAACCCTTATTCTTGAATGGCTTTTTGAAACTTTTGGCCTTGATAAGTGGTCACTCATTTGTAAAGGGGGAAAAAAAGTTCCTAATTCAGACAAATATAAATCATGTTTCTGAATTTTTGAGATGAGGACTGATAATTGGTATAACTTAGATTATTCGGACTACTCTTCTCATCTTGATTGTTATCACCACAACCTTTCGACCGCTGTAACCTCCTGTATCTTTTTGAACGCTGAAATATTTCTGTCAAACTCTAGAAATCTGGACGGAATTTTGAACAGAACCCTTTTATTTAATCCACGGGAGTAGCATGCTCTCGTTCCGTCAGCCATGACTGGGAGAAGTCTTTAGTAATTTGCTATTCGTTGTATAGCCCGCACTGAGGATTGAACCTTCTACCTTCAGATGACTATCACTTAGAACTGAATTTTACTAAATACTCGCTCTTGCAGACAATAACAGTATGAAATTTGGGAGCCTTAAACCTATTCTTGCTTTTAATGTGCAGTCTTACTACCTATCACTATATACTACTACTTTTATTACTACATATCACTGTGTGTGATATATTATAACCTTATCTATTATTTGTAATTAATGGTTGCCATATTGTATTAAATTCTATACTCGGTCTGCTTAGTGAGTTAATTGTAAATTAAGGCTAATTAGAAAAATTAAAATGAAGTTCTTTCAAATGTAACTCAATCCCAAAACTGAGGAATATTTTAACATGAATTTTGTGTGATTAAAATAGGAATTTTTTTAGGGAAACAAACGTCGATTGACTTGACTTTAGTATAATAGATTATTAATGATTAAAAAAAAAACTTGTCAATGTGTGTGATATTAATGTAAAATAAAATTTGTTTATGAAAACCTTTTTTCTTGCTACTTGTTCTCATTTTCAAATAGCCATCTTGTCAGTGAAGTGCTTGGTGTCACAAATGACACTTGTCACCACCATTGTTATTTTGTCTGACTGAATCCAAGATCTTTTCTTGGCTTTGTGTGGGTGTCTAACTATTTCCTGTGAACATCATGAGTAGATTTTAAAATCTCTCGCCTACTGTTACATTAATCAGTTTTCTTAAACAAATCTATTTTACCATTGAATTTCCTTCTGCAAAACTACTTTAGAAGGAGTAACTAATGGACACATAATGTTGTAAGATTTGCTAGATCATAATTTATGTACGTTTTTTTTCGAAATGGGTTCTTCATGTGTTGAGCTTTTTATGAAGAAGAGTGTAACCGGTAAACAAGAATAGAAATGTCATTAATTTGGATTATTTGGACTACTGTATATATAAACACTACATGTAATAAAAACAAGAATAGATTTAAGGTTCCCAAAATTGATACTAGAATTGTCTACATTGATCCGAGACACAATGGATAAAGTGCTAAGTAATGCTCAGTTCTGAGTGACAGTCTTCTGGAGGTCGAAGATTCAATCCTCGGTCCAGGTGATACTAAGAATATAATTAAGAATTACATCTGGTCATATTTGATGGAACGAGAATAATCTACCCCGTGAATTAAATAAGAACATTGCAGGTTTCACCGACCGAAATGTTGTGAGAATAACATCCAAGATGAGAACAGTAGTCTAAACAATCCAAATTAACAATCCTCATCTAAAAAGTTCCAGTCATTGTTAACATTCGATGTGCAATTTTAAAAACTTTTTGTGTTGACTGAATTAGTTTAAAATCTAAAAGTGTAGAGGCAATATTTGAATAAAAAAGACAAATTTAACATTTTTTTATCTGCTTGTCAGTTGAGTGGCAAAATACATTTTAACAGTTCTTTTAATCTCTATATAATAAAAATTGTGTATGTGTTTCTCACCTACATAAACATTATTTTTTAAAACGATTATTTAATGAAATCAAATATGCAATAGCATAAAATAAAAACGAAATTTAAAAAAAATAAATGTTGCGGACATCCTGTACAAAAAGAATTTTATAATATTTAATCTAAAAAGTCGGAGATGTTAAATTTTGTCCCCCTTTAAAAAAAAATGTGCCTAATAAAGAGAAAGCTCTCATTACTTATGTTTGTATGGGAATCTCATTTATAAATCATTTTGAGGTTAAAAACAAAGACATCCCTTTGTAAAAACGAGGAAGTGATTCAATTGTAATAAAGAGAATTATTGACCCAAATAAGTCATGTCTTTTGTAGATTATAAGGATTAATAGGAAATCTGCTTTAACTTATTCTTTTGTTGGCTTTTAATTGACCCCAAATTTATTTTAGATGTTAATCTTATCATTTTAGATGATTGGCATTTTTAAAGGTTTTTATAAATTAGCCTCGGTATCACAAACTAGCCTAGTTTAAAGTGTGAAAACCGGTAAATATAGTAAAATTCGCATCAATTTCGATTTGTGATAAATCATTTATTTTTTGGAGTTATTTCGATAAAATTTGGATCTAAACAAATTTTCACTTTATAAATGTACCATTTCTTCTCTTGTGACATTAATATTTTTCCAGGCTACTTCAAATTACGTAACTATTTTCAGTGACGGGTGATTTTATGTGAAAAAAAAATGTTGGTGTTTTTCCAATTTGGTGAGTGTGATAGTGTGACTCTATGCAAATGAAGATCTCATCTTAAAGTGAAAGGGCCATTTGTCAATACAGTGGTCTTAATATAGGGTTTTAAGTTGTCTTTCACAAAATGATCCAAGTTAAAAAAGTTAATGAATGAAATTCTAAAGAAAGTTTTGCCCTATTATCAAATTGTGTTTCCATCTGTTTTTATATTGTCCAAATCTGATTTTTTGTTTGTTTTACTATCAAAAGAAAAATGTGTATTAATCTCTAATGTGCTATGAATCATATTAAGAAGATTCAATGAACAATCAAAGTTGTGCTTCCATATCATTTTGTATGTTGTTTTTTTTTGTTGAAGATTAATGAGATTTTGCCCTATGTTTAGGCTTGTTTGATCTAATAATTATTGCTTTCATGATGATTAATTTTCATTTAACATAAGATGAGATTACATTTGTAAGGATTTTTCAGTTGTTCGAAGTTTTTAGTTATACACTGTAAAAATTGTTTTTTGAACCAATAGCACATAAGACAGCAAATTTTCTCATTTCAAACGAATTTTAAACAGTCATAATTCAGTGGCTAATTACTCTACTAAAATAAATCTGGTATCATTGTTTTGCAAAGATCTATGTGCCCACATTAAAAGATTTTAGATATAATGAAAATAAAATGTTGGTTTGAGATACCTAATTAGTTTTATTTATACAATTAAAGACCCAGTTAAAGCACTTGGTATTGTAATTTTTTGTTTAAAATAATATTTTTGAGGATCAGTCGGTATTCTCTAAAGAAGCGACTAAATGATTTTTTTTTGTTCCGAACAAACTTCTTCAGTAAATGTAGGAATAAAATTGATTACAAATTTCCCCAGAATCAAATTTGAAACTAATTTTTTTTCTATGTATTTTAACATAACAAGTTATTTCGTTTTAACCTTTTTTATTTCACAACTTAAATGGTTGCAATTTTGTTAAAAAAAACAAAAAAATGAACATCTATATTAATAACATTGTGTGACCACTTGTGTCTGTATCTTGCTTCTATGTAATATTTACACTTTTTTATTATTTTTTTACTATTAATCGAATATTTATTGAAATCAAAAATGCAATAATGTAAAGTACAAAAACAAACTTTAAAAATTCTATTTAAAAAAAAAAATTACAAAATTAAATCTACCACAATGCATTTTTGTTTCTTCGTAAACAAGTCGACCATTTTTTTTAATAGTTAGAAAAAAATGAATTACTTCGCTTCGAAATTTGGAAATATTTAAACTGTCAATTAGAAAGTTATTTCTTACTTTAAAATCCTCATGTATAAAAAAAAAACTTTGGAAGCTATTTACATCCAATAATTTTATAAATAGATTAAAACATTACCATAAAAAAATTAGTTAACAAGTTAGTTAACAATTTAATGATAAAACGATACTTTAATAATTTATTTTAACTTTCAAAATCCTATTTAAAAAAAAAAAACACACAAAAAACGACATAATCAAATAAAAAAAGCAAAGCAAAATGAAAGAAAGACTCTTGGGCAACGCCTGGAAGATACAGTTAGTTTTGAATAATAAATTAATATAGTAACAAAATGATTTAGTTATTTATTTTTATTTTTAAAGAAATATTTATCTTTCTTACAGGAAAAAAGATAAAAGTTTTTTTTTTTTTTTTTTTTTTTAATAGGTTTCTGCAGAACAGTTTTGTCTGGTCTGTTTTAAAATATTTAAAAGAATTTTTCAAACTGTAGCAAACCAGATGGAGACCCCCCCCCCCCCCCCCAGTCATTGCTAAAGTGGACATGAGAGAATTGACTAATGTTGACGTAGAAATTGGAACGGATAAAGAAAAAACAATATGTTTAGCGCACAATAAAACAAAGTTACAGTTTAGATTCTTGTGAAATTGAAAAAAATAAAATAGAATTTCCCAAAAGAGAAAATGAAATTTAAGGAAAATGTGGAACGGAAAATGTCACTCTAGGTGTGGTTCTGTTATTGGTAAGTTTCTGAAAGTAAACTATTTTGAAAAATCTTTTAGATTATTATTTTTTATTGTCGACAAGGTCATATTTTTACTGTTTCATTTTCTTATCATTTAATTATTTCTGACCCCCCCTCCTTTCTCCTTCCTCCATAATTTAAAACTTTTTTAGATATTTTCTAACTTGTTTTATCTAATTATAATTACAGTCTTTAATGCTGAGATGTTTTTCAATGACATAGTTATGTTTTAATAATCATGTGATCCTTTGCTTGTTCAAGTCATCACATGACAATATTTTGCTCTTTCCCTTCATTGGTGACCACGTGACCTTATTTTTAGTCTTTTTATTTCTCCTATCTGATGTAAGATCTCTCTTGCTTTTCTCTTGTGGTGGATTACTTCTATCATGTTCATATCTATCATGTTAAATCTGACTTTTATTTTTTTTGTGGGGGTGGGGGGGGTGGTAATAGGTAATTTTAGCATAAACATTTCTATAAGAAGGAACATGGGTTTTTGATAAGCGAGCCTTAAAAAGTCAATGACTTGGTTTGAGGTATGGAGAGGGATCCATTTTTTTTTTTTTTCATCACTGGTTTTCTTAGATGTTGGTTCCCAGCCAAAGGGAAATTGGTATTTGAGTTCATTTGGCTACTGGGATCTGAGTTATGGGTACGTTTGATGTCTCTTTGTTGAATTACTGATTCAATAAGTGTTAATCACTATGGTCTTTACAAACACATCAATAATAAATTTCATGCAGATTTATTTCTTAAATAAAAAGAAACAAAATAATGTAATAAATTAACTTTGGGGATGATCTCTTCTTTTCTCTGCAGCCTCTTTCTCACAAAAGAGACGTTGCTTACTGTTTAACTACTCTATCATTATTTTCACGTTAAGTGCTAAATCGAGCTTAATCTATACTTTTTCCTTATACAACTTACACAGCAAGAACTCATCTTTTTACCACCACTGCAAGGAACTTTTCTTTCTATGCCTAACATCAAACTGATTTTCTAGGAACAGATTTTCTTTTGAAGAATTTCCCATCATTGGCGGCAACATGGTCTACTTCAAATCAAATGTCAATAAACGTTTGTCATAAACCGTCCTCATAATCATTGACCCTTATCCTCTTATGATGTTAGGTAATGCTATTTGTTCCATCCAGCCAACGTTGGTTCTCTTTCTATTTCATAATAATTAGGATGTCACTTTAATTTCTCGTAAATCTTATGTCGATGACAATTCTATTATTTTGGGGTATTTTTGTAACATTTTCTATTGTGGATCAGACCTGTTTTTTATATTCAAGTTAATAAAGTCTTTGTTTTATATATACAATCTATTTTTTTAAATTATTTAAAACCTTTTTTTTTTTTTTTTTAAAAGACTAGTTCTTGTGATTTTTATAATTTATCATTAATAACTAACATTATTCATAGTCTGACATGTGTTCTCATTTTGGTCATTATAGCTGCTACGTGTCACTCACTGACCTTTCTCTGATGACTGTACAACTTGGTAACCTTTTAGGAATTTCAAACTTGATTTTAGAGTATGAAGGAGGCTGAAGAGTCCAACAGCCAAAATGTAGTGGTGATAAGTAAGTCCGACTCGTGTCTGACTGTAAATGATATAAATCAAATCTACGAGCAGAGTTACCCGACGTTGCTCGGCTATTAAATTCATTGAATTAAATATTCATTGAAAGTTTTGGAATTCTAGGAGTCGGAGTCAAACCTTATGCCTTCCAACTCTGCAACCGTTTTTTAAAATTTTTTGTTTCATCAAATTTATGATTTCTGTATCTTACTCACTATTTCTTTCAGCTCCTGATTTTCCACTGCTTGTAAATTATTGATCTATAAAAGCATTGTTAATCTTGCCCGTGCATTTTTATCGGATGCCTTTATGTTAATATCTACTTGTTGCATCTCCTAAGATATTATAGCACCTAAACATCTGCAATGCATAATCTTTTTCGTTTATTTTTGTATTTTAGGATTTCAATGCAGATTACAAGCATCCGTTTGTTTTTTGTATTTAAAAAAAAATTTATACTAATTTTCAGTTTTTATTATTTCACACGCAAAATCTTTTGATTTTCTTTGTTGTAGCTTTCGTTATTCGACTCATAATTTACTAATTTATTTTCTTTGAGCCACGAAATTGACCAAATGAATTAAATTTTTTCTTTGATTCTGACTTTTTACTGTTTATATTGCTTTACAGTTTTTTTAATATCATAATGTTGTAAATTTTATTTGATAAAATTCAAATAGTGTTAGTCTTTTCAACAGCCTTTCTTAGTTCTTGTATCTTATGTGAAAGGTTTTTGCTATTAAGTGAATTTTCCAAACCTTCTTCAAAATCGCCCACCGAAAAAAAAAACCCCAACATATTTAAAAAAAAAAAAATTTTTTAATGCAAATTTTGTGGATGGATTCACCAATAGGCATATGCCGGAATCTCGGTGCATTTTGACAATAGTTTAGGAGTTATTTTAGCATCTACATTTTACTCTTTACAATGGTACTTTTACAGGTTTCGCCAGTTTGTGCAAAACACTATTTTGACGTTTGAGATGCTTTATGCATCCAGACAAAAATAGTGAGCATTTTGTGCTGCCGTAGTCTCATACCGAGGCAGGCAAGATAGTGACAGCCATATCAGTATCATGTAATAAATAATATAACTTTGTGTGAGGGTAAACTCCCAAACTAATTAACCAATAATTATGAATTTTGAAACACTGCTGCTAGGCATAAGGGTTGGTAATGTTGTCTATATTTAGCTTTATGCAAATGAGGCAATGTAGAGTTGAAAGCCCTTTGTAAAAATTCAGATTCCCCCCAATTTTGATAAATTTTAATAGGTATTAGACATCAATTAATAAATATTCCCCAAATTTTAGTTTGAAGTATTTTAAAGGATTGTTATGGGGAATAATATGGACACAACCTCCCATTTGAAAATTCAATTATTTCTGCTTTGTATTAAAATTTGATCCATAGTTAATATTAGAAACAAATTAAGCAAGATTCTTTAAATTTTAATTTAGTCTTAAGACCCTTTAAGCTTAAACCCAAAATTGTAGACATGTTTCTCAAATCAAAATCATTTCATAGATTTTGATAAAAATGATAAGGTTTAGTCACATATGTGACAATAAAGAGGAACACTCACCGTCAGGAAAAAGAATGAGGTGCTTTGCATGTCATGTCTGAAGGGTAAAGAAGAGCTTCTCTTCATAAGTGCAGGTTTTTATAGTGGTGTCTGATTTGCATATGTGGAGATCATGATATGAATGAAGAGGACAGCTGGGAAGCGGGAGAAGCGATTTGGATTGCAGAGAGAAAGTGGTTGTATCTAAAATCGGTTAGAAGTCGAATTACAGTCAAAACTTTAATTTATTTATTTTTCTGGCACAGTTAGGTAACAACATATATGTATATCTTGATTTTAATCTTTGTAAAAGTATATATGTGTTTGATGGATTAACTAGCAGAATATCCATCCTGGGATTAATTCTGCTCTTCAAATAAAACAAAAACACTATGTGTTAGTCAAACTTATTTTGCATTTTAATATCAAAGTTTTTGATTTTCCTTAGTTTGATTAGAAATGAGTTTCAGTTACAAAGTTTTTGTATAAATCTTCCCAACACTCATTTTCTCACTGATTAATTTATCTATATAATTTTAAAACATTATTTTTTTAAAAAAGTTTACATGTTCATACTCAAATAGAAGCATGTGACTGGTTGACAAAATAGGAATAGCAAATTACATATTACTAAGGCAGTAGTTTTTATGTCAATACCAGATTTCTTTTTAACTGGATACATGTTTTATAAATTTAAAGAAATTAATATAGTATAAAAACAAATATTTTTTTAAACTAAGTAACTTTTTTTTTTATAATCTGCAAAAGAGTAGACATAAAGGATATTCGGCATTGGTTCAGAGAGTTATTTTTGCTTAAAAGCATAATTTTTAATGTTTTTGCCAATATGTAAATACATTCATTGTAGTTAGTTACTCTCTCATGCAAATACTAAGTAGTATATTTTTTCCACAAGTTTCACAAATATTTTTTTATATTAGTTATAAACTGGTAGAAGCTAGGTAAAGATGGAAATTGACATACCCAGGTACTGTACCAACACAACCTATAGAGCGGATATAAACTAGTTCTTTTTAAATATTTAATCTTCAATTGTTTGTTTCATTTCTTGACCTAAGTATTTTGTTAAATTGGATTTAATTTTTGTAAATATGTCATTTCTGAATCCACTGAGTTAAATGGATTGACATGCAAAAAATGTTAACAAAACAACACAATTAGGCATGTAGTATGTTTTACTAAGAGATATAATGCTGTATTAATTTTAATTGCTGTATCACAACGTTATCTTTCTTGAATATAATAAATTGGCTGATAAATCCCTTCAAGTTCTGAACTTTTAAAGAATGCTTGTCTGATAGACTTTACTTTTTTTTAAAAACTTTTTCTTTATAAAAATGAATCTTTTTAATTTGAAATTAAAATGAAATACACATGATGGGACATATTTACATACACGCACATAATTTGCTCTTAATTTGAACCACTTTTCTGAAGACGATGCTCTTGTCTTTATTAAACAAGACAAGCACATACTAATGTGCGTCTTTCTTCATACGCCATTCTTATTCTTTCCAATTAAGTAAAGATAAACCAATTTAATTAAAGTGCATCATTTATTTTCAGTAATTAATTACTATTTCATCTCGAAATATGTTATATGAATCTATTAATATTCATTATTACCAACTTAGCTGTATTTACCCGGTGTTGCCCGGGAGTCGTTTAACTTACCCTCTTTCTCTTTCTCTCTCTTTCTCTTTCTCTCTCTTTCTCACCCTTTCTCTTTCTCACCCTTTCTCTTTCTCTCTTTCTCACCCTTTCTCTTTCTCTCTTTCTCACCCTTTCTCTTTCTCTCACCCTTTCTCTTTCTCTCTTTCTCACCCTTTCTCTTTCTCTCTTTCTCACCCTTTCTCTTTCTCTCTTTCTCACCCTTTCTCTCTCTTTCTCACCCTTTCTCTCTCTTTCTCACCCTTTCTCTCTCTTTCTCACCCTTTCTCTCTCTTTCTCACCCTTTCTCTCTCTCTCTCTCTCTCTCTTTCTCACCCTTTCTCTCTCTCTCTGACCCTTTCTCTCTCTCTCTCTGACCCTTTCTCTCTCTCTCTCTGACCCTTTCTCTCTCTCTCTGACCCTTTCTCTCTCTCTCTGACCCTTTCTCTCTCTCTCTGACCCTTTCTCTCTCTCTCTGACCCTTTCTCTCTCTCTCTGACCCTTTCTCTCTCTCTCTGACCCTTTCTCTCTCTCTCTGACCCTTTCTCTCTCTCTCTGACCCTTTCTCTCTCTCTCTCACCCTTTCTCTCTCTCTCTCACCCTTTCTCTCTCTCTCTCACCCTTTCTCTCTCTCTCTCTCACCCTTTCTCTCTCTCTCTCTCACCCTTTCTCTCTCTCTCTCTCACCCTTTCTCTCTCTCTCTCACCCTTTCTCTCTCTCTCACCCTTTCTCTCTCTCTCTCACCCTTTCTCTCTCTCTCTCACCCTTTCTCTCTCTCTCTCACCCTTTCTCTCTCTCTCTCACCCTTTCTCTCTCTCACCCTTTCTCTCTCTCTCTCTCTCTCTCACCCTTTCTCTCTCTCTCTCTCACCCTTTCTCTCTCTCTCTCACCCTTTCTCTCTCTCTCTCACCCTTTCTCTCTCTCTCTCTCTCTCTCTCTCTCACCCTTTCTCTCTCTCTCTCTCTCTCTCACCCTTTCTCTCTCTCTCTCTCTCTCACCCTTTCTCTCTCTCTCTCTCTCACCCTTTCTCTCTCTCTCTCTCTCACCCTTTCTCTCTCTCTCTCTCACCCTTTCTCTCTCTCTCTCTCACCCTTTCTCTCTCTCTCTCTCACCCTTTCTCTCTCTCTCTCACCCTTTCTCTCTCTCTCTCACCCTTTCTCTCTCTCTCTCTCACCCTTTCTCTCTCTCTCTCACCCTTTCTCTCTCTCTCTCTCTCTCTCTCTCACCCTTTCTCTCTCTCTCTCTCTCTCTCTCTCACCCTTTCTCTCTCTTTCTCTCTCTCTCTCTCACCCTTTCTCTCTCTTTCTCTCTCTCTCTCTCACCCTTTCTCTCTCTCTCTCTCACCCTTTCTCTCTCTCTCTCTCACCCTTTCTCTCTCTCTCTCTCTCACCCTTTCTCTCTCTCTAGCAAATTATTAAAAAAAGGAGTATAGTATAACTATTACGGTATCGTTTGATCATTAATTTGATAATTGAAACAAATTGTTCTAAAACTAACTTATTTTGTAAAGATAATGTTTTAATCTCTATTTATAAAATGATTGGATGTAAATAGCTTAACTGAAACTTAATTTTTTTTGTTAATACATGGGATTTAACAATTTTAAAGTCAGAAATAATTTTCTATCTGACAGTTAAAATGCTTCCAAATTCATTTTAAATTTTGAACAGTTATGTAGTTATTCTTTTCTTTTTTCAACTATTAACATTAGATTTAAATTGCTGACTTGTTTATATGGAAATGCATTCTGGTAGATTTAATTTTGTAATTAAAATATTAAAAAATAGGAATTTTTAAAACTTCATATTACTACTTTATGATATTGTATTTTTATCTCAAATATTCAATTAATAGTAAAAAAGAAGTATGAAAGTTACACTGATGCGAGAAAATGCATGAAGTTGTCTCATAATTTTATTAATATAGAAATGATGTACGTTAAAGATTTGAACTAACGTTCAAATTATTCATTATAAAATATTTCTTCTAATATATCAAGTGAAGTCAAGTCAATCTCGTTTGCGTTTTCTTTTTGTCATCAGTAGCTTCCTTCCTCTCAAATCCGTATATGATCCTGGTTCATCCGTTCTTTGTATCGTTGCAGCATGTTGTTAATTACAATAAAATGTAATTAGAATCAATTCTTGTGAGAAAAAATACTTTGTCCAGGTCGGAATTATTTTCATATGGATGTATATCTGTATTCGTCAATGCAGAGTTACTTGCTTTTGAAAATAATATTTTCTCATAAAACAGAAACAAAGAAAACCCTGAATCAGATCAACTTGGTTACTAATCATTTAGTATCTAGACATGAATACTGGTTTTGTCAGGTTGAAGTGAAAGCATAGTTGAAAGGGTAAGAGGATCTCTTGGCTTTAGAAATGAAAATGTTTGCCTACCACAAAATTAATGGTCGACCTACAAACACAAGTCTATTTGGTATCAAACTATTAACAGACTCGTTTATAGGTTTACGAAGGTGGAATTCATTAGCTTAATTGTTGGCCGGCATTTGATGGTGCATCTTCACAGTTGTAATTGTTGTTTTTTTTTTGTTTTTTACAAAAGAAACAACTTATAAAATTTATTTTTCAACACTCTGTAGAAACATTTTAAATTTCCAAATTATTTCCAGCTGTGATGCATAATAAATGGAAATAAATTGGAAACTGAAAATATTTCTTTCAGAGAATTTGATATTCGTCTTTTATTTAATTAAATAATAAATCCTGTGTAGATGTGTAAATAGCTCTTGTGTATTATGCTGGGTTCTTCATCTGCTCTTCAAAAGTGAAGATCATTGATTTAAGTTTTAATTTACTTTTGTTTTTACATTTTTTTCATGGATTATTTGTTTAGCTAGGCTAGAAAACAGCTTTTATTAATCATAAAGTTGATTGAGGATAATCTGAAAATAAAAATGTATGTGTATAATTTCGATTATCTGGACTACTGTTCTCATCTTGTAAGTTATTCTCACAACGTTTCAGCCGCTGTATCCTCCGGCCTTCTTCAGGTGTATCTTTTCAAACTCGAGAATATTTCTGTCAAACCTGGGAATCTGGACGGAATTTTGAATGGAATCCTTTATTTAATCCAGCAAGCTCTTGTTCCTTCAGCCATGACAGGGAAAAGTCTTCAGTAATTCGCAATTCTTTGATTGAACCTTCAACCTTCAGATGAGTATCACTTAGAACTGAATTTTACTTAGTACTATATCCACTGCTACGGGTCCTTGTGGACAATACTAGTATGAATTTTGGGAACCATAACCCTATTCTTGTTTTTAATGTGCAGTCTTACTACTTCTCACTATATATCACTACTTTTATTACTACATATCTGTGTGTGTGTGTGTGTGTGTATATAACTCAGTGTGTGTATGTGCTTATAGAAAAAAAAAGTTAGTGAATCTAGATAAAATCTAAAAGTGTATTCTAATGTAAAATTCACCAAGAAAGTTAATGGGCGCATTCCCGAATCTCTAAATTCACTCCTAAGGGGAGGGGAAGGTCGATTATTCCAGCTATTTTCAGCTTAATTTCAATTTAATTATATATTAATTTAAATAGAAAACAATTATCTTATGCTATTTGTTTTTAAAAAGACAAGTCATTTCTTCAAATTCAACCGGAAATGACATAGGGAGAATGCGATGTGGAGGGGGTGAGAATTCAAAATTCTAATATGATAATTCTAGGAAGAAGGTGGGCGACTAACCCAGCCTTTACTTAGCCAACTCATAAGTCAAAACAGTAAATGAGTCAGCATTTTTTAGATTTTACATTTTAGTGGGCACTGCCCGCCAGTGTCCGCCAAATATATATATATATATATATATATACATACATTGTCATGTATAAAAAATCCTGCCACCTGTACATGGATCAAGCTATACTAATCTTACTATTGAGCTATGAAATTGTAATCTACTTTTTCATGTGTGCACTACCCCCACTATTGCAAATATTAGGTGGTAAGAGTTTTTGAGAGTATTAAAGCAAGTGATGTGAGAACAGTGATCAAAGTAATAACTTAATCTACCAACCAATTGAGTATACAAACATTGTTTTTTATTCTGCACCCGGGCATCGCCGGGTAGCCCTGCTAGTATATATATATATATATATATATATATATATATATATATATTTTATAACCTTATCTATTATTTATAATTACTGGTTCCCATATATTAAATTCTATACTAGGTCTGCTTAAGTAAGTTATTGTCGCCCAACATGTGCACTGCTTCTTTGAGTCGTCTTACTCTCCCCCGTTCTTCTCTATCTCTAATTTTTACTTGGTCCCATGAGGGTAGATGGTTTCTCTTTTCCCTCCATATGTGGTCAGCCATACCTGACTTTTCAATATCTCCACGTATTACGGCTTTCCAGTGTTATTCTCGCCTTACTTTTAGAATAACACTCAAGATGAGAACAGTAGTCCTAATAACCCAAATTATACAAATTATCAATCCTCATCTAAAAAATTCAGAAACATAAGTGTATGTGTCCCTGCAAATGTCTGTTCAGTATGCAGGTATGACCCACATTTTTTTAACAAAAAAAGAAATCAGTTAACTAATTATAAATGCAAATTCAAAAATTGTTATTAAAGGAAGTAAAGTTCATCTTATATCTATCTGAAATCCTTTTCTCTACACTTCTATTCTGTCCACGCTATCACACACGAGAGCTTGAATGCCTACTAGACACCATCCTCGAGTGTCTAACGTCTCTCTGTATGTACAGCGGTTTGCCAGGACAACCTGACATGAGGATACTTCCTCTTACAAGTCAACCCTGATTAAATATTAAAAATAACGTAGTGTTCGAAGCCCAAATAAGATCCTCTCGGTACGGCTAACCAGCACTAGCTTATACGAGGAATGGTGCACTTTCTCAAAGTGATGTTGCCTCTGGTAACAACACTAGTCTGGATAATCCACCAGACTAGATGAATTCTTGATCTGGAAGACTAAAAGACCACAAGAAAGGTATACAATAACATAGTTAGCTGGTCAATTAGGGAGAGGAAAATTTATATTAACTTCTTTACAAACTCAACGTTTGAAAGGTAAAGGAGAACTTTAATGGAATGTTCGAATATCTATGTATCCCATATAGAGATCAAGTGTTAGCCCAGGAGGGGACTCCTTGGTTTCTGAGAACTAGACAAGTAAAATGAAACAAAAAAGACAGATAAAATACTATTTTGCTTCTCATCTCCTTATTATATAAAGGTAAGAGCCAGAGATGCCAAATCAGCAAGCAGACCGATAAAGAGAGGGAGAATGCTGATTACATGGCGAATGCAGGGAGAGGGGGAAAACTAACAGGGGAGAGGGGAATGAATATTAATGATGAAGCTCAAAATAGAATTTTTATAACTTTCGTTTTACTTTATGCTATTGTACTTTTGATTTCAATAAAATATAATTATCGAAGTGAGAAAAGCACACCCAGACACACACACGTGAAGTTGTCTCATAATTTTATTAATATAAATGTAACATTGTGTGTGAGAGATTACTTATATATATTAGCAGCATAAAAAATAAGTTATTGTAATTTTAAAACAGAAAATAAAAAGTTGACCCTGGAGGGGGGTGAAACTTTCCACCCACATTCTGTGTAGTCTGTCCCATGTACATAGATGACCTATATTTAAAATATGGAGTGGGAGGGTTTTCCTTTCTTTTAAATAGCCGGTATTCCTTTGAGTATTTTTATGTGGGTTTTCCTCACTTTCTTTTCTGTCCCCCCCCCCCCCCTCCCGGTGTGTAAATTGGTTAGACATACTTAGTCAGCTGACTCAACACTAACAGTTTAAGGAGTGGAATAGTTTTACTTTCATACTCTGAATGTTTTTTTGGAAATATTTGCTTATATTCCACTTACTTTAAATAAGTATATCTCTTCAATGTTAGGTAGATTTAGAATCTCCCCCCCCCCCCTTCGTTGATTCATTACGTTGACATTTTGTTTTAATTTTTCATATTTATTTCAATCATAAAACAGATTTATCATCGTTGTATACAGCCATGACTCGTGTACACTTTCTGTCAAAAAATGACAAAGAATAGAAATAAAATAATGCTTCGCCACTGTTCGCACTTACTATTTATCGAGATATGTTACTAAAATATTCATGTAAGACCATAGCATTACGTCAGTAATTTTTCGTATATAAGTTATCATTTCTGATGACCTAAAGAAAAAAAATCTGCCAATGACTTTTTATGATAGTGAAGGAATTCATTTCAGGTGGTGTGGTAAGTCTGGGGTGGTTGTCTGACTTGCTATTTGTTTTCTCACTTCTCCTCACTTGAAATGGTTTCGTCCGGGGTCTAGAAAAAACACATGTTTTACTCAATAACTTTTGCATGACAGAATGAAAGCACAGATATAAATAAATGCACATTGGTCTTTATTATAGAGTCAAGGATTGTCATTGCTTAGGTTTATTTTAAAGTGTTCAAACGTAGTTTAAAAGATGTTTTAAAAATTTTCTTTCTTCAAAATCTGATATGTTCCAAAATTTTTTTTTTAAAATGAGTATTTCATCATGTTTAGAAAATTAAGTATGATTTTGAAATATAGAAAGTTTTCGAAAAATCTCCTCGTTCAAGATTTAATCTTTCTTCCAATATAAAAATTAACTTGTCGGGTTTTTCATGTGACATAGCAATATATCTGACAACTCAATATTGGATTCTGAAGAGCAATTTTTTTTAAAATCTGTAGCATCTTATTTACATTAAAGTGAAATTCACTTCAGTTTCTTTCTGAAAATAATTATTCTGGCAAAGAAAATTATTACAATGTAGAGAATTTTAAGTTATGATCTAAAAAGCTTAAAATGTAAGGGAGATAATTTTGGGGTTACTTAATACTTAAATGCAATATTTATAGTTAAACAATTCATTGAACATGTGTTGCTAGTTTACCCATAGGTGTGGAGGGACGTTCATACCTGTCCTCCATTTACATGGTAATGGTATTACGATGAAAAGTGAATACGATAGACCCAACTGGATTTGAAATCGACTAACTGAGGTCATAGTTCGCGTTGGCATACATTATAGCATTACTCCCACCCCCTCAACAATGTGAGGGAGAAAAAACTTTAAAACTTTTCATAAACACGTGCATACAAAAAGAAATTTTTAAATAAAATGAAACATATTTCGATTATTCCTTTCACATCCACACATTTGAACAAGGATGCTTTTTAACGATATCCTTTACTCAGTAAAGAGAATTCACTTGGTTATTGGATCATATGAATGTGATTAGATTTTCTTTACTCCTTAGAGAGATCAAAGTGTAGTATCTGTTCTGATGGATACTGCACCCCATAGACTGGTATTGTCTTGGCCTTCGGGGCTTGATTTACGCCGGTCTATGAGTCTCTCCTGTGCAGTTCTAGGAGGGCCACCCTCAGAGTAAGTTTATTGCTTACTGCCTGAGGCGCCCCTACCGGAGAATGCCGACGGGGCTGCCCAGGCAATTTTTAAACCCCACTTTCCCGACCCGACCTTGGGTCACATCTTACTTGTGGGAGTAAGATAAAAACTGACCTTGTGCCTAACTCCTGGAGAGGAGTAAATACATACTCCTTAGAGAGAACACTTGGCCTTTTGGCTAAGATCAAAGTGTAGTATCTGTTCCGATGGATACTGCACCCCATACTGGTGTTGTCTTGGCCTTCGGGTCTTGATTTACGCTGGTCAATGGGTCTGTCCTGTGCAGTTCTGGGAGGTCCACCTTCCCAGGCTTTGCCTCCCCTCTTTGGGGAGGAGTAAGTTTATTGCTTACTGCTTGAGGCGCCCCTACCGGGGAATGCCGACGGGGCTGCCCAGGCAATTTTTAAACCCCACTTTCCCGACCCGACCGTGGGTCACATCTTACTTGTGGAAGTAAGATAAAAACTGGCCTTGTGCCTAACTCCTGGAGAGGAGTAAATCAATACTCCTTAGAGAGAACACTTTTTTTAGTTACAAGTAGTGTGCATAAAAAGGAAACTAAATCTTTTCTTTGAACTTTGAATGCAACCATCCCTTTATCTATTTCAATCCAGAAAGTCGTCAGCTATGAATCAACAAAGCTGAATTCAGACACGTCAGTCGCATCCTTCAATATAACGAGTATCTCCTTTCCCCGGATTGCTTATTAACTGGTAGATATGAGAACCTGGAATACCACCAACTTTGTAACTAAAGTCAGACTTCTCTTGATTCACTAGAGTAATGGAATTTAACAAAAGGAAAGGATGCATGTAAAACCTTGTCTATCGATAGATTCAGCAAAAATAAATATATTCTAGGCTTTTTAACCCCCCCACACACACACCTTTTTCACTAATCTATTTTGAAGTTGGATATGTCATTTCTTTAGACTTAAAACAAAACAAAAAAAAAACATTAATTTAAAGAAGTTTATTTAATGAACTCATTCATTATCCTAAAATGTCTGAGAAAGAAAAGAATAAAATTGAATTCACCATGGAATTTACATGTGAAAATTAAACCAACCAATTTTACTTTTTCTAGAAATCCTATTCAATTGCATAAATTAAAAGTTGAATTCAAATGAATGTGTTTTGTGGTGTCTGTATGTATGGAAAATTAGTTTATGGAAAAGTGTTTAAACAAGGCAACATACTAGTAGAAATATGCATCGGTTGGTAGGTCACTAGACAACCATCACTGGCATCCCGGTTTCGAATCTCACTGCGTTTAGAAACACTGATGAGTCTTGAAAAGACAAAACAGCTGTCTGGATGGCTATATTATTATATATGTATTTATTTATGTGGAGTAAAAGAGCAGATTAATTTCATATCTTTGAACATTGTTGGAGTTGAGTGTTTTTGCTACCTGGTCTCCATTGCCTATTTTTTTTTTTCTATCATATATTACTTAGAAAACATTGAAGTCTTCAGATTCCATTCATTAAAAACAAAAACGTTGAATTCACAAAACCTTGAAAAATATGCTCGTCCACTTTGAGATAAAAATGCTACAAACAATATAATAATTATTACTAGTGGAAGATTTTTTTTTTTTTTTTTTTTTTTTGTAGGTCGAAGTCGGACCGTTAAAAAAATTCTTGAGTCTGAATCGGCATTAAATGTTTGGGTTACTGATTCAACAATCTAATTGGACAAAAAGTGATTAAAAAATAACCTTTTCATGCATTGGGTTCTCAGGTAGTGGAAGTTACATTCCTGGGAAGAGTTACCTCCCTTGAGTGACTCTTTAATGTTAGAAAATAGTTAAAGTTTACTAAAGATTAAATGAAACCATAGCAAAATAGGTTAACGATTGGAGAGTGAACCTGTAGTAACAAGTTAAAATATTTTTTGGACTTTTAGCTTTACTTTCTCTTTTTCTTTTCTTTTTTTTTTTTTTTTAAATGTCTATTTATTTTGTTTATTTTTTTGCAAGTTCAATTTCGAAGTAATCTTTCTGGGTCACCGATTTCATTGAAATATTTAAAAAAACAACTTAATTTTGGTTTCATTTCACCATTTATTCACATTTCCTGTTTTTTTATATGCGCTCTCACAGTTATTTTAGTTGAGAAAATAGAGTTTTTGTTGACAGCTGTAAAAGAAATATACATTGCCCCTGATTGGGATAAATAAGGGAAAAGTTGTATTTCCCCTGTGGTGGTAGTAGGGGAAACTTATGTGTGTTTGTATAATACTTATATATATATATATATATACTAGCGAAAATATACCCCTCCCCCAATAAAAAAAAAAGTGGTAATCCGTGGGAGAATGGTATCATGACCACGGAACAA
Source organism: Sepiola atlantica (assembly GCA_963556195.1). Taxonomy (NCBI): domain Eukaryota; kingdom Metazoa; phylum Mollusca; class Cephalopoda; order Sepiida; family Sepiolidae; genus Sepiola; species Sepiola atlantica. The sequence continues at coordinate 81,119,146 of OY744524.1, read as the reverse complement.
ATACTACACTATACCCTAAAAAACGCAGGAGATAATGCCTGGAAGGATGGTCTCATGACAACAGAACAGATACTACACTACCTGAATTAAGTATTGAAAGATAGTACATTAGTAGAATACTATAGGGTCGGCTTCAGACCGATAGATACAAAATCTCCATTAGTAATAGATATATAAATATATATATATAATCTCAGTACCATGAAAAATTCTCAGAATCTGAACAGAGCTAAGCCAACAGAGCAAATCTTGCACATACAAAGGGTTCAATATCCTTGTAGATAGAGCTTTATAAGAATAATAATTAAAATAAGCCCCTATTATCGGTTATATATATATTACCCTTGAAGAGGAAGATACTTTATGCTTTCAAATATCATGTTTGATCAAAGAGTACTAAATTGTTAAAACAAACAATTGAAATTCCAACATTCTAATGATACTTCTTTGCTGTAGAGAAAAATGTGATGGGGGCACAAGATGCCCCTTCTCCCACATCCCTTGTTTTAATGATTGGGTGTGGCTGCATTTAAACTTCTTTGAAAAGTGAGTGCTTGGAATTCAAATTCTTGAAGTTAAAAAGGCCATTTGTTGTTGCTCCTGCTGCTGTCCAGTTGCCTGAATGTGAGCCATTCTTAGAAAAGATTTCAGTTGAAAATATTGTTTCTTCCTGGAAATTTAGCAATTGTAGGATATCGTTTTTGATTGGTTCACAATTCCTTCTTTGAATGTCGTTAAGGTATGTTAACCCTTTTTCCTCTTCTGTCTGTGTGTCCATCTTAATCCCCCCCCTCTTCTGCATTCTTTTTACCTTGTATCGTTTTTTTTGTTTTTGTTTCTGCTTAAATACTGTTTTTTCTTTTTCATTTCCGAAAAGTTTTTATTTCATTCTCTTGTTAAAATCGTAGTGAAATCAATTAGAATCTCTTGAGATTTTATAATGGTCACCGATTCCATATTTGGCATGGATAATTAATTCTTCAAAGCAGATAATTATTCTTTCTTTTAGATGATCTCAAAGCTACAAAAACAAAACTGATTTTCGTGAATAAATTGCAAGTGCCTAATGGATGACATTTTTTTACAAAACAATGACTTATATTTTTATCAGGGTCACAGAGTTGGGAGGTATAAGGTCCGACTCCAATTTCTAGGATTCCCAAAACATGACTACTTATTTTAAAGTCTTCCAATATTCAGATTGTTTGTTGGTTCTCCAGAGATTAAAAAAATTCGACTCTTATGATTCTGAACAGTCTGACTTCTTCCAAAACCTCTGACTCTGCAACCCTCCCCCCCCCTTTTTTTTTTAATGGAAATCGCATGAAGCCACTTGATGTAAAGAGGTAAAAAAAAGAAGTACTACTTCAAGGCCAAACGCTAGCCAACAATAAGTGTTAGATGGATAGATTCCGACAAATTCTTCCCTCTTCGTCAGAAACATCGCTCATGGAACATGAGGACTAACTGACAAAATAAGGGAAGCAAGAGTTACGAGGCTGCCGAAACTTAACTTTCTATTCTCCTATATTTCCATGTTCAGTTTTTTCTTTGTAAAATTGATTCTGACTTCACTATTCATTTGGAAGGACATTTTTGGGGGCATTTTTCTCGCACAAATCTGATCTGGTCTATTTTGAACTTCCGTACCTATTAAGATATCAACCAAGGCGATAACTACCACCTTGATATCTATCGACACATTTGACACCTTGTTGTTGATTGTTTATCTTTTATTCGAGATCAGATGTAAAAATATTGACTGCAGCGTTTTCAAAGCTGCTACATTTTTTGCCACTTTTAAAATGTTAATTTACTCATGCACTTTCTCAACTTGTTATTTTATGAGTTTTTAAAATTGTTATCTTAAGAGTGTCGGATGATTTTCATATACTCTTAAATCTTGATAATACCTTGTTCTTTTAAAATTAGCTAAAATATTTTTAGTTTTTCTTTAAAGCCATTTCTTGTAATTTTCTTCTTGCAGTGAAATTCAGCCATCCTCATTCTTTAACGTGCTACATAATATCAAAGATTTATTGAAGCCATTTTTATTTTTCAAAGCAATTATGAATCTGGCTTTCTTTGAAATGTGAATCAAATATTGTTGGGTATCTGGTTAGTATCAGGTTGGAAAGAAAGTAATGTCGTTTTTGTTCAACACATTTATTTCATCTGAAACATTCACATTATGGCATTTTTAATCTTTACAATAATTTCCCTCATTTTCTATGACTTCTGTCCAACGATCAACTAGCTTCTTGATGCCTTCTTCAAAAAATTTCTCTGATTTTTTAGAGAAAAACAAATTTAGGTCATATTTGAGTTGGTCGTCATTTTTATAAATTTTATTGTTTTAGTGATGCTGCAACGACCGGAAAAGATGGTAGTCGGATGAAGCAATGTCAAGTGAATAAGGTGGATGAGGCAAAACTTCCCAATTAAAACTCATGACCTTTTCCTGAGTGAGGTTTCGCAATATTATGCTGAAGCACTACACCCTTCCTATTGAGTAATGCCGGTCGTTTTTTTGATAGAGCAATTCTTAGATCATCCAGCTGCAAACAATATTTTACTGCTGTGATAATAATTAATCAGTTCTCCTATGTCCCACCATAAAGAGAGCATGACTTTCTTTGGGTGTAGTCCTTGTTTTGGAACAGGCTGTGGACTTTGGTTTCGGTCTAACCATTGTTTTTTGTGTTGGGTATTCTTGTAAAGAACCCATTTTTCATCTCCAGTCACAATTCTTTGCAAAAATGGTTCTCGATGATTCCTGGAAAGCAAAGATGTGCAAACAGTCAATCTTTGATTTCGTTGAGCGTCGGTCAAATCGTGGAGAACCCAGAGTCCAAGTTTTGAAACTTTTCCTAACTCGTGAAGGCATGAAATAATTGTGGTATGGGTTGTATTGAATTGTTGAGCTAATTCTCTGCTGGTTAACTTTGGCTTGGCTTCCACAGCGTCTTTAATGGCGTCTTTATCAATTGATTTTGGTCTTCCCGAACGTCGCTGATCTGACAGGTTAAAGTCTCCAGAAGAAAAGTTTGCAAACCACTGTTGACATTTTCGATCATTCAGAACATTTATCCCATAGACAGTTCCAATATTCCTTGTAGCTTCTGCAGCTAAGTTTCCTTTTTTGAATTCATAGAGCATGCAATGTCTCAGACGCACCTCACTAATATCCATTTTTTGACGGCTGAGACCGTTAAACTTAATATTTTCCAACTATCTACTATATCTGAAAGGCAAAGCAAAGTATTAAGACACCAATCCACCAAAAAATCTAGAACTATGTAAAACTTAGGAGGCTGCAAAGTGATGAAGTAAAAAAAAATACGACATTACTTTCTTTCCAACCTGATATAATTAATACACACGCCCACATTCTAATAAATGTCACTGTTTAAATAGGTTTAAAGATTGCTTCCATATTTTTCTTTAATCTCATCCCTTTGAAGAAATTTAAAAATAATTTTGTAACATTCAAAGTTTCATACTCTACGGAATTAGTGATTGAACAGTTTTAGGATCAAATCAAAAACCCGGTGTGCATACTTGTTTGGCTAACATGGACATGTCATGGGTCTAGCCTCGTCAAAGCTAGATTTTTTTTTTCTATACCAAATCAAAAGTCCATTATATATATATATATATATATATATATATATATATATATATATATATATATATATATATATGCTGTTCTTAAAGGGAACGGGGTAGGGAGAAGTGATATTGAAGAACAAGAGGGCAAAGTTAAAGGGGGGAATTCTAAAAGTGATCAGTCAAACATCAACAAGGCAATTTTAACTCTTGTTTCTTTGCGATTACATGACTCCTTGACACGAACATTTTTAGTATTAAGCACCATCAAATATATAACAAATTTATTAGAGAAATAATTCTGATTCAAGGCAGCAAACCTTGCATACACAAAGGACCCCATATCCTTTCAGATAGAACTTTATAGTAAGATATTAGGAAAGTAGAAAGTGAACTTTGGGTCTACTTTCGTCAGCCTCGTAACTCTAGCTTCTCTTATTTTGTCCTTTAGTCCTCACATTCCATTAGCAATGTTTCTGACAAAGGTGGAAGAATGGCTGTTTTCTGGGTTGGAATCTATCCATATAACACTTAGTGTTGGCTAGTTTTTTTATTTTTTATCTTGAAGTGGTATTTTTTTAGCTCCTTAAATCAAGTTTCTTCATTCCTTGTCTGGAGCGATTTCGATAAAAAAAAAAGAATAAATTTGGCTTATCTAAACACTTTACTGCGGTTTCACAGGACATTCAATCGTCAAAAGGGTATTAATAATATCCTTTCGGTCTTTATACATTTAAATATAAATTCAAACTAACCAGAAAAAACAGTTTGAATTTGTATTCATGTGTATAAAAAGCGTAAGGGTTTTAGTAATACACTTCTAAAAATCGGGTGTCCCATGAAACTGCAGTAAAGTGTTATCAGCCAAATTTATATATATATATATATATATATATATATATATATATATATATATATATAAAGAAATAATTACAGAGCACTTAATTACTTTAATAAGAGCATAATATATCTATATACTTATATCCTACAATCATGTGCTGATTAACCATATGTACTAGTGGAAACCCCTCCTACAAAATGTAAACATCAATTTTTTTTTTCAGCTTAAATCGTACTACCTGTTTTTTTAATTTTTTTTTTAAAATTATATTCTAGTTTTTAACTACAATTCCACAGTGGTTTGTTGGAATTCCCCAAATTTGTACCGGATCGTGTTGTTAGTTAGACCACTTTTGCTGGTGAAGGGGTAGCATCCAAAAAGCTGTCTGCTTTATAAACCGCCGGTATGAAAAGCTAATCAACGCATAAGTAAAATATATATAATATATATAATATATATATATATATAATATATATATATATATATATATATATATATATATATATATATATAAAATTAGATAGGTTGGCAGTTCAAGTCGGGAGTTAGTCCTTTTCTTTTTTCTTTTTAAACCGTTTCAGGAATTGGAATTTTAAGCGGACTTCTCAATCCAGAATTTTTGCAGGATCCTTTTCAACAAACTCCTCACATGTGTATTTACATACCCATTTTGGAAAATACTTTCGTATTATTATTTTTTTTGACAAGCTTCCTTGTTTTCGTTTATGCTTGTTTTCGTTTATGTACACGTTTTAAGAATGTGAAATGCCAGCACAATAACGGATAATGATTTCTTTTCTTTCCGTCATTCCCCTGTAGATTAAAAGTTTACATACTTCGTATTTGTTTCTATTGTTTCTTTAAATTGTTTAACTTGAGTCACGTTTGCTTTTGGATAGGTTTTTATGTTTCTGCAATGGAATTTTGGTCTATTCCTCTGACAGAACGAGTGTAATCGAGTCAGGGTTTGTAGGCCCCCTTGTCCCATGGATATACATTTTACGCATAGTATCCCGGCTACTTACCAACCCACCGTCCATTTTAAAGTGACTACCAAGCCATTTTTATATAGGAACTTGTTAATTTTTTCTTTTTGCAGAGACTGGATAAGACCATATTACATTATCATAATGATGAGTTTAACTGTAACACTATCTAAGCAACCCTTTTGCTTCTCGTACATTCCCCCCCCCCCCCCGTATTTTGGATTACAAAAAGAAAACTAAAAAAAAACAATGGATTATCCATAAACAACTTTTTTCTTTTTTTCAGAAGTAGAATGTTTCATGCTTTCTGATGTTGCGTAATGATTAAACTCTCTTAAAACATTTTAAAAATTAATTTAAAACAATTATTTGCCAGTTTTAGAAATGTCAGTACTTAGCATTCCATTTAAAAGAAAAAATATTTCAAGGCAACAATTAGGAAAGAAAATGTCATTTTTGTTTTAGTCGAATACCAACTCTATTTGAGATGACTTGACCTCAGATGACCTTTTTATTTTTTTCTCTTTTCATTCTATGGCCCCTCCCAAATTCCTTTCTTTCCTTGTCTGCCCCCCCCCCCTCCAATACTCCTAATTTTCTCTTAATTCCCCTAGTGTAGGTATTATAGATGCCATTTATTATTGAGACCTTGTGTGTTAGTAAAAAAAATGCTATTTCTCGTTTTTTAACCCATGTCATTTGACTCTCGGGTGGATTATTCTCTGCTTATGCAATCTGAATATTTCACACTTAGTAGTTTCATTTTTAATTTTAACCTAGTTATAAGCACAACCAAGTTAATTGAAATGCTGAGTAGGAATTTAATCGTTTTTTTGTACATTTAATATAAAAAAAAACGTTTTGAATGTTAATTAATGTTCTCAATTTTGCTTTCACTTGTTAAAAAGAATCACTGGTCTTAAAAAAAGCAAAAAAAACGATTCCTTAATTTCCATGTCTATGCACTTGATCTTTTTTTTTTTATACTAATGAGTCACCATTTATCAAGGCCAAAAACCACTTGAGAATAAAGGATAATGAGATTGGCAGTTGGATGATGAACAATACTATGAGAGGATTGGAAACGATGGGTGGAATGGACAAATGTCTCTTTCTCATATTTTTGCATTTCATGCATTCAGGTAATTTGGTTAAATTATTTTAGAATTTGTCAAAACATTTTCAAGTTTCTATTCACAATGAAATACTCAGCATTGTTTTAGTTTTATATTAATTCAAGGAATTTTCTTAACTATGTGAAATCAATTTTAATTTATATTATACTTTTTTTTACAGTCGTTAATAAAAGCCGCAATTTTTTTTTTTTCCATCACTTAGAATGAAACTCTTAAATAAAATTAAGGTGTTAATTTTTATTGACGTTCAAATGAAATATAGCAGTTCAAAATAAGGAAAACTTATGAATATACTTATCAATGAAAAATATTAATGTGCACCAAAATTACAGAAAATAAGAGTAGAGTGTAAAAAAAAAAAAAAATTTACTATTCGGAGTCTCCGAACGACATCCGTGTTAAACCAGCATGTCCTAGAAGATTATTTCCCTTCTAAAATACAAACGACACGCTGGCTTATCTTTCAGAGTTTGTGGACTCCAAATAGTAAATTTTTTATTAAAATTTTACTCGCTTATATTTTGTAATTTTTGGTGTACACTAATATTTTTCACTGATAAGTATATTCATAAGTTTTCCTGTTATTTTATTTTGAACTGCCATATTTCACTTGAGCATCAATAAAAATAAGCACCAAATTTAACTTTTTATTACATTCATCTTTTTTTTTTACTTATTAAATTTAGGTTAATAAATATGAATTTTTAATAAAGTCAAATTTCTCTTTTTTTTCCTTTTTTTTTCTTTGTTTTTAAAATGTATCTCTAAATTTTTTTCTTAATAGATATTAAAAGCAAAGCAAACAATTTATTAAAATCAGTTAAAAAAAAAAATGCAAATTAGCCATTCATTCACTCTGTGAACCACTATTTGGTTGTAATATAAATTCATTTTGGTATTAAAAAAAAAAAGAAAGAAATTGTCAAAAGTCCAACTAATATATTACATTATTTGTTAATTGAAAGTAAAGAATAAAATCATCCTCCATATTGCATATTTGTATACTAGCAAAAATATGCTCCCTCTGGTTGCATATTTTTGCTAGGCTGAGAGGATGATATGATGAACTAACTACATACACTGACCCCCAAAGGAGGAGGTAATGATTAGCTCTCACTTCCCTTATTTTGTCCTTTAGTCCTCATATTTCATGAGCGATGTTTCTGACAAAAGGGGAAGAATTGCTGTTTTCCGGGTTGGACTCTAACCATCTAACACTTATCGTTGGCTGTTTTTTGACCTTGAAGTGGTAATTTTTAAATTTTTATATTTAGCTCCTAACATCAAGTGTCTGGAGCGATTTCCATAAAGAAAAAAATGACGAACGACACCCCCCTCCCCTACACACACAAAAGTAGGAGAGTTAATGCTTGGGAGCATATGAGAACAGAATAGATAATACACTACCCCCCCCCCCCCCAATAAGAAGGTCATCTTGGGAGGATGATATCATGAGTAACGAACGTATACTATACTGCTTCCCCTTCAAATGTAAAGGTAATGCCCGGAAGGAATGTATCATGACTAATGAAAATATACTATACAAAATTAAATAAGCTTAACCGTTTTAATGTTAATATATTTAAGATATGTGGAAAAAAACTTGTGTTTATTCATTTAGATAACATTAAAAACAAAGTTTCATTGTCCATGGGAAACACCGAAATAAAAAGTGGGTGAAAAAATATAGTCGCTATCTTTATAAAAAAGAAATATGCCAACTATAATTGTTTCATAATTTTTTAGTTAAAAAAAGACGTTTATAAACTTGAGTTATCTTTCTTCTTCAGCTAGCTTCTTTCTCGACTTGTTTAGATGGCGACTATATTTTTCCGACCTAATTTTTATTTCAGCGTTTTACATGTACGGTTAAGCTTGGCATAAGAAAAGCAAACATTAAAACCCTCAGTTGTTTTTTTTTTTTATTAAAACATGGTTTAAGTTAAAAAAAAAAGTTGTTTGAGTAATGGCGAAACCTATTTCACTCTAAATAATTTATGACTGAAATAGTAATTAACCCCCAAATATAGAGTATTTTCAGAGTCCTATTTCAGTCGTGTAAATTGAACAAAAACAAGAGAAAGGCCAGCATGGTTGTTATTTTGTTTTTTAAAATTTATTTATTCATTGGGGTGGGGGTGGGGGCGAAAAATGTTAATAACAGGATTTATTAAGAATTGAAAAAACTTAACATTTAAACAGAAATTCAATTTTATTGGTTTGCATTTTAAGAGAAAAACGTTTTTATTTCAGGCTATGTATGTTTATAATTTTTCAGGGAAAATGTTGAGCACTTACAGAGGAGGTAGTTACTTGGAGGACGGTAGTATGACAACAGAACCGATACTACACTAGCCAACCATTAAAAGATATTCCGATTAAATTGAGTTTTTTTTTGTTTGTCGTTCATTTAAAAATGGCTTGTCACAAAAACATTACCGTTTTAGTGTTCCTTGGCCTTTTGGCTAAGATCAAAGTGTAGTATCCGTTCTTATATCTCGGTAACATTTGACGCTTTACTTAATGTCGGAGGTAAATTATCTCTCTTGAAAATAAAATTCCAAAAATTTTTTCGAAACGCTATTCTTTTAATAAAATCTCTTATTACAATTATTAATATAATTATATATAGTTCTATCGATAAAACGATTGCGTACATAGAAGAAAATTTGGCAATATAAATTAGAAATGTCATTACAGAATATTCATTTTTTAGAAACTTAAAAAGGAATAAATATGCAAATGAGCAATATTGAAATTTGTTTGAAGCAGTTTGGAGATGAGTATATATAGTATAAGACTTTCTTCATTTTTTAGAATTAAATAACCATATTAATATAGTATGGATAGACGAAAAAAACTTTTACATTTAGATAAATAAATATATGTACTTCCATCCCATCATACCAAATAAACACCTGCCCCTCCTCTAAATTAAACCATTTTAAGTGGGGAGAAGCGAAAAATCAAATAGCAAGTTATACAACCCTCACTGTCTGAAATAAATTTGGAAAGAAATCCTCCACTTTATACTAAAAAGTCAATGGTGGGTTTTTTTTTCTTTAGGTCATCAGAAATGATAATTTATATTTAAAAAAAATTAAATTACTGACGTAATTCTATGATTTTTATATGCATCTTTCAGTAATATATCTAAATAAATAGTGAGTAGGAACACTGGCGAAGCATAATTTTTTAATTTGTTTTTTTACCTTTGTCATTTTTGATGGAGGGTGGATGGTAGTGGTGAATAGAACGTTGACAACTTAAAAATAATTTCAACATAAGCAGTGACATCGTTTCTGTTAAATACACACCAAATCTCCATTATAATAAGATTGTTAGTACATTTGTGTGTTGGAATAGATTCTTTCAGTCGTTTTCATTCTTGTTATGTGTGTCATGTGCATTAAACAATAATAGTCTGTCACATTTCTGAAATGTATTGCAATTAATAGCAAAAACAACAATGTGCAAGTTGACATGGTGTGCTTATTTAAATATCCCTGACCCAGATGTTTATTTTATAACTGATTGATTCTTTCCAGATCAAATACCCCTTATATCGACCCACCTCATATCTCATGTTGTCTCTTGATAGGCTTACGATAATTTCCAAGCCTGAAGCTGAGAAAAGATTTAAAGTTTTATTATTGAAACCGAGATTTGTCTGATAAAGAATTTTCATAACTTAAATCCCATTAGGATTTAATACATGCACATTGATACACCTCTTCTTGCTTGTCTGATGACAGTCCCGTCTCCACTACCAATGGGTCCTCATATAGCTGTATAGTCCAATGATTCACACTGTCTGTTGCAAGCAGAACAGATGATAGCTCTACCAAAGGCAGATATTTGCGTCAAGAAATCATTTAGAGTCCCGCTGAGGATGCTGTGCATGCCAGTAGCATTTCTTCATGGCGTCGTCGTCAGCAGCAGTTTATTTGTTGAATCAGGCCATAGTGAATGCTCTGATGAGGGTGGGCCTGATTGCCCAGTCTCGATCTAAGTCTTCCCCTTCATTCTTGTCTTTGGTGAGGCCCGACGGAATCCATACCCAGCGCTCTCCTATCACATTTGATCACATCCTCCCAAGACAACTTGGATCTGCCAGAGGTGGTCTTCTCTGCTGGCACGTTCAACTGTCGGGCTTTAACAATTCAGCCATTGCTGCGCTCAACGTGCCCCAACCAACGCAGTCTGCTCTTCTGCATGATGTCCGTGACGCTTTCCAAGTTGACCTGCGTGAGCAAGAGAGCGGAATCCAAAAACGACCAGTCCTTTTTCACAGATGCTGAAACTTTACTTCATCAAAAGACCACCGATCTTGCACTATCACCATCATTTTTTTATCCTTTTAAATTTTATTTAACAATTTATAAAAGCAACAGATACGAAATAGTCTTTGCTTTGGAGAAAAGATTCCATTTTTTTTTTTTTTTTTTCTAATGGGAATCCTGCCACCCCTGTTACATGGTAGTAATGATGACGCTCGAATTTTCCTGGACAATAGCCAGTGATTGTATTTTTATACAACACAAACTGTTACGATCATGGTCTTTGTATGATATGATGCTGACAGTGTTTTTTGTATATCCTGTGATGTATATGCTTGTCAGTTGAAAAGCAATCTCTCATGTATACATTGTGTGTTCTACAGTGTATATCATCCTCTGAAAATCACTTTGATTCTGCTATCATTTCTGTGTTGACTCATTCTTATTTTCCTTTTTATATTGTCATCTGCAATGCTCACATAAAAAGGTTTCATGATCAAACATAATCTACATCATAAATATTCTATCGTTTTGTTGTCTTTAAAATAAGTTTCACCTATGATAAAACGTATCAGCTTTTAAAGTTTTATTTTTATTTTACATGTAAACATTTAATTTGTCAGACGAGTGCCACTCCTTCATTCAGAAAAGAGTCATTGTATGAAGGAGTATCTGTATTTGAGATTGTTAATATAGAGATCTAGCTTTGTACGAAATCTAGAGCCCTCTCTCTGTTCAAAATATTAAGATTCAGCAACAAGCGAAAGCAAGATAGCTGGTAACAAGTTGAAACTGCAGACCAGCATAATGTGAGGAGTGGTCTTCCACATGTATATGTGTGTGTGTGTGTATATATATATATATATATATATATATATAAGTATAGTCAGTCTCTTTATCGTTTTCTTTGTCATTGATAGATTTCTTCCTACAAAATCAATATTTGATTCTAGTTTGTCGGTTTTAGTGGTGGATCGTTGCAGCATATTAAGAAGAATAAAATATAATTTAGCTAAATTTCTCGCGGAAAATACTTTGTCTGGGTAGGAATTTTTTTCAAATGGCCGCCATCATAAAAAAGGATGTAACTTAGTTACTTTTCTATAAGTGAAAGAAAAAAATAATATTTTGAAGAAAAAAAAAATTAGCATAGTTTGACAAAAAGAAAGAAAAGCATAACAAATTTCAAGTAAATACACTACCGGGCAACATCAATTGGTATATAGGTATACACATGCTTCGTGTACAAATAAATTGTAGAATCAGCCTATAAAAAAATCAAAGCAAAATACAGAAATCAGTGACTTACTGTTTTGTTTATAAGTTTCTGTCTGCAATTTGGTTTGATATTTGGAAACCGATATTACTATATTATTTTATCCTATTCATTAGTTTGAAACTGACATGCATTTCTACCAATGGAAAGAAATAGTAATATTGGTTTCTAAATATTCAACTAAATGCCGGACAGACTAATAAAACAACCGTGAGTTACAGATTTCTGTATTTTTTTGTTTTGATTTTTTTTTGAAGGACGATTGTGTGTGTGTGTGTATATATATATACACGCACACACACAATTAAGAGATTTTTTAGTTTGTCATACTGCCTTAAAATCTTACACATCCCGTATCCAATTTCTGTATTTTACCCTCTAATATTTTGGCAATTAAATATGCAATTTGAATTTAAACACTTTAAGGATTGATTTAGATAAGATAAACTTTGGTTAGCTTCATTGTTTTTTTTTTCTGTTTTTTTTGTTGTTTTTTTTTTTCAAAGTTAGTTTGTAAGATGAAAGACCAGAATGTGAATATAAGCTATAATTAATCTCAATTCTGCACCTCAAAATTAAGTTTCAAATTCTTTTAAGACTTTCTTCAAAATTGTGCCAAGTCACCAATTTTTTTACAAGGCACATATTTTTTAAGCGTATGAAAAAAGGTAAATCACCAGTTGTGAAAATACTCATGAGAATTCGTAGAAAGCTTTTCTAATTGATAACTTAATCACAAGAATCTGAATATGCTTGTTATAGATATAGATATATAGATAGATATAAATATATCAAGTGCTATTTAAGTTGACTGCTGTATATAGAAGTCTTAAAATGTTAAGTGTAGGAATAGTATTTCTTGAATAAACAATGCTGGCAATATGAAGAAAACCTTTAAAAAGATTATGGCATGAAACTTGTACAAAATATATAAAACTAACAAATTTGACATTGTTTTCATTTTTCTTAATGGTGAAAGAATAGTTCTCAATAATATTCTATTTTGAGTTTTTACAGTAGACTCACAAATTTATAATCCAAATGTAATCTGATATCATACAGAACCTCAGCTGAAATAAATTTGATGGGTTAAAAATCCCCTTTCAGAATCAAATCTTCTCTAAGCAATGAGAGTGAAGTGTTAGCTCTTAAAGATCTCTGTTACTTAATTGGAAATCTTGCCTCCAGTAAAAGACTTAAATGTTAGATCTCTCCATCTGTTGTAGGGATGGCCTTGAATTAGCTTCATTTACCTGACTGCCTCAAGGAAGACATATTGGCATTTCTTGAGCTTAGGGAAAAATAATTGAAAATATAGTCATGTTTAAAAAAAAACAAATTAAAAATTTGTTTTAGTATTCCTTTATTTAATAGTCAATAAATATAGTAATGAAAATAATTTAATGTGTATTTATCAAAATTGTGTACAGGTAAGAATCACATGCACATCAACACATGAGATCTTGTCTGATAGTTTTTACAGAGATTTTACTTTCTTCGATTTTAAAGTGAAATCTTTGAAATGAAAAAGTGAAATGTTTAAGAATTCTGTCAGAATTATTTCCTCAATCTTTGAGAATTAGTTCAATTAACTCTGACTTTCTGAAACTGAAAGGTTGAAAAAGATATGGAAACCCTTTTTCTTTCCATAATTGGACTAATCTGTGCAATCAACATTTCAAGAATTACTCAATGACTTTGAAGTGAATAATATGGATTCAGAAAACAATGCAAAAACGAAAGAATTTCTCTCAATGGAACCCATGTTTATAACAAGCATGGATTTTGATTCGAATAGTTTTTGTTTTCTTATCTTAATTGAAGATCTTGGAGCGATACAGAATTGTCCCAATGGTTACCATTGTGAATTATTGAATTTTCTGTGCGAGTTAAAATCCTGTTGGACCTCCTGTGTTCAATGATACATTAAAACTCTGGGGAAAAGTATGAACTACCCCCACAATCAATGAGTAAATAATAACTTGTGTTCAAGTAATCATATACATTGGGTATGGTTTCGACATTAAATAAGCCAAAACGAAAATACGAATGAAGTTGTACAAGTGATAATTTGTGGTCCCATGGTTAGTCTTATGCTCGTGTGCTATTTGCTTTGCATAATTCCTTATAAAGAATTGAATCATTGTCATAGAGTAAAGTAATCTTTCTTGTTGTAATTTGAATAATTTAATAAAACTTCAAAAATAATTTTTTTTCACCTGCACGCATACACACACATTACTAAAATTCTGCAATTGTAACTTTGTATTTGTCACCAAAGAAAATTAAAGATAATGTTGTAATATTTCTTACGAGCTGTACTTACCCGGAGTTGCCCGGTAGTCTTTACTTTCATTTTTGTTTTGCTTTAACTATGCCGTTTTTTTACCAAAGTTTTCAAAATAGGATTTTGAAAGTTCAAATTAATTGTAATAGTGTTGTATGGTCATAAAATTTTTTAATCGAACCAAATTGTTATAAAATAGTCACTATTTTTGTTAATGTCTAATTTTAAAATGATTTGATGTAAATAACTTAGAAAAATTTAAGTCTTTTAATATATTAGGATTTGCTAAAATTTTTAAGCCAGTTTAAATGTATCCAAATTTCTTTCCAATTTCGAAGGGTCACAAAGTAATTCATTGTTTCTTTTTTTTCAACTATTAACAAAAGATTGAAATGGCTGACTTGTTTATGAAGAAACGGAAATGCATTGTGGTGTATTTAATTTCGTCATTAAATTATTTTAAAAAGGATTTTTTAAAAATTCCTTTTATTTTACACTGATTTTTGATTTCAATAAATATTTGATTAATAATAAAAAATAATTCAATGTGTAATTATTAAACTTAATAAGGAGATTATCGAATGATCTTAATGACTATAAGTAAAATAACACTAATTTGCTAACGTTTAATATATTAGCAAACATTAATTTAATTCAATGTTGCTATTTACTAACCTACAACTTGGGTAGGATATGACACAAGGTCATTTAATGTAGGGCTCTTTTCAAAGGACAAAGGTAATAATAATAAAAAAGTTCTTTTCATCATTTCTCCCAACTTAAGAAAACACCAGAAGATTGGAACAGATCTGAGCAGATACTACACTTTGATCTTAGCCAGTAATCTCAAAGCTACCTTTTGTTCATTGTTCTATTTATTGCAAAAACAAAATACAATTGCTCCCATTTTCCTGATTTGTTTATTTACTGTTTGGTTGTAGCTATCGTGACGTCATAGTTTTAGTTCTTTTCTTGATGTTTCACTTCTATTTTGTTTTCTAAAAGAACAGATAATTAGGGTGTGTGAAACTTAATTGGTCATGTGTTTAATCTTCCCTAATTCCTTTATTGACGTGCACTTCTGTCAGTATAGCCGGAAGTGTTTACCTGCAGGAAGTCTCAATTCTGCTATCATCACTCTGCAGGTTGAATAATCCATAGGATTGACTTTGGAGTGGCACTGTCCGATTTAACACAATTTCACTTTTGTTTGAAAGAATCTTCATTTCCATTCCCACCTTTTTTTTTTTTTTTTTTTTTTTTTTTTAAATTTATTTATTTTTTAATTTATCCTCTTTCCTTTCTCATCTTTTTAAAAACATTTTTCCTTTTCTGCGTTTTTTTCTTTCTTTTCTGCGTTTTTTTTTCCTTTTCTCCTTTTCTGCGTTTTTTTCTTTTTTTTTCTGCGTTTTTTTCTTTTTTCTTTTTTTTCCATTTCTGCGATTTTTCTCTTTTCCCTTTTCCTTTTCTCTCCTTTTCCATTTCTCTTTTTTCTCTTTCCTCTTTTGCTTTCCTCCTCTTTTGCTTCCCACTTCTCTCTTCCTCCTCTCTCTTTTCCTGTTTCCTTTTTTAACAACTTTTTTTCTACCCACCCCACACTCCTTACTTAAATTAAAAGCTATCCATTCTGTCACGGTCATGTACAAAGAACTGCAGGTGACTTTACATTAAAACAACAAACAAACATGATTTGTAGAATAGGTGTTACTCAAAAAACATTCTACATAATTTTAGGATGCAATCATAGACTGCTCATCATAACATTCCTTCACGGCTTGTCTGATTCTGAAGTAACGTCACGATTACCAAAAATTCCATTTCTATTAGCTTTTTCATTTGTTATATGAAGAACAGAAAGAAAAAAAGTCTAAGTGTTTACTAGTTGAACTCGCTGAACACGTGTACAAGATAGAACAAGTTGATAGTTTCAGCTGTAACAAACCACTTGTTGTTAGTAAAGAGAGAAAAGTTGTTTTCAATCTCAGTTCACATTCCTCTCTTAACAATCTTTGCTTTCATGTGTGATTGGCATCTTGTAATTCATTTTTAAACGATTTCTCGTATGCATATTGTTATCACAGTTGTTGATTGGATATGAAATATCTCGAACCACGTGACAAGTATCAAATGCGTCTGTTTTTAGATTACTCATGGTCAAATATTTGTGCATGTTCATAATGTTATATGAAACTGGAATAAAAATTGTTGACGAAATACATCACAAACATTGACGTTGGACATGTAACAGATAACAATTTATTTACTTGCGTTTACAAGAAATGATTTGCATGTTTGTTAATGATTCTCTCTGGCTAGCTCGACATCTTGGAAGCATCCTGGTGTCCAGAGGCAATAAACTGAAAATGGTCAATTAGACTCAATTTGAAGATACATTGATGATTTGTAAGTGGATTAATCCCTGATACGAAATATTACTATGATTAAAATCTCTTCCATGGTAGACAATCTTCTCCTATTTAAGAATTGTTTCTTTGAATGCCTACGTAAGAATATGAGAGAAAATTGACTAAAATTTGTTTAACGCAAATAGCCATTACTTACATGGGTCAGTCCAGCCAATCTCAGTGAGGGCTTGGAATTGATGTTCTCCAAATCTCCTGAAACTTTCAGATTCTTTTAGTACCATTGAAAGGAGTAAATCCTGAAAATTTCAGCTCAATTCCTTTTTCCGTTCAAATTTTATGGCCTTTTGAAAATATTCATGTCGCTGAAATTTTTTCGACACTGAGGATTTTCTCAATTTTGGAAGCCAATTTTCAGAAATTGTTATATTTAAAAAGGTCTGGATGAACTGCTTTCAATTATGTCCATAGAATACTATAAGAATCAGTTTAATTCATGGTTTCTAACCAAATTGGAAAAAATTTACGGAGCTAACAAAAATGACAAAAATTGAAAAAATCACCCCAAAAAGTCAAATTTTGAATTTTTAAAGAGTAAGTTCTTGCTAACAATCAACCCAAAATCCTTTTAATGCTTTAAACCTCATAGTATGCTATGAATACTTCCTCAAAAAATAAAATTTAGGTGTTGAAAACAAATAAATTTGAAATTATGGGGTACCAAATATGGCAAAAAGTCTGCAAAACTTAAATTTTACGGACTTTTTTCCATTTTAGAATGGTAATAACTCAGTAACGGTTGCTCAGAACCATATAAAACTATATATTTTCTTGAAGAACACCTTGAGCTTTATTCAAAAATGTAAAATAAACCAGTTTATAAACATCCTACTAAAATCTATGGGACATCAAAAATCACAAAATTTAAAAAATTTTAACTTTCGACGAAGTTCAGAGGCCTGGAACTTGTGGCCAAGAAAAAAAATGGATTCGATTTTTTGATTTTTTCAAAGAATAGACTTTCAGGTTTTAGAAAATTATCATGAGGATGGCAAACAGGGCTTTTACTCTTTAAAATGGTGCTTTCTATCATGGCACCTTTCAATATCCAAATCTGGCCTTTTCTACCATCTGCTTATAGTTTCGCAATAAAAAAACAAGTTTTAATCAAAATTTTCAACACATTTTAAAGAAATGCTATATATAGTGTAGATAGAATATCTTTCATTGGACAGAGAGATATTAATATAATAAACTTTGATAAAAATAAGAGTCCTAATCAAAATAACTTTCAGCCTTTCCCATAGTTATTTTATCGAAACAGTAAAACCTTCCTGTGCTTCTAGTAGATGGTGTATCAACTTCACAGTACACATCTTCAATTGGAACCCAACAAACGTCATCACGCTTTGGCCAATAAAACTTTTCAGAAGGTCCTTTAGGATGGAGGAATTTTACATTAACATCACCATGTTCATTTGATACATCATTCGCAACACAGAAGTACCAATCTTTATCGTACTGATATACATAAAATCTACCTCTTCAATTCTCAATTTACAATTCAATTCTCCCTGATCAATTACACTTATCTGCTTCGAATGATCTGCAAAGGATGTCTTCTTCATAGTTAGACTCATGGTTGTGTTGTCAGGAATAAATTGGTGATGACTATGTGTACCTTTGAATGTACTTGATGTTGCATAAATAAATTCTCATAAACCGTATGCCTGCATTAGTGATCATAAAACTCATGACATTAATACTGTCTTCAGCTTCTTGAAACATTTTCACCAGAATTACATCACCAAGGAATTCCCATTTTTGCACAAGGTTTACTATTTTAGCGATGGTTCAGCAGCACAATACAAGAACTTTAAGAACTTGACAAACTTGCTGTATCATTTTACCGATTTCGATCTCCAAGCAGAATGGAACTTCTTTGCCACATCACACGGAAAGAATGCTTGTGATGGCGTAGGTGGCACAATCAAGAGATTAGCAGCACATGCTAGCCTTCAACGTCCCTACTCTAATCAAATTCTGACACCAAAGCAGTTATTTGAGTTTGCAGAAGCAGATATTGATGGTATAACCTCTTTTTTTGTGAGCACTGAGGAGGTTGCTAGTAACACTCAATTTCTTGAATCTCGATTTGCAACATCAAGTACATTCAAAGGTACACGTAGTCATCACCAATTTATTCCTGACAACACAACCATGAGTCTAACTATGAAGAAGACATCCTTTGCAGATCATTCGAAGCAGATAAGTGTAATTGATCGGGGAGAATTGAATTGTAAATTGAGAATTGAAGACATCAAACCAGGTAGATTTTATGTATATCAGTACGATAAAGATTGGTACTTCTGTGTTGCGAATGATGTATCAAATGAACATGGTGATGTTAATGTAAAATTCCTCCATCCTAAAGGACCTTCTGAAAAGTTTTATTGGCCAAAGCGTGATGACGTTTGTTGGGTTCCAATTGAAGATGTGTACTGTGAAGTTGATACACCATCTACTAGAAGCACAGGAAGGTTTTACTGTTTCGATAAAATAACTATGGGAAAGGCTGAAAGTTATTTTGATTAGGACTCTTATTTTTATCAAAGTTTATTATATTAATATCTCTCTGTCCAATGAAAGATATTCTATCTACACTATATATAGCATTTCTTTAAAATGTGTTGAAAATTTTGATTAAAACTTGTTTTTTTATTGCGAAACTATAAGCAGATGGTAGAAAAGGCCAGATTTGGATATTGAAAGGTGCCATGATAGAAAGCACCATTTTAAAGAGTAAAAGCCCTGTTTGCCATCCTCATGATAATTTTCTAAAACCTGAAAGTCTATTCTTTGAAAAAATCAAAAAATCGAATCCATTTTTTTTCTTGGCCACAAGTTCCAGGCCTCTGAACTTCGTCGAAAGTTAAAAATTTTTAAATTTTGTGATTTTTGATGTCCCATAGATTTTAGTAGGATGTTTATAAACTGGTTTATTTTACATTTTTGAATAGAGCTCAAGGTGTTCTTCAAGAAAATATATAGTTTTATATGGTTCTGAGCAACCGTTACTGAGTTATTACCATTCTAAAATGGAAAAAAGTCCGTAAAATTTAAGTTTTGCGGACTTTTTGCCATATTTGGTACCCCATAATTTCAAATTTATTTGTTTTCAACGCCTAAATTTTATTTTTTGAGGAAGTATTCATAGCATACTATGAGGTTTAAAGCATTAAAAGGATTTTGGGTTGATTGTTAGCAAGAACTTACTCTTTAAAAATTCAAAATTTGACTTTTTGGGGTGATTTTTTCAATTTTTGTCATTTTTGTTAGCTCCGTAAATT
This sequence comes from Sepiola atlantica, assembly GCA_963556195.1. Lineage (NCBI taxonomy): Eukaryota > Metazoa > Mollusca > Cephalopoda > Sepiida > Sepiolidae > Sepiola > Sepiola atlantica. Next base: position 81,099,018 of record OY744524.1, on the reverse strand, counting down.
TTTTCCAATTTGGTTAGAAACCATGAATTAAACTGATTCTTATAGTATTCTATGGACATAATTGAAAGAAGTTTATCCAGACCGTTTTAAATATAACAATTTCTGAAAATTGGCTTCCAAAATTGAGAAAATCCTCAGTGTCGAAAAAATTTCAGCGATATGAAAATTTTCAAAAGGCCATAAAATTTGAACGGAAAAAGGAATTGAGCTGAAATTTTCAGGATTTACTCCTTTCAATGGTACTAAAAGAATCTGAAAGTTTCAGGAGATTTGGAGAACATCAATTCCAAGCCCTCACTGAAATTGGCTGGACTGACCCACATAAGTTCGAGGGCAGAGAGAGGAGGGGGGGGATACTATATATTTAGCTTTTAAAAACTTTTTAAGAGTTATAACAAATCTATCTATCTATCTATCTACTCTGAGGATCTTGTTTGTTATTTATTGTAAATACACATTTTTAGGCACAAGGCCATTAAATCAGTGTTGGCCATTTCTTGTCTTCACAAACTTGGCTAGTTTCACCTAGAATGGGAATAGTTATTTGTTATGTTCTCTTTCTTTCCCAATACGTTAAGGTCTGTATCCTGTGATCACGATAAGCTTCAAACGCTGCCCCCTTGAGGAATCTGGTCTCTTTGTCGATGATAAACATTACCAACCACTTAGTGATGTCTTCCAATCTTGGGAGGTTATTGTATCCTTTGCCTTTCACAAAAACCTTACCGTACGAGTTGGAATCAGTTATAGATGGTAGCAGTGGGAGAAGTTGAGTTAACCTTTAACAGTTAACTTATTTTTTCCCACTGTTATCATCTTTTTGAGCTCATTATTTATCTTTTTACTAAGCGACCCTTTGAGCTTACATCACACACTCCCTCCTCCTCCCTAATGGTTTTAATAACTCCGACCGCTACCATGTTTCCCTCACACACTTTCCACAGTTAACTCCACTTCTCTCACTGCTACCATCTATTTATAGCTCATAATTTATTTTTTCATAAGCGGCTTTTTGAGCTTTACTCCTCTTATTGCTTCAAATATTTCTACTTGTGTGTTATTTCTTCAGACTATCCTCCTGAGGAAGTCTTGAAATAAAGACTAAACGTTGATGAATAAATAAATATTTTTGGTTTTCCTTTTTTCATTTTCCATAATATATATATATATATATATATATATATATATATATATATATATATATATATATTATGTATATAATGTCAAGTTATATTGAAAAGAAATCAAAAAAGTGCTTGATCGCAGAAGAGTGAGAGCAAATACAAATAATTTATTTGAAAATTGTTACATATTTCAGAATCATACCGCGGTTTCATTCAGATGGGCTGACTTTTTAGATTTTTAAAAAGTCTATACCCAAAGCGAATTGTCAGCGTACTGAAATGAGATAAAAAACACAATGAGAAATAGCGTTTGTGTTCGTTAAAAAACCGGTGCATTACTGAAGTGTCTCTTTGGAAAAAGTGTGTTGGTTCTACTAAGTGTTTTATTTAATTATTTATTTGTAGTTTTGTATTTTTATTTTAAAGAGTTGTATTTTGAAGATCGTCTATAGACCGTGTAGGAGATTTCGGCGTCTGAAAAATGAAAACAGAGGGGCAGCGTTTGAATTCATCGTTTAAAATGGTGTATTACTGAAGTCTCCTTTGGAATAAGATACAGGGGTTAATTTTATGTATTGGATGTGATTCATTGAGTTTTATTTTATTATTTATTTATTTTATTTATAGTTTTGTGTTTTAAAAGGTTTTATTTTATTTGGTATTTTATTTACTTATTTATTTATTTGTAGTTTTGTATTTTAAAGATTGTCCCGAAAAAGAAAAACGAAAACAAAAGGGGGGATGGCGTCTGAATTCATCGTCTAAAACGGTGCATTGTTGACATGTCCCTTTTAAAGGAAATACTGAGTCAGGGTTAAATATAATATATGGGTCTTTAATCGTAATTAAGTTTTATTAAAATTAATTTAATTATTTATGATGGTTCTTGTCTGTTTTACTGCTTTAAAGGTATGTTTATTTTTATGGATAACTGTATGGCATAGTTAATTGATTAGGCTCTGGGTGGGATTTATTAAGATTTTTATTTATTCATCTTTAGTTTATTTATAGTTTTATATTTTTTATTTTTTCAAATTATTTTTATAAAATATTTTTTATATATGGGTGATCTATATTTGATGGATTAATTGTTATGTAATGGCTGGATGTTGATGGAGGGTATATTTTGTCAGTGAAAGAGTTCATCTAAGGGATATCTAATGTTTTAACTATTATTGTCATATGCATTCGTGTTGGGTTTACCTATTTAGTTAATTCTGTTGGCTTTATCTAATAAAATTTATGAGTCTATTATTGGGTCTGTGAGACTGAGGAGGGGGGGGGTTAGGTCTAAGACATCTATAATTCCTTTAATTCTGTGGGGTTTGATAGTTATATTTCTAGGTGTTTAATTAGGAGGATTCATGTATTTATCATGTTAGAAATTTTAAAAGAAATGGGGTATCTACTGATTAATGTTATATTTGTGGTGGATGTGGTTAAGGGGGATATGGATTTAGGCTGTATTGCGATTGGTAGAGGTGATGTGGTTGTGGGATGTGCAACATATCCGGAGGGTGTTATGTTGTATATAAAATTAAAGAAAAATAAAAGTAAATAATTTTGGAAAGGTCTTGAGAAGATGGCTATGTTACATAAATTTTTATTTTATGGTGTGGAGATCATTAGTCTTAAGGGGTGATTAGTGAATTATGTATTATCATTGCCAGTCCATTGGGCTAGCAGACATTTTTTTTTGTTTGAACATTTTTTGGAGACTTTGGTTTTAGTGTTCATGCAATTTATGGAAGGGTTGATGATTGCCTGTAGAATTCTGAATTTTTTAGTGGTACATGGGGGCAAATCCTGAAGGTAGTGCTATAGGACTTTGGTTTATCGATGATCCTCCATTTTATAGGGAGTGTTAGACCTCTTGAGTTCCTAGGGTGGTGGTGTGGTCTTTTTTGGGCTATCTGAGGGTGTTGTGAGCGTACAGTCTTTGTATCAGAATGACTCAAGAAACCTTTAAACAAATTGCCTCCTTGGTATCTACACCTGATATAGCTTTGGCTTCATATACAATGGAACTGACTGTGCATTCTCCTTCTAATGGGGCAAACCTCCCGGATTTTGCATGAGCAGCCGGGGTTTGGGGATTGGTGTTGATTTTGAGGCTAGAATGGATCCTATGGATGGAAAACAAGAATATCTAGTTTTGATCGTGTTTTTATTAAAGAGTTTATGGAGCTTATTTGATGGTGGGAAGTGCTTGTCTATTAATTTGAGAAATTGCTTGCCTATGCTATATTTGACACTGAGGGAACAAGGGAGAGTAAACCAGATAATGTTTCTTTGTCTATTGCATCTGTGTTGTCTAGTAGATTGGGTGGGTATGTAAGATATTTTTTCGCTTTAACCGCTTTCGAAGAGGGCTTTGTTGTAATATGAGGCGACTAATGTTGGTACAAGGTTCTTAAATAAGAGAGGGGGGATGGCAGGATTTGGTGTTGACAGATCCGAGCTGTTCGGTGGGTTTGTAGCATGGTCTAGTGGAGTTGTTAGCTAGGTCCAGAGTTGTGTCTAAGAAATCCACGCTAGTTAGTTTGGTATCAATGGTGATATTAAATCCGAGCTCTTTGAGGAATGCAGTTAATTGCTTTCTGAATCTGTCGAGTTCTTGTTCGTTATTGTTGCGGATAGGCATAGACCGTCGTCTCGGTAGAGGCTGAACTCTTGGTCGGGGAATCTAGTTTGTAGAGTGTAGAATGAAGAGTCCAATCAGGTCGCATATATTCGCACTGTCGTAGGCTCCTATGGGTACATCAAATGGGTCCTCAAGGTTGGATTTTTTGACCTATGTATGATTGTTGAAGAAAAGGAGGGAGTTTCCTGCATGGAGAATGGTGTCTATTACAAAGGTTTTGACGAAAGATAGGGCTTTGTTGAGAACTTCCCTGTTGATGAAGAGGTAGAAGTGTGTGAATCGGCATTGTTTTTATTGGAATGGTTTTGAGCCAATCGATGGTTGCTTGGGAATTGGTCCAAAGCCTGTGTTTTTTATATATTCATTTATATTTCTAACTGTGTGTTTACTAACTTCATTTCGCTTTTGGCTTGGTTTATGAGTCTGCATGTGGGCCTATTTCTAAAATTGGGTTTGTGGTCTTTTAAGGTAAGGAAGGCTCCCTTTGGTTGGCTCTGTAGTCAATTGTAAGTCTGGCTGCTAATATCATTGCTTCTTCATTGATAGCGTTGTGATGCTGATTGATATTTGTTGGTGGTGCTATTGCTTGTTGTTTATATTCATCATTTTTAACTTCATAAAGGTTTCTGGTTTATCTGCGAATATCAATGTGTGATCATTCGATTTAAATTTTTTTAGGTCAGAAGATAGGTTTCTTTGAAAGGAGTTATTTTGTCGTGTGAATTGACAATCAAGGATTATATATATATATATATATATATATTCTTGATTGTTAATATTTACAAACCGTAACATGAAGCTAGGTTGTGACACCTTATCGTTTCAATGTGGGTGGACCCAGTATCTTTCTATAGTCATGGTCCCAATTTACTTATCTCCCCACGCGTACAGGTCAGTTTTTAATGTGTGTATGGGGATTTAGCCGCCCCCCCCCCCCCCAAAAAAAATAAGGGTCACTCTGAATGGGGACAAAAATAAAAAATTTCCTGTTTACAGGGATTTCTCCTTCACCGACCGAAAATTCCTATCGCCCCCTCCCCCTTAATTGAAAGCGACCAGGAAAGAAAAAAAACGCCGGCAGACACACATGAAGAACATTTCAAATATTTGTCTTGTTATTTGTCTGACTGACACGACTCGTTCTACTATCCTCGTGTCCTCATGACGACGCTACTACTGTCAGCTGCTTTATTTTTGGTGTTAAGGCATAGTAGGGGGTCGGGGATGAATGAAAAGACAAGATTCACTATCTACACGACGACATGTTGATAAGTGAGCAATGAACGACGGGTCTCCACCCCCCCCCCCCGTTGTGTAACTGTTGTTGTTGTTGTTTCTGCTTGGGCTTGATGTACATTGTCTGCAGGATGGACTTAGTGTTGCTAGGCTCCTATAAAGCTTCAACAACTTGCAAGTAATTCTCAAATTAAGGACATGAAACGGATGTTAAAAAGACCGACCGGGCTGTTTTCTCGAGCTAAGGTAGTTTTTTTTCTTTTTTTGTTTCTAAACACAACTAAACAAGACAAAAGTTTATTTTCTTGATTAATTGATCTTTTGTTCTCCCCACCCTCTTGAGTATACTTTTGAATTATTTTTTTTAAAACTTTGGCATATTTGCCATTTTATTTTCCGATTTTATTTAGCAACGTACAATTGTACCTTTCCCCCCTTCTATTTCAATAAATGAAAATGTTTTAGTAAAAATAATTATGTGGATTATGCGAACTACTATTCTCATTCACGTTTCGGCCGATGTAACCCTCGGCCTTCTTCAGGTGCATCTGTTCGAACCTGGGAACAATCTACTCCTGTAGATTAAATACTGAGTTCATTCAGTGCGAAATTCCAGTTTCCGAATTTGACTAGAAGATTCCGAATTTCTAAAAGAAGCACCTGAAGACGGCCGGAGGTTACATCGGTCGAAACGTTGTGAATATAGCAACCAAGATGAGAATAGTAGTCCCATTAATACAAATGATCAATCTTTGCCCTTTTTTATAGCTTTTATTTTCTAAACAACCTGTTAGTGTTCAGTTCCGTTTTATTTGCCTCCCCACAAGGGTAAATTTAGATCAGCTTTTAATGTAGGAAAAAATCCAGCTCTCCCAGAAAGGACACTTTGAATTTAGACAAAAACAAATTTCCTCAGTCTAGAAGTATTTCTCCTATTTCTCTAACAACAGACACCAGACTTTGAGAAGTCTGTTATTTTTATTATCTGCAAATACCATTTTATATTCTGTTCCGATTTTTAAGAACATTCTGTGTGAAGAGGTAACTTTAAGAAATATATTTTCTGCGTCGTTGTTAGCGGAAGGAGATGGATGCCGTGGCCGTACACACCCACATACGTTTAATGTGGCAGCCTTTAGGTTTGTACACATATCTTTATAACCTTCGTTTGTGGACATCTGGGAATATTTGAGTCGTTAACCAGAAATCGTCAATGAAATAGTGTGTGTGTGTTGGGGGGGGGGGGGACAAGCTTTGAAGATTTGCTTTGTTTTACTATGAAAATCTGATTTCTCAACCGAGAACCCCCCCCCCTCTATCTTCGGTTCTGCATGAGAATCTAATTTTTAAACGTATTTCCCAGTTTTAGTAATTCATTTCAAAATGTTAACAATCCTTTTGGAATGTATTACTACTACAACACGTGCAATTACGCACATTAGCAACAGTCATGCGCAACATATGTGTCTACTAGTTCGTTGTAGCGTACACACAGGAAGCAGTTAACTCATTTAGCATACTTTTTTTCTGTTTTGCTGCATTTATGTGGGTCATGGCAATAATGTACAAACCCGCTGGTGCCCGGGAAGCTATTCTTTCATTTTTGTTTTAACCAAATTATTATATATATAAGTGAAATTTAATTACGTTTTATTATAGTAATTAATTATTAATTAAACTAAATTGTTATAAAACTATAATTGTTGTTTTAATCTCTCTTTAAAAATTATTGGATGTAAATAGCTTCCAAAACTTTTAATCTTTTAATACATGAAGATTTGCTAAGAGTTTTAAGTCAGTTTAATTGACTTTCTATTCGACATTTTAAATACTATCAAATTTCTTTCAAATTTCGAAGGGTTACGAAGTAATTCATTCTTTTTTTCTTCTCGTTATTAACAAAGGATTAAAATGACCGAAACCAAAATGCATTATGGTGGATTAAATTTCGTAATTAAATTGTTTAAGATAATGGCTGTATTATCGAGAGGGGCTGAAAAAATCCCATGCAAATTATTTAAATACATTATTTTTGTGATTCACAACTGAAAAGCGTCACACACATAAAAAAAACAACTTTCATCAGTGAAATTAAATGTGGATTTTATCTTAAAAAGATATGTTTAAAAACAGTAAAAAAAAGAAGGTAATGACATTCCATACATTTGTAGCCATTCGTCGTCTACATATGTTTGAATAAGAACCATCTTTGCGGTTGTAATGGAACCGATTTCGTTGGTCATCACAGGCACGATTCCAGGTGTAGGTATTCATAGAGATTGGATAAACAATCCTATGAATTTTCACTCTATTTATATAATAGTGTTTAATATAGTATAGAGTTTTATTTACACAAACCTTTCTGACTACATGTGTGCATACATGTTTCAGCTAAAGCCTGCAACAGGCTGAAGCGTTGCCAACATCGATTCAATATTTGGCCTAAGCTTAAACCTGTTTTATGCGTTAGCTGAAACATGTATGTACATATGTAGCCAGAAAGGTTTATGTAAATAAACATTTATATATATGTTTATATATATATATATATATATATATATATATATAAACTAGAAGAATATTTGTCCCAGGATGTGTAAAATTTATTCCTCAAACAGAACATTTTTGCACTACTTTTATGTTCTCTTGCGAAGATTAAAATTAAGGTAGAACGGTATTAAACCTTATGTCTAGAATCTTTATTCTAATTTTTGATCAAAATCCATTACATGATTTTGATTATAGAAAATGTTTAAATATAAAGCTTAAATTTAAGATGTCTTTAAGAAGAAATTGAAATTCAGGGAATCTTGCTTCATTAATGGTTAAATGACTATGGGTCATATTTAGTGCAAATCTGATAATTTAAATTTTCAAATAGAAAGCTGTGCCCATATTATGTGCCTAAAAATCCTTTAAAATACCCCAAAGAAACTGACATTTGGGTAATATATTATGTGTAATACCTATTGTTAAAATTTTACAAAAAATGAAGGTATCTGAATTTTCAAGAAGGGCTTCCATCTTTTTACATTAAATTGAACTAAATATCTCATATAGCAATCCTTTAAACCGAGCAGCTGTTTTCCAAAATTCATAATGATCGGTTAATTAGTTTAGGATTGAATCCTGTACATACAAATATATAAACATATACACATACCTTAACTTATATAATGTGGAAAGGATATCATGCCCTTTGTCCAAATTCTGCTGTTTTGAATCGACTCTGTTCCGATTTTGAGAATGTGGTTATTATATTATCTGTATTAATAAAATTGAGACAATTTCACTCGTTATTTGCTCCAACGTTACACATTGATTTATTATTTCTGTTTAATTACTATTAATCGAATATGTATTCAAATCAAAATTGCAATAGTGTAAGCTAAAAGGAAAATTTTAATATCTGAGGATAGAAATATTTCTTACTATTTCTCAAGTTGATAAAAGGAGCACGGTATGGGAAACAAGGGAGAATGTTACATAATTTGGTCTAAAAGGCGACTATAAACAATGCAATTATGGTCAATTAATATGGTGCGTGTAGATTGTTTTCTTCTGATGTGAGAAGGTTTTATTTATCAAAATGTGTGAATCGTATTTGACAGCCACCCACCAATGTTTTTTTTTTCTAGAACATTATCTTGAATGGCTTAAATGGCTTTATTAGTATTAATCAAATCTAAAATATCATCCCTTTCACCATGTTTTTATAATTTAATTGACCCCCCCCCCCCGGGTTGTTGAATCAGGACTCTTGACTCAAGTCATCTTCCTCTTCCACTAATAATAATTTATACACTATATTTCTATTGTTTTGATTTTAAAGAGGCTTTTTTTTTTTTCAAGTCTGTCAATTCAACATGTTAAACTCTGACTCTCTGAGTAAGATTCCCAACTCTATGTGCATGTGGCTTTTGTTTTGCACTTTGATTTTTACTCTCTTAAAAGATATAACATTCAATTTTATTAATCATTTATTTCAGATCGTCTTCTTAAACACTTACGGATAGAGTGAAAAAAAAATTATCAAGAGTTTTTAAGTTTCAACTTGACTTTTACTTTTAAATGTTTCTCTCTCTAGTCGATGTTGTATGCCCCTGACTCATAAAACAAGGGTTAAAGGTTAGATTCCTTTTGCAGATGATTAAAAAATTGTTTGTTTAATTTTAATATTATTATATATTTAAACTCTCTCTCATAACATAAGGGCTCGATTCTTTTTGAGGATGTGTTTTTTTCCTCCCCCTCAACTTCCTCAAAACAATTATTAGATTTTTGGGTGGTGGTGGTGATTATATATTTTTTACATATAATTTAGGCAATTTCTTTTTAAATTACTTTTAATTTTTTTTTCTCACTTTATACACTAAGGCAGGCGTTACATCCAGTGAAAGCGTAACGTTAACACTAAAGTCTGTGTTCACAGCACTGCAAATCCACCTCACTTTTACGTTGTTTACCATTAATGAAAATGTAGCAAAACATGGAGTTCAGGGGTGGGAGCAAGAGTTTCTTGTTTCTCCATTTTCCAAGTGTGTGTGTGTGTGTATAATCACTTGCATAAAATCTGAAGTGTGAAAATGATGTGCATCTCTTAACAAACTATCAAAGTTGGAACAGATGGCACCTGATTAATGAAGACAACTTCAATTGTTTTCCTTTCGTAATAGTCATCAATACAATGACACATATGTGTGTATATATTTACTATTTATGATGAAGTATTAACATCTGCACCAATGCTATTTACTACCCTTTGCCTGCAAGTTTGGTTTAAGTAGCCGAACGTTTTAGCCAACAGATGAAATAATTTTCATTTTTCAATGTAAAATTATCTTTTTAAAAAAGGAAAAAGAAAAAAATTCATTTTGCCCCCCCCCCCCCCCAACTTTGTACATTTTTAATTATGCTTAAAAATATGTGTAAAAATGAACATAAAATAAAGCTAGCTTCTTAATTTTTACTAATTTAATGTACTACCCCCCCCCCCCCTCCAAAACAGACACACACACACAAATTAGCTAGCTAAAACGTAGGAGGAGCCTGATTTTTATTATCTGTAAACCACGGTCATCCCTCAGGGATGGCCATGTTCTAAACCCAATACATGAATGGCAAGCACCTCGGCATGGTGATGCTGATTAAATAAACAGCTGGTTAAAAAGAAAATCTTTACTCTATAGAATGATCACTTTTTTTTCTTCTCTCAAGGTGAAGTAACAGATTAATTAAAATAATAAAATAAAATTTCCTATTCATATGTTGGGCTCCTCATTTAATGAATTGTATGTTGATGGTTTTATCTGTGAATCATCTTTTGCTGTTTATTAAAATGAACAAAATGTTTTGTCTTTTTGCTCCATTGGTCGTTTTGACAATTATTGCTCATATTTTATCCGTTTTCTTCATGGTTTGTTCAAAAATAATAATAAAAAAAGGCAAATGCAGATGTTCTACCTGATTTCCGCCCAATCTCCATCTTCTAGATAAGCCTTTCTTATAAGACATCCACAGAAAGCATTCGTCTTGTTACCACAACTTAAAGAACTTTCCTTTCTTCCATGTGCCTCATGCCAAGCGGAATTTCCATGAACAGAGTTTCTTTCAGAGAATTTACCGTCTGTGGAACACATACCATGGAACTGCTTCCCTGCAGACTATAACATGGTTATCTTCAAATCCAATGTCAACAAATACTTGTCATAAACCCTCCTCACAAGTAATCAGATATTGTTTATTCCAGTCATTATTTTCAATCATCTCATCATATTCTTCATCATTCAACTGACAATCCATCATTCTCATTAACACTTATCCTCGAGTGGCTTTTGATCTTGATAAGTGGTGAGTCATTAGTTAAAAAAAAATGAAGCTCATATTCCTTTTTCACTTTTAAAAACAATCTGCCAAGTCATGTCTTTGGGATTGCTGTCAGCTGCTTGCATTCTTCTTAATCTTTGGAAATTATTCTTTTACATCAATCCAAAAGGTGAGTTCAGAGAGGTTTCTAGAATCCAAATTTGATTTGTGATAGACATATCTATCTACTGTTAAATTACTTTCAATCAGACGTTACAAGTTGGAGTTGATAATTTTTGTGGGAGTTGGAATCTGATAGTGTTACTGTTCACACGACTTCTTTCTGACGAAAAAATTAAAGCTATTTTATTTTACAACAATATTAAAAATACTGATTTCGTGTTCAATCAGCTCACATTTTGTTTTATTTACAAATTTTAATTAAAAAAAAAAATTAACTGTTGAGACTGCCTCGTTCCATTATTGTGGGTATGTGAATTAGAAAGTCATGAAATATCTTTCGAAAAAGAAAACATGAAATTTTAGTTCATTGGTGCTAAAATGTGTAACATATGGACAAGGCATATTTTTATTTATTTGAAAACATATATCCAATAATTAAGACCAGGTCTTTAGTAGATCGGAGGGGCTAACTGATTCTAGGGTCATATTTTTAGTCACCTACTTTAAACGAATTTAAATACTTAATTATTTTTTAATTAAAAAGAATTTTATTTTTTTTAAATTATAAAAAAAAAATATATATGTATATATTTCAATTAACACTAATTTCTGTGTGAATAGATGCAGTAATGAATTAATGCTGGTTAAAGTTTTGAATTTATCCAGTTTCAATCCATCTTGATGGATTATCTCCATGATGTCATGGTTTGCATTTTATTAAATAATTTTTTTTCTCTTGCGAAGTCCATTAGAAAAACAATATGGTATTAATTTCTGCTAATAATCTGTTTTTATTTTGAGTTGTATGGAACAGGGTTTCTGTTCATTCACTAAACAATGGAGGTAGACCCCCCCCCCCCCCGAAACCAGAAGAAAAATCATATAATGAAGAACAACCATGGAAAATGGCAGTTTGCATTACAATATGTACAATCACTGATAAACGCTTCCACCGTGTAGAATATTTCAATTATAATAGTTAGTTTGAATCAGTCTTTATTGAACAAAGATATGCATGATCTGGATACATATCTTATATTTCCATAAATACAGAGAATAAAAATCCAATTTTAATCACATGCAAATGTACTCTGAACGGGTTTGCACATCTCTACCTCGAAGTGAATATTCTAAAAAAAATTTTTTTTTTCATACTATATTTCGTCCCGAGGTAGCTCAATTTGAGCAAAATGTCTGCAATAATAAAAAAAAGAAAGCATAACTCCTAAGCAAAAGTTTCATTTTACTTATATTTTTATTACCATCAATGCCATTTTATATTTTTACTAGCTGTATCTCCGTAGTGTTGCTCGGGAGCCTCTTTACATTCATTTTTGTGTCACTTATTGACCCCCCCCCATCCCCTCCTTCGAATTTTCTTTGAATTAATTTCTTGTTAGAAAATATTTACATTCTTAAAAAGATTATTCAATAAAGGAAATGTTATTAAAATAATCAGTTGTACAATAAAATCGATTGGACGTCTTAGGAAATGTCCAAATTTTTATCTCATAAATACTTTAAAATATTTTCATTAACGATAAAATTAAAATAATATATTGTTTAAAAGAGTTGTTGCATGGCTGTCCTTTCCAATGTTTTTAAAATCCGATTTTTATGAAGTTTAATTACATTCCATGATAAATGCCAGTATACTGAAATCATATGCCCTTAATAGGGTTGAGATGAAAATTCATATACACTAAATGTACAAAAGCAAGGAAATTCCCAAATTGTTACACTTTTATTGTCATTAATTATAGGTATGACTACATATCAACCAAACCATTTCATTATCACATCACTATAGTATAAATCTCTATGCATGAGTGGATGAAGTGTGTGAGGTGCGCTGAAGAAAAATTCCTATCAGTAAAATACATAGCCCTGTTGTGCTCGCATATCCTTAATGACAATAAAAGTGTAAAAATTTTGGAATTTCCTTGCTTTTGTACATTTAGTGTATATGAATTTTCATCTCAACCCTATTAAGGGCATATGATTTCAGTATACTGGCATTTTTCATGGAATGTCACTACTTTTGTAAAGGCTATGCCTCAATACAATGGTAATTTTTAAGTTTTTTAAAAAATTTTCTGGAAAACTAAGGTATATGGTAAACTGAAATCAAAATGCCATCAACTAGACCATAGAACATCTATCTCTGCCAAAAATCAGCTGAATCCATCAAATAATTGATGAGATACAGGGTGGCACATATGTACATACGTACACACGGATAACACAAAATCATGCCTGACCTTTCTGGATCTCTGGGTTGCCTTGACTAATGATGCTGAAATTCTACACACTTATAGAACCTATCAAAAAAAAAATTTTGTGCAAAGTTTTAACTAATTTGGTTTATTGGTTTCTGAGTTATGATTGATCAAAGAAATGAGATTTCTAGCATAGGCCATTTTTGAAGTCTATTAAGGGATAGAGCGCTCTCACGCCTCCCTTGATTACTTATGCTATCGTTTGGTTATTAAATTAATGACATAAAATTAAGTTATAACATTCGAAAAAAAGTTAATTTCAAAAGTTATGTTTGATCATGAATTGCCACAGACAGACAATATCTAGTATGACAATTTTATGTATTTCTGTATTTAATAAGAATTTGTGTATTCAATTTGTGGTTTAATGTTAACATTGTATGCACTCCCTTGTAATGACTGCAACAAGATATACATCATTGAAACTCCCACTCAAAAAAAAATAGTTTATGAGCACAATGGAGTCATAAAACCGGGCCACATGAAGAATGTATTAATCACACACCTTAACTTTGAACTCCAAATTTAATGCACAGAAATATTAAACTAAGACGACTCATTGAAGTTAGCCCTGTATCCTATTAAAGAACCCACATCAACCAAAGACCGGATTTCTTTCAAATAGTACCGTCCTTAGCTAAAAATGTCATAGATGAAATAAATATAATCTTTGAATTTGGATAAAAATTCAATTAAATCGTAAAGCTGGAAAAGATCTGTATTTTTTCCTAAAATCTTTTTAATAATAAATAACAAATTACTCCTTTTCTTTGTTTTCTTTCTTAAATGTTATTAATTTTGAAACTTTAACATGTTTCAATAAATAAACAGACGAAAAATATAATGTAGTTAGATTGAAATTATAAAAATATTATACAAATAGTTGCACTGATATTTCCTACTAAGAAAACACCCCAATTTTTTTTTCTTTTAAATAAATAATTTTCTTTGAACAATTTTGGCTAGTCGACTAAAAAAAAAAATTCTCTATTTCTAAGAAACTAGCAAATCATGGGAGGATAGACAAATAATGTTGTAGAAATTGGAATAAGATAGACAAAGATAAAAGTGTTAAGCTGATGAACATTAGATATTCTAGTCTTTACATTTTTAACGATGCATATATTTGGGTATCTTTTTGATAAAAAAAGATACTTGAACACGAGACCGCCATTTTGTTATGTTCTCTTGGGTAAACACACGAGGGTTAGGAGGGCGGCATAGAGGTGAAATAGTTGGATTTACATATACACATTTATTCTCACATAGATTGCTTGTCGAATACTATAAAAGGGATGTATGGAACATGATGCATAAAGGAGTGACAACCACAGACATAATGATTAAATGGAAGAATATATTAATGTCCAAATACAATAGAAAGACACATTTGTTGCTAGGGTCAGATTGAGAGTGACGCAATTTCAGATTCATGCGAGTAGTATTTTTTTGTGTTCATTTATACATAAATAACACTAAACAATCAAACATTTTGAAAATTTTGCAAAATTCAGAAGGTGCAGGCCAAAAATAGCCGTTAGGGTTTCACGGGACTCAAAATCCATAATTTTTCAATGAAAAAGTGATTTCATGCGACATTGCAGGTCCTAAAACATCCTCAAAACCTATGAATGGATATAGATGGTTAAATCTGATATAGTACTTTAATTTAGGACCATTTTCAGGCTGTAAAAGGGTTTTCATGAATGTAGAATAGCCAAAAACTAGTGAAAAATAGCCAAAATTTCCCCAAATCCTCTGTTAAGCTACCTAATTGGTTCCCAAGCCTCTACAATGGTTATGCATGGCTATAGATAGTTGAAACTGACAAGACACTAAGGTTTAACACCAGTTTTGGGGTTTTAGGAGCTCCCCCAAGGTAGAAATGGGGGTCAAATTTCAGCCAAAATGGTTAAAAATTCACCACAAACTATGTATCCAAATGACACCGCTGGAATCATATAAACCGTATAGTGGATAATGCAGTCAGTTTAATAAAACATCCTTAATGGCTAGGAAATAGTCAATTGAAGTTGTGGAAATCCATGGGGAACTGCACAGGAGATCAGCCAATTACTTGTACATCGACTGAAATAAACCTTCAATGATTTCCCAATTCTTGACTTCGAACTTGGTTTGATGTGTACTCATGTCCCAAGCACCGAGCATATTGTATACATTCTTCCTCAGTGTGAGGTCGTTTATTCTTCGGCGGTTCAACTTCATCTTTTTCGACATCAGCTTTCAGAGCGTAGTTCAACCCCAGATGTTTCTCAGTCGCAACCTTATTCGCCATCCGTGCTGCTTCTGGAGAAATGTTTGCGGCTAATGAGGAAGCAGCCATTGCAATCTTGATGGAGTCAGTAAATGTTTTGCTTCCTTCACGGAGATTGAAAGTCATATCTGTCTGAACTCCAACTTCATTACAGCTGACTGTGGTACGTACCCTCCCTGACCGCTGCACGGCAAAATTGATATTAGTATCACTATCGTTGAGAATACTGTTCATTATTGTAACCCTTTCTTCGTCCTCTGTAACTGAAATAGCCATCTCTTGCTCCTCCCTTTCCTCCGTCTCAACAACCATTGATTCATGTTCTTCATCGATATGCATGTTAATTATGACCTTCCGGTTGAGTGCAACTTGATCAAAGAAAAACTGTTTCTCATTTGCATCAAACGTCTCCACGTCAACACCCTTTCCCAGAATATTAAAAAGAATGTGATTTTTTGTCTTCCATTGAATCAAGTTTGACCTCTTCGATCCATGGCCCTTCTGAACTTTGCTATTGTACTCTCAAGTATCGATCAAGTTTATCTTTCACTCCTTTTATTATTGTTAGTTTAATGTCTCTTCCAAATGCTCTTTGCCAGTGAGCCAGCAGGCACAGAGAAAATTGATGGAGATGCTCTTTCTGTTTTGTAGATCCATAAGTTGGAGCATGATGAACTATGGCCAAAACGCACTCATGTACAGTTGGGAGGTTTTCAAGCAAAGTGAAATCCCAATCATCGTACTGGTACTTTGTTCCACTCATCCTATCTTCTAAACTGAACTGAAAACAAAAGAAAATAATTGTTATTAAACTGCTTGAATATAATACAATGCAATGGTTTCGACACTGCAATGGTTTCAACTATCTACACCCATTCATAACCATTGTAGAGGCTTGGGAACCAATTAGGTAGCTTAACAGAGGATTTGGGGAAATTTTGGCTATTTTTCACTAGTTTTTGGCTATTCTACATTCATGAAAACCCTTTTACAGCCTGAAAATGGTCCTAAATTAAAGTACTATATCAGATTTAACCATCTATATCCATTCATAGGTTTTGAGGATGTTTTAGGACCTGCAATGTCGCATGAAATCACTTTTTCATCGAAAAATTATGGATTTTGAGTCCCGTGAAGCCCTAACGGCTATTTTTGGCCTGCACCTTCTGAATTTTGCAAAATTTTCAAAATGTTTGATTGTTTAGTGTTATTTATGTATAAATGAACACAAAAAATACTACTCGCATGAATCTGAAATTTTCACCCATTACGTCCCACCCCTAATATAATCCAAGAGTGATCACTCAGAAAATTCTGGAACCAACAAAAGTAATGGTTAACGCATAATAAAACAGTTCCACAGTATTTAGAATGGTGTATATTTTGTGAAGATGGAAAAAAACAGATTTTACGAAAAGTGGAAACAGAATGGCAGACCCCCCCCCCCCATCTATGTCGATAAGGGTTTTATTTGCGACGATTATGCCTATATTTATATCTATGTTGCTACCTAATATATATTACTTATGTTATCTTTACTCCATGGAATTACCACAAATAGTGAAAATGAAATAACTGCTTTTTAGACTGGAAAGAACCCCCCCCCCCCTCTCATCAAGGTATGTGGATGTAATTTGGTATACTTTTTGCCGATTACATTTTTATATAATCTGAACGCTTATACCATCAAATGTTTCTCAAGATAGCTGAAATATTTTGGAACTTTTTAAAAACGTCTTGATAAGTCACTCTCGTAATTGTATTACTTTGCAACTTGCTGAAACTGTAAATGACACTGTTTGAAAGTAGTGCAGTGAAAATCCATTTTAAATTGACAACGGAAATATGCTGAAGTTACAATAATTTCATAATTTATACTTTTAATGTTGAATTATTCGTTATAACTGAATGAACAAACCAAAACAAAATAATAAACATAAACGACAGAATTACATTATTTACAAAAAAATAATAAAAAGTGTCTATTTACCTGCCTTGCCACAAGGGGAAACTTACATACAATGTCCGTTTTAATGTGGGGAAATCTAGCTCTCAAAAAAGGGGTACTCTGGATTGGGACAAAAATTAAAATTGCCTCAGTTCTAGAACGATTTCTCCTCTTCCCGACTGTGCACAGAACAGATACTATGCTTTCATCCTAGCTCAAAGTCAAGGTAAGACAATAATAATGAAAAGATAAGTTTTTCCTCGAATTAAGAACACATGATGCCATATATAAAAAATATTTCAACAGGTTTTTAAATTGTCAATATGAGCTCATGTTTTTCATTGAAAATTTTTGTGGAATAATATTTTTCTCTCTTCTCCTTATTGGATAGTGCCATCTAGTTGTAAAGATGGTCCTTGTGGTTAGAGTTAGTAGCCAAAGTTTCTTTGTCTTCCTCTCTTCCTTGGTAGCTGCAGTAATGTAACAAAATAAAAAATAAATAAAATAGAAAGCTAACATTGTTGCTCAATGGCTCAGGTACTTTGTTGCTTTATTCTTTTATAGCATTACGTGAGCTTTCCCTCGCTTGATCCCCGGGATTAGGACAACAAAAAAGAAAAGAAAGTCAGGTAACAGCTCACAGACCAAAAGAGGCTGATCTTTCTCTCTTCTTCGCTGCGCCTCATTTCTGACTTCCTTTCTGTGACGTCATATCCTGACACGTAGTCCTAACCTCTAACTTAACTTCTAATGGAATTTTGCACTCTCTGGGTAATTGTTTTAGCTTACATGAAAAATATATTATTTTCACCAACCCATATATAATTTTGCAACATTCATACCAAGATATGACAAGAAAGGCACACCTGCATTAATATGTAGATAAGGGAACTTCAGGTCTCCCTCAACTACGGTCAATCCGTTTATTTTTATGTGCAAAAAGCAACTTGTGTTAGTTATATACAATTAAACATTTACAAATAGATCTATTGTGTTTTGGCATTAATAACCAAGAAAGGTTGTCTTTTTTTAATTTTTTATTTTTAAGCAGGCAAACCAAAATCTTTAAATTATTCCCATCAGTTTTTCAATTGATGAATGCAATTAATCTATCATGAACAAGCTTTTATTACCTAAGTCTATTATGTTAAACCTTGTTGGTTTCAGTTTCTAATTATGCCTTTTTTTAGGCGGAACTATCCTTCTCCTATTCTCTAAGTAAGAAAGTTACTGACCCATGACTTTGAGGGAGGTATTTATTATTCGTTCATGCTTGGCTGTGTTAGTTTCAATTAAGCTTTGATGTTGAGCTTAGATGAGAGCAGAAATCTATTAAAACTGATGACTGATTTTACTGCTGACCTTGCTAGCCTAATTGGGTTGATTATCTATGAATATCTAAAGACGCATACATGCACACACACACGCACACACACACACACGCACACACACACACACACGCACACACAAATATGAGTCTAGATTGTTATCTCAACCTCTGTAACCACTTGATCTATGATGTCTGATGCTTAAAGATAAGCAAAGAGTGAGACTAGAGAGTTGAAATGAGGAGCTGTATTTGAACCCCCTCCCTATATAAGGTAAGCATTACTTATCATAATTTCAACTAAAACTTATTATAAAACACTTGACCCTCTTTTCAGAGAATGATGTTACAATATTTTTAAACTCCTATATCTCATTTTTATTTCATTTTACTTTAGTCGAAGATCTCAGAAATCAAGGGGCTCCTTCCTGGGCTAACACTTGATCTCTATATGAGATACACAAATGTTTGAATATTCTATTCTCTTTTATCTCTCAAACGTTGAGTTAGTAAAGAAGTTAAGAACATTAATTTTCCTCTCACCAATTGAGTAATTAACTATGTTATTGTATATCTTTCTTGTGGTCTCTTCGTCTTACCGAATTCCAGGACAAGAATTCATCTAGACTTGTGGAGTATCTAGCTAAGTTCTGTTATTTGGAGAAGGTGCACCATTCCTCGTAAAAGACAGTGTTGGGCTTTGAATACTATGTTATTTTGAATATTTGGTCAGGGTTTACTTGTAGCAGGAAGTATCTTCGTGCCAGGTTGTCCTGACGAACCCCTGTACAGAGAGATCTTAGACAATCGAGGACAGTCTAGTAGGCATTCAAGTTTTTCTCTCTCTCTCTTCTCTCTTCTGTGTGTGTGTGTGTGTGTGTGTGTACGTCTAAGCTTTATGAACTAACTAGCAAAATACCCGTCCCAGGACTGGTATAAGCAATATGTATAGCATTAGTTTTTAATTATAAAAGCAAAACCAAAAAAAACCCTTTTGTTTTTTGTAGAGTGCAGTTAACAACAACAACAAAAAAAAAACTAATGTGCCCACGTTACCCACTGTGTTCTGTGTTGCCTAGAATACGTATCCCATAATTCATAAGTTCATTAGTTTAGGTTTTTTATCCCACACGTACATATTGATGCTCAAATGCACCAATCCGGTTAACATTTTATTACATAATATAACTAAACATTGTATGTAGATCAACTTTTTCTCTAATTTTTTATATCTCTTATTTTAAGTATATTTGATTATTTTAGGGGGTAGGGGTGCATGTATATAAAGTTATTTATATTTATATATATATATATATATATATATTAGATGTGTGTGTATATTGCTAAAAACAACAAAAAGTAACTTTATAAACAATAAATTGTCACATAATTTCAGACGGGTCTCTTAGCGTAATGGTTAGTGCACTCGGTCACAGCCCCAGTGACTGAGGTTTGAGTCAAGTCATAGTCAGCCACGCTGATGAGCCACAGTAATGGCGAAACATGTGTCCGTTGATAACTATATATATATATATGTATATGTGTGTTTCGTTGTACAGTATAAACTCTTGAACTAATGAACTGATCATTATAAATTTTGGAATATATATTCATGGCAACACAGTGAGTAACATGGCCACATTATTATTTTTTTTTTTGTAAATTTTAGCATTTAAGGGATGCCTGTATATAAAGTTAGGTATATGTTTATATATTTCTATGCATAGTATTCACTCCTAAACTAATCAACTCATCATTATGAATTTTGGAACACAGCTGCTCGGTATAAGAGTGGGTAATATGGGTTATATCTAGTTTTATGTAAAGGGGACAAAAAGGAGATGGAAGAATAATGAAACAATTTAAAAATAAATCAATCTTTTGAATCCTCTGTCTTCACATCGTGTAACTCTTGTTATAAAACAGATTTGTAGGTTTTTCAGTCTCAATTGGTATTGGTCACAACCTTCACATTGGTTGGACATCATCCGAACCAGCTCTGCTATTTAACTTTATTTTTTAAACACTAATGGTTTTTGCCTGTTGCATTATATTGCTGATGGTTAACTGACTCGGTCAATGGTCAAAGAACCAGATTATGTTGTTTCTATTTTTATTTACTAGTGGTGCATCCTTACTCTCTTGGCATTTTCATGCATTCACATGCTTTTATTTTGCCATTCTATCCAAACTTATATTTTCTGCATTCTCCTGGAACAATTGTCATTCTTGTTTAGGATTCATTTATCCTAATATTTCCTTTTTTATATACCGTAATTCATTACATGTCATTTTAAACTGCCTTTAATGTTTGCCACCAACAAATTAAATAAACTAAATGTCATGTTAACAAAGCGTTTCCTTCTTTCTTTTGGACACACATGTCATATTTGTTATTAGAACAAAAGATATGCGCAAACATGATTGCCAAGTGTGTAGAGAATACTTATCTATTCCCTGCACATATGCAACTAAAATGATAAAGGTGAATATCAAATATTCAAATATTGGTGTAACATCATGGCTATTATTATATACATTTTTCATGCATTTTTAAAGTTTAAATTTGGCTAAATTATTAAGGCGAATTTGCAATTCTAGTGGTCTAACATAGAAAGTTATCTTGCTGGATTTTCAAATTCAGATCCAAATAGCAATCTGTCTGACGTATAGATACTTGATTTGGACTAGCCTATTTTTTCGTTTGTCCTTTGACTGTTATTGGTACAAATATATTTTAATTTGTGTAAGGTTTTTCGAAAATAATTCTGGCTAAAAATCTTTACTCACTGAATATTCTTATACATTAAAGTGAAGTAATCATGTAATAAATCATTTCTCTTTATTTCTGCAAAAATAAATATCTGAAAACACTTAATATATTTAAACATTAAGGTGAAGTTTCCACATTAATTAGAAATTATTTGTTTTTTTTACTGTAAATTGATTAATGTCAAGTATTAAAACAAAGTTTAAAAAAAAGAAAGTCTTGTTTCACAAAATAATTCGATTATTAAAATTTTTTAAATTTTACTCCCAAGCAACGTGTAAGTAGAGCTATTTTTTCACAAACTGAGCTTATATGTATAATTATTTTATTTTATATTTTTACATTTAAAACTTATTAGCTGTGAGGGGGCTGTTATTAAAAAAAGTCCTCAATATCAATTTGAAAACTAATTCTATTCTCCATAAAATTGAATGCTTTGTAATCTTTTTTTATTCACTCCAAGTCTGGCTAATAAATATTGATAACCTAATTTAGTTATCACATGATTTAATGTAGGGCGATAGTTTTGTCTTTGTTTTTATTAGTAAATTGCCGTGGTTTTGTGTCGAGGGGGACGGAACTCGGGAAAGGTGTACATTTGCATTTTATTCATTTCTATCTTTGGGGATTAACACTTTTCTAAGGCAAGACGCCTTTTTGGTGTTTTGTTTTGAACTTAAACGTTTTGATTCAAACTAACATTATTGTTATAATGGTGCAAGGATGCTACCTTTTTTATATATGTATAGAGTGTCTGAAAATGTAGGTTAAAAAGAAATCGGTTGGAATTTAATTGCAGCAAAATATGGCACCAAGCCGGATGCGAGGGGAAAACCAGCTCCCCTGAGGGAGAACTCTGGTTGGGTGCAAAAATAGCTGATAATGTATCTGTCAGACTTCCCTTGGTAGGAGCATCTTAGGCAATCGACAATAAACCAACCCCCCTCCATCCCAAAGGAGTAGGTAATGCTTAGGAATTTGTATCGCTTAGAACCGAGTTGAGCTGAATCGTACCTCATTCTGACAAGGAAGGGTCTTATGGTTCAAGTTAGCCTCTAGGTTGCCAGAATGATGTGTAGACGAACAAAAGCTGGTATGACAACTGACGAATATTAAATTTATTGGCCGGTGAATTAGATATTTGCCTGTTGTGAACCAAGGCTGCTATGACATGTATACATTTTATTTAAAAAATAAATAACCCTTTTATTCTGGCATGAAGTAAAATAACTAAAGCGCTCTTTTGATAGGCTTTTTTTTATGAGATGATTGTTATTTTTTATTTAATTTTTTAAAATTATGGTACAATTAACTTTAAAATGACATTAATATTTAAAAAAATTTTTTAAAATTGGTTTCAAAAGTTTTGTGATGAAGATTGATAAATTGGATTATTCGGACTACTGTTCTAATTTTGGTTATTTTCACAATGTTTCAGCCGATTTTTCAAACTTGTGAATCTTTATGTTGAACCCGGGCGGGAACCTGTACAGAATTTCAAACTCAACCTTTTATTTAATCGCCAGGGATAGATTGTTCTTGTTCTGTCAGCCATGACCGTGTAGAAGTGTTAATTATTATTATATTATTCATATTGTTAATCAACACCTTGTTTCCTTCGATATGGCCGTTTGGTAGTAATTTTTTTTTTTTTTTTACAAAACTGAAACCAATCAATGTAGTGACACTGATTGGTTTCAGTTTTGTAAAAAAAGAAAATTGATGCTTTTTCCGGTGTATAAGTGAAACTGAAAAACCAGGGGTTTTCAGTAAAACTGCCCTTCTCTTGTAACAAGAAACACTAAAATATAGAAAAAATAACTTAGTACATAGAAACAGTAAACTGCTGGACACGGCTAGCACAGACCATTCCATTCTATTTGTAGTTCAATAGAACAGGTAGTGAAAAGGGGAAATAACCCAGGTGTGTACTTTTATTTTAAGTGATCTCCTTTAGTCTTTTCTGCTTTAGATTTATACCTGAATGATTTTTACCATAATTAGATTACAGCCCTAACCAAATCACTTGGATTTGTGAACATCTGGTCTTCACGGAACATTTAATTAAATTCTTGAGCATTCTGTCATGCAGATGGAATTTTAAAGGTCTTGTAACATTTCTCCTCTTTTTATAATGCTTAGAATATTTAAACTATTTCTTAAAACTTAAAAAAAATAAAATAAAATATACAGTAGATTTAGAACTAGGGCGTTCTAAATCTACTGTATATTTTATTTATTTATTTTTTGTTGTTTATTTTTTTTGTTTCTTTTTTGTTTTTTCATTCTAATATTTTTGTATACAGAAATTGTCACCCATGTTGCATGATGGTGGCCCATTTTCTGACAGTAACTTGTAGATTTTTTTTAAAAGGACAAAGTCTGGGATTGTCAATTGTCTCATCTCCTCCTCCTCTTCCACCTGAATCTGATAAAATGGGCATTGTTTTAGTAATAATTTTCTCTTTAGTACATTTCTTATCATTCAGTTTTAGTAACTCCGTCTGAGTTGGCACTCTCCTTTTTTGTATTTTCTGGGGGTTTTCTCTCCCTTTTTTTATTTTGAGACCTGATCATTTTTATTTATTCCATAAACGTCTTCCTTTCACTCTATCACAGTCAGGACAATTCTCATATAAGCAACATCTTCTTGGGTATGTTATTTTATTATTGTTTTCTCTTTTCTTTTTCATTCTTTTTCTTTATTATTTGCATGTATTTAACTTTATGATTGAATGAGTGTTCTATTTATTTTGGGAAAATTAAATTTCACTTTTGACACGGATTGGTTGATGAATCTGTTTCAACATAACTTTAATTCTTTTAAAACTGACATGCATTGCCTCCATTAAGAATTGTTTTTCTTTCCTATTTATACTCCCAAATCATTCATTTATTTTTTAATAAAATCATCATATTCAGTTAAAAATTTGTTTTACATGCTGACATTTGTTGGATGGCTTTTAGAAATTGATTTCCAAACTAACCTATCTCTGACCAGGTCTTTATTTATCCCTCTTTCTCTCAAATCCATTCTTATCACGTCCTCCCATGTTATTTTGGCCTTCCCTTGCCAACTGACTCTGCTACCTCAACTGTTCTACATTTACTAACCCCCAAACTCTCATTCTTTCATCATGACCATACCAACAAAATCTTCTGTTCTGCACATATCTCCCTATACTGTCAAGATTTAATCTTCCTCTGAGGTCATCAGATCTAAACCTGTCTTTACGGTTCACATTGCACATCCATCATGTCCATTCTCATATATCTCTTTATACAATGCATGGCCTCAACCCTCCCTGGTCAGGTTTCACTTCCATACATCATACTTCATACACATTCCTGATAGACTCTTCCCTTGATTGACAATGGTAACACTCTGTTGGTTCGTAATGGCAGAAGTTCCCTAGACTTACTCCATCCATCCAGTTTATCAATAATATTTCTATTGATTGTAATTTATTATTTATTTGTAGAACTTATCTGGTGGTTTACTATTTTCCACTCGTGATCATTCTAATTCCTTCCAGAATCTCCACGGATTTCCGAATGGCACATTACCTATCCTAGCAAGGATTATTTTCACTCATCTTTCTGAAATTTTGCAATTGATATGAACAAGTTTGGAAACGCGTTTTATGGGTTTTATTTGACCATATATTATTTTTAAACTTTAGGATGACAACAAAAGTCCATTTTTGTTAATTTTATCACAAACTCTTTTGCATTAAGCCATATCTATTAATGCCGAGTTAATCAACGTTTGTTTTCCTGAGGATTTTTTTTTATTGTAATCGCACAAAATACATGCTAAAATATTCCTCAATTTTGGTATTATGTCTGAGAAAACCATTTTAATTGTTCTAATAAGCAGCAAATTTGCAATTAACTCACAAAGTGGCTCATCTTTTACTAAGTTTCTATCTATCACTCTCACCCTCTCTCATTGTATATTGTTTGACCCACCCCCTCTTATCACTCTTGTTTCGTTCTCTTTCTCTGTTTATTAAGTCAACAATAATAAAGGAAAGAATAAAGATTGAAACAGTCCATTATAAACAAAAGGGAATATCAGCAGATATAGTAATACTATTTAACCCATAGGAGAAACAGGGGGGAGATGTAGTGAGTAGAAAGACTACTTTTGGATTTTTTTTTCATATTTAATTGGCTTTGCAAACTTCCTCTTTGTTGATTCAAACAATCTAACCGAGCTTAATGGGTGACCCAAAGGATCACATTTTTTCTAGTATATATATATATATATATATATATAATTTTTTTTTTGCATACATACGTTCATATATGTATAAAATCAATAAAAATACCTATTAACGAAAAATATGTCTTATAAAGTTAAGGGCAACTAATAATGCAATCTTCTGCAATCTTTATCACTTAGGAAGTGAAACAATCGAAATAGTATAAGAAAAAGCAACAAACGCTACAATCACCAATTAAAACAATTACATAAATAAAAATACATTATATATATATATATATATATATATGAGAGAGAGAGAGATATAAAAAAAACATCTTCCTTTTTATGTTCAGTTAATTGTATACAATCAATCGTTTACAATAGATATTCTGTGTTTTAGCATTAAATAAAAAGGCTCATTTACCATTAGATAGATAAACCAATCCTTCAAGTAATCATTATTTGTGACGTTTTTATAAAAAAAAAAGTATGTATATTTTAATTTGTTTCTAATTCTTTGTGTCTGGGTATGTTTACATTGACTAATTTAATAAACAAAATTTAGTAAACAAAAATAGCTTTCTGATATTTTGAACATTTTCTAAATCGCTTTACATTCTTTGTTTTTATTTATTTAAGCTGACAGACAAAATGAAGACTTTAACTAATATTCATAATTTACTATTTTGGTTTTTAATAATTTTTTTATTAGCATTATTGATTCGTTCCAGCCTGTATTTTTTTCTTTATCATCAATTGATTGGATATTTACCATTTACTGACCTCATCCCCTCACCTCACTCTAAAATGGTATTGTCTGTATATGAACAGAATAAAATTTAAATATCTATCTATCTATCTATCTATCTATCTATCTATCTATCTATCTATCTATCTATCTATCTATCTATCTATCTATCTATTTTACTTTGGATTGTGGTATTTTGAATTAAGTGGGGGTGGTTTAATATGCATACAGTCGCAAACTATGGATTTGGCTATACTGAGTTCAAATCCATCAGATAAAATATTGTGTTGTGGAAGGTATGACTTGCAATGCTCCCCCTATGGGTAAAATAGACACTTGTGTTATAATGAATGTCATCCAATAGGTATTGTTTCACCAGTTAATGACCCATAAAGGGTTGATATGCTGTAAAATAAACAAGCTAAACCATAAGTGAGTGCTAAGGTACAAGGGAAGAAGAAAAAAAACAATTCTACAAGTTGCCTCCATCTTTCTCCATTAGACTTTAAATGGCTCGATTAAGTTAAAAAAAAAACAGATAAAAGTAATCTTTGCACTTTTCCTTTTGAAAGTATAAAGTGCTATAATCTCAAATTTCTCAATAGGAAACCATTTATGCATGGAATTGCACTCACATTTTCGTTTGCATCATTTTAAAGGCATTTTTTCAGTTTGAAATGTTAGATCTTTTCAAAATTTTTATTCTATTTTTATAACATTCAAGTTTTTTTTTTTTTATATTGTTTATTTCAAACAAAGCAGATTATCACTGAAGCATAAGGGACTACTGTGATAGAGGCCAGATTTATAAAGGGTCAACCGGAGTTGAGTAGAAAGATGTTTGTTCACATTACATTTAAATTTTTGCATTTTTGTACAGTCGGAGAAACAGCGAGCAGAAAGGGAAGATAAGTGGTTCGAGGAAAGGAAATAATCAGAGTAGAACATCTTCCAGCATCTAGGGATATCTACAGTGAAGGAGTGGGATTTTGCTGCTAATCAGATGGGTCACGGACATTTTTGTTGGTGGGGGTACAAGTTCAGTAAATTCATCAGCGCGTATTTTATGAAAGTACTTGTAAAACATGCACAAGGATACAACACGACAGTGATGCGACAGGAGCTGTAGCTTGGCAGACAGTGTGGAACCTATTAGGTTAGAAATTCTTTTTTTGCACCCGGTCCAAGAGAGTTTAGTGATTAGTGCACCAGCCCAGATGTGACAACAATACTCCCGGTTGGCTTTATAGAGATATGATACTGTTGTCTTTGTTGTTTGAAAGATAGAGGTTATATTTGCCAGTATAACATTTAAACAAATTGTCTAGTGAATATATCCTTTTACAAACTGTAATTTTATTCACTTGTATGTGAAATCAAACTCTACTATGGGAATTAAAGATTATTTGGAAAGTAGATTCTTATCCATCATATCTGATAACCCCCTCCCCCAAAATGGAGGCAAGTTCTCTGCAGCACTGTCATTATTTAAATGAAACCGTGAGATCAAGGCGATCATTAATATGTATAATATATAAGTATCGCCTTGGTTGATATCCATTTCAGCATTTAGTTAAAAATAATCATTTCAGTTGCCCTTTTTAATTGTTTTTGTTTATTCTTCTGGGTTTGTTCCGTGATTATCTTAATATAACAGTAGCGATTGTGTAGTTGGATAAATGAATATACAACAGTGCTATCAGTAGCTTTGGCTAACATTTATGTATTACTAATGGAGATTTGGTATATGTCTGAAGCCGGAACTATACAGTTTCTTCTATTAATGTACTATTGTACTATCTTTCGATGCTCAATTCGAGGGGTCTAGTTTAGTATATGTTCTCTTGTCATGATACCATCATCCCAAGCATTACCATCTTTTTTTTTGGAGGGGGGTATTATAGTGTAATATCTGTTCTGTGGTAATATCATCCTCCTAGATATTCCCTCCTCCTTTGTAGGTGTAGCGTAAGTCAGCAGTTGTCCCAATCTACTGTTCATTAATAAACTCAACACTTATTTTATTTATATATATATATATATATTACTAGCAGAAATATGCGACCAGAGAAGGGTGGCATATTATTGCTAGTTCTATTAATTCAGATTGTCAAGGTTAGATGTCTTTAGCTGTTTCAGCAAAGAAAGTTTGCCTGCCCTCTTCCCACTCCATAATTGCGTTTCTCCTTCTTCGTGCATATGTCTTTTTAGACCTTCAGCTCAGTTGCAGCAAGCCAGTCCAGAGTTTCATCATCCAGGTTAATAAGGCCCAGACTGTCATTTGGTGGCCGGTGTTTGGGGCAGCTGGTGATGACGTGTTCCACGGTCTGCAGGGGGTCCCCACATTCGCATTGGGCACCATCCGTGAGGCCCCACTTGTCCTTCTCCTAATTTTCCTCTTCACAAACTGAGCAACAACAAAAAATATAAAGTGAGAATTTGTTGTGGTTGCAACAATAAATGACCATAATGATAAAGTTGAGGGTGATGTCAAAAGTTCATTGCTTGAATATAAATAATTTTATTTGTGATATGATAGGTTTGTTTTTAAAAATGTGACATTTCTGTCATTTTTGATGGAATGCGGACTCTAGTCTATAAATGGAAACTTTTCTGAATATTTATACATTCATGTGTAAACAAAACTTCTCAAATCATAATTATGCAAGATTTAACTGAAATATTGTTTAAATATTATCTGTAAAACGTTTGCAAGATTGATTGGACGTGTAATTTGCATAGAATATTTTAAAAGCTTCTTTTAATAAATAACTTTTCTATTGTATCATGTTTAATTTTATTGTATCATTTTGCTCTGTATAATAAATAGGTTTTTATTTTTGTATACTAATGGTTCAGCACTTACCAAGGTTAAAAACCACTCGAGGATAAGAGTTAGTGAGATTTTCAATTGGATGATGGAACAGTACTATGAAATGATTGAGAACTCCGATTAATTCACAGGATGACACGGCAGATATTTGTTGATATTGGACTTGAAAGTGACCATGCTGCAGTCTGTAGGGAAAAATTCTCGCAATAACATGTTCCACAAGTGGGAAGTTCTTGGAAAGAAACTTTGTTCATGGAAGTTACGTTTGATTTTAGATTCACAGAGGAAGAAAGGTTTTTTTTGTTTTTTTTTTGTAGTATTAATAACAAAACGAGTTCTTGCTGATAAATTCTTATGGGGTGGGGGTCAGAGCTTGAAGCTCCCACCATGGAAATACAGATAGTAGGGAAAGACTAGCAATGTCTCGTCTGTGAAAAGGACTGCAGAGAAGAGAGTAGATTGCAAAGTTGATTTTGTACTCTGTCAAGGCAAAAAAAAGAGTGCGCTGAGCAGCACCTCCCCTAGATGTGGCAGCAGTACTCTATCTTACGCCGAATCTGACTTTTATACAGGTAGAGGATTGTATCAGGAGTCGGGTACCTTCTAGAGGAGTAGAATGATCCAACCATTTTTCCAGCAACTTTAGCAACAGACTTTTTTTTAGGCGATTATGAGTAAACACCCTGGCCCCCAGGTTGAGATATTAGTCTCGATTTCAGATTTTTTTTGCCGTTGCCCACTCACATCCCTGATGTAATAAATAAGTTAATTTCTTAAGTTTATTTAAAAAAAAAAATAACTCTACAGAAGGCTACAGTAGTGAGATAGTGTGAGAGATTTGCTCTGTGAAACAACGCGTATGTTAAATATCCAACTATCGGGGGAGTGGGGGTGGAGGCCTCCCTGCTAAATACATGATTTGTTATGCATTTAGAATCGATTATTAATACTCTTTAGGTTTTATTTATTGTTTTTATGTTGTTTAACATTTCTCTTAATGATCCGAAGACTCTAAATATTTTCAGAATTATCTATAATTCTATATGATTGTAGTGCAGCTTTCTGTTAAGCTTTATTGATGGTGGGCAGCCATTTGTTTAGGTGGGTGTTTTCACGCAGACGATTCTCTCTCTTACTCGATACTCTCACCCTCTTTTAAGTCGTCAATCCTCCAATTTGTAAAGGAAAATTACTTCAGGATTTAGATTAATCTTAGCTACACCCCCTCTCGGTCAAACTCCTGCTAATATTTTCAAAATGGCAGAGTTCAAATGTGTATCACTTTAGCTATTTAAATAAGATTAGAAAGATTGCATACAACGACTTTGTCCATTGATTAAGTCGAAAAAAAAAAAAAAAAACATGGTATTCGCCTTTCATGTGCGCTATTTTTTTTTTTTTTTAAAGCCTGAATTGGTTGGATTATTTAGTCTGTGGTCTTTCATACTTATTAGTCGGCTGAAAAAATCTGACTTTTAAAAAGAAAACAAACTCTGACTCTTGCAAAAATTGCTGACTCCACACTTGTTCGGCTGAAAATGAGTCTGAGTCTCCTCCTGGTTATTAGCTGTAGTAAAACGATTGAAAATATAATGTTCAACCTATACCATTTTATTAATGACATTGACAGAAAAGTCTGGGGAGGCGCCATTCATAGCACTCTTCATTACCTAGACAGTTCAAAATCGACTTGTGTGCGTCGGGGGATGATCTCTTCC
Source organism: Sepiola atlantica (assembly GCA_963556195.1). NCBI lineage: Eukaryota > Metazoa > Mollusca > Cephalopoda > Sepiida > Sepiolidae > Sepiola > Sepiola atlantica. The sequence goes on along the minus strand of OY744524.1, from coordinate 81,067,918 downwards.
TTACAGCCCCTTTCTCACAGAAGAAACGTTACTAGTCTCTCTCTACTCTATCGTTATTTCCATGAAATATACTCAACTGAGCTTCAATCTCCGGTTCTCCTTGTAAGACATTCATAGCAAGAACTTTTTTCTACCACCATAAAAACAACTTTCCTTTCGTCCTTGAAGTGTCTAGCGTCAGGCAGAACTTCTGCAAACAGAACTTCTTTGCAAGGGCTTCCAGTCTGTGGAACATGTTACTATGGGTTTCGACAAGAGATAAAACTCAGCAAAATTGAAGATATGCCAAGCCTGATATGCACATTACTACTGTACGGTTGCAAGATCTGGCGTCTGCGTAAAGATCTGCACACACTTAAAGTTTTCGACATGTACTGCCATCGGCGCATCCTATGCACCCGTCTTTCCAACCAAATCCCAAACCGCACCATCTGTGCAAGATACAACACAACCAGCATCACAAAGACTATTCTTAAATGGAGACTTTGCTGGTTTGGTCATGTTCTTCGATACCCTGAGGAAGAATTCACCCACAAGTTGGTATCGCCAATTGCATCTGCTTACTGGAAGGAGCACAGAGGCAACCAACTGAAGACTTGGAGAGGAACAGTGAGGATAGACATGGAGCTGGTGGCTGGCTGGCTCCTGTGTTTTTGGTGTTTGACACTGGAAGCAGGAATGGCTGAAGTATGCCAAGGAATTAGCTGCTAATCAGCAGATGTGGACCACCTTTACATGAGAGATGAACTAATTTGGAGCCAGTTTACCCCTCCCCCCCCCTCGAGGGGGGGGATGCCATAACAGTTATCCCAAGGAAGCGTTCCAATTATTTGACCAAGATTTATTGTCAATCTGTCCATATAGCTTAGACTCTGACATTTCTTACCAGATTTACACAAAACTTCCAGGAATACTATTATCTCAGAAGGTTTTAAAGTATATTTACTCAAGATTGGTTTTCTGTCACTAAAATGAAAATATTTCTCCTACCAGTAAAAATAATACGAGATGAATCCATGTTTGAAATACAGTTTGTCATACAATGTCGAAAGAAATGCCCTTTCAATTTTAAATTGCTTAACGAAGGAAAGATCTTTTTATCTATTGAAATCTATTATTTATTTTTCTATTTTATTAATTGCTAACATTTTTATAACATTTTAAATGAACTATTTCCATGATAAATATCATGTATCTCAAAACTATTTAATAAATACACAAAGCTCTATATTATGTGAAAAGAAAATGAACATTAATGACGATCTTAACATCGTATGTAATATGGCTATCGAGTCAGAGATCGAACTGTATTTATTTGATCTGGGGGGGTGGACTGTATAACGAAAAGGAATAAGATGAACCATTGGGGAAGAGAACAAGATTGCTGCTCAAATAGTTTTAAATTAGACTTTTAAAAAGTTAAAAAAAAAAAATTGTTGGATGTTTGCAACGAGTCTATATTAAATTATCCTTATCAAGATGTTTGCTGATCAATCATTTTTTGTTTTTCTTTCTAAATCTGCCTCATGTGTTTGTCGTGATGTCTGATTATTAAAACCTGATCTGATCTAAAACTTTTTACTCAATAGAAAAAGAAGCTTCACATAATCCCAACAGCCTTTTCTTTTCATGTTGAGATATTATCTTTAAATTCATTTATTTTGATGTTTTTATTTTGGGTTGCTGTTATATCTATCTCATTGCTAAATATATACTTGATGAAATTAAAAACGTCACTATTGTACATTTTATGCAAAGTTTGTTGGATAAAAAAAGATGGCATTTTGATGCTTGTTAATATCTAACAATTTTGACCCAGAGTGCTCAAATTTCTCCTTGCCGTTATAAACCGATCTATCTAGATTTTCATCAGATGGAATTACTGAGCTGGCTTGCCAGATGCCAAACATGACTTTGATAAATATGAAGTGATAACAGTTAATAAATTAAGCAGCAGCATTATTATTATTAGTTTAACATCCGTTTTACATGCTGACATGTGTTGGACAGCTTTTAGAAATTAACTTCCAAACTAACCTATCTTTGGCCAGGTCTTTATTTATCCCTCTTCTCAAGTCCATCCTTATCACTTCTTCCCATGTTTTCCTTGGCCTTCCCCTGCCAACTGACCTGCTCCCTCAACTGTTTTAAATCTAACGCAAGAACTTTCATCCATTCTTTCAATGGGATCAAACCAAGGCGATATGGATCGCCTTGGATCAAACCAACAAAGTTTCCTGTTTTGCATATATCTCTCTATATACTGTACATTACAGTATATAATGTGAAAAATCTAAGAAAATAATTGTTTAAATAAGGTTGATTCAAATTATAATACAAACTATTCATTCAATTTTGTTTGGGAAATTTTTTAAATGAGGATTGATAATTTAAATTATTCGGACTACTATTCTCATCTTGGTTGTTGTTGTTTTCACGTTTCAGACGATGTTACCTCTAACTTACTTCAGGTGCATCTTTTTGAACTCTGGGGAACGTACACAGAATTTTGAAGTGACCCCTTTATTTAATTCAGGAGGGCGGTAGATTGTTCTCGTTCCATCAGCCATGGCTAGGTAAAGCTGTTAATTATTGTCATGCGTAGTTATCACCTGTAGGGTTAGGGTTAAAGCTTCAAACTCCATTTCGAACTGATTGTTAATCGATGGCTTTAACTTTGGTGGCAACAAGAACGACATACGCCTGTCGATTAAATAAAAGGTTCAGTTTGAAATTCTGTGTAGATTCCCGAGTTCGCCATGAAGATACACAAATGTGAAAAGATGCACCTGAAGAAGGTTAAAGATTACATTGGCTGAAACGTTATGAAAATAGACACCAGAATAAGAATAGTAATCCGAATAATACTTATTCAATTTTGTTTTGTTTCTTTTTGTAAACATTAAAACCATTTTCTTATAAACGAGAAATTCTCTTTTCAAATTGAAATTAAATCATTATTCAATTTGAAAGAAAGAAAACCAAGCTCGGCAGTTTGTTTGCATGGAAATTCAATGAATTATTGAATTTGTTTTTAATTCAAAGGATGCTGGTTTGAATAAACTGATAATTCATGTTAAAAACAAACTAAAAATGCATGAAGTTACTGCATATTAAAAAGATTTCAACTCCATTATTTATTGGCAAGAGCACAAATGTGTAATGAAGTGAATACAAAGTGACATGAGATGTCAATTGTAATCTCGAGTTTTACGCCGCCACCGCCGCCACTGATTATTAAATTACACAAACACTTATAAAGCACACATACATCATTTTAAGGGTTAAATATTCATTCAAAATGCATAGATAATTATATTTTAGTAAAAACGGTATTTTTAAGAAATGGGCACCCAGAGGATGTCAGTTCTTATGGAGTCAGTTCCGAGTATTGACAGAGAATCCTGAGTCGTTCCCGGAAATAGTTTACGATTGAGACACTTTCTTTTTTTTTTTCCTTGTTTTTAATGGACGTTTTTCAACTTATTTTATTTTTTTTTAATGGTCAAATTCTTTTAAAACTCTTAACCTAACCATGCTTAGTGTTGTCTGCCTTTTCGCGGCTTTCAAATCATAAACTGCTTCGGCCATTTCCAGATCTTTTTAATATGCAGTAACTTCATGCATTTTTAGTTTGTTTTTAACACGTAGCGTAAAAACAACAAAACAAACAGAAAGCAGCCTGTTGGATACACTTGTATCCTATTTCTTGCGTAATCAACCATACATGTTCGAATCCAACAATGGCATAACGAGAACATAAAACAAAAATGACAATAGTACTCTTACTCATTTTTGTTTTATTGCTTTTTCAAAACTTGCTGAATAAAAGAAAAAAAAAGTATGTCATTTATTTGAAAGAGAATAATTGAAATAAGTAGTTAAAATTGATCCGGATTGGAAAGATCTTTTTGGTCTATTTTTTAATTTTTTTTTTAATTTTTTAAATTTTTTTATTTTTCATTTAAAATTGGAGAACCAACCAGAAATTTTTTTTACATCAATATTTTATTTGTTTTAAATCGTTTACCATCAGAACAGATAGGTTGCATTGCTTATTTCCTAGCATAAGGAACTCTCTTATTACATTCATATATATATATATATTATATTGACTAGGAGTTTTTTACAATAATATTTTGGAGTTCTTCATTCATGTTAGATACCCATATGTTTTCCCTTTTTAAACAACAAAAAAAAGTTTAATAATTTTAATAAGTATTTTTATGAAGGAATATATATTAGCAATGCTTCTTTTACCAAGCTAATATTGAGCCATACTCACTTACTTACTCAGTAAAATTGGATGCTTTCCATATATTGTTTATTTAATCAATGCACACACTTTGATTATTGGTGTAAAGAAAACAATTTCTACTGTCTATTCCACTGATTGAAATGAAAAATATTGGTAACTATTATTCCAAATTGAGAAAATCATGTCAGCCACAAGGATTGTTATATCTTAATTTATTTTCTTCCCGATTATCTGTAATTGATTTGATTAAATCTCTGTTCAGTTTTGAGAATCTCCTCAGGCAGTTACAACACTGATGCAGTTAAATGGAATATTCCGAGATTTTTTTTTTCCGGATGACTTTCATATTTCTCATTAGAATTTCTTTCAAATTGGATAGTTTTACTCTTAACAAACTGTCACTCGATATCATAACTGGCAAGAATGAAAGATAAAGTCATCATTCTCATTGTGGGAAACTGGTAAGACTCCAAAGGAGATAGCTCTGTCTGTCATCTCGAAAATGACAAGATGAACTTATTCAAAACTGTGCAAATGCGATTCCAAAGTAAATACTAGAGATGAATGTCAGCTGAATAAGATCTTAATTTCCAATCAATTTGCCAATGCTAGTGACATTTTCAAAGCCTCAAATGATGCTGATGTACCTGCTTCTCATTCTACAACATTCCAGAGAGTCTGATCTGTTTGGATATGACAGCAGGATACCGATTTCAAAACTGCTACTTTGTTTTAAGAGATAATCAAACTTTGTTTGTTGATCAATGGAAGCAAGTCTATTTTGGTGATGAATCAAGATTCTGTATTTTCTTTTCGGTGATCATGACACCTGCAATTAGAGAAAGTCTCATGAAAGATCTGTCAGAAAGAAAAAAAACAAAAAAAACCCCTGTAAAATTACTGTCAATGATGGTTTGAGGTTGTATCTTTATTACCTATATCAGAAAGATGTGTTTCTTGAAAGGTCCATTAATGTCTGCAATCAGGATGTCCTAGATCATCCCCGACACATGGCAAAATATATGCAATAATGATTCAGGGAGAGAAGGATAGCTATCTTTTAATCGGCCTGCAAATCCAGCAGAAAATTTGAGCGGAATCCTCAAGTGGAGATTAAGAAAACACTATCCTTCAAATCTTCGTGAATTGAAACAAGTCATTACTCATGTGTGGTCTGTTGTGAATGAATCGGTTTAAATGAAACAAATAGTAAGTGTATAAGCTTCTACAACAAAATATTAATACACTTCAAATTATATTCATTAATAATTTCTTTTAATAAAAAAACAGAACTGAACTTTTTTTACTTTTGTTTCCAAGATATAATATAATAATCTTCAAATTCCCCTGCCAAATTTAAAAAAAAACCTGTTTGTCTGAATATTACCGGATTATTTTCATGTCTCAACATTTAAACAAATTTGGGAAAGAAATATGAAAGTTATTTAAAAAAAACGCTGAAAATAGTCAATTCATTGGAGTTGTGGGAATGCTTTATATTCTTTTCTGTTAAACTTTCTAATATTAACGATTACAATTTCTTCATTACTTGTTTTCTGTTTTATATAAATACATGGATAATGCTGATTAGCCTGGTCAGTCTTGTATTTTTTTTTTTTTTTTTTTTTTCTGACAGTTTTGTTTGACATCTTTGGTTATTTTGTTGATTTCTGACTTATTTGAAATATTTCCTGTCATTATTTTTTAATCTTCTATAAAAATATAAACAAAAAACTATTTTTTGTTGTTTTCTTCATTGGAACATGATATATATGTATAATCTCATTTTGTTTTTGGTAAAGATAGGGCATCTGTTTAAATCACAGAAATTTATACAATTTTATGAATGTTTGTTTTGGTTCATCGATAGTATTTTTCAGCAGGGTTGCAGAGTCAGAGGTTTTGGAAGAAATCCGAGTCGGACACATAAGAACACTAGGAGTCTGAGTAAGATTTTTTAACCGTAGAATAATCAAGTCTAAATATTGGAAGTCAGAACTTTTGGAATCCTAATCCATGATACTTGACTTTATCCTATGAATTTCTATTATAGCCAGAAATTACTTCTGTTAATTTAAAGATATTAAAATCACTTTTAAATGTATTAACTTTCATTTTCTGGCTATCTTTGTCCAGAAATAAAATGGTTGTTACAGTGGCCATATGAAATTCTAAAGTGATTTTGAAACTTTTTAAACAGTCATTCTGAAGTAATTTCTGGTGACAGTCAAATATTATAGTGCTTTATTGCTCTGACACCAAAGAAAAGAAACCTTAATTTTCGACCATGCCATTATTCTAGCAAAGAACCTCAGATTTTCTCTTGGGTTCTATCTTCTATTTCTTTACCAGAAAGAAAGTTATACGAATATGAAACGTGTATGCCGAACTTTAAAATTTGTGGCGCTTTTCTTTTTGCACTCATTAAAGTGTTCAGGCATGTCTCGAGAAAATTCTGAACACATTTTGGCTGCCCATTTCAGTTAATTTAGAATAGGTTGACTTTCAACGACTAACATTTTCGATATTGAAATTTAAAATGAATTATTTTAAAATATATATATTTTTTTTGTTTTGAGATAAAGAAAAAAAAAAGCTTAATGGATTGAACTCTAATTATGATATTTCATTTTCCATTTTTAACAATTATGATCTTTATACTCCCTCCCTGCCTTTTTTTTTCTTCCTTTTTTTATTGTATAATAATGAACCAATGGTCCTATTCTTTTTAATCTATAAATTCTCTTAATTTTTTAATGTGTAGAATCTGGAGCATTTTGAGATGTATGCAGACACATATACACTCAGTGTTGTTAACCTATTTATAGAAATCTTTTTATCTTATTCATTTTTTTTTTTTTTTTTTTTACATTCTTATTTCGTTGTAACCATGTTGACACTACCTCTGGCAGAAAAAAAGAAATTGATACATGATGAAAAATGACATACACACAAAAGAAATATTTGGTGTCATTAAGTGGTGGTCATCTTTTAAAAAGATTTAACGACACAGATTTTTATATTTTTTTGTTTGTGATATTTTTCCTTTTCTAAAAAAAAAATTGTATATAAATAATATAAATTATTATTTATAGAAGATTATTTTTAGGCCAGAATTGGCTCTTTTAAAATTTCAGGAGTCAGAGTTGAGCATTTGGATTGCCGACTCCATAGCCCTGGTTGTTACTGATGTGATATAAGCAATTTGTGAAATATTTAACTTACTAAATTATTCGATGTACCAACTAGGATTGCAGTGTCGGAGAAGGTATAAGGTTCAACTGCGACGATTCCAAAAATTCCAACTCTGACTCTTAGAATTCCAAAATATTTGATTACGACTCCTTATCCTAAATTCTTCCAATATTCAGACTGTCTGGTTATTCTTCAGAGATTAAAAAAATCGGCTTTGAGCATTCTTACTTGTCTGACTCCTTCTGACCCCCCCCCCCCCCCCAACCAACTATAGTCATTTACTTTATACTTTTCATTTTTAATCTTTTGTAAATGTTAATGCTATAAAAATTAAACAATGTTTTATGGAATAAACTAGTTAAAATCATTGGATGATTAAAAATAATGTAAGTAAAAAAAAAAATAACTGAACTTTTTATGCAAATAAGTATATCTAACCCCCCCTTTTTTTCTTTTCCAGCTGCAAGAATGGATGGCTGACTTTCCCAAGTCAGCAGCTCTCAACCAAGTAACCAGCATCTTGGGAACAGACAAAATATTCACTTTGGAAAATTTATTCGCATACAGCTGACCTTTTTTCCCCCCCCTTCTCTCTCAATATTAAAAAAATCACATCCATATGCAAAGGCACCCCTCCACAAAAGAGATTGTAAGAAAATAATCTATTAAAAGTTCGGCTTTATTTTGTTAAATTTATATATTTTCTTTATACCTTTTAGCTGTACTTTATCACTCCTCAAAGTTCCGAGTTGCCATATGACTCGCCTTGGTTAATGTCCAAATACATTCTTCTTTTATATAATACAATTAAAAACAAAATGTCCAAAATTGATCGGACTGTTTCTGAAAAATGTTCACAAATTCACTTACATTCCAGTTATTTGTTGTAAGGCATCTTAGGATCATCCCATAACTTGACCTCGTAACTGGATATCCCGATTGACTTCCAGGTTATGAAAATAAAATAAAAAAAAACGCGATGGATATGTCCAAGCCAGATGGCCCGTATATTACGGACCTGCCACCAGAAGTTGGCAAAGATGTTTTGGCCCATCGTTTCCCTCAAATAAAACACGAGGAGATGAACGGTAACCTTGAAGATCACGATAATGATTCTGACCATGATCAGCTGCACTGTGATGAATGCATTCTCGAGGAAGGTTCACTCGAAGACAGCCAGGACACTCTGATGAACAACGAAAATGATTCCGATCTAACCTTGACCAATTGCAATCATGATTACATGAATGAGGACAACATGCCGGGACAGATGAAGGGCGGCTTGTCATTTCACAGCCTCAACAATCCTTCAACAGATTCCGGTATCTCGCCAATGGAGGAGGAGGAAGAGGATGATGATTGCCACTCCAACTATGATGATGATCGTATGGACGAGGAAGATCCTGGCGTTGCTCTCGGAGATAATCATTCTGATTGCGATCAGGATGATATCGTTCAAGAGGTGACCATACCTGGCTCCAAATTAAATCCCAAGGCTTTTAGTTTGCACCTAAAATGTAGCCCACTGACATTGCCATTGAACGGACTGTCTGAAAATCGACAGCCGAGTTGTTCCCCACAGAAACATTTACTTTCCTCAAAAGGGAAATTCAAATCAAAGCCCCTCCCACCAAGACAATCATGGTTGTTAAGACTTTTTGAGTCAAAACTTTTTGACATGTCTATTGCTATATCCTATCTTTACAATTCCAAAGAACCTGGAGTGCAGACATATTTAGGTAAGTAAAGGTTTCATTAAAAATTCAGATTGAAAATATATATTAGGAAAAATATGCGACGGTTTATGAATATTATTAAAAAGAAAAACAAAACTCTTCCAGAAGTTTTGAGATAAGGATTGATTATTTGGATGACTATTCTCATCTTGGATGTTATTGTCACAACGTTTCGGTAGATGTAACCTTCAACTTTCGTCAGGTGCGTCTTTCTGAATTCAGGGATTCTATACGGAATTTCCACTGGAACTCTTTATTTAATCTTTTGTTCCATCAACCCTGACCAGATAAGTCTTAAGTAATTCATAATTGTATTCTTAGTATCACCCATATTGAGAATTGAACCTTCAATCTCCAGAAGACTGTCACTTAGAACTGATTATTACTTAGCACTTATATCCGTTGCAATGGGTCAGTGCTAAGGAATAATCACTGATTGTCTGTTGGAGGTTTAAGGTTCAATACTCAGTATGGGCAATACTAAGAATACAATCACAAATTACTTATGACTTCTACCAAGTCATGGCTGACGGAACGGGGGGGGGGGGGAATTACTCCCATAGATTAAATAAAGGGTTCCGTTTGAAATTTCGTACAGATTACCGAATTCGACAAGATGTATCTGAAGAAGATCGCAGGTTACATCAGCCGAAACGTTGTGAGAATAACATCCAAGATGATAAAAGTAGTCTAAATAATACACATGATCCCAAAACAAAACTATTATGATGTATTATTAGCAAAAGCTGTTTTACCCGGGGACGAATGAGGACCACTGAACCCCATATTACCATTTTATTTTTTGTTTTCTTTAATTTCCAGTTTTCGAGTTGTAAGTAAAATGCATGTCCAGCATGAACGCAGACCCCATAGTATTATTGTACAAAACCCTTATACAAAATTAATAACACCATTGGATTCCTCATAAATTTGTTCTTGGTATAGGGCTTTGTTTTCAATTGCATCACCAGGCAGACAAAGACATCAATCAGATACCACAGAAGACGGCTTCATCAAGTCTTTCTAATGTAGAGGAAGGGTGCAAAAATCATTTAAAACCTCCACAAATAACACAAATTTTAAGGGAGGGTTGAGTAAACACCTGCGGAACTCTGTTCATCGGTCTGTCAAGCATAAGTTTGAAATAGCATTTTCATTGTTAAATGCACTGGTTGAACAAAGGAGGAGGTGGTGGAAGTATGTGTCCATGAGATTTTGTAAAGAAGTTCTGTCCGCCTTTCCAAGTTTGATATAGCATTTTTATTTTTAGACATGCCCACATGACTCTTTCGGAGACTGTGTCAGTCAGTACGTCGTGTCTACTTTTTCATCGCTAAACCTGCAGAGTGAATGGACACATCTTAATATCCATACGTTTAGGTATTTTCTGCGTTGTCGAAACCTTCATGAGTTGAGTTCCTATAAAAAAGCTGACAGAAGGATGATTCATTTTCCGAGTAAGAGAGTGGATGGGGGGGAGGGGGTTAATATGGAACAATTACATCAAACATTTCTCATAAAATCCTGTTTAATTAGGCGAGGAGGGCAATGTGTATAAAGATGGGCGCCTATAGTTATCCTTTGCAGGGAAACCTTAATAATTATGTGGCCATAGAAAAATGGGTTGAGAAATTTTCAATACGTCTGTTGATATTAGTACAACAACAACAAGAAGAATGCATAACTAAAAGCTAAAAGGTTTGCTTGTTGGCCTATTCAATATAGCAACCCATTTTCTGTGGGTACAGTAGCCTGAACATCTTTTGACTTAAACACCAATTGCGATCACTGTGTACGGTTTACTCTGTGTCTGAATCCTTTGTGGGCTTACTTCCAACTTAGTTGTAGTGTTCCCTTTTCAGCTGAAAATAAACTAATTTTCAGCAGTTTTTAGAATCTTGTTCACATAAAAATAACAAAAAACTTTTCCCTTTTGTCCTCATGTTTTTTTGTTCTTCACTCAACCATGCATGTGAAAGCTGGCTGATGCTTGTTTAGATTTTATGAAAGATCCAATCATTAACTGTCTATTTTATTCAAGAACGTGTGTACACCTTCCATCAAAAATCACACACACACAAAAAATATTATGCTTCGTCAGTGTTCGCATATAAAATAACAATTGGTGAAGTTAAAGAAAGAAAAAAGTAAACGTCTCCAACTAGAAAGTTTAAAAAAAGGAAGAAAAACGTATCAATCGATATAGAAAGAAGAAAGGAAAAAAAAAGAAAACGTTTCATTATGGAAATAGTGAAAGACTTCTTTTTGAATTCACTTCAGACGACGGTTGGCAGTCGGGAGAGAAGAGAAATACATTTACTTTTGTGACGGGGACAGAAATACTAGCTGGCTTTGCCAGCTTGATATTGCTTTGCAAAGTTCGCTACTTGAAATGTTAAATTAAACGTTTCATTCATAAGGTTATTGTAACCATGCATTTATTCATATAAATAGATTTTTGGTAATTTCGATCTTTTAAATAAAACCGCCAAGAAATGAACAGAAATCAATTCGCTGTCTACGTGCGTGTCTGTTCTTTTTGACTTATTAAAAAAAAAATGTGGGGTCGGTTGCTAACGGAAGCAGTCAGACACTCTTTCCTCTATGGCATCGTTAACGAGAGAGAGGGGGGAAAAGAGGAGGTCAGTCAGCCATCCTTTCCCCTTTCAAAACTCTTATCTTTCGTCTATCTTTCTCTCTTAGTTCAAATTACTTGCCCCAAAAATTAATCGTCAAATATTTTAAGAATGGTTTAATAATTTATCCTTTTTGTATTAAAGTACTTTAATTAATTACTGTTAATATCGACGAAAATATTGCATATATATGAAAACAACAGAATGATAAAATCATGAATGAATAACACCTAACATCAATTAATTATGAACTTTAAAAAAAGTAAGTATGAAAATTAGGCATGGAAAGAGTTCTTTGGGCCTTTTGTCTCTACTATATATATATATATATATATATATATATATATATATATATATACAGTATCTTTAAATAGACTAACCTGTTTTTATGGTAATATTGGAGTGATAAATGAAAAACTTTCGCATTTTATCATTATATATATATATATATATATATATAAAAAGTAAATACACATTGGTCTTTATTATAGAGTGCAAGATAATTGGCTCTCTTATCGAAGTTATATTTCTTTTAATTTTATTTTGATAATTTTTCATGTAAACAGTGTGATAGAAACTTTTCTATAGGCATTAAAAAGTAAAAGAATAATCTAAAATCAATCAGTATTTTTTAAAACTGCAAACATTGTATATATCTTTTGATAAAAAGTGAAATAAAGCTGTCTGGTAATTATTTAAGACTGGTTGGGTGAAGCATAGAAATAGAATGGCGATAGACGTTTAGGATCGATTGATTGATCGACTCCTTGCATGGTTTAATCCCAATGATTAAAGCGAGAGACAGTCAGCTGAAAAGATAAAAAAAACTCATCCAAACCAATGAATTGGGCAGATGTATTCTTATATCTTTAAGCTAAACTTCCAAGTGGAGCCAAAACCGAAACTCGTGCTCAGTCTGTTAATTGTAAACGTTATGTTCGTCCATACTTATCTTTTTGTTGTTTTTATATTTGAACATCTATTGATGTCTATTGATGTCACTTTTTGCATGAAGACTCACAAGATATCCATTTGTGGTGTCAGATATTTAAGGTTGATCTCATAGATCATCACCATCAGGGTTTTTGATCACTCCTGGAGGAGGAACCCCTCCCTGGTGTCCGACACCTTATCGGTGACTGTCATTCAAGGTTTTTTGTCATAGTCACCACGTTAGTCACTGCAGGTTGGCAGCGCTATTTACCCATAGCTAGGTTCCCGCATACAGCGCCTGGTATTCTCAAATGGTCACCCATCTCGTACTGACCAGGCTCAACATTGCTTAACTTCAGTGAACTAACGGGAACCGATGTGTCAATGTGATTATGCCATATATATCATAGATCAAACAACTAAAATCTCTACTTATAAATAACCATAACTAAGTTAAGTTCATATGAATAAGTTGAGTTCATATAAAAGCCACTTTTTAAAAAGTTTATTTAACTTTTTTTTTTTTTTTTTTTAGATGCATCTAATCATCTTTATAAGAGGTTTAGTCTGTTGGTCAATTTCTCATGCTTCAGTTTGAAATAGCATTTTCATTGTTCCTTCCTCTCTGCTAGGTCTATAAAAGTAGTTGTTGATGGGCAGACGTCTGAAGCACATAGTATCAATGCTGGCATGCTTCATGGATCTTATCCTGGACCCAACCCTCTTCTTAATCTTCATTAATGATCTTCTGAATCCTATTCTGATATCATTTGTTGAAATCAACGCAGAGGATACAACTGTGTATGGCAGCACATCGCTGATTTTGTCTTCTGACATGATGAAATGGAGGAAAAAGTGTTTTTTTGTAACACCTAAAATCAAGCTTCTCTCTTTCCATCACCAACACTTGGATATGTGTTTTGCCCCAGTTGAAATGAATGGCTCTTCTTAATGAAGCCCCTTGCTTTCATAAACTCAAGGACTGACTTTCATTCCAGATCTAAGATGGTAGACTTACATCCAATCTGTTGCTAAGGTTGCTGGAAAAATGGTTAAATCTTTCTGCCACTTTCAAAAGTACCTGGCTCCTGATGCAACCCTCTACCCATATAAGAGTCAGATACAGCCTAAAATGGAGTACTGCTGCCACATCGGGGTGGGGGGGCACTCTGTTTCCTAGATAGTTCAAAATCAATTCCAAAATCTAGTAGGGGATGTTTCTTTATAGCCCATTTCTCACAGAAGAGATGTTGCTTGTCTCTCTCTTTACTCTTTTATTTCCATGGAAAGGTGCTCGGCTGAGCTTCAATTTCTGGTTTCTCCTTGTAAAACATTCACAGCAAGAACTCGTTTTTCTACTAGAACAAAAAAGAAACTTTTCTTTCTTTCTTTGAGTGCCTCGCATCAGGCAGGATTTTCATGAACAAAGCTTCTTTGCAAAGGGCTTCCCGTTTGGAACACATTACCACGGGACTGCTTCCTTGCAAATTACAATAATGTCAACAAATGTCTCATGAACCGTCCCCACAAGTATTCGAACCTGGTTCATTCCATCAATCATTCTTGATCCTCTCATCAAGTTGTTCATCTTTCAACTGACGATCATTTCATCTCATTAACCCTTATCCTTGAGTGGCTCTTGACCTCAATAAATGGTAATCCATTATTTAAAAAATGTGCAGATTGAATGTCCATATCCTAAGAATATGCATTCTTGTTCTTTTGTGCCATCAATTTGTAATTCATGCCAAAAATTAAAAAGGGTAATTAATATTTAAACCGGTTTTAGGAATTGATCCAACCCCCTCCCAACAAGCAATACCTCTCTCTCCATTGTACCAAAGGGGAGAGGATTAGTCAATATATCTGGTTCCTCTACAATAGGCATGTCAAACTCAGCCCCTCAAGAGAGCCATGTGGGTCCATTTGTATTGTTATGATGGCTGCACAAATGCAGAATATTTTTGTTACTTAAACTTAAAAATATTAAACACACACAAATGAGTTGGCTATGTTGATGAACACAAACTAACAAAGTCGTTTAACAAACGAAAATTTTAAATGGCAAAAATTTATATACAACTGCAACAAATAAATTCTGAAATCGATAAAAGGCGAATTATTGTTTTTAAGTGTAAAGAAACGTTGTACATCAAGAAAAGCCTGCTGTCTTTTAGCTTAAATTATAAAAACTGCAATTTGGGTTGTTAGATGACGAAATACAGTATCTTTTATGCGGACTACAAGTGTGCTTGCAAAGGGTCGCATGTTTGATATTCCTGCCCTATAAGTAGGGGAGTGCAAGAAGAATTAAAAAAAAAGAACTTTTAATAAATATATACTCTCGGCAGTTCTATTTTAAACTAACCATGTGCTAATCTTTCCCCCCACCCTTACTGCATGAGAACGTGAGTAAATATATTTTAGTAAATTTTCCATTCACTTATGGACGAGTAATGCACTTTGTTAATTAAGACTAAAAACAACAACAAAGTTCATTGAGTGCTTGGGAACGCCTGTCAGCCATGTTGTTTTCCTATGGCCGTTTCTCATGTCTGGACATGTTCCACTCTCTTTCTCCAGTGATCAGCGTCACCTCCATTATGACATAAACTCGACTGGTAGCTTTATTTACAGACATTGGATCCTACCTATTTAATAGTTATTTTGTTTACCTATTTTAATCAGTTTCCTATGAGAAAAGGCATGTTTTGCTTCCCTTGTTAAATTAATATATATTTTAAACAGGCCCACTTGACAAATTGTTGACAGACTTTGTTGTATATAATTTACACCATAAAATCTATCACAATGGTATAGCATTTCAGTTATAGGTTATAAATAGTAGAGTACATGAGACTACATGTACAAGCTATTGATTTTGATCAACTTGTTTAGGAAAACTGAAAATACTGCCTTGTCAGCAATTTTAAGTACAGTAAAAAAGGTATGACATTATAGGTGGGCGATGATGATGCTGATTGAATCTAGGGGAAGGGACATCACATTGCAGGAAGATGATGGCTGCTGCATTAAAAGAAGTGTTCCTCTCCTGCCCATCTCTTAGATTATATGCCACTGAATCCTGACCAGATCTGTTAAGGGGTGTGTGGTGACTGTTTGTTTTTATGTAAAAAGGTTTGTATGCAAAGTCCCTCCATGAGAAAAGGGGAGAGTGTTCTCATTTGGAGTAAATGCTGGTGACATATAAATCTGATACTGTATTTAGTTAGAACAGAATATTTATTTTCAGTCGCTTTCTCTTTTCTTTCTTCGTTTGATTTTCTTTCTTTCCCTTCTCTTTCTTTCCCTTCTCTTTTTTTCCTTTTTCTCTTTTTCATTTTCCTTTTCTTTTTTCTTAACTTTTCCTTTCTTTCATTTTCCTTTCTTTTTCTTTCTTTCTTCTTTCATTTTCCTTTTTCTTTCTTTCATTTTCCTTTCTTTCATTTTCCTTTCTTTCATTTTCCTTTCTTTCATTTTCCTTTCTTTCATTTTCCTTTCTTTCATTTTCCTTTCTTTCATTTTCCTTTCTTTTCCTTTCTTTCATTTTCCTTTCTTTCATTTTCCTTTCTTTCATTTTCCTTCATTTTCCTTTCTTTCATTTTCCTTTCTTTTTCTTTCTTTCATTTTCCTTTCTTTTCATTTTCCTTTCTTTTCCTTTTCATTTTCCTTTCTTTTCCTTTTCATTTTCCTTTCTTTTCATTTTCCTTTCTTTTCCTTTTCCTTTCTTTTCATTTTCCTTTCTTTTCATTTTCCTTTTTCCTTTTTTTATTTCTTTTTCTTTTCTTTTTCATTTTTACATCACTTTTCTTTTCTTTCATTTTTACATCACTTTTCTTTTCTTTCATTTTTCACTTATTTTCTTCACTTTTTCTTTCATTTTTTTCTTCACTTTCATTTTTTCTTCACTTTCATTTTTCTGCCCCATTTCTTCACTTTCATTTTTCTGCCCCATTTCTTCACTTTCCTTTTTCTGCCCCATTTCTTCACTTTCCTTTTTCTGCCCCATTTCTTCACTTTCCTTTTTCTGCCCCATTTCTTCACTTTCCTTTTTCTGCCCCATTTCTTCACTTTCCTTTTTCTGCCCCATTTCTTCACGTTTCCTTTTCTGCCCCCTTTCTTCACGTTTCCTTTTCTGCCCCCTTTCTTCAAGTTTCCTTTTCTGCCCCCTTTCTTCACGTTTCCTTTTCTGTCCCCTTTCTTCACGTTTCCTTTTCTGTCCCCTTTCTTCACGTTTCCTTTTCTGTCCCCTTTCTTCACGTTTCCTTTTCTGTCCCTTTTCTTTAAGTTTCCTTTTCTGTCCCCTTTCTTCACGTTTCCTCTTCTGTCCCCTTTCTTCACGTTTCCTTTTCTGTCCCCTTTCTTCACGTTTCTTTTTCTGTCCCCTTTCCTTCACGTTTCTTTTTCTGTCCCCTTTCTTTCACGTTTCTTTTTCTGTCCCCTTTCCTTCACGTTTCTTTTTCTGTCCCCTTTCCTTCACTTTTCTTTTCGTTCCTCTTTCTTTTTTCTTCCTTTTAACTTTCCTTCAAAAGAATTCCACAGAACCTGAATATTCTCCCCTTATAAGGCTTCTAAAAAGGAGTGGCGATATGTTTTACCTCTTATTAGTTGTGCAAGAAAAAACGCTTTTATAAATATTCTCCGGTTGTCTTATTTGGGAAGTAGATTTATATGTGCTTAAAAAATAGCTATTGGTAACACGGATATTTGAAAACTGGGTTGATTTTTACTAAATCTGTAGGTAAATAGCATTATGGCTTTCTTTATTGCTGACAATTGTCTTAATTAGATGAATTTAATTTAATAATATTTATAATTTTCGGACTGGTGCCTTCATATTGATTGTAGTAATCAGTGTTTCGACCATTTTGCTACTCACTCTCTTTAGGTGCCATGTGTCGAACTTGGGAACAGTTGTGGAATTTTCAACCCAACTAGGGGTATACAATTCGCATTTCGTTTTTCATTCCTTGCTACATTCTTTCAGTTAACTTGTTGCCTTGGCTCAGGATTGAACTCAGAACCTCAAACTAATCTGCACACTTTAACCAACGTGCTAGTCGTCTCGGCCATATATATCTGTTTGAAAAATGAAATACAAAATGTGTACCCTCAGGACTCTAATGAAGGCCCAGGTTAAACATTTCAGTATTATTCTAGAGTTCAACACAAGGTACCTGAGGAAGGTCTGAGGGTGTAATGGTCGAAACATTATGATAGCAACATTCAAGATGTGAAAATTATGTATATAAAAAAATGGAAATTACTGCATCTTAAAAGTACAAACATTAATTCAATATCTCTCTTTCTCTCTCTCTCTCTCTATCTATCTATCTATCTATCTATCTATCTGTGTGTGTGTGTCTGCTTATACAAGTTATAAGTCTGCAATATGTAGATTTAGTTCGTATCCCTAGGCTTTAAACCCCTTTGGAGGTTGTATATTAGTGTTAGGATAGTACAACTGTCACTAGGAATACATAAAGGGGGAATGCTTTTGTATTAGCAGTGGGGTCTGTTTCTGTGGATGGCCTATATACAAAAATTTTTTATAGCTTGCATTGTATTGTTGTTGAATGTGTTTTTTCTCATGTATAAATGACTAAAAGCTTCGTTTTTTATTAATATGTGTATATTTTATTTCATTTTCAAAGGTCTGTAGATAACGTCATATTTAACTTTGCAGGAATATATAACATCTGACAGTTATTTTCTAAAAAAAAAAAAATGTATTCCTTGATGAAAACCTACAAAAAAAAATGTAACTTATTTGACAAATAAAAAAGAAAGTTTGTTTATATTTCCTTCACTTTCTACTGGATATTGAAAACCAACCAGTTTGTTGCTCAGTTTGCGGTAAATAAACTATTAGAATATGATTAAGGGAGGTGGTTGGGTTAGAGTTAGCAGTAGTAAAATCTAGTTTTACAGTTAATTTCATTCGAAACGCATGCAACCTGTTTTCCTATTTCTGTCAGAGCAATCAATTTACGCACTATTGATTTATGTGCCTGTCTACTTGATACTTCTGCCATTTTAATAGGTTCCCTATAAAAAAAAGTCTTACCAGCATTTTAAAATTCTCCTATCGATAGACAACACGGCGTATGCAGCTTGCGTATGGCAAAGCAGTACAAGTATTCCCTACTCGTATGAATGGGCACGTAGTGTTTGCGTTTCACACACTCTTTTTCTCTCACCTCCTGTCTAATGGGAGGAAAGTAGGTTTCTACCTTGCAGCTTTTGTTCGATTGAGTTTTACGCTAATTATTGTTTATGTGATATGTATTTATCGAGATTCGTTGCTACTAGACTGGCTGACTATTGGTTTTAATGTATGTATTTAATATATTTTTTTAATGATTTCTCAGCGATGTGTGGGTGTATATTTCAAGTTTGTTCACATGCGGCCATGTTTATTATTTATTACTTTCTGTTTATCCGTGTATGAATCAGGGTTTTAGAGTCAGTTTCATTTGTAAGAATGCTAGGAGTCTGAGTCGGATTTTTTAATCTCCGCAGAATCAAGTCTGAATATTGGAATGCGTTAAGAATAAAGAATCAGTCAGAATTTTTTAAATCCTAAGAGGCGGACCTTATACCTTCCGACTCTGCAACCTTGGTATGAATGTGCATCTTTACTGATTTTATTAAAAAAAAAAAAAAAAAAAATTTCTTTTGGCTGGTATGTTAATCTGAAAAGAAATTATATTTTTTGCCACTCTGTATTATTCCTTCCATTTTCTTAAAATTGGTCTGTTGTTTGTCACAGAATTTTGCATGAAGTTATAATCATAAACACAAAACTAGGTGAACCAGCTGTTTCGGTAACATCTTTTGTCTCCCAGAACAAAGTTCCCCCAAAGAACCTAAAGTAGTGTTTTTTTTGTTTGTTTTTTTTGAAATATCTAAAATTTCCTTTATTAGTTTCCCCCCCCCCCCCACCTCAAATTTCACTAAAAAAACGTTATTTTTAATGGTTATTTACGGAAGACTGAAAAATGTCACTGAAATTGACAAAAATTGCATTTTTTTTTGCAAATATTTAATAGTAAACTCATTAAAATTGTGATTAATGGTTGTTTACATTATTCAAGTAGAAGTGATCGCAGGGGGAGATAACTCGTTTTGTTTTCAATTTTATTCTATTTTTTGTCTGCTTGTTTTGTTTGAAGAATGAATGAGATGACTTACTGGCTTGTTACATATCAAATGATCCCACTTGAGATTTGCTGCTCAACTTGCAGATTTTTCTTTTGATCTTTGTTTGCTCACTTGTAAGTGGCACCAAACTTACTTACAGAGAAAACATCCATCCATTTACATAAAAAGTTTGTCTTTGATGTATTTCTGAAATGAGGCATTGTTATTTACATGTTTTGGACTATTTCTGGTTTGCTGCCATTATTCACAACATTTCGGCTGCTGTTATCTTTGGCCTTCTTTAGCTGCCTTTTGAGTCCGTAATCTTAAGAATTTTAGACTGAACATCGCCATAACGTCCATTTTTTTTTACATGCTAGTATGTGTTGAACAGCTTTTAGATATTGAACACTTCATTTAATCCTCTGGGGTAGATTTCTCTCATCCCATGTTCCATCCCTCTTCGTTTTTTTCTTTTGATATCTGCTATTATTTTTTTTCTCCTCAAATTCCTTCATCTGGGATTGAACACAAAACCAGTAGATAGAATTCACTCTCAAATATCACTTAACTATAGCTACGATTGAAATCAGCAGGTTCAGTTTGGTAAGGGAACCCAGCTGACCTTTTCTGATGTTGTTTAATCCTGCATGTCTCGGAAAGCAACTGGCACTATGACAGCAAGAAAGTGGCTACCGACATCATCATGATCGTTTTACATGCTGGCATGTGTTGGACGAAGACTCTCACATAATCAGTCTAAGACTAATTGTCACTCCCACTTGGGTTCACTCCTCATACAAAAGGGTATCGATAGATGAGCATTGTTAATAATTAAAAAATGTGATTATTTTATTTCTTGCCAAGTTCTTGCTTATACAGAACAAAGTTTCTAGTCAATTAATTTGGCATCAAATGCCTATTAATTAGATTCTTTTAAGACTATTTTTGTGTCTTTGACTGTTTTCGTGTGTCTACCATTGCACCATTTTGTACTTTATTCTGCAAGCATTCTCATGGCAATTAAAAAGAAAGAAAAAGTTAGATTTTTCTTCTTTTATATGACAATATATATTGTAAAATACATCTTGTAGATGCTCCGAGGTCAGTCATTAGTGATGGAGGCAGGGTCATATTTATATCCACGTCAAAACGAGCCTTGATTTTTCAGCGCAGAACATTAATACAATATTAATATACAGATCAAATTATGTTAAATATTTAACCCGATAGTTCCCAAAAATATCTTTTTGTACTATTATTTCTGAATATTACCCTCTATTTTTAAAAGATAAGAAACTGCAGTTGGGAATTATCAACTTTCTGATTGTTAGATTCTGGTGAAAGGCGTGATCCATTTTAATAATTAAAGTCTGTTGGTTGGAGCTACTAAAATATATAAAATCTGCAGAGCATTAAATAATAAGTAATATGCTTCTCAAAAGTAGTTCAGGGGGTACTTTTGTTTCAAATAAAAATTAGATTTGTTTTTATATTTATATTATTTCTAGTTTTCATGACTTGATATTTATTAGTTCCATCAAGGATGTTATGTTTTTACATCTGTTAGTAACTCCATGCAACTACTGACCAGATCTTCATGAAAATGTAACCAACGGTTGATCTTTTTTTTTTTTACATAACTTCTAAATGTAATAAGTAGTTATCTTCACAGTCTAAAACAATTCTGAAAAAAAACCCAGAAAACTCCATCATAATGCTTAACCATTACTCTTTCACAATATTTTTGAATCAGTACAAATTGGGGCTTGGTGGCAATGACTGCCTCCGCCACATCCTACATTGTCAGCTGGCCGACTGTGTCCTAACTGCTTTTCTCCGCCAACGTCTCAACCTGGAGTCTCTGTCATGGTTCGGGCAGGCATCTAATCATCCAAAGTATGAAGTAATTTGCAACATAATTCTCCCTATCTCTTAGCCTTGGTATTACAAGCGTATCTGTAAACAGATGATGATGTGAGCCACAACCACTAGGGGGGATTTTAACTGAACTCTCAGGTTCACTAGTGGTCAATCTTTGATGGTGGACTCATGATTGGTTAATCATCTCTTGCGACCTCGCTCAAGACGACTGTGTGTGGGCTGCTATGGTTTGGGGCGTAGTGCAAACCAGGAAATAAGCCAGCTCTACCCGACGAAGGTGAACACGATTACGAGTACAAATAAAATAGTAAGATGTTTGGTGTAGCTTTGCACTCCAAGTAATCTTGTTTACTGTTTCTTATAATGCACTATTTTTGACAAAACAAATTGTTAATTATCTTCCAAAATGTGTAATATGAAGCTAAAATCAATTCTGGACATTTTGAATAATAATAGTAATAAAAGAAAATTGTTGTAGTATATATTTGTCAGTAAAATATTCCTTGTGCCCCGGGGTTATAATCTCTAATATAATAATGCGGGTAGCCTGTTTTGATATCTATATGTATTAATAGCTATTCCTTTGCATGTAACACTAAAGAAGATGATTCAGTATATGTTGCATTGAATGTTAGCATCAATCTGACTGAAGTATTAGTATTGCTTGCAAACAAGTGATAATTGTTTTTCCAAGTGATTTAAATTATAAAACTTGTCGGTAAATTGTGAAGCAATTAACAAAGTATGCTATCATTTTTTGACGGTCCATGCACACTGTCCATAGTATATCTGAGTCTGACTGATCACTCACTTGTATTTTTCTTGTTTCATCCAATTTTATTATGCTTCCTTCATAGATGGAAACGAGCCAAAATCCATCTGTTAAGTCGGTAGATAAAAATACTGTGTTATGCACAGCTGTTTTTGGCAGTCTCATTAAATCCAGTTTTTATATCGGTCCAAGTTTGAAACAATAATAACTACTCCATGATAGAATCTTTTCTGTGTAGGTTTGTAACCAACGTTTAGAATATTATTTAAAAGAAGATTTAAATAACATTGACCATTATCAACACTTTGCAGTCTTTGGACTGCGATCAAAGATTCTTGAAAGAACACCCAATTTCATTCCTTCCCTACTTTATGTTCTTCTTCTCCCATTTAGAGATTGACTCACTTGTTTTTGATTCTTCTTAACAAATCAGAAAACAATGAGAGGTCTATTCTTCAGAAAGATTTGGGAGGGCCTTACCAGTTTTCGTTGTTCTATTCCCCATTTTATTCTAATGAATTTTTATATATACGTGTAAACAATGGTATGTTAAATTCCAATGACCCAGTCTTTATTCATTCCTCCTTACCGAAATTCAAAATAATTCAATTTAACTTGACAATCGTTTCGCGCATAGACAAACAACCAGGAATAAACATGTAATACCAGGATCTTTTATTTATACAGCTCATCAGAAGACCAAGGATTGCTCTTAGGATAAAACCCTCGAGCAAAAGAAAAATACACAAAAAAACCTTTACATGCATCTTACATAGAACCCAGTTCCTCAAAACATACAAGGATTTTATCATAGTCAGTCGACCATATTGGATTTATAAGACAGAGTTATGAAAAATATGGTTAATATTACTAACAATGCAAATATATATATAAAATTGAGTTCCAGCAGTTGAGGATATGTTAAGTAGAATGACCTCTAAAGTAAATGTGGTATTGTGGTGACCGTTTATTAACGGTCACCACAATACCACATTAAGTCTAGTTAAGAGTAGGATAGACAGAGGCTGACCACCCCCAATCACTCTGCACATTTTTTATACTTTGTTAAAATGTGTTTCATATTTTTTGGAAATAATTCAAAGTGTAGTATCTGTTCAGTCCTTGGTGAGTAAGAAATCCTTCTAGATTGAGGCAATTTTAATTTTTGTCTTAATCCTGAGTGTCCTTTTTTAGTGAGCTGAATTTTCCTCACATTAAAACCCGACCTTGTATCTAACTTTGCCCTCATGTGGAAGCAAGTAAATAGGAACATATTTTCCATTATCGAGGGGGGGGGGGGGTCAAGGAGAATTTTCCTTTTGTTAATGGGATCCATACATGGCCATCCCTACTACAGGCCAGGCAATCATGCAACTGAGGTCTTTTACTGGGGGCCATGTGAATTTTTTAAAATATTCGATATAGAAGTTGCAAACAAAGGGAAAATTCCCCTGTGAGATTAGTTTGACGTTTTTATGTGTTTTACATACCAATAATAAGAACCACAATGAGCTAATTGATAAATTTGACAATTATTGATGAATTCCTATAAATGAAGAGACAGGTAACTTTGAATAAACAAAGGAAAATGCATATTTCAATGAGTGATTTTTATTTCAATGTGGGATTTTTAAAAAAAAAATTTTTTTTAGAGAATTTGTATTTGTGTCAAAAGATCATGACTTGTATATTGTAAAAAAAAAAAAAAAGGATCTGCACCAGTTGACGATATCAAGTAGAGAAACATAGTTTGTTCAAATGTGATGTCTTTTACTAGCCAAAAATTTAAACTGTCCTCAATTTGATTGTTTTCAACTCAACATTTTGGATAGTCTTCATTTCACATCATAAAATACTCCAAAAACAAAGTTCAAACTAAAATTTCAGCATCCGAATCTCTAGTGTTATCTCGTAGTCGATTAATCTAAGCACATATATGTACATAATCGAAAAGCAAGTATATACCATTTTTAGTAACCCAAAGCTTATTTTCAACAGTATCAAATTTCTTGAATAAAGCTTGATTAGTCCGATTATTGTCACAAATAACTTGCAATTACATGACCTTTCGAATGATTGACTACATCAACATTTCTAACATTCTGAAACAAAAATTCCGAATTTAATTTGGCAACTGGGATCATCTTAATCAAAAACTTTGGTCCACCATGTAAACATTTAATCATAATACCCAATACAGTTTTTGCTTATGCCTCTTCAGAATCTTTGGCAACACCAAATATGTTTCCCCCTTGGTATTGTAAACTCACTTTAAAATAAACTTCATCAACGAGGATGTTTTTTTTCTTTTTTCTATTTATCTGGCAGTTTGCTAAACACATCACCAAGAAAATTCAGATCATCTGCCTTCGAAACTTTTCAGGTCATATTCACTAGTATTTTCATGCTGGGTAATTTGTAATGAACTTTAAGTTTGTTGTAAAGAGGCCGAAATGTGACAAAATATTTAATTGTTTGGACAAGCATTTCCGACTCGTAAACTTTTTTGCCAACTATTCGTGGTGACATAACTTCGATATGTTGTCTCAAAACCTGTTTCTCTAGTTCAATTTTCAAGTTACTAAAGTAACAAATTGCTTCCTCAATTTGAGACCAATGTTGAAACTTATATATTCTGTTTTTCAACAGGGAAGAACTGTGTGTAAGTATACTTGCATGGTAACAGTCAAACGTTAAGTTTTCAAAAATTTGAATAAAAAAAATCGGAATACTTCCAGTAAAAAAAATGACAACACTGGATGAACTGTTGATTGTTAGATTTGTAGCAAGTAATCATGGCACAAAATCATGATGGTCAATATAAGCACACAACTTTGTAAAATTATCAATTCTATCTTTATCTTAGAAATGTGCAAACTCATCATTTTATACACTTTACACAGAAGCGGAACTGTTTTTTTGTTGTCCTTGGTTTTGGTAAAGACCTTTTATCACACTTGGTGGCAAATTATTAAATATAGATGGAGGATCTTTGAATTGTGCTTTTTCCATAACAAACAGTTTCATAACCAGGTGGAAAATGCCTTTCAAAAACAGTGTCTGAGTGGTTAGGAGTGTTAGCTCTTGGTATTACCTTTAACCATCTTTCTCTCTCATCTTGATTTTGCTCATTATAATTGCCATGACAAGATATCACACACCACTCTGACCATTTTAAGAAATATTACACAAATTATTTTAAACTAAAAAACCCCCCTGATATTTCGTGAATTAACAGAGCTGTTTACATGTAAATAAAACGTTAAAAATGTATAGTATACTTCCTAAGAATATATAAAAGATTTGAAATTCAGAATGTACGATTTATTAAATTCTCAACGATAATACTTTTTGTAAACTTAAAAAAAGAGTAAAAGTGATATTTTCTGAATTAAGAGCTGTTTACATGTAAATAAAGCACAATTCAATAGTAACTTTTAACAGTATACTCACGAACTTATAATCCAAATGTAAATAATGATAAAATAACAGAACCTCAGCTGAAATAAATTGTATGAGTTAAAATTTATTTTTGGAATGGAATTTGCTTGGACCAGTGACAACGAAGTGTTACCAGCTAAAAGTTTATTTGGTGACTGACTGGTCCCCAGTTCAAGCAGTCAGACATGTGTCTAACCGGCCTGTTATGGGTATGGCCATGGATCCATAGCTTTAGAGATCATGCCCCCCTCCCCACACACACTCATTTTCTCCCTTTCCTCTTCTCACCCCATCTCACTCCCCATGTGACATCTTGCACTATTGAAATGCTAATGTTTCAAAGATGTTTTTCTTTATAAAACTACCCAGACATAAGCTCATCTTTCAAGATGTTCTCTAATCTGATTAATTTATATATCCTACTAATTAATCTATATCTATATAATACTAAGGCCTGTGGGTCTTGTTTGTTATCTTGTTTGTTCTTGTGCATACTGGATAACATCGCAAAGGGATGATGTCATCCACTGAAACAGGAGGAAGATCCTTTCTTACATCATAAATGGATGTTGTCTTCGCTTTAGAAAACATCAGGAAGAGATCATTTATGATGTCATAGGATGATGTAATCTATTAACACAAAACATAGACGACTTGTGACACAAATGGTCATGGGTCGTCTATGTGAACAGTGACTATCTCTCTCTATATATCTATATCTATCTATATATCTCTCTCTATATATATATGGGAAATGAAAAAGGAAAAACCAAAAAGGATGTTTTTTTTTATATATTCATCAACGTTTTGTCTTTATTTGTAAGACTTCCTCAGGATGATAATTTTAGGAAAAATGTCATGCAAGTACGTGAAAATATTGGGTTGACATGATGGGTTGATGAGAAAAAGTAGTAGCTACTACTGGGTTTTTCCTTTTTCATTTCCTATTACGTCGGATTACCTTCATTCTTCCTTTCTCATTATATATATATATATATATATATATATATATATATATATATATATACAGTTGTTAATCATATTTATTTTGCAATGACAGAATCATCAATGGTTTTACAATCGTTTCATAACATGCAAGATGCTACAATCAGAAGCAATTATGTACTGCTCATCCGAAAAAAAAACATTTATCAGAATATTAGATCATGCAAAATGTTCAAGGATAAAATGGAAAACCTCCTCCGTTAATAGGATGAGAACATTCAGATCAACCTGCTATTTTGATATATATATATATATATATATATATATATATATATATATATATATATAATCTACAGGAGAGTTTAAATTACATACAGAAATTTGTTTATTTTTGTTAACTATTATCAATAAATAACAAAATCTAAAATCTGGATGTAAACAAAATCTAATCTTCATAAATGTACAAATCTCTTGTGTCATTAAGTTTGTTTTTTCTACTTCATATCAGGTTACAATTTTCAGTGACATGCAATTTTTTTTATGTCTGTTTTTCAACTTAATGTGCATGATGTTGTGTATCTCTGTGCCTATAAAAATAATTCCATCTTAAAGAAAAAGTGCCACTTGTCAATATGGTGGACTATAGGAGTATAGGGTTTTAAGTTGTCTTTAACAAAAAAAAAGTAGAAAATCTTAGTGAATTAAATTTTTATCTTAAATTGTGTTTCCTCTGCTTTAACATGGTCCAATGACTTCTTTTTTTATGGATTTACTATTAAATGAAAAATCTAGCTTAATCTCTAATTGTTACATATTGCCTCATTAAAACCATGTTCAAAGTTACTTCAAATGTTCTCAGTAGTCTTACGTAGTGTTCTACTTACATGTTTTGCGTGGGACCCTCAATCCAGTAGTTGTTCTCTTTCTGTATACTGACGCGCCGACTCTGTCCCCGGCATTGCTGCCGTCATCATCGTTTAGTGGGCTGCATTTCCCTCGACTGGGGTTTCTAGCTGTGTTTGTAATCAAGAACTTCTCATGCACAAAAAGGAAAGGGCGAGATCGCCGGAGAATTTAAATGGGTCTTTATTATGGAGAGAAATTCTCGTCATACGAATAAGTCACACATTAACATTAAATGGAGAGAGACCAAAATTTTTCTTAACTACTCAGTTACAAGGAAGGATGGAAGGTGGGCATACAAGTGACACTATCAATTTTTTTTATGAATTAAATTGCATTTTCCTTATTTTTTTTATTACATCCTAAATTTGCGTCCACTTGTCACCGCTTCCAAAAACTTACTGTCGAAAGGAAAAACCTTTCTTTCACACGGTATCGTGATGTCACTGCTTCAAGGGACACTAAATTTGTCATAACACATTTATGTCCGACCTTTCCTTGAACCCCAACTTGAATCTAACCCACAGTTCATGCCTGTTTACATTTTAATCCCGAGAGTGAACTTGTTTTTCAGATATTCGTGTCAAGTTAACTTGCACTGGTCCACCTAGATACTAAATCCATACTAGCTGATGTAATTGTTCTTCACATACACCCATCCATTATGTAACATAGTGTGATATGAATTTTATTAAGAAGATTCAATATGTTAGCTGTTGAAATAAATCTTATATGAATACTCAAAGTTGTACTTCCGTGTCATTTTTGTACATTTTTCCAAGAGGTAATAGGATTTTGCCCAATGTTTAGGCTGGCTTGATCTAATAATTATTGTTACCATTATTATTGATTTTCATTTACCATAATATAGCATTATATTTGTAAGGATTTTTCATTTGTTTGAAGCCTGCATTTTTAACTATGCACTGAAAATTCACTTCTGGACGAAGAAGGCAAATTTTCTAATTTCCAACAAACTTTGAACAGTCAGAATTCATTGGCTAATTGAGTTACTAAAATAAATTTGGTACTCTTGTTTATGTTTTGCAAAAATCTATGTTCCCCACATTAAAAGTTTTTTAGATATAATAAAAATAAAATTTTCGTTTTGGATACCTACTTGTATGTATTTGTATGTTTGACCGCACTATTAATCATTTTTCCTATTTAGTTTCAAATTGCTTAAGTTTCTTTTTAATCCTTTTTTTTTTAATTTTTTTTTTTTTTTTTAAAGTTTAAACAATTTCTGGTTGGCAATGTTACAGCTTCTCAGCTTAACATCACATAATGAAAGGTTCTTTTCTTTTCTCTCTTGTCAACCTTCTTATATGAAATGAAAAGGACAAACAAATACGGATTAAGTATTATCAAATCCCTCATTAATCTGACTTAATACAAATATCAGCAGAAATAATTTGATGATGTAAATCCAAATATCTTTAATAAAGTACTTAATTTATGTTGGAATGGATTTCTTCTCTTAATAACACACTAATTCTCTATTTTCTACTGAGTGCAGAATAATTATATCTATCAGGTACACAACATATATGGAGGTGTAAAGTTCAGTTTCTGATATTTACTCTAACATCTTGTTTATATAATCTTTAATATCGTTAATGAGTACTTCTCTGATATTAGTATAACTTGGAAGATTAAATCTGGACAGTGTAGGGTGGTGTATGCAGGACAGGAGACTTTGCTGGTTTCGTCACATTGAAAGAATGAGAAGGCTTGGTTTAGTAGATGTAGAACAGTTGAAGTAGCAGGATCAGTTGGCAGGTAAGGCCAAGGAAAACATGGGATGGATTTGAGAGAAAAAAAGATAAATAAAGACCTGGTCAGAGAGAGAATATTTACTTCTCTCTCCCACCATGGGAAGATGTGGTGTAATGCTGGAAGGTAGGGAGACTAGCTAGGCCAGCACACAGGAATTGATGCACTCTGACCCCATAAAAATTGCTTCAGCACCCTCGTCTGTATTCCCCGGTGATGGCATCTCGGGCAGTTAGCTATTAACTAACTCCTTCTCAAAGCTAAAATGAAAACCCTGGAGTATGGACCTCCTAGAGCTGAAATAGAACAAATATCACAGCCTGACAGATAAAAAGGCCACTACATTATCGGACTGATTGTCGAGAATGGATCCTGAACAGAGAAAGATTGGTTTTGATGTCAATTTCTAAAAGCCGTCCAACACATGCCAACATGTAAAACAGACATTAAACCGAATATGATGATCATAATGATGATGCATATTGACAGTGTTGCGGTCGTGTTAACTAGGGGAGGGGACAAGAGGAATTATTATATACATATGTAAATGCGTTTTAATATTTAGCAAGGGGTTGTATCATTTTTAGTTTGCTGTTTGGTTCTTTAGAATTTGGAGAAAACCTGAAAGAGAGAACCCGAAACTGTTGTTGTTTCAACCGAGTTATGCAATGTGCATGTTGCAGCAGTATGACCCGTCACATTATTCTTTTTAATGATGATGTTCATAAATGTTCTTTTATGTTTAAATCTGTTGCTTTGCACTGCAATCTGGTTCATTCATGTGGCTGGCAAATGTTCAACATTTTTGCTGTCCGAGCTAACACGTCGTCAATATAGGCTCATTTTTTTCTTTCTTTCTCTTTTTCTATCTTGTTTACAGTAAAAAGCAAAAATCTTTAGTAATGAAGAAAGACCTCTGCCTTCTCTCTTTCCCCCCCCCCCCCCCTCTTTGTCCTTAATCATATTAGCTCTAAAAAACTGTTTATAGAGAGAAGGTTGGAGATATCGATAGATGGTGATTAAGGATAATCCAGATCTCTGCTGGATTAACTCTGACTTCATGACCATTATCTTTTACAGTCATCGTCATGATGATGATGATGATCATCATCATCATCGCCACCTTGTA